>CM055127.1:471885736-472485736 GCA_029206835.1 Rana muscosa
AGACTGATCCGGCGGGTCACGGAAACACAGGGGAATGCGCTGTAGGAAGGTATGTGCACACTTTATATTGTATAGGGCTGTAATGCAGTGCTTTTTATGAGTTTACAGGCAGAGAGAAGGATGGGGAGAGACAGCATATAACAAGCCCTACCCCGAAAATAATCCCTACTGGGTCTTTTGTGGAAAAAATTAAAATAAGACCAGGGCTTATTTTCGGGGAAACGCGATAATATATTTTATTTTTTCTGTATTACATGTTGTTTTTAACCACTTAAGCCCCGGACCATTTGGTAGCTAAAGGACCAGAGGTGAATTCAGAATTTTGCACTGCGCTGCTTTAACTGTAAATTGTGCGGACATGCAATGTTGTACCCAAACGAAATTTGCGTCCTTTTCTTCCCACAAATAGAGCTTTCTTTTAATGGTATTTGATTGCCTCTGCGATTTTTATTTTTTGCGATATAAACGGAAAAAGACCGAAAATTTTGAAAAAAAATGATATTTTCTACTTTTTGTTATAAGAAAAATCGAATAAACTCAATTTTAGTCATACATTTAGGCCAAAATGTATTCAGCCACATGTCTTTAGTAAAAAAAATGTCAATAAGCGTATATTTATCGGTTTGCGCAAAAGTTATAGCGTTTACAAACTAGGGTACATTTTCTGGAATTTACACAGCTTTTAATTTATGACTGCCTATCTCATTTCTTGAGGTGCTAAAATGACAGGGCAGTACAAAACCCCCCCAAATGACCCCATTTTAGAAAGTAGACACCCCAAGGAAATTGCTGAGAGGCATGTTGAGCCCATTGAATATTTTTTTTTTTTTGTCCCAAGTGATTGAATAATGACAAAAAAAAAAAAAAATTACAAAAAGTTGTCACTAAATGATATATTGCTCACACATGCCATGGTTATATGTGGAATTGCACCCCAAAATACATGCTGCTGCTTCTCCTGAGTACGGGGATACCACATGTGTGGGACTTTTTAGGAGCCTAGCCACGTACGGGACCCCGGAAACCAAGCACCGCCTTCAGGATTTCTAAGGGCGCAAATTTTTGATTTCACTCCTCACTACCTATCACAGTTTTGAAGGCCATAAAATGCCAAAATAGCACAAACCCCCCCCAAATGACCCCATTTTAGAAAGTAGACACCCCAAGGAAATTGCTGAGAGGCCTGTTGAGCCCATTGAATATTTTTTTTTTTGTCCCAAGTGATTGAATAATGACAAAAAAAAAAAAAAATTACAAAAAGTTGTCACTAAATGATATATTGCTCACACATGCCATGGTTATATGTGGAATTGCACCCCAAAATACATTCTGCTGCTTCTCCTGAGTACGGGGATACCACATGTGTGGGACTTTTTAGGAGCCTAGCCACGTACGGGACCCCGGAAACCAAGCACCGCCTCCAGGATTTCTAAGGGCGCAAATTTTTGATTTCACTCCTCACTACCTATCACAGTTTTGAAGGCCATAAAATGCCAAAATAGCACAAAACCCCCCCAAATGACCCCATTTTGGAAAGTAGACACCCCAAGCTGTTTGCTGAGAGGCATGGTGAGTATTTTACAGCTCTCATTTGTTTTTGAAAATGAAGAAAGAACATTTTTTTTTTTTCTTTTTTTTTTCAATTTTCAAAACTTTGTGACAAAAAGCGAGATCTGCAAAATACTCACAATACCTCTCAGCAAATAGCTTGGGGTGTCTACTTTCCAAAATGGGGTCATTTGGGGGGGTTTTGTGCCATCTGGGCATTCCATGGCCTCCGAAACTGTGATAGGCAGTGAGAAGTGAAATCAAAAATTGACACCCTTAGAAAGCCTGAAGGCGGTGATTGGTTTTTGGGGTCCTGTACGCGGCTAGGCTCCCAAAAAGTCTCACACATGTGGTATCCCCGTACTCAGGAGAAGCAACAGAATGTATTTTGGGGTGTAATTCCACATATGCCCATGGCATGTTTGAGCAATATATCATTTAGTGACAACTTTGTGCAAAAAAAAAAAAAAAAAAAAAATTTTTTTTCCGCAACTTGTGTCAACATATAAAATATTCCATGGACTCGACATGCCTCTCAGTATATAGCTTGGGGTGTCTACTTTCCAAAATGGGGTCATTTGGGGGGGTTTTGAACTGTTCTGGCATTTTATACACAACATTAGGAAGCTTACATCCACTCTTCTAACCACTTGAAGACAAAGCCCTTTTTGACACTTTTTGTTTACATGAAAACATATTTTTTTTTGCAAGAAAATTATGTTGAACCCCCAAACATTATATATATTTTTAAAGCAAAGGCCCTACAGAATAAAATGGTGGGTGTTGCATTTTTTTTTTCTACACAGTATTTGCGCAGCGATTTTTCAAACGCATTTTTTTGGGAAAAAATACACTTTTTTTAATTTTAATGCACTAAAACACACTATATTGCCCAAATGTTTGATGAAATAAAAAAGATGATCTTAGGCCGAGTACATAGATACCAAACACGACATGCTTTAAAATTTCGCACAAACGCGCATTGGCGACAAACTACATACATTTTTAAAAGCCTTTAAAAGCATTTACAGGTTACCCCGTTAGATTTACAGAGGGGGTCTACTGCTAAAATTACTGCCCTCGATCTGACCTTCGCGGTGATACCTCACATGCATGATGCAATTGCTGTTTACATATGACGCCAGACCGACGCTTGCGTTCGCCATTGGGCAAGAGCAGGGCAGGACAGGGGTGTTTTTTTTTTTTTTTTATTATTAATTTTGCTTTTTTATTTTATTTTTAAACTGTTGCTTCCATATTTATTTATTTTTTATCACTTTTATTGTTATCTCAGGGAATGTAAATATCCCCTATGATAGCAATAGGTAATGACAGGTACTCTTTTTTGAAAAAACTGGGGTCTATTGGACCCTAGATCTTTCCTCTGCCCTCAAAGCATCTGACCACACCAAGATCGGTGTGATAAAATGCTTTCCCAATTTCCCAATGGCGCTTTTTATATCCGGGGGGGGGGGGACATTCCCTCCCACTGCTTGTAAAAGCAGTCCAGAGGCTAATTAGCCACTAGGATTGCTTTTACATGAAAGCCGGCCGCTGGCTGAAAAGAATGATACCAAGATGATACCTAAACCCGCAGGCATCATTCTGGTATAAACATTCAAAGTCCAGCAACATACCAGTACGTTGCTGGTCCTTGTTGGACATGTATTGTAATCTTTTTTTTCATGCAGCCTGTTGGCTGAATGAAAAAAAAAGATTGATCGGTGGGTATGCCCACCATTAGAATACCGCCCTTCATCCACCCACTTCTAATGATGGGCATACATGCACCATTTATATATGCCGAAGCATGGGGGCATCTTCTCGCAAAAGTTATGCCGCGTACACATGGTCAGACTTTTCCACGGGCAAGCCTCCGTCGGAATTTCGACCGTATGTACGCGGCATTAGGAGCAAAATCGCTCCTCCGCCCCTGCTGCCCCAATGCTTCGGCATATATGCTTTTTTTTTTTAACTGTGGTGGTGAAATCACCTCCTACAGCACTGGAGTCGCAGGGATCAGGCCTGTCTCTGCGAACGCTGCAGTTATGTGTGTTGTGTTTTGCAAGTGACAGTGATCGATCGATACTGCACTTGGGTGGCCTGGGCTGGACGGAGGGGCAAAACGCAGGTGCTAGCAGGTATCTGGGCTGATCCCGCTAACACTGCGTTTTTGGGAACCCTAAACTGCTGGGGACGCTAGTATAGATCTGATCAGATCAGATATTGAGCTGATCAGATACTATACCACTAAGGGGGGTGTATGCTTCACGTGTGGGTGTTAGCGCTACTGGCACTAACCTGACGCTGCCTGGGGTGTGACGCAGACCCTCTCTGACGCTAAAACCTAATTGATATCACCCGCCGGGCGATCAGGGGGTTAAACCTTTATTGGGTTATATACGGCGGGTGCCCTGACACTATAAAAAGCAAACTAACTAACCAGCGTCACCCGTAACACTTATATGATGATCACTGGTGAAAGGGTTAACTAGGGGCAATTAGGGGGTTAAAACCTTTATTAGGTAATATATGGGGGTACCTGACGCTATATAAAAACCTGACGGCGAACCTAAAAAAAAATTACTGGCTACCTATCGGCATCACCGACACTAAGACAACGATCATAAAAACGATTGCTTAGCGACAGTGGTGATAGGGGGTGAAAGGGTTACCTGGGGGGCGATCAGGGGGTTAAACCTTTATTAGATAATATATGGGGGTACCTGACGCTATAAAAACCTGCGGCGAACCTAAAAAAAATTACTGGCTACCGATCAGCATCACCGACGCTAAGACATCGATCAGAAAAATGATCGCATAGTGACGGCGGTGCTAGGGGGTGAAAGGGTTACCTGGGGGGTGATCAAGGGGGTTACACCTTTATTAGGTAATATATGGGGGTACCCGATGCTATAAAAACCTGCGGCGAACCTAAAAAAAATTACTGGCTACCGATCAGCATCGCCGACGCTAAGACATCGATCAGAAAAATTATCGCTTAGTGACAGTGGTGATAGGGGGTGAAAGGGTTACCTGGGGGGGCGATCAAGGGGGTTAAACCTTTATTAGGTAATATATGGGGGTACCCGACGCTATAAAAACCTGCGGCGAACCTAAAAAAAATTACTGGCTACCGATCAGCATCACCGACGCTAAGATATCGATCAGAAAAATGATTGCTTAGTGACAGTGGTGATAGGGGGTGAAAGGGTTATCTGGGGGGTGATCAGGGGGTTAAACCTTTATTAGGGGGGGGTTAGGGGGCTACACTGGACCTAAAACTAAATGTAGTGACACTTTTACAGTCACAAATGTCACTGATTGCAGTGATCACTAAATAAATGGTCACTGCAATCAGTGACACTGTGACTGGGGGCTGGGGGGGGCTGGGGGGTGATCTGGGGGTGTCTGGGGGGGCCTGGGGGGGCGATTTATGTGCCTATGTGTCCTGGTGTCAGTGTGCTGTTTTGTGTACTAACCTGGCATCTTCTCCTGTACGGCGCTCGGTATATGTGAGCGCCCCAGGAGAGATGACATCACTTCCTCCTTCCTGGCAGGCAGGGGAAGCTCTCTCATTCGCCGGGAGCGATCGAGAGGGGGTGGCCGGAATCGAACGGCCGTCCCCTCATGTCGGATCGCTCCCGAAGGTAAAACGACCGCTCACTGTAAAGAAGGGGGGTCCGATCGGACCCCCCAACTATACAAAGGCAATCACGTACATATACGTGATTCTGCCTGTCGGTGCCATTCTGCTGACGTATATTTACAGTGGGCGGTCGTTAAGTGGTTAAAGCGGAGTTCCGTCCAATTTTTTTTTTTTTAAAGTCAGCAGCTACAAATACTGCAGCTGCTGACTTTTAAAATAAGGACACTTACCTGTCCAGGGCACCCGCGATGTCGGCACCTGAAGCCGATCTGTCCCTCGGCTCTCGGGTGCTGCCGCCGCCATCTGCTGCTTTACTTCCTGGTTCCCTACTGCGCATGCGCGACCCATGGGCAATTTAGTTTTTTGTTGTGTGCATTATATAATTATATAAATGATATAACATTATATATATATATATATATATATATATATATATATATATATATATATATATATTGTGAGGGGGTTAACTCAGCAGCGGGTGTGTGTGACCCCCTGGATGGGTTCACCACACAAAAACAGGCCCAGCAGACAGTGGTAGGAGAAAACAAAAGGGTGTGGTTTTATTTGAACTATATACAGACAAAAAAATACAGCAAAAACAAAAGAAACAGGAAAAGAAATCCTGGTCAACTTGACCGCTCACTACACACGTTGGTGTCCCTAACTAACAACTGGGTACAGCCTTGTGCTGTCCCAGTCCCTAGCTCCCTGCTTTTAGAAGTTCTTAGCAATAACCACACAGGCTTTGGCTCACCGCACAGAGATCACACTCCCCAGACTATCCACACAGATCTGGTTCCAGGTTGGAGTATCTCCCTTAGCATGCTGGGAGTTCTTGTAGAGGCCCTAATGAGCCCACTTCCTTCAACTGGGCTCATTAACTCTTCCCCTGCAAGACTCCCAGCACTCCCCCTAGTGGTATAAATCGGCATAAAGCCTGAATCTAGGACATATATACCTTCCATCCTGGATGCAACCTGGTGATTTTACCTGCCTGCTGTCACTATATATATATATATATATATATATATATCTCTATCTATATCTTATATAGATAGAGATATATTATTAATTTTTATCATTAATATTCGTTTTTACATTTTGTTAATAATATAATATAATATTTATAAATATATAGTATGTGTTTCCTGTACAGAGAAACGTGGAAAAAATAAATAAAAAAAAGCACAGGCCCCGTAGGGTTTTCTCTCTGGTCTTGCAATCATAAAGTATTCATGTTGATGTAAATGATCTGGTTGCGGGACAGGAGGCTTCTTACTGAAATTGAAGCGTCACACCACTGCCAAGAGATACGGATTCAACTTTATTCCAATAAACGTCAGTGGGATGAACCAAAAAGCAGCCAACGCGTCTCAAGGGACCAAGCTCACCACGGCTAAAATGAACATAAGGACAGCTCCACATCAATCCAATAGCAATATAATATCCTCTCACCGGGGTCATATTTACTAGTTGCCGCCCGCCCACCGTCAAATGAGGGCGGGGCGGTGCGGCTCTCATTGCTAGGACACGGCGCGGCCCTGATCTCTGTAAAAAGCCACGTACGCGGCTCTTTAACCATGTGATCGGCTGTGTCCAATCACAGCCGGTCACATGTAAACACGGAGATGCCGGTATTCAGCTCTCCTCGCCTTACACTGACAGAGTGTGTGGCGAGGAGAGACGATCAGCGGCATCTCCACGTAGGGATGTAAACAGGGCACTGATTATCAGTGCCCTGATTACTGTATAAAAAAATAGTGTCAGCAATCAGTGCCCACCACTGCCCACAAGTGCCACCAATCAGTGCCCATTAGCGATGCCAGTCAGTGCTGCTATCAGTGCCGCCTATCAGTGCTGCCCATCAATGCCTATCACCGCTGTCAATCAATGCCCATCAGTGCCACCCATTAATGCCCATCAGTGCCCATCAGTACCGCCTATCCGTGCCTCCTATCAGTGCCCACCAGTGCTGCCTATCAGTGCCATATATCAGTGCCGCCTATCAGTGCGGCATATTAGTGCCTCCTCATCAGTGCCACCTAATCAGTGCCCACCAGTGCCGTCTATCAGTGCCCATAAGTGCCACCTCATCAATGCCCACCAGTTCAGCCTATCAGTGAACATCAGTGCCGCCTCATTAGGGCACAACAGTGAAGGCAAAAAAATATTTAGTTACAAAATTTACTGACAGAAACTAAGTAAAAAAAAAAAAAAAAAATTCAAAATGTTTGGTTCTTTTTTTTTTTCGCTCCTGCACCGCCACTAAAGGACAATACACAGATTCATGCATTGCATGAATCTGTGTATTTTCGCCGCTGTCGCGCTGCCCACTATTTATATGGCCGCCCGCTGGTGAGCGCCGGCCATATGAATTAGAGCGGTGGCCGGCGGTGGGTGTGGCTTGGAAGTGTCTATCAGAGCCAGCGGCTCTGATAAGCTTTCCGAATACAGCTCTCACGCTGTAATCGGCTTCCAAAAACTCCTCCAAGGTACGCACAGGGGTGCGTTCCTTGGAGAAGACTGTGGGGGTTTCAGCCAATCAGGTTCACCGGATCTGGTTACCGGTAACCTGATTGGCTGAAGCGACATCGAGGGCGGTCGAAGACATCGAGGACTGCGCGGACCCGAGGAAGGTAAGTGCAGGGCTGGGGGGGGGGGGGGACAGGCTGCATTTGGGGACAAACTGTCTGTATATGGGGAACAAACTGGCTGCATTTGGGAACAAACTGGCTGTGTATGGGGGACACACTGGCTGTGTATGGGGGACACACTGGCTGTGAATGGGGGACACACTGGCTGTATTTGAGGGGACAAACTGGTGGCGGCAATTGATGTTTGTTTGCGCCCCCCCAAAAATTTTGAGCACCAGCCGCCACTGGTTTTTATATTATGTTGGTATTAGATTAACTATGTGTAATGATTTGTGGGTAAAGATGAAATAATTGAACACCGCTCTTGGCTGGTACAAAATTCAAACTTATTAGCATAAATAAGTAAATCAAACATTCAATTGTTGCAAAAAGTCCCACAATTGTGTAATAAAGTGCTTGTGCGTTGATAAATATTCAGGTGGTCCAATGCTTAGTGATCAGACAGAGGTGCCCCATATGGATGTACACTCACCCCTAGACGTTGACCACATGGATGTACACTCACCCCTAGACGGTGACCACATGGATGTACACTCACCCCTAGACGTTGACCACATGGATGTACACTCACCCCTAGACGGTGACCACATGGATGTACACTCACCCCTAGACGGTGACCACATGGATGTACACTCACCCATAGACGTTGACCACATGGATGTACACTCACCCCTAGACGTTGACCACATGGATGTACACTCACCCCTAGACAATGACCACATGGATGTACACTCACCCCTAGATGTTGACCACATGGATGTACACTCACCCCTAGACGTTGACCACATGGATGTAGACTCACCCCTAGACGTTGACCACATGGATGTAGACTCACCCCTAGACGTTGACCACATGGATGTACACTCACCCCTAGATGTTGACCACCTATCACTAGAGTGGTCACTTGCGCTTTGTGGGGAAAAAAAACCCCTAGATGGTATATTCCAAGGTCAGCTATTCAATATTCTTCATGTGCACCTTGGAGAGGGTGTAAGATGATTTTCAAACTGGTCCTGGTGTTGTCCATAACACTCGCCATTAGAGGTTCCTTTTGGCTGAAACGCGTCGAGTCTTAAACGCGTCATCGCAACACCAGATCCGCCCAGGAAAACCAGTACAGGGGACCAAGCCTCACCTGGAAAGTGGCGTCCAACGGAGACTGGCCAGATTATCCTTTGACTAAAACACATGCTGATCACACCGGGTGCCAGGCACAGGCACCAAACCATGCGAGTGCATCCCATATGTTTTTTTTTATTGCATCTTTTTAATAAGTAACAGTTTTATACTATGGGTGCCCCCCCCCCCTCCGTCATTTTTTCCCCCATCGATGGAGGATCATCCTAAGTACAGCTGACCTTGGAATATACCATCTAGGGGTTTCTTTTTTTGTAGCTGCTGACTTTTAAAACATGGACACTTACCGTACCTGTCCAGGGAGCCCACAATGTCAGCACTCAAAGCCGACCCGTCCATTAGCTCTGGGTGCAGGCACCGGCATCCTAAGGGAAGCAGCCTGTTTCCTACTGCGCATGCGTGAGCAGCGATGCCCTTTCTGAATGATCCCTGCTGTCTTCTGGGACCTGTGTGTCTTCCAGAAGGCAGCAGGGGGGAGGGGCAGACATTGCGTAGATTGCCGCACAAGATTGCGGCGATCTTTCCCTGTAAGTGGGAACGGATACCTGGTTTTGATAGGTATCTGCTCCCCCCTGAAAGGTGCCAAATGTGGCATGGGGGGGGGGAGGGGGATCAGATACGTAAGAGTTCAGTTTCTGGGTGGAACTCCGCTTTAAGGTACTCATTGATCTTGAGGTGCATTTGGAGTACACAGATTACCTGTTCAGTAGTTCTAACCCAATCACAGTGATCACATGTAAATAGTACACAATGGCCTTCAGGCATAGCCATTCATTGTGTACTATTGTGATCTCTGTGATTGCTCACAGTGATCACATGGTACAGGGGCCAGTCACAGCTATCACAATAATATACAATGGCACATAATTGGATTCCATTCATAAAAATGATTACTTATAACAGTGATCAGATCATCACTGTACTTCTCTGGTCACAGTATGTAAAAAAAAAAAAAAGAAAAAAAATAGTAAAATAAAGAAAAAATTATATTATCATTATTATTGTTTTTTGTATACTGTCATCATTCATGATCCTGACCACCGCCACATCAGTCATATGATAACGGTGTACTGCACTGGTGACAGCATGTTAATAAAAATAAAAATTGAGATTTTTTTTTTATTTAACTATTCATTTTCCAAAAATTGTGAAAAAAAAAAAATACAACTTTAAAAAAAATTCACCATGCCTTTTACTAAATAGCTCATACTGTCTACTTTCCAAAAAGGGGTGATTTGGAGATTTTGAGGGGTGGGGGTATTTTTACCATCCTGGCTTTTTAGGGCCTCAAGAAATGAGATAGGCTGTGAGTACATCAGGACTGATCAATTTTCACATATATATATATCATAGTTTGTAGACGCTATAACTTTTACACAGACTAAATAATATAAATAAATGTAGCAGAATACATTTTAGCCCAAATTTATGAAGAAAGATTGTTTATTTGCAAAATCTTATACATTTTTGGTATTTTTTCATTTACAGTGCCTTGAAAAAGTATTCATACCCCTCCAAATTTTCCACATTTTGTCATGTTACAACTAAAAACGTAAATGTATTTTATTGGGATTTTATGTGATCAACCAACACAAAGTAGCACAGAATTGTGAAGTGGAAGAAAAATGATAATTGTATTAGTTTCTTACCTCACCTTCAGGAAGTAGCTAACCCATCTCCACCATCAGTAGCTCTGGAGATGATTGTTTGTTCCTAAAACTCCACTCCTCGGTGAATCCAGCTGTGCTTAAGGTGGTTCCTCATTGCCTGTGGTTGGCAGGTCCATGACAACTCTCCAGACCACTTCAGGGGTCCTCAGGGATGGAGTTGACAGAGATCTTGTAGGCAGGTGCAGTTCTTTATTCTTGACTGCAAGTGGCGCTCAACCACAGAGGGAGAGGAAGTCAGGAGGAACATGGTTCCTCTATGGTTTCTGGGGTCACTGGGGCAGCAGTCCAGTTGGATGCTGACAGCTCATGTGACTCTGGGAGACATCTTGGCTCAGGCAGAGCCTATTTAAGACCCTGGGTTTGGTGCGCATTTAGCGTGTAGATGACAATGTAGTGACAGGTTACTTGTCTGTCAAGGACAGTGTTAGCAGCAGGGAAAGTCAATGTACATATTCGCCAGCACACCAGGAATCTTCAGTTGTCGTCCAAACGTTTTTATTGCAGATAAATCACATCACAAAAGACAAGTGCAACGTTTCGGAGCCAAGCAGGACCTCTTCGTCAGGCATGTAATGTCTGAGGAAGCCTGTGATGTACATTGACTTGGTGTTTCCAGTATCCATCTGGTAATCGCTGCAGCACCCATTACTGATGAGCCTTGTTTCCAGAAAGGTGTGCGATAGGAAATCTAGACAAGAAGGGGAAGGTTCCAGATCAGTAGAGGAAGCATAGGGATCCATCACTGTTCCTGGAATCCTTCCCATTTGGGCTCAGACCGGCCAAGCCGCATTCCGCCACTCAAGGTAGTCGCAGTCATCTCAACTGAAACCATGTTCACGGTTGGGCTTTCTTCGGCCGGGCTTGTTGTGAATGTTTCTACTTGACTTCAATACAGGTTCTTTCAATTGCACTTGGACTGTGTGTTTTTGCCGCCGCACCATGCTGCACCTACCCACAGGATGCCTCCTAAAGTTTGATTCCATATCTATCCCAACACCTACCTTTCGAACTTGCAGGACTTGCAATAGTATTTCTCACTCATTAACATTAATGCCTTGTACACACGATCGGATTTCCGATAGAATAAAATCCGATGGACTTGTTTCGTGTGTGGGCCCCATCGGACTTTTTTCCATCGGAGTAAAAAAATAGAACATGTTTTAAATTTTTCAGTTGGAAAACAAATCAGATGGGAAATTCCGATCGTCTGTGTGGAATTCCATCGGAGAAAAATCCATGCATGCTCAGAATCAAGTCGCCGCATGCTCGGAAGCATTGAACTTCATTTTTCTCGGCTCGTCGTAGTGTTTTACGTCACCACGTTTTGGACGGTCCCAATTTAGTCTGACAGTGTGTATGCAAGACTGATGAAAGTCAGCTTCATCGGAATTCCGTCAGAAAATTCCATCGGATTTTATTCCATCGGAAATCCGATCGTGAGTACAGGGTATTAGAGTTTACCAGTTCCCAGAAAGGGCAAAACACAGGTTCACTTTAATTTTGCTTTACCGTCTTTGGTCCCCCCCCCCCCACCTTCTCGTCAACAGTCTGTCCCCCCTACAGACATGGAAACATCACAGCTGATGGAAAAAAAAAAACTTTTGTGTGGAATTCTTCTTCGCTTTGAACTGTTTCTCTGCTGCAATTTTCCGTTTTACTGGCCTTAATTAAATGCTCAGCGCATTAAACAGGCAAATAACACAAAAGCCAAAGGGATAAAGAAACACACAACAAAACCTGAATCATCGCTTTAATTGAGTTACTAATGCAATAGCAATTAAAGCAGAAGCTGGCTGGTCATTGGCTCTTGCAAATACATGAAGATGAGAAGGTTCACCTAAAAATAGGTTCATGAAAACCAGTTGGGTAATAGGATGGAATGAAGGTCTTGTCAGGAAATTTTCCAACAATGGCCCACTGCTGAGCTGATAACAATATATGGCTTTACTCGTTAAAGCGGAACTAAGCGCTCTCAATCAATATCAACAATATTTAATTCTTATGCTGCTACCTTTAGAAAATAGATAGAAATGTATATTATATTTATTTTGTTTAGACAGTTTTTTTTTTTTTTTATTGCTATTCTTCACTTGCTTCCTGGTTTCTGACCTAGGCCAAAATTATGCCATACAGCCCAGGAGTCTTCATTAAAGTGGATGTAAACCCGAAAAGGTTTTTATTTATTTTTTGCTGTCACAATGTAGAGTATAAGATTTCCTATCATTTGTGCCAGGTCTTGCCACAAAGAGTTAATCCAGCTCTGAGCAATCCTCTTTTATTGTTCAGTGAGATAAAAGGACAAACAGAGAAAAACCTTTGTCCGTTCCGCCCCCTTGCTGTGAGTGACAGGTTATCTCATGCACTAGCTTTAGACAGGCATTATTTTTTAATTCCCACCCCCACTCCTTTTCTGAAGTCATGTGGTTACTTTTCTGGAATTTGACTGGATGTTAGTGATCATAGCAGAAGGAATACACAGGAGAAAATGCATGTTGACAAGGGGAGTGTAGAGGTGGGCGGGGAGTCTAGTGACATCACAGCTCCACCCACCGAGTTCCAGACAACAGATCCACCCACAGAATCTGCAGTTTTTCAGGTCTTATAACAGACAGAGGGGAGACATTTGACAGATAAGGATACATGCAGGAGGCATCTATATCCTTATAGATCAGCACTATGGCAGTAGTTTAGAAAAGATGAGAGTGGGTTTACATCCACTTTGAGGGTGCCGCCCCACTATCCATGCTGCCGCCCCCCCTATCCATGCATCCGGCCCCTTGCAGAATGCTGGGCGCATGAATTACAGTGGCGTGTTTTTTTTTGAAGCACCTGATTAGAGCCAGAGGCTCTAATAGGCTTCAAAATAGGGTGGGCTCCGGATGCAGAGCATTGCATCAGAAGCCCACCCAGGTTTGTTGCAATAGCGAATGAACATTCGCTGTTGTAACACTGATCCTCTTCCCGGCCAATTAGGAAGCGGATCTGAAACCCGTCACCCGATTGGCTGAAAGGACCTATTGGATGCCTAGGAGGAGGGGAGGAGACGCACAGTGGAAGTGAGGAGGAGAAGAAGACACAGGAGCCAGATGCCCAGCGCTGCCTGATGCCCGCCGCTGCCGGATGTCCGCCGATGCCCACCGCTGCCTAATGCCCACCACCTAGATGGGGTAAGTGCTGGAGGAACGACCAGCAAATAGCGAGCTGGGAGGGGATAGTGGGTGGGGGTGGTTGTTGTTTGCCGCTCCCCCCCATCTGAATCAGGGGTCTCCAAACTTTATAAAGGGCCAGTTTATAATCCTTCAAACTTTAGGGGGGGGGGGCAATGGGAAAAGAAAATGTGCTGGCACCATTAGGAGTATTTATGTGCTCTTCAAACACCTCAGGGATTGGCTGAAGCACAATAAAGATTCAGGTTGCCCATTTGCCTTGCTCCACCTCCTATGTCCCAGAAGTCTATAGAAAGCAGGGGAGAACAATCAAATCTGCCAATAAAACTCAGAACAGCCCAAAGCAATCATCAATTTCTCCACTGATCACAGAGGAGCCAAAAATACCGAACTATACCTAACATCCTAGCAACCGAACTAGGAGGTGCTACAGTAAAATGATAAATAAATTCTCTAATTCTGATTCTACCAATTAAACCATAAGGGCTCCCCCGCCTCTCCTCTTATCTTCCTTTATTTTCAATGGATGCCTTGGAGTTCTGTTTTTTTTTTCTTTTTTCACACCACCCTACTGACAGTGACCTCACAAATGTTATTTTCCCTAATGCCGCGTACACACGACCGTTTTTAATGTCATTGAAAAAAACCAAAGTTTTTCTCGACGTGATTTTTCTCAAGCCTGCCTTGCCTACACACTATCGTGAAAAAAATGCTTGAGCAAAGCGCGGTGACGTACAACACGTACGACGGCACTATAAAGGGGAAGTTCCATTCGAATGGCGCCACCCTTTGGGACGCTTTTGCTCGTGTTAATAAAGTTTGGTGAGAGACGATTTGCGCTTTTCAGTTTTCGTGCTCTTCAGTCCGTTACAGCGTGACGAATGTGCTATCTCCATTATGAACGCTAGTTTTACCAGAACGAGCGCTCCCATCTCATACTTGATTCTGAGCATGCGCATTTTTTTTCTGCCCGTAAAAGCATACCGTTTTTCACGACGTTAAAAAAAACGACGTGAAAAAATAGAGCAGGTTCTCATTTTTTTTAGGCGATTTTTCACGTCGTTAAAAATGCTCTGGAGCCCACACATGATCGTTTTTAATGACCAATTTAAAAAATAGCATTTTTAACGTCATGAAAAACGGTCGTGTGTAAGCGGCATTAGGCTTAGTTCACATGTGTCCGGGTATGTTTTCCGTGCAATTTTTCAAAGGAGTCCGGTGTGGGTACACTGTAGTCATAAAGGGATGGACATGGTTAGCAACAATACTCAGGTAGGCCGTGGTGTGTAAACGGTACTAAGGGGCCTAAAGTGTGCCAAGAAAATATCCCCCACTCATCAGACCAGGCAACATTTTCCAATCTCCTATTGTCCAATTTTGGTTATCCTGTGTGAATTGTAGCCTCAGTTTCCTGTTCTTAGCTGACAGGAGTGGCAGGAGTGGCACCCGGTGTGATCTTCTGCTGCTGTAGCCCATCTTCTTCAAGGTTGGATGTGTTGTGCATTCAGAGATGGTATTCTGCATACCTTGGGTGTAACAAGTGGTTATTTAAGTTATTGTTGCCTTTCTATCATCTGGAACTAGTCTGCCCATTCTCCTCTGACCTCTGACATCAACAAGGCATTTTCCTCCATATAACTGCCGCTTACTGGATATTTTCTCTTTTTCCCACCATTCTCTGTAAACCCGAGAGATGGTTGTGTGTGAAAATGCCAGTAGATCAGCAGTTTTTGAAATACTCAGACCAGCTCATCTGGCACCAACAATCATGGCACGTTCAACGTCACTTAAATCCCCTTTTTTCCCCATTCTGATGCCCGGTTTGAAATTTAGCAAGTCGTCTTCACAATGTCTAGATGCCTAAATGCATTGAGTTGCTGCCATGTGATTGGCTGATTAGCAATTTGTGTTACCAAGCCGATTGAACCGGTGTACCTAATAAAGTGGGCCGAGCCTTAATATGCACAAATTCCCATAGACACAATTCAAAATCATATGGAAAGCCTTCCCTGAATGGTGGAGGAACCCTTGCCGATAATTGCTGTATTTACAGCTCACTCTACATTAGTGTGATGATCACTGGGAAGACTATTCTTTACATTTATGCAACATAAAGGGGGGGAAGGTTGGGACTTTGAATGAGGTGTGTTTGTACAGACCAACTAGATCGTATAAGTAGAAAACATCTGAGTGTTAATTGCTATATTGCTATTGCTATTGCTATATTGCTATATAGTATAATGGTAAACCATTATAGTCTGTTGTATCAAGACATGTCTTGATACAACAGACTATAATGGTTATCCATTATTCTCTTCCCTCTTTAGAACATGGATGCATGGCCCCTGATGAGTGGATGCAGTCCACGAAACACGTCAGGCCTACCCTGATGCATCCAGTGTATATCTAAATGGTTTTAATTATTCATCTTTCTAATTGTTTACATTTTTACTCTATATTCAATATGCATACTGTTCACTATCATGTGCCATGCGTTTTTCAATCATCTTTGATGCAAGTCTATCTACTGTATCATGTATGTTATACTGTATTTTCTTATGCTAACTTTTGGTTTAGCAATAAACACTCAGATGTTTTCTACTTATATGATCTGGTTGGTCTGTACAAACACACCTCATTCAAAGTCCCAACCTTCCCCCCCTTTATGTTGCATTCAGCATCAGGGATGGAGGCGTGAACATTCCCTCACGTTTCATTTAAAGTCCCAAAATTTGCCCCTTTCTTCTTTCATTCTTTACATTTATGGTCATTGGGAAGTCTTCTACCCCTATAGATAGCTAAAAAGATCATGGGTGTCAATAAAAACTTATCTGAGAGGCAGAAGTTGCTCATTGTTTGAGGAACCTCTAGCAACCTCTGGAGCAGGGGGTGTCAAACTCAAATTCTTTGCAGGCCACATCAGCATTTTGGTTGCCCTCAAAGGGCCGGTTGTATTTGTAAGACTATATAAATGGATCTACACTTTATCATAATAAATACTTTCCTCTTCATCTGATAATTACTGGTTTTGTTATAACTTAAGACTTAAAGTGTCACTAAACCCACACAATTAAAATCCCTCAATAAATGGTGTATTACATGCTGTTCATACTCACTCAGTCACTATGAGATTCCTTTTCTGTATTCTGCAAAAAACCTGGTTGATCCTGCTGCTCTCTGCCCCCCACCCCTCCCTTTTGTCCATGTCCCCAATTCAGCTAGGGATTTTGCAGCTGTGGTGGCAGCTCTGCACATGCTCAGTTTTCAGTGAGTTTCTATGCTGAGCATTTCCTCCCTATCACATCTGAGCAGCCCATGTGACTATAGAGTCACACATGTGGGCGTATACACAGTGGTAAATGACAGCCCACTCCCTCCCTCCTCCTCCTCCATGCCCGCTTACCAGCTAAACACAATGGGGGGGCAGAATAATACATGTAGATTAATGGAGGCTTCACCTCCCTGTTATTCTTAAGCCTCATACACACAATCGGATTATCCAATGGGAATTGTGTGGTGACAGGCTGTTGTCGGAAAATCCGACCGTTTGTATGCTCCATCGGACAATTGTTGTCGGATTTTCCACCAACAAATGTGGAATAGCATGCTTTAAAAAATTTCTACCAACAATTGTGTGTTGTCGGATTTTCCGAGCATGTGTACACAAGTCCATCGGACAAAACTCCAAAGTACAAACACGCATGCTCAGAAGCAATGCTAACCATAACACATCATTAGCAGACATTGCCCAAAGGGTGGCGCTAAAGAGCTAAAAAAACACGTAGTTGGCCGACAACAACAAGGGCAGAAGATTTAATAGATGGAAAGATGAAAAAATGTCCACTTTAGGAGTCCCCCTCCCACCCTTACATCACAGTGCACCCCCCTTACCATAGGTGTGCACAGCCTATTGCATTAGGGTGTGCACCCCAAAGCTCAAACACACATTTCCGATAACTCACAATGTTCATTCAGAAAGGGAAGGGGCCAGTGAATTACACACTTACCGGCCCCTTCCCCCACTCATCCTAAAATATTTCCACAGTAACAGCTGGTGGGAAAGGAGAGGAGGAAAGCCGGAAGCTCTGTGGGAGGAAAGGGGGGGTTAGTAGGGGGAATCTGTGCTGCACAGGGTGATTAGGGTGTGCCTGGGCATACCCGGCACACCCTGTGCACACACTTATGCCCCTTATCTTGTGCTACTGCCAGAAAGAAGCTGGGGTGGAGCTGGGAAGCAGAAAGTGCAGGGTTCTGGAGGAGGACCAGAGAAGAGCTAGAGTCAGCTGCCGGAATCTGCTGCATGCTGACACTGAGGAAGGTGGAGACCAGGGGGTGCAGGTTCTGTACAAGGAGTTATGTCCTCTCTGCTGCCAACTGCTAAGATGGGGGGGGGAGGCAGAGACCAGCCTTTCCACACTGCATGGAGAAGTGCAGGATCTGGGGAAGGAGCTCTGTCCTTATCTCTGCTGCTGACTGCTCAGACTAGGTGGAGCGGTGATGATGGGGTTGCTGCAGCTGCAGGAGAAGTGTGAGGGTCACATGTGTAGCGGGGTCTTCAAAGTTAGTGGGATACACCTGGGGGTAGAGATACCCAGGTGTGTAATTATGTCAGGGATTAGACCCCTTTTCTTATTCGTGGAGGATTGGGTGGTGTAATATTCTCTTTGACCAGTGGGTGTCAGTGTACCTGCTGGCTCGAGGTAGAATCGCTATCACAGTGTTACCCTTTTTTTGGTTCCTTCCTGACGATGGTACGGCTGGGGCGGGGAACCCGCCGTGGTGTCGATGGGAGGATATAAAAGGGGGAGACGCCCGCGCCACGAGGTCGTCGTCGCCTGTCTGTTGTTCTTGTGGGAGGGGGTCACCCCTTCACGCACCCAGGCACCTTAGGCCTGGGTGCGGGCGGTTCAAGGTTCCGGCCTAGGCGCCCAAGGCCTGGTCGGAACGAAGATGGAGTCCATCCCGGGCACCTTCAGCCTGGGGTGAGGTACTATTAAGGAGGCCTGGGACCCGGTGACTCCGACTGGGTCCCGCAAGGGTGAAGTTGCTCCAGGGCGCCCCTTGCGAGGGGACCCGCATCTGAGGTGAGGAGGCTGGGGGGGGTCACCCGTCCGAAGACCCGGTGTAGCGTCAACCCGGTGACGGATGGGCCTTCAGTAACTCCCTTGGAGGACATCTTCCCCTGATATGGGCTTCAGCGCAGCGGAGGAGCTTCCATCAAGACTCCTGCAACCCCTGGTCATAGCACAGGGAGTGTAGGGACTAGGAACCTGTACAGTGCCTCGACCTGCTTCCCCATCGTATCATGCCGTTGCATTTGACTGTATGTGGAGATTTGCAATAAACCTGAGTTTGGACTTTGATGGATGTATGGACTCTGTTGATGGGAACAAAGGGAGATTCCGGCACGGAAGGACTGACCCTCATAACCAGCACACATTTGGCCCGAGGAAAAGATTGATATTGGCCTTCACCTCACCCACATGCATGGGGAGGACATGGGCCGTAGCGCACCTCACTCTGTCGCTCGACATACCCCTAGCTAAAGAGGTCGGGGTGAGGAGGCCGCTACACGTGGGGGCTCGTCCGGGATACGAACGTGTGTTAACCCTGAGGTTTGGAACGGCTGTGTTTGAACTTTGCTGCCCGGAGGAGGTCCGAGCAGGTCGGCCATGTGATTGGCCAAAGTGCATCCCTGTGCTCGAAGTCGTGGAAATTTCTCTGAAAAACTGGGAGAGGCCCATGCAGAAAGAGCGGGAAGAGGGAGGAGTCCAGCCGTGTGACGAACTACATGTGGGGACTTTTGCTGCACTGCGCCACGAGGCACCCCATGACTACGCAATTCGTGGGAGGAGACTGAAGGAAGCCCGCGAAAACGTGCAAGTCGTGGGAGGAGTCTGGCCACGTGTGGAGATGCACGTGGAGACTCCGGCGCGAGGTCAGCGTGTGATGGAGCAGCAAGTGGTCGGAGTGAACTCAGGCTCCCCGTGGATGACGGTACCTTATCCTTTCAAGATGACTGCATTTGCTGCATCCATTACAGACACGGGGATAAGGCTCAGGCCCCGAGGACAGTTGGCTTTGTATTCATGCAGAGACACAGAGGCCCTCGGTGTGATCTGTCCCGGATGCTCGGGACTGGTGGTCCAACTAAAGCCATTCGGGCGATGCGAAGCATGCAAGGAGTTTCTTTTTGAGGTTGAACCACACACGGAAAGGCCCCGGGCCCTATGCCTCAACTGCATCACAGGAACCGCCACTCCGGAGGGAGAGATCAAAGCCTTTGCGGAGTTTCCCGTGCGCGCTGACCAGGGCGAAGTGACTGCCCAACCAAAGACAAAGAAACCCGAGATGGTAAAGGTACCTCGGCACCCGGAGGCCATCGTACAGCCAGGAGAAGGTGAGCGAGATGTGATGCCGCCTCTAGCCAGGTTGCAGAGACTTTTCTCCCAGAGAGTCGCCCGTGAATATGGGTGGGAGTACCCCTACTTGCCTCGGGACCTATTGTATGAAGTTGAGGTCCTGCGACCAAGGTGGTATGACGAGTTTGTATGGGAAAAGCTTAAAGTACCCCATGCCAGGCGATACCTGTCATGTTCGCCGCCTGTGTCTAAAAAGTTCAAGGACTGCAGAGAGCTGATTGGAGACTTGGGCGCCATATTCATGCCGATAAGGTGCTCATCTGCAGGAAAGATGGAGAGGATGTTGAGTATTCGGTGGAAGTGTTTGACGGGCACCTGAAGCCCCTGTTTCTGCCGGATCCAAGGTTCTATTTATAGGAAAAGTGAGCTCCTATCTTGTTGCTATTGAAACTTTCTGGAAGAGACATTCCCAGACGCCTAGAACTGTGCCCTACTTTTGTTTTGATTTGGGCTTTTCTTTTACTCACTGGAGATTTGGGAGCTGTTGTTTTTTTTCTCCCTTTTCTTCATGTGCCAAAGGCAGAGACTTTTGGGGTAGAGTTAGAGTAGGAAAGCAGGAAGAATGAAGATCTAACCAAGTGTCATTACCGCAGCGCTGTCACCAGGTGGCAGTGTTGTGCAACGGTTGTTTGAAAATGTTACACATGCATTACTTACTTATTGGAGTGAGTGGGTCTCTCGGCTGACGGACCCACTCATGCCAAGTTAACACAGAGTGTTAGGATGGTTTTTTTTTGTTTCCCTTCTGCAGGAGATTCGTCGGTCAAGACTACTGAGTATGGGGTGGTTCTTAGACAGTGATGGGAGGGATTGTATATGTGTACATGACAGATGTTTTATACAAAAGTTTTAATGTTTTATAGTTTTTTTTTTTGAGCAGGTCTTGGCACATACAGTATCCAAAATATTAGGGATAGCCTCTGGGGCCCACTTCATGTCACCCCTCCTTGGGAGACATGGGTGTGCACCTGACGCTGGGGACCAGCGTCAAATCACCAGGGGGAGTGTGTAGCGGGGTCTTCAAAGTTAGTGGGATACACCTGGGGGTAGAGATACCCAGGTGTGTAATTATGTCAGGGATTAGACCCCTTTTCTTATTCGTGGAGGATTGGGTGGTGTAATATTCTCTTTGACCAGTGGGTGTCAGTGTACCTGCTGGCTTGAGGTAGAATCGCTATCACAGTGTTACCCTTTTTTTGGTTCCTTCCTGACGATGGTACGGCTGGGGCGGGGAACCCGCCGTGGTGTCGATAGGAGGATATAAAAGGGGGAGACGCCCGCGCCACGAGGTCGTCGTCGCCTGTCTGTTGTTCTTGTGGGAGGGGGTCACCCCTTCACGCACCCAGGCACCTTAGGCCTGGGTGCGGGCGGTTCAAGGTTCCGGCCTAGGCGCCCAAGGCCTGGTCGGAACGAAGATGGAGTCCATCCCGGGCACCTTCAGCCTGGGGTGAGGTACTATTAAGGAGGCCTGGGACCCGGTGACTCCGACTGGGTCCCGCAAGGGTGAAGTTGCTCCAGGGCGCCCCTTGCGAGGGGACCCGCATCTGAGGTGAGGAGGCTGGGGGGGGTCACCCGTCCGAAGACCCGGTGTAGCGTCAACCCGGTGACGGATGGGCCTTCAGTAACTCCCTTGGAGGACATCTTCCCCTGATATGGGCTTCAGCGCAGCGGAGGAGCTTCCATCAAGACTCCTGCAACCCCTGGTCATAGCACAGGGAGTGTAGGGACTAGGAACCTGTACAGTGCCTCGACCTGCTTCCCCATCGTATCATGCCGTTGCATTTGACTGTATGTGGAGATACGCAATAAACCTGAGTTTGGACTTTGATGGATGTATGGACTCTGTTGATGGGAACAAAGGGAGATTCCGGCACGGAAGGACTGACCCTCATAACCAGCACACATTTGGCCCGAGGAAAAGATTGATATTGGCCTTCACCTCACCCACATGCATGGGGAGGACATGGGCCGTAGCGCACCTCACTCTGTCGCTCGACATACCCCTAGCTAAAGAGGTCGGGGTGAGGAGGCCGCTACACATGAAATGGCCTATCAGGCCAGATTCCACCCCTGGGTCTTGTGTTTGATGTGCTATGGAGTATCTCTGGGGTTCCAGGGAACCCTATTTGAGAAAGGGTGGTCTGTGGTTTTGGAATGGGGTGTCTAGAATTTTCTTATAGATGTGATGGTCATGTGTCCACAGAACATTTGGCTTTTGATAGTACATACCGTGTGTAGCAGGGTCTCCTTTAAGGCCCTGGGACTACGTTACCCAGAACCCCGTTTGGCCACCGCATAGACTCATGGGAGGGGTTATTTAAGGAGGAGGCGAGGCGGAGCTCGGCCTCTTTTGGACACCGCGCTGCAAGCAACAGCTTCTTCCTGTGCGGATCTGCTGCAGTGCAAGTCCTGAAGCCTGGGGCCTTGTGCAACTTCTACCCCACTGCGGAGCCTGGGTAGCGCCTGACTTGTCGAGTGAGGACATCAGTGGATTGGGGACCTGATCGTTGCAGACGCTGTGTGCGGAGACACAGCAGGTGGAAGTCCCGGACTGGGATCGCGTCCGGAGTGGTGAGCGAGCACTTGCTCAATTAGATAGACTTTACCGTTTAGGCCTATAGACTGCCTTGGCCCACCGATCGTTTGTTTGTTGTTCCACTGGAGACCAGTAGCAGGACAGGGTTAAAGGGTCTCCAGTATAGGGTTTCCTTGAGACTGCCTACTTGTGGATTACAAATGCTTTATCGTCAGGTGCACCACCGAAAGTTTGTATGTGAAGAAATATCAGGCCAAAAGACTGAGATTTCTTCTGAGTCAGGCCTGACTAGGGGGGGGGGGGGGTGATAGGGTATTGTTTAAATGCGCCATAGGGCGCGCACACCATAATAACTGCGCGCGGTGGGTTACCGCGTGGGGCCATTGTTGTGTGCTACATTTATATGCTGCAGGGCTCTGTGAGCAATTTGCATGTTTTCCGTTCTGCCTATGCCTATTTGATGAAAGTAAAACTGTTATAGTTAACCTCTCGCCTCAGTGTGTTGCCTTACTATAAGGAGATTAATCCGTGCAATACCATTGCTTATGATATGAGTTTAACCCTAGACTAACTGTGTCAGAGTGGGTCGAGTAAGATTGCTGAGGGTTGGCGGTGCTGTATACAGGGGGTAGCGCTACACGTGTATAACAATACCCCCGTAGCGGGCCGCTGGTTTAATTTTGGGCCTTGCACGTTACCTCACTGTTCCGTACGCTCGTCTCAGGGGTTCTCCTTGAAGAGTTGTCCAGAAGAAGGTTGCACCAACACAAAAGTCTCTTTCAAGGGTTTATTTGAATAAACGTTTCCAACAGAGGGGGATGAAGGGATGGGGAGGACTCAGGTACCTTAGTTGCGAATCACAAGAATTCTCCTAGGTCTCCTAGGAACAACTGTCTCCACGCTGGACTCAGCAAACACCGGATAGGCCCAATCTCACTGGCCTAGCAGCCGATGTACAGCTCGATCACATATAGTCTCTGCCACAGACTTGGTGTAATTAGAACAGTCTCTGCCACAGACTTGGTGTAACCTTTACTTGGGTTACCTTCTGGATAAAGAACACAGCTCTCAGTGCCAGGATCTTCCAGCCGTTTTGGCAGCACTGTGAGGTAGATCACGATCTGGATGCATCCTCCAATTGAGTCCTCAACTGCTTGGTCCCTTCCAGCAGGTAGGCGACACAGGATCATCCCCGGATCAGTAGGCCCCAGCAACTCCTGGGCCTACCTTTCAGTAACGGAGCCTCAGGCCAACGTGGCCCCAAGGCGGAAACTGCCAACTCTTCCCTGAGGCCATGAGGGCCCTCAGGTGAGGACCGAAGGCACAACCCCAAAGAAACTCTCTCACCTTAATGGCGTCTGTCACTTAAATACCCCCTCCCAGCATGCACAGCAGGCTCACCACGCCCCCTGGGCTGCTTGCTGGGAAAGAGGTACCCAATACGTCCAGCCTGTAGGCTTTCCAATCCTGACCAGAGGTGACAGCGACACCCACTGTCAGGAGGGAAATCACACAACCAGCTGAACTGAAACAGAATGCAATTTGTAAACACAATCCCTCTGAGCCAAACTATTGCTCAGACAACTATAGGGCGCTACATGTGTTTCTCCGAAAATAAGACCAACCCCGAAAATAAGACCTAGCGGTATTTTCCAGGAGGGCTGCAATATAAGCCCTACCCCGAAAATAAGCCCTAGTTTAAAAAGCTTGTAAAATCCTATAATCCACTCTATTACAGTAGTATATAATGTACAATGTGTGTGTTTCTGTAATATAATTGCGGGGAAGAGAGCTCCGGCGGGTCACAGAAGCGCAGAGTGGCGCTATAACACACACATTGTACATTATATATGTAGCACACAGACCCCCTTTTACCTGCCTTGTTCTTCGGCTCTTCGCAGGAAGAAGGGGCACGCCATGCCACAAGCCCGTACCCTCCTGTATTAAGAGGTTGAGCGGTGTTGTTGGTGGGTCATTTCATAATTGAGCCAGAAAATGTTTTTCTCACCTCTGTGGATAACAGATTTGAGTACTTGTTTCCCCCAGTGAATAGAATGTCCACACTTGCTATAACTCCAACAGAGAGATTATTTCTTCTTTTAGCAAATAACAATCTCTTGATAGAAACAAAGGTTGGAGCAAGAAAAAGGATAGCACAAGATGTGGGGAAGGTCCAGGCACAATCTCAGTCACCTCACTGTTCAGCTTCTTGAACAGACTCAGCCTCAAATGAATAGTCTACTTAGGACAAGACTAGCAGCCAAATGACACTCACACTTTACTCAAGGCCTCTATCACAGACCTGGTGAACTTGACTTTGGCCTAGGGAGAAGACATCCCTCCGGAGAGTTACCGGGACCCTTTCCTTCACCGTGACTATCGTATAACAGCATAGTTGCCAACAGTCACGGATTGGCCGGGACGTTCCCGGGATTCAAACCCTTTTCCCGGATTTATTTTGTCCCGGCCAATGTCCCGGCCAATCCGATTTTTCCAGTTTTCCCCGAATTTGGACGCCGCAGGCCGCCGCCGCTAGAGGTCCACGGCTGGCGGAGACAATGTCTCGGCCGGCCGCCATGTTCAAGAAGACCAAAACACGGATGTAGTACAATAGAAAATAAAGCCGCTGCGGCGCCGCCCACACCCCGCACCTCCCCGGGGGTGGGCGGCGCCGCAGCAGCTTTATCTTCTATTGTACTACATGATCTGTGTGTTGGCTGGCCGGCCGGCCACCCCCCCGCCCCGCCCCGCCCCGCCCCGCTGCAGGTCTGTCTGTAATGGAAAGGGGCGGGGGTCGGCAGCGCCACAGCTTAATTTTTTTTTTTTTTTGCAGCCACACTGTCGGCTCCGCCTCTATTTTGTTCCCCTTCGGGGAAGGGGAAACAATAATGGCGGCCGAGACAGGAGACGCCTGTGGTTAAGGGGGGACTCCGCTGGGGATGCCTGTGGTAACTGGGGACTCCGCTGGGAACGCCTGTGGTAAGGGAGGACTCCGCTGGGGACGGCTGAGGTAAGGGGGGACTCCGCTGGGGACACCTGATGTAAGGGGGGACTCCGCTGGGGACGCCTGATGTAAGGGGGGACTCCGATGGGGACGCCTGATGTAAGGGGGGACTCCGCTGGGGACGCCTGAGGTAAGGGGGGACTCCGCTGGGGACGCCTGATGTAAGGGGGGACTCCGCTGGGGACGCCTGATGTAAGGGGGGACTCCGCTGGGGACGCCTGAGGTAAGTGGGGACTCCGCTGGGGACGCCTGAGGTAAGGGGGGACTCCGCTGGGGACGCCTGAGGTAAGGGGGGACTCCGCTGGGGATGCCTGAGGTAAGGGGGGACTCCGCTGGGGACGCCTGATGTAAGGGGGGACTCCGCTGGGGACGCCTGAGGTAAGGGGGGACTCCGCTGGGGACACTTGATGTAAGGGGGGACTCCGCTGGGGACGCCTGATGTAAGGGGGGACTCCGCTGGGGACACTTGATGTAAGGGGGGACTCCGCTGGGGACGCCTGATGTAAGGGGGGACTCCGCTGGGGACACTTGATGTAAGGGGGGACTCCGCTGGGGACGCCTGAGGTAAGTGGGGACTCCGCTGGGGACGCCTGAGGTAAGGGGGGACTCCGCTGGGGATGCCTGAGGTAAGGGGGGACTCCGCTGGGGACGCCTGATGTAAGGGGGGACTCCGCTGGGGACGCCTGAGGTAAGGGGGGACTCCGCTGGGGACACTTGATGTAAGGGGGGACTCCGCTGGGGACGCCTGATGTAAGGGGGGACTCCGCTGGGGACACTTGATGTAAGGGGGGACTCCGCTGGGGACGCCTGATGTAAGGGGGGACTCCGCTGGGGACGCCTGATGTAAGGGGGGACTCCGCTGGGGACACTTGATGTAAGGGGGGACTCCGCTGGGGACGCCTGAGGTAAGTGGGGACTCCGCTGGGGACGCCTGAGGTAAGGGGGGACTCCGCTGGGGATGCCTGAGGTAAGGGGGGACTCCGCTGGGGACGCCTGATGTAAGGGGGGACTCCGCTGGGGACGCCTGAGGTAAGGGGGGACTCCGCTGGGGACACTTGATGTAAGGGGGGACTCCGCTGGGGACGCCTGAGGTAAGGGGGGACTCCGCTGGGGACACTTGATGTAAGGGGGGACTCCGCTGGGGACGCCTGATGTAAGGGGGGACTCCGCTGGGGACGCCTGATGTAAGGGGGACTCCTCTGGGTACGCCTGATGTAAGGAGGGACTCCGCTGGGTACGCCTGATGTAAGGAGGGACTCCTCTGGGGACGCCTGATGTAAGGAGGGACTCCCCTGGGGACACCTGATGGCATCTGGTGGCAGGCGACGTGGCAGGTGACACACTCGGGGCTTCCACTGATTCGGCATTTTGGTGAGTTGAATGATTTCATTTTATATTAAAATGTAATAAGAGAAATAATGCACTTCAGTCATCCTGACACCCTAACAACCATGGTGCCGGGATGATTAAAGAGCTAACACCAGATGTTTGGATTATCTTTATCTGTTGATTGTTAAACTCTGGAATACACATATTTCTATTATGGTGTAGGATCTGGGCCTGCTGCTTCTCTTTCCTTCCCTCCCTCTTTCTTTCTCCCTTCATCCCTCATTCATCTCAGACTTTAACCACACCCCTTTGAGCCATGCTCATTTAAGCCACTCCCACTACCCGCGTAAACCACGCCCACGCTTCGTGCGCCACTTTTTTCTCCTAAAGTATAACACACCTTCAAATGAATGCCCCACCCCCTAATTATACCAAGGCTCCGCCTACATGCGAAAAAGTGTCACGGATTTTTTTTTTGCAATGTTGGCAACTATGTAACAGATGTCCTTATTATATACCCCTTATTTACTATATTACTTATGACTAAGTAAACGAGACCACACCAGGAGTTGGAGAAATATATATAGGCCGTAGCAGCCTTATTTATTAAAAAACGCTGTATAACTTTTTTAACAGTAACCATAAACTCTGTCCTAAAGGACCCTCAGTAAATTACTGGTGTCGCTCTCTGCAGGAACCTCTATTAACTTTTTGTGTCCATTATTGCACTGCGGTACTTCTCAAAATCCGCTAATAGGCCTCAAGCCGACATGCTGGCTCAGAGACAACCATGACCGCAGTGCACCATCCCAATGCTTCAAGCTAAACCTCCGTTAACTGTAAGCCCACCGTCAGGACCCATACCAACGACAGGTCCTGAACCCTTCTTTCCGAGGTATCATCCTTCCCCTGCAAAGAACAGACACCCGCCACAGCACCCAAATGTAAAAACCTTTACAATTGGGTGCCCCTCCACACCCTGAGAGCCCTCTGTATACCATCCTGTAACCCTAACGCCCATAGGTCTATACCCACATCACTGAGGTGTACCCCATCACCCCGAAGGTACCGCCATGTCTCCAACTCCAGCTCAAAATGGCGTATCACCAAACCCCCATTCCTAACCATGAACCTGGCCACATCCCGATTAACTTTCCTCCGCGCCCTATTGATGCCTTCTATGGATCTAGCCGTCCGCCATGAAGTACGAGCCACCATGTCGGACCACACTATCACCATTTCCGGGAATGCCATACGAAGACGAAGAATATCAAATTTGATATCCTTCGTCACATCCAGCATAGATCTAACACCTAAGTCATTCCCACCTACGTGCAAAATTAAAACGTCAGGTGGGCGGTCCAGTCGCGCATAACGATGCACTTCTGGAACCGTCCTACTCCATAACATTCCCGGAATTCCCAGCCAGCGAATCCGGGCCTCCTGCCTTGGAAACCCCAATTGCCGACCTTCCGGTCTTGCCTCAGCCCTCTTACCCCCCCTGTACACGTAAGAGTGCCCCAGTATCCAGACCAACGCCCGCGCCACACCTGAAAGAGAGAAAAACATGTATCCACCGTAACCACAGCCAAGCCTGTCAACGTAACCTCATTATTTTTATTTCCTTTTTTTTTTTTTTTTTTAAACTCCAATCAGCCCCACTCCTTCTCTCTTCATACCCTTCCTCCTATTCTCCTCACACCCCTACCACTAAGTGAGGGCGAATGTAAGATCGAAATCTCCTTGATTCCCATCTCCCAATGTGCTTGACCGACTCACTATCCAACCCACTTCGAGCCGCTTCCGTAGCCGCCCCAATTCTGAACGAATGTGACGAAAATTCTTTCGCCTCTAAACCCAGGCACCCCAAACATTTTCGGAAAACCGATATGAACTGAAACCTGGACAACGGACACCCATCCGCATGTATCAGAAAGGACCCCACGTTCCCTGGGCGTACCGCCAGAAAGCCCCGAACGGCCCCAACCGGACAAAGCGGTGAGCCCGGAAACGAAAAGATCTGAACTCTCTTGCCCCTCCCTTTTTGATCCGTTTTTGATCTACGTAACCACAAGGACACTCTATCCTCCTGGCAACGCACTTCATTAGCCCCAATCCCCCCGTGCACTTTCTTAGACAGGCTAACCAGCTCGCCAATCCTGAACGCCCCAAAAAATGCCAAGGAAAATGCCACTCGGAACAAGGCAGCTTCGTATTCCGAGGTGCAAACCTCCGGTAGCTTAGCCAACACCCCCTTCAGGACCCCAAAGGACACCGGGCGTCTGGTGTCTTTAAACGGCCTAACCGCCTATAACCTTTGAGCGCTTGTCGAACCCAGAAGTCTTTCGTGAAATCAGGCAAACCTTGCCATTTAAACAAAAATGCCAATCCAGCAACCTTTTTATCCAGCGCGGATACCGACACCCCTGCTTCCATGCTCCTGGAGATAAAGTACAAGACTAGCAACCTCACCTCCGGACCCTCAATATCCACTCCCGTCATTCTACCCAGATCCGCCCATTCCAACCAAACTTTCTGATATGCAGCCCACGTCGTCTCACTCACCGACTTGCTGATCCATCCGGCGACTAATCTAACGCAATCTTCCACAGCCAGTCTGGACAAGGTACCCCTCGTTGCTCCGCGTCCGGTGCCAACTCTCGGAACCTGTCCCACTGAAAGCGAGATAAAGCGTCAGCCACCACATTGTCCACTCCCGGAAGGTGAACCGCATACATGAAGATGTTTAACTGTAGGCATCTCAACACCAGCTGTTGTAGCAGGCGATGCCGCCGATGCTCTGTTAATCACCTGCACCACGCCATGTTGTCGATGTGGAAACGCACCTTCCGATCCCGGAAAGCCTCGCCCCATAGTTCCACTGCCAGTACTACTGGAAACAGTTCCAGCAGCAACATATTCTTTATGAAGCCTGCCTCCACCCAACTCTGTGGCCACGAACCCGCACTCCATCGGCCCTGGAAAAAAGCCCCAAAACCTGCTGAGCCCGCAGCGTCCGTGAACAAATCCATATCAAAGTTGCTGACCGGGCCCGACATCCATAGTGCCCTACCATTGAAGGACTCCAAGAATGTATGCCAGACCTGCAGATCAGACCTGTGGAAACGTACCCGCCTAACAAAATGTCGCGGCGACTGCACCCCAGCCGTACTTGCCGACAACCGTCGGCAAAACGCTCTCCCCATCGGCAAAATGCGACAGGCGAAATTCAGCTTCCCCAATAAAGATTGCAGCGTTCGCAGCTGTACCTTACGCAAACCCAACATCAGTTTAATTTCTTCTTTCAGAGCAGCAAGCTTATCTTCCGGTAAACGGCATTCCATGGCTTCAGAATCCAGCGTTATCCCCAAAAACGTAATGACCGTTCTTGGCCCCTCCGTCTTGTCCGGCGCCAATGGGACGCCAAAACGATCTGCCATATGCTCCAGCGTTGCTAACAGAATCGCACAATCCCTGGATGAAGCCGGGCCCACGCAGAGGAAGTCATCCAGATAGTGTATGACCGAATTTACCCCTGCCACGTCCCTGACCACCCATTCCAGAAAGGAGCTAAACTCCTCAAATAATGCACACGATATGGAACAGCCCATAGGCAGGCACTGGTCCACATAAAACTCCCCGTTCCAGTGACACCCCAATAATCGAAAACTATCCGGGTGAACCGGAAGAAGCCGAAAGGCCGCCTCCACATCTGATTTTGCCATGAGAGCCCCCTTTCCATAATGCCGGACCCAAACCACTGCTGCATCGAATGATGTGTAACTCACCGTGCAAGCATCCGGCTCAATGGCGTCATTAACCGACCCCCCTTTAGGAAAAGAAAGGTGGTGAATGAGCCGAAATTTATTCGGCTCCTTTTTTGGCACCACACCCAGCGGAGAGACCACCAAATCCTCTAACGGGGGAACTGGAAAAGGGCCGCACATGCGGCCCAACGCCACTTCCTTTCGTAGTTTCTCCGAAACTACGTCGCAATGTAGCAACGCCGATCGCAAATTGCGCGGCACGGGGGGAACCTCCCTCAACGAGCATGGAATACGAAAACCCTCCGCAAACCCCCTTTCCAACAACCGCGCAGCCTCCCTGTCCGGATACCTACCTAGAAACGGCCGCATCCTTTCCACCATCACCGGCGTCTTCCCTCTTATTCGTAAGTTCTCCGGAACGGTTCTTCCCTTGCTTAAAGCATCTAGACGAGGGGTGGGAACCCCCGCATCCGGAACACTCATGTTTGAAACGGCACGTTCCTCCAAACTTGCATGTACCCGAATTAAACTGCCAACAAACCCCTTTTGCCTTACCGGCCGGTTGTCCAGGGGAAGACGATCCACCGGCCCCCCCCTGAAAAAACTGGTTCGGGGCCCTCGCCGAAGTCATCAATCGCATCCACAAACTAATGTCTTTGTGGTCCCATCTCAACTCCGGCCGCATCGCCATCCTCTGGCGAAGCTGCTCATCGTACCTCAACCAAGCCGTGCCCCCGAAGGTTCTGTATGCTTCCCCTATAGCATCCTGGTAGCAAAACAGAGCAGAGCAGAACTCCGGCTTCTTTACCCCTATCACACTTGCCAAAATGCCAAATGCCTGCAGCCAATTTGTAAATGTCCGAGGGATAAGTCGATACCTACGCTTCTCCTCATCTTCCTTCTTAGAGTCATCCGGCTTGACTCTGTCCAAGTTGAACTTCCCCAAAGGCAGCAGTGAAAATATCTCCACATACTCACCTTTCCAAATCTTGTCCCGTACCTCCACCTTTAAATACGCTCCCAACGGTCCCTCAAAACAGATATAGACCTCGCACATCGCCGCGTCAGCCAACCTTACCAGGTCCTGCCTGCCCGTCTCCCCCACTGCCGCAGGCGTATCAACCCCCTCCTTCCTTAGCGGAGGACTGTCCGTCCCCCCCCTGCTGTGGCACCACCACCGCTGCCCCTGCCACCCCGCTCCTGCCATCCCCCCCCCACCGGGGAAACCCATGCCTCTGCCGGGCATGGCGCCCCATCTGCTGAATTTTCAAACCTGTCCACCAATTCCTTGATCCCTGCTAAAAACCCCCTCATACTTGTATCCATCCCTACTACCGATCTCTGACCCCGGTCTGCCAAATCACCATCCCCAGCCGAGCACCCCCACCCAGACGTCCCAGCATCACCCCTACCACTGCAGCCCCCAGCACCCAACACCTGTGACTGACCCAGTGAAGATAAAGGAAAAACAAACTTACCGGGCTGCCTAGGAAGCGACCCACCAGCCGACCGTCCCGCCTCCATCGATGCTGACCTTCCGAGAGGCTCACGTTCCACCTCCGATTCCGACCCTGCACCGTCCAACCGTTGCTCCTCCCCCTTCAGCTCCCGATGCAAGCCCTCCAGGAGAAGGATCCCTGGATGCCGAGGGTCCCGCTCCACACCGACTCCTTCTTCGTGTTCTGGACCCGCCCACCGATTTTTTCGTTGCCTTGCCCAGGCCGGGGGGGCTCCGTCCAGCCCTGTCGCCTACGTCCGCTGCCTCTTCCCTCTGCTCCTCCGCCGCAAGGTCCCCGGCCGCCACAGTGGAAGGCCCGTCCACCGCCACACTGGATCTCCCCCGCCGAGGCGCCGTCCCCGGTGACATCACTCTGGGGGCGGGGCCCGCTGCCTCTGACTCCCATCGCCGTGCGGGCCTGGTGGCCGCTCCGGAACTCCCGGAACGGCCGCCCGCGGAGCTCCGACTCTGCTGGGGATTCCTTCCGGCGTCCAACCCGGCGACAGCAGCTCGCTTTGCGGGAGGACCCGAAGGGGCCCGCGAATGGGGATTCCCAATGTGTCTGCGAGCTCCGGAGGAGAGGTCAGGAGAGAAGCGCTCCGGCGGTTTTGACTGCCGAGCTCGCGCTGACACTCTCCCCCCATTAACCTCTTCCTCCACCGGACGCCCGAGCAAAGGCCCTAAATGTTCCTGGGCCCACTGTGGGCCTCGCGCTGCTGTTTCTGCCCGCAATTGGGCCAGGAGCTGCTCTAAGTCTGCCATCTCAAACTTTCTCTGCGCCGCATGTTATCCGAGGAGGGGGCGGAGTCTTCCTTTATACCCTCAATGCCCCCTCCCACCCAAATTAACCCACCAATCTTATCCCCTCTTCCTCAGCCTTACCCCACCAATCCCCTAATCCTTCACATAAGTCCCTGTTTCCCTAGTCATGTTCGCCCTCCACCCATTCATTGCATTCCTTGCTCCGGGCTTTTCTTGACTACCGCATATGGTTGCCACCTTTTCGTCAAGCCAAACCCGAACACTTTAGCGCCGCATGGCTATTTTTTTTTAGTACACGCTATAGGCTTGTAAGAGACTCGGGACTCCTTTGAGTTACCCTAGAAGTGGACGGTGTCAATAGGGCAGTGGACGGTGTCAGTAGAGCAGTGGACAGTGTCAATAGGGCAGTGGACGGTGTCAGTAGAGCAGTGGACGGTGTCAGTAGAGCAGTGGACGGTGTCAGTAGAGCAGTGGACGGTGTCAGTAGAGCAGTGGACGGTGTCAGTAGAGCAGTGGACGGTGTCAGTAGGGCAGAGGACGGTGTCAGTAGGGCAGAGGACGGTGTCAGTAGGGCAGAGGATGGTGTCAGTAGGGCAGAGGATGGTGTCAGTAGGGCAGAGGACGGTGTCAGTGAGGTAGAGGACGGTGTCAGTAGAGCAGTGGGGCAGTAGATGGCGTCAGTAGGGCAGTGGAGGTTGTCAGTAGGGCAGTGGACCGTGTCAATGGGGCAGTGGATGGCGTCAGTAGGGCAGAGGACGGTGTCAGTAGGGCAGTGGACGGTGTCAGTAGGGCAGTGGACGGTGTCAGTAGGGCAGTGGATGGTGTCAGTAGGGCAGTGTACGGTGTCAGTAGGGCAGTGGACGGTGTCAGTAGAGCAGTGGATGGTGTCAGTAGAGCAGTGGACGGTGTCAGTAGAGCAGTGTACGGTGTCAGTGGGGCAGTGGACGGTGTCAGTGGGGCAGTGGACGGTGTCAGTGGGGCAGAGGATGGTGTCAGTAGGGCAGAGGACGGTGTCAGTAGAGCAGTGGAGGGTGTCAGTAGGGCAGTGGATGGCGTCAGTAGGGCAGAGGACTGTGTCAGTAGGGCAGTGGACGGTGTCAGTAGGGCAGTGGACGGTGTCAGTAGGGCAGTGGATGGTGTCAGTAGGGCAGTGGATGGTGTCAGTAGGGCAGTGGAGGGTGTCAGTATGGCAGTGGACGGTGTCAGTAGAGCAGTGGATGGTGTCAGTAGAGCAGTGGACGGTGTCAGTAGAGCAGTGGACGGTGTCAGTAGGGCAGTGTACGGTGTCAGTGGGGCAGTGGACGGTGTCAGTGGGGCAGAGGATGGTGTCAGTAGGGCAGAGGACGGTGTCAGTAGAGCAGTGGAGGGTGTCAGTAGGGCAGTGGATGGCGTCAGTAGGGCAGTGGACTTTTAATTACCAAAAAAAAAAAAAAAAGTAAAAGCAATCCACAGGCACCCTACAAATAGAGAAGAAATAAGATATTAGATAAAGGCTACTGAGTGAGCAATGGACAATTAAGAAATTATGCCTGGATGGTACTGCAGGGAGAACTAGACTGCGATCTTCAATCAGTCACCAGCAATGTGCCGGGAAAGACCAGCATGACAAGTCCCACAATGGAGAGCTTGTGGACTGAACTGCAGGAAAGTAAAGTCCCTCAGCTCTGCACTCACCCAGCGGTCGGTGTCCTCTTAGCTCGGACAGCAGGCTCTGTGTCTGTTCCTCCCACTTCCTGGACAGTCACATGCTCGGCTTGCAGAGGGGAAGAGCCCGAGGCTGTGTGTCTGCATGGAGTAGGCAATGGTGCGTCTCTCATCCCTCACAGCACACAGTCACCCTGCAATGTGTAACCGCACAATTTACACAGTGCCGGAGACTCGGCCAGAGCGCCGAGCAGTGCAGGCAGGGAGGGAGACACCTGAACGGGGAACCCCATTACAGAGTAACAATAGGAGACTCCTCATCATTGTGTCCGGGGCTCAGGCGGACTGATACCCGTACACAGGATTCAAAACCCGTACTGTCCGGGTGAATCCCGTACGGGTGGCAACCCTACTACCGCATCAGTCCCTGGACGGTTCCTCCCCCGGCCTCCTCTACTCAGATACGGGTCCCCTCGCAAGGCGGCACCCTGATATTCCTCGATCCCGATGGGCTCCAGCCAAAGGTGCTGGGCCCAGGCCTTTGCTGCAATTCCCGAGTCCTCGCACCCAGGACGGACAGGAACAGCAGAGTAGTACCTCACCCTGGGACTAAAGGTGCCCAGGATGGAACAGGAACAGAGAACACCCTCCCCTGGGCCTAGGGCGCCCAGGGTGGACTGGAACCAGAACCAGGGGTAGGACCCCACCCACTAACCCCGAACAGGCAGCGTCTGCCCCTTTTATCTCCTCTCCCAGCATGCACAGCAGGTTAACCCCGCCCTACCGTACGTTTGCCGAGAGGGGACACAAAAAGCACAGCCCTGTACTAGTGGTTTAACCCTAGCCTACTATGGCAGCACCACCCGTAGGCCACAGGGAACTGTACACCAATACTCTCCCTGAGGATAAAATGGTTGACAAATCAAGGTGTTTGGGCATACTACCTCCCAAACCCTTCCCTTAAATTGAGGACCCCGCTACATATACTACTGTAATACAGTGGTTTATAGGATTTTACAAACATTTTAACTCAGTTCACACTGGGGATTCCTGTCAGGCAGGGAGAGAGAGGGGGAGAGAAGACAGCACATTACATGGTAAGACCTACCCTGAAAATAAGCCCTACTGTGTCTTTTGTTGCCAAAATTAATATAAGATCCGGGCTTATTTTCGGGGAAACATGGTTATGCCCCGTACACACGATCGGTTTTACCGATGAAAACAGTCCGATGGACTTTTTTCATCAGACAAACCGATCGTGTGTGGGCCCCATCGGTCTTTTTTCCCCATCGGTGAGAAAAAATAGAACATGTTTTAAATTTTTCCGATGGAAAAAAAAACGATAGCAAATTCCGATCGTCTGTGTGGAACTCCATCGGAGAAAAAACCCACGCATGCTCAGAATCAAGTCGAGGCATGCTCAGAAGCATTGAACTTCATTTTTCTCGGCTCGTCTGAGTGTTTTACGTCACAGCGTTTGGGACGGTCGGATTTTTGACTGATGGTGTGTAGGCAAGACTGATGGAAGTCAGCTTCATCGGAATTCCGATGGAAAAATCCATCGGATTTGAATCCATAGGAAATCCGATTGTGTGTACAGGGCTTAAGAGTGAGAATAATTTGAGGTCATATAAAGCCATGACTCGGTTAATTAGTTTTTCCTTGCTAGAAATCTTTTAATTCCATGTTGTTGCTCCTGGGCTTTCACATGGGCTGGAAAAATAAGTGATATATTGTGGTTCTGGAAATCAGAAGATTGGGGAAAGGCAATTTAGGTCACTTCAGCTGACCTTCTAGGAACAGGCTGTTCCTGGCCTCCAATCAAGATTCCACATAACTCTAAGCTAACTTTTCAAACAATCACTTGAGTGTGAGCTTTATCCTCTGCAGGTACACGTCATTTATTGAATCTTATTGAACATATAAGGTGCAATTCACAGGTTTCGCCTCCTGCCAAGTAAGCCCAAGTATGTGTGTGATCATCTTAAAGCAGTTCGGTATTTTCGAAATGATCTATTATTAACCCTACATTTATCCATGTATGTCTTTTTTTTTTTAGTTGGTGACTATTTATATCTTGAAAGTATATATGAATGTGGTCTTTAAAAATGCTGGGAGTCCTCATCGCTTAAATGTATACGATTTCTGTAAAAAAAATTGCACAAGCTGCAACCACTTATTTTGAAATCAAAAGTTTTCAATTAGATATACAATATATTGTCAAAAGTATTGGGACACCTGCCTTTCCCAGCACATGACCTTAAATCCGTAGGGTTCAATATTTTAGTTGGTCCACCCTTTGCAGCTAGAACAGCTTCAACTCTCCCTGGAAGGCTGTCCACAAGGTTTAGGAGTGTGTCTATGGGAATGTTTGACCATTCTTCCAGAAGCACATCTGTGAGGTCAGGCACTGATGTAGGACGAGAAGGCCAAAGGTGTTCTATCGTGTTGAGGTCTGGACTCTGTGCAGGCCAGTCAAGTTCCTCCACCCCAAACTTGCTCATCCATGTCTTTATGGACCTTGCTTTGTGCACTTGTGCGCAGTCATGTTGGAACAGGAAGGGGCGATCCCCCAAACTGTTCCCACAAAGTTGGAAGCATGAAAATTGTCTAAGATGTCTTGGTATGCTGACGCCTTAAGAGTTCTCATCACTGGAACTAAGGGGCCAAGCCTAACCCCTGAACAAACAACCCCACACTATAATCCCCCTCCACCAAATGATTTGGATCAGTGCACAAAGCAAGGTTCATAAAGACATGGATGAGCGAATTTGGGGTGGAGGAACTCGACTGGCTGAGCTACCTGAGATGCTGGACAGCATCCTGTCTGATCCACTGGACCACCCTGCCTTGTGCCTTGACTTCTGCTGAACCTTGAACGCTTTGCTCCTCCCATGAACTTCCTGAATTAAAGCGGAGTTCCACCCAAAAGTGGAACTTCTGCTTATCTGATTCCTTCCCCCCTCTGGTGCCACATTTGGGGGGGGGAGCATGTACCTTTTTTTTTACAGGTATCCTGTCCCCACTTCTGGGAGACCAGGCTGTGGCCAATTGCGTCAGCAGCTCGGGCCCCCTCCTCCTCCCTCCCCTTCTGCCGGGCCAGTGAGAGAGCGCAGCGTGTTTTGAGCATGCGCAGTAGGTACCCGGCCGTGAAGCTGAAAGGCTACACTGCCGGGTTCCCTTACCCGCAATGGCGCCAGCAGCACCCGACCAGCCAATGTAAACATCGGCTGTGGTGCTGACATCGCTGAACTCCAGGACAGGTAAGTGTCCTATATTATGTGTAGCTGCTGACTTTTCATTTTTAAAGGGGCGGGCGGAACTCCGCTTTAAGTGATACTAAAGTCTTGTTTTGTTGTTTTTAAAATAACAAATGTTTTAGACTCGGTTCACACAGGGGCGACTCCGGACGAGACTTCAGGTCTCCCCGAGTTGCCCCAAGTCGCGCTATTTTTAAAACTAATTGAAGTGAATGGAAATGTTTTAATGCACACGACTAGAGTCACTCCGACTTCAAAAAAGGTTCCTGTACAACTTCAATCCGACTTCTAGGCGACTTGTAGGCAACTTGTACCCATTGATTTCAACGGAAGTCGCTTAGAAGTCTGATCACTGCTCATTTTGAAGGCAACTTTACAGGAAGCAGAAAGGAATTTACCCAGAAGCCACAAGGAATGTACTTCAAGTCGTGTTGTTAATGACCACAAGTCGCGCTGAAGTCTCCTCCAAGTCTGCTGAAGTCTCCTCCAAGTCTCGCTGTGATTCATGCTCAAGTCGTGTCTGAAGTTGCTTCTGGAAGTCGTGTTGAAGTCGTGTTGCCCCTGTGTGAACCAGCTCTTAATACTTACCTGCTCTGTGAAGTGGTTTTGCACAGAGCAGCCACAATCCTCCTCTTCTCGGGTCCCTCTTTGGTGCCCCTAGCCCCTCCCTCCTGTTAAGTGCCCCCACAGCAAGCAGCTTGCTATGGGGCACCCGAACCAAGCTGCAGCTCCGTTTATCCATTCAGTCACAGAGCTGTGGCCCAGCCCCGCCCCCTCTCTCCTTATTGGCGCACTGACTTTGATTGACAGCAGCGGGAGCCAATGGGCCTTCACTGCTGTCTCAGCCAATGAGGAAGGAGAGCCGAGTCTCTCGTGTAACATCGCTGGATCGAGATGGGGCTCAGGTAAGTATCGGGGGCTGAATGAAGCTTCTGCACACAGAAGGCTTTTTATCTTAATGCATATAATGCATTAAGATAAAAAAACATCTGCCCCTACAACCACATTAAGCCATGTCTCTACACTTCCTGTTTGCCAGATTATTGTGCTCTCTCCAGCCAATACCTCGTTCTGTGTTCCCTGCTGCCGTCCCCAGTGCTGGGACAAGGCCATTTGGTGCCCAAGGCGAAGATGGCAAACTGCGCTCTGCCCCCCCCCCCCCCCCGTTTTTAAGAAAGAATCAACGTCTTTTCAAAGCAAGAATATACTTAAAACAATACAAATTCAATTAGGTTTTCAAATTCAACAGAGTTCACTCACACATTTTAATTATATGTATTTTTATTGGAGGCACTTTGAAATAATAACGCAACAAATGTGCTTGTAGAAAGGCCTGATAACTGTTTTTTCTGTCAAGGCCCATGTGAACATACTAAAGTTTTCAGTTTTGCATTATTTTGTGTGAGGTAGTGCCCCAATACCAAATATTCACATAAATAGGAAAAATTCATTTTTTTTAGCACATTGGGACTTTGTGTTTATCACTGGTGTTTGACTCAATTTGTAAAATGCAGCATGAGGGGGTTAATGTTTTGCCACTGGTTTCTGATACATTAGCGACCTGTGCCAGTTAATTAACCCCTTTGTTCTGCATTAGTGGCACCAATGTAACACTGACACTGGTACCATTTATGCAGCACAAAGGGGTTCATTTACTGGCACTGGTCATCTGAATGTGAACGAAGACTGTAGCTGAAATACTTTCAGGAGGTAATATTATCCATTAGGTAGATGCGACTATGTGTCAAGAAAAGGGTTGAACGGGGTGGGACTTTGCGTGTGCCTCAGTGGAGCAAATAAATATAGAAATACCAGAATTTATAGAAAAATAATCAACTTTTATTTTTCTGCCATGTGGCAGTAATATCAAAAAAATATTCTTTCAAAACAAGAGATAAAAATCACGTTACAGTTCAGAAGATCAATATCGGGGTGTGCAATTACCAGTCAAGAAGAATAAGAGGGCCTACGCGTTTCGCGGATTTCCTCTTCGTCAGGGCCTTTGAAAGCAGCACAATGGGATATTATATAAATTTAGGAAAACTGTAACTGCATGAAGACAGTGCGGCGGACAATTAAGGCTTACGTGCCTGTGAGGACACTTCCCCCTGCTGGGTCCGCGCGGATTGGCAGGGGCGGATCCCCGATATGTATACCGGTGTAAACTTAAAGACAGTGTATGTATATAGGTCTTGTTGAAAGGGGTGAGATAGAATATCTCGCTGGTGTGTGTGATAATCACACAATGCCAGTGTGTGCAGAGGGGCAATCAATTCCTCAGGATGCCAAAGATTGTAGACACAAACCCCCGATCCACATACTGAGCAGTACACCTCTCTGTATGAGAGGGACTACAAGGAGAGACGCTTTTTCCAAACACCTAAGGTTCCCATGATGTGGTTCGGGGTTTGTGTCTACAATCTTTGGCATCCTGAGGAATTGATTGCCCCTCTGCACACACTGGCATTGTGTGATTATCACACACACCAGCGAGATATTCTATCTCACCCCTTTCAACAAGACCTATATACATACACTGTCTTTAAGTTTACACCGGTATACATATCGGGGATCCGCCCCTGCCAATCCGCGCAGACCCAGCAGGGGGAAGTGTCCTCACAGGCACGTAAGCCTTAATTGTCCGCCGCACTGTCTTCATGCAGTTACAGGTTTCCTAAATTTATATAATATCCCATTGTGCTGCTTTCAAAGGCCCTGACGAAGCGGAAATCTGCAAAATGCGTAGGCCCTCTTATTCTTCTTGACTGGGAATTGCACACCCCGATATTGATCTTCTGAACTGTAACGTGATTTTATCTCATGTTTCGAAATAATAATTTTTCGATATTACTGCCACATGGCAGAAAAATAAAAGTTGATTATTTTTCTACAAATTCTGGTATTTCTATATTTATTTACTCCACTGAGGCACACGCAAAGTCCCACCCAGTTTACCCATTTTCTTGACACATAGTCGCATATTCTTAGGGTATGGTGCCTCAGTAGGAGCTTCATGTTATCTCGCATACACCCCAACCCCTACACATATCCATTAGGTAGAGAGTCAGAAAACTAAAATGTTCTATGTTCTAATTGGAATCCTCCTCCTCTCAGCCAGCGGCCAGCCAGACACCCCGCCAGCACCACCACACCCCCTCCCACACTGACCCCCACCAAACGCCCCGCCCCCCTCAACCCCAAAATTAGGTAGTTGATTTACTAATATGTATTAATACTAGTGTAGCACACAAACCCCCTTTTATCCTGCCATCTTCCACCTGCAGCGGGGCACACCTGCTACTTGCCCGGTATCCCCTCCCTGTGTATAGAGAGGAGCGAGCGGTTGTTATTGTTTGGGTCTTGCAGCAATTACCTCTCTCGAGTGGATCCTCTCTCTCCGTTGTCTAGGTAGAAGTTCCTCAGAATAAGGCCAATGTCCACACAGGAGTAAAACCCAAGCAGCAAGGTTTTATTCCTTTATCTTTGCAGTGAACTTGAATAAAGAGTAGGAAGATGAGAGAAGTAAGGGGGAAAAAGGTTCAGGCACGCAACACCTAGAGCACAGTGTTAATCTTTCGTCGCCACTTAAACCTGGATGGGTATTGCTCACCCGGATAGTCCCTTTGAGAGCGGTCCTAGCAGCCGGGATGGAGCAAGGATGAATAGTTAAATTTAAAAGGATGCGTTCCGGAAATCCCCTGCCACAGGATTGTCAATAGTCCCGAACCTCCCAGCCAAGCAATAATGAGAGAAACCTTTGAACCAAATTGGTGTATTGCAGGGCTTGTGATAAAGATGATGGATCCCTCTTTAGGCGAGTTTCCAGGCCTCTTCCCGAGACAGCGGTACCGTCGCTAGTCTCCTCTGGGACTGATCCTCCCCTGGTCTCCTTTCCTAAAGGTGGGCTCCCTACAGGTGGGCAGCCTGCGATCCTTCTCTGAGGTGTAGGCCCCAGCCAGCAGAGCCGGGCCTACCATGAAGCAAAGCTACCTCGGGCTAAAGGTGTCCGAGGCCCAAAAACACACGCGCACCTCGTACCATACGGGCCACACCTACAGGACCAAAGGTCCCCTGGAAGGCACACAAACCCCAATGGCGTCTGCCCCTTATGTACCCTCTCCCAGCATGCACAGCGGGTCAACCACGCCCACTGCACAGCTGCCGACAGAGGACACCCAAGGTGCTGTGATACCCCTTCTGGTTCCCCTATGCCGGCGGTGACTGTGCCACCTACAGGCAACAGAGAACACTACTGCCAGGCAGTATCACACCCAGAGCAGAAGCAATAATGAAACATCAATTGGTCTGAGCCCAACTACTGGCCCAGATTACCCCTAAATAGACACATAGCGCCCCCAAATATTGGGGGGGGCGCTACACTAGTATGGGCTTACTTGAGATCTTGCACGTTGCAGAGATTAGTCCCTCCTCCTCGGCTCTTCTAGGTTGCGGCTCAAGCTGCGCTCTCTACTCCTCCCATCACGCTGCGCTCTCTGCTCCTCCCATCACGCTGCGCTCTCTGCTCCTCCCATACCGGTGGGAGGTCTGATCTCCTGCTCCTCTGCGCCTCCTCCCATCACGCTGCGCTTTCTGCTCCTCCCATTATGGTGGGAGGTCTGATCTCCTCCCTCCCATCACGGTGGGAGGAGATCTGCTCCTCCCAGCTGGTGACGTCACACTGGGCCGGGACTACAGTACAGAGCGCCTGTCAGAGGAAGAATCTCCGCTGATAGGTCGCAAGGCAAATGAAAAGCTTGTCTGTGTAGGCTTGTGTCAGCACACTCAGCACATTGTTTCAAGTGCTATAGTGGCTGGAGCCTCCGGGCAATCACTCCAGTCCAGCCACCTTTTAGAAGGACACTTCACTGCGCCCCCACCCCCAATAAATTGTACCGCCCAGGGCATCCGTCCCTTCACCCCCCCCCCAATGTACCGGCTCTGGCCGTCCCTATCTTTGCTACCACTCATTACCGATGCTGGGCTTGTTCCTTGACTGCCCTTCTGCCTGATCCCAACCTGCAACTACTCATTACTGACCTTTGGCTTGTTTACTGGCTACGCTTCCGTTTGATCCTTACCTGCTTCTGGACCCCAGCTTGCTCACCTCCTGGTGAGGCGATTATAAACGGCCGCGACCTGGTACTAAAACGCAGCTAAATCCATCTGCACCATCAGGAGCTCTGGTGAACACCAGTTAGTACTTAGACCCCGTGTGTGCCTCAGGTGAGCCCGCGTCATCCATCAGGGTGAACCGCCTGTATACCTATCCCGCTTGTCTGTGAAAGTCCCGCTACTGCTATAGCAACTGGTCCTGGAGCCTTACCCCTGATTGTGACAGGTCCCTAACTCACATTCATACACTAGGGCTAATTTAGACAGGAGCCAGTTAACCTACAAGCATGTCTCTGGAGTGTGGGGGGGGGGAAACCTGAGTACTCATGCAGGCACAGGCAAAACATGCAAATTCCGGGCAGATAGTGTCACAACTTGTAATAAATAAATGAAATATTACAAAGTCTACATGCAAGAACAATATTTCTTCCTACATCCCTAATCCTAGCTCAGGCTATAAGCTGCTCCGGCATACCTGCAAAGGTAGAGTCCATGTTTAATCAGGGGTTCCATAGGTGGCATTTCCCAGTGCCGGCGTCTTCGAGGTCGAACCCCAGGTCCTGGTGACCTTTTACATGACGGCACTAGCAGCAGGCAACATTCTTTCACTCCTCATCGGTGCATCTTCTCCGATTCTCTCCTTTTACAGACTCTCCACACCAGGTCACTGTCCCTCTCTAGCACAGGATCAGTGGGACGGACCCAAAGAAAAGCTGCCAAAATCAAAGAACCGGGAAAGACACTAACCCTTAAGCCTCGTACACAAAACCGTTGGTGTGTATGGTTTCTTGTCGAGAAAACTGCCTGGAATCTCAACGAGAAAAATAGAGAACCTGCTCTCTATTTTCGCATGCTCAGAATCAAGTATGAGATGGGAGCGCTCCTTCTGGTAAAACTAGCGTTCGTAATGGAGATAGCACATTCGTCACGCTAAAACGAACTGAAAGCACGAAGACTGAAAAGCGTGAATCGTCTCTCCCCAAAATTTTACTAACACGCGGTAACACGAGATCAGCAAAAGCAGCCCAAGGGGTGGCGCCACTTGCAATCGAACTTCCCCTTTATACTGCCGTCGTACGTGCTGTACGTGACCGCGCTTTCCAACGACTAGATTTGGAATTGACAGTGTGTATGCAAGGAAAGCTTGACAAGAAGCTCGTCAAGCTTGACAAGAATCTCGTCGAGAAAAACAACGTTTTTTTTTTACAACGAGATTCTCGGTCGTGTGTACAAGGCTTTACCCTCCTGTCAGGGGCAGCAACTAATTTCAACCCGAATGTATCAGAAAGTCTACTTTAGTCGCAACAATCTAAACAATCCCATCGATCGGTGAAGTGTGGCAATCTCAGCCTGATCTCCAACCAGGCCACGCTCCCAATGTGCTCTGCCCCTTTGGGCTTAATCATAGGTATCAATTCATTTCAACTCACTTACACATAGAAAACAGAACATCCAAACTCAATGCAAGCCAATAACCCCATGGGAACCTTGAAGGGAAACCTAGAACTCTGGTAGCCCATTCCCATCAAAAGAGTACATTTCACGAAAGTTTGCAAACTTTTTGAAAGTGAAAGGCTGTGTGTTTTAAACAGCTACCACGAAACATTGTTCCTAAATTTTATTTCCATCGGTTAACCAAGCCAGAAAAAAAAAAAAAAATGTTGAGACAATTTGGGTAGGTCATGGCTCTCACAGGGGAAAGTTCCAACACATTAAGATAAATATAATTAAGGGCTATACATCAGTTATTTTGAGAGGGCCGTTGACATGCACAATGGCTCGTTCCTAATCCCCGTGATGGAGGCGGGAGAGAGGCGGGGGTGGGGGGAGGGAAGGGGGGGGGTGCGGATAAAAATAACAAAACAAATCTCTTAAACCTTTCATGTCAGTTTAGTGGAAAAAAATAAACAATAACGGATTTGGCTCCATTGGTACGGACAGAAACGAGCAAGCAAAGAGCTTCTTTTTTTTTTTGTCCATTTGGAAGCGGTAGGATCGGCTGAATTCCTTCCATTTTACACACTGCTTGTCATGAAATTCTCTCAAACGACAATAAACTGGCTTTATAACAACACACAAAAAAAAAAAAAGAACCTATGTTTAGATGATTGTCCGCAGTCGTTTTTTTTTTTTCCTGCGGATTGCAGAGTTCTTTCTCAGGGTGGGATGGAAGAATTTAAAAAGGTTATAATTGAATTCTTCAGCAGCGAGAAGCCAGGGCGATGACTCAGCAAGAACGGCTCCGCGTCTGATTCACGGCAAGCAGACTCACCATTAATGTGCCTCTTTGAGCTGCAATTAAACAGGCCTTCTCTTTACTATAAATGAGTCACAATTATGGCGCTCTTGGTCGTTACTCTAAACTAGGAGTAATCGCATTTAAAACTCATTGCAACCAATGAAAGTTTAAAAAGGTATAGTCTCACAAGAAAGGGATACTGTAGTCTTTTTTTTTTTGGACATATACTTAGATAGAACCAGCTTAAAAGGGAATGTTCCCCCAGGGTTTTTTTTAGCGACATAGTATAATGGTCAATGGAGATAGAGATATAATAAAATATAATCTTTTATTGTACAATGAATGAAATACAAACTATTATTGGATTCTTAAAAGTTGGAAACTCTGGTTACAAGCAGTCTAAAAAGTGTACCATCAATACTAAAAAAATAATTAACAATACAGTACATTGTATACAATTATAGAACTGACATCCATATGATTACCCCGATGCGTTTCGACCAATGCTGTCAAGGTCTTCTTCAATGGGATTTGTACTCTGGTGAGATATATCAGAAAAATTTTATGATTCTGACACTCTAAGAGCCGGTTCACACCAGGGCGACTCGTCAGGCGACTCAGTCGCCTGACAAGTCGCGTCCCACGCTTTTCAATGGAACCGTTCTAAGTAAGAGCGACTCAGGTCGCTCCGACTTAGAAAAAGGTTCCTGTACTACTTTTGGGGGCGACCCAAGGCGACCTGCATTGACTTCTATACAGAAGTCTTATGCAAATCGCCTCGGCGGGCGTCTCAAGTCGTCTTGAGATCGCGCCGCCGAGGTCGCCCCCACAAGTCGTGCCGCGTCGCGCCGCCCTGGTGTGAACCGGCTCTAACACAGTACTAACATCTATGTATATATAATAGAAATATTTACCGCTCAAATAATGAGATTTGGAAACTAACATATAACCAGAGATTTTGAAGAAAATACAATGATCCGGGGATCTTCATATGCCGTCCCCCACTCCTCCAGGCAGGAACCAAACAAACAGAGGCTTACAAGGAGTCACACATTTGGATCGTCAGGGGGAGAAGGGATGGACGACACCTGTGATATAATTTAATGAGTACCGGTAATTAAGTAGGGATTAAGTAGGATGGAGCCAGCTTAAACCTGCTTAAACCTGAACTCCAGTCTTTGAAACTTTCAGGTAAAAATATTATGTAGCGGGTGTCAAATTTAGAGGGAGTATCTGGGCCATAGATGGCCCAGATACATTGATTTTTTTGGAATTTATGGACACTTTGGAGTGTGGGAGGTATGAATGGTGTCATGTTCCCTGCGGTCCCTGGGTGGCACTGTCACCTGGGACCGGGGTTGAACTGTCATTCTAGAGCCGTGCCCTTTGTGTCCTCTCGCGGCAGTAGTACGGCGGGGCGGGGAACCTGCTGTGCCTGCTGGGAGGGGATATCTTGCGCACGAGGTCCATTCCCCAGGCACCTTCAGCCTGGGGGCTGCTGCGGTTCGTCTGTGCCCAGGCGCCCTTGGCCTGGGCGCGTGGAGTCGAGTTCCATCCCAGGCACCTTCAGCCTGGGGTGAGGTACTTTACCAGGAGGCCTGGGGCCCAGTACCTTCGACTGGGTCCCACGAGAGCGAAGCATTCCTAAGGTGCCCCCGGTATTGGGTGCCTGAATCCAGGGCGTAAGGGACCGGAGACGTGACCTCCCCGTAGAGCCAGTGCAGCATTTGGCTGGTGCCGGTGTAGGCCTCTGGTGACCGTCCGGATGGATGTCTTCCTCTGACAGGGGTCGTTTGTCCTAACGGAGGTACTTCATGTTCTCGTGGTCTGTGGCAGAGACCCATCTTCCTCAGGTCAGTGGCAGGCCTCATCTAAGGCCTGTGGCAGAGGCCTCAACGTTCACCCAGGTCAGTGGCAGGGACCAAATTCACAGTCGGTGGCAGCGGCTGTGCGCCAAGCCTGTTTGCACTAAACGGAACAGGAGAGACTTTAATCACTAAGTTGTGCCTGGACCTACTCCTTCCCACACCTTGTCTGTTCTTTCAAAGTTCAAAGTTCAACCAGCCTACCTGTTGATCAAAGCAAATAAAACAGTGTTGGACTTTTATTGGTGTGGAACTCGTGTTACTGGAAGATAAGTGTCCCTGTCAGTGACAGTGACAATCATCCTCCACAGGAGAAGCTGAGGCTCTGGCCTAAAACACAGACCCGAAGGTAAACGGTTTAGCTCATATCTCTGCATCCTACATCAGAGAGCCGAGCTGGTGGTGTACATCTTTCCCTTCTCCCAGATACCCCTAGACAAGTAAAACCAGCCATAAAGAGAGGGGAGAAGGTGGGGGAAGACCGCTACAATTATTTTTACCACTTCAGCCCCGGAAGAGTTTACCCCTTAATGACCAGGCCATTTTTTGCGATACGGCACTGCGTCGATTTGACAATTGTGCGGTCGTGGGACGATGTACACAAATAAAATTGATGTTCTTTTTTTCCCAACAAATAGAGCTTTCTTTTGGTGGTATTTGATCACCTTTGCGGTTTTTATTTTTTGCGCTAGAAACAAAAAAAGACCGACAATTTTGAAAAAAAGTTTTTTTTCCCTTTCTGCTATAATACATATAAAAAAAATATATAAAAAAATCTTCATAAATTTAGGCCAATAAGTATCCTGCTACATATTTTTGGTAAAAAAAAAAACCAAAAAAAAAACCCAATAAGCGTATTTTGATTGGTTTGCGCAAAAGTTATAGCGTCTACAACTATGGGATAGATGTATGGTCTTTTATAAATCTGTTATTGTTTTTACTGGTAATGGCGCCAATCTGCGATTTTTAGCGGGACTGCGACATTGCGGCGGACAAATCGGACCCCAAGTGACACTTTTCGGGGACCAGTGACATTATTACAGTGATCAGTGCTAAAATAATGCACTGATTACTGCATAAATGACACTGGCAGGAAAGGGGTTAACACTAGGGGGCGATCAAGGGGTTAACTGTGTTCCCTGGGTGTGTTCTAACTGTTTGGGGGGTGGGCTTACTGGGACAACACAGAGATTGCTGTTCCTGATCACTAGGAACAGCAGATCTCAGTATTGTCCCCTGTCAGAACGGGGATCGGCCCTTGTATACATAGGCAAATCCCCGTTCTGACTCTCTATGGAGCAATCGCGGGTAGCACCAAGTCCGATGGACCCGCGGCGCGCACGCACATGCCCACACTACCACATGTACAGACAGAAGTACGGGTATGACGGTTTTTGCAGCCGTGCCGCCTTGCCGCAGTATATATGCGGAAGGTGGTCGGCAAGTGGTTAATAGCTATAAAGGATAAATACTATGTTACCAAAAGTATTGGGACACCTGCCTTATACAGTGCCTTGAAAAAGTATTCATACCCCTTGAAATTTTCCACATAAATCTATTTTATTGGGATTTTATGTGAGAGACCAACACAAAGTGGCACATAAAATTGTGAAGTGGAAGGAAAATTATATTTGTTTAATAAAAATGAAAAACATTTAGGTATGTGAAAAGTGTGGTATGCATTTGTGAATCAATACTTTGTAGAACCCCCTTTCGATGTAATTACAGCTGCAAGTCTTTTTGGGGATGTCTCTACCAGCTTTACACATCTAGAGAGGGACATTTTTGCCCATTCTTCTTTGCAAAATATCTCAAGCCATAGCGTTTTGCTTTTAGGCCAAAAAGTTCAATTTTGGTCTCATCTGACCAGAGCACCTTCTTCCTCATGTTTGCTGTGTCCCCCACATGGCTTCTCACAAACTGCAAACTGGGACTTCTTATGGCTTTCTTTCAGCAATGGCTTTCTTCTTGTCACTCCTCTATAAAGGGCAGATTTGTGGAGTGCACGACTAATGCCGCGTACACACGTCGGAATTTCCGACAAGAAAAGTTCGATGTGAGCTTTTGGTCGGAAATTCCGACCGCGTGAAGGCTCCATCTGACTTTTTCTGTCGGAATTTCCGACAACAAAAATTTAAGAGCTGGTTCTCTATTTTTCAGACGGAAAAAGTTCGGAAATTCCGTTTGTCTGTATGCAATTCCGACGCGCGAAAAAACACGCATGCTCAGTGTAACGGGAAGGCCCGGGGAACTCAGAATCGCTTAGGAAGTATGAAATACCCTTGCGCCAGCTTCCCCAATGGCTCTTATGTGTCAATCACCCTGTGTCTCTATTAGGGGCACAGGGTGAATGAAAACCCCAATATGGTCTATGATGGCCATATTCAATGCTGTACATACATTTTATCTAGATTGGGTCTGTAATATTCATCCACCATATTCCCCAGGATACCTGCAAAGAACTCTCTACTGTTTGATTATGACCTCAACAGGTTAATTAAAAAGTGACGCCTTCATGATGGTTAGACACATACTTGTGTGTATTGTAAAGGCAGACTGGGATTTACAATACAAAGGGATTTAAGATGTAAAGGGTTTAGAACCTGTTGTCGCCAGACAGACTGGCTGCCAACCCTTTGTGGGAAGATGTGTATTGGAGATCATATATTCTATTGTGTTGGGATCTTTTGAAGCCTAGCAGACGTCAGGATGAGGTGTTGAGTCTTGGGATGTGTGGGTGGAGCTGGGCCCTTGTTCATGTTAAATCATGTGCCTTGAATTGTGTATAAAGTTACAATGTTTCTCAATAATAAAGTCATTCCTACTACAGAAGAGACAGAGTGCGTCTCGTCTTCTTCCAGAGGGGTCGGCTCCTATAGGAAAGGGTCGTTTAGCTGTGGATATTGGTAGCGAGTGGATGTGTGTCTAGGAGAGGGAACATCGTAAACGGCGTTAATACCCCTTGAGATTGGGGTGCCGTTACACTCAGAATCAAGCAGAAGAGCCAAACTGCCTATTGAACTTCATTGATCTCGGCTCATCGTATGTTTTGTATGTCACCGCGTTCTTGGCGGTCGGCATTTCCGACAAGATTTGTGTGACCGTGTGTATGCATCACAAGTTTGAGCCGAAATTCCTCCGGAAAAAAATCCACGGTTTTCTTGTCGTAATTTCCGATCGTGTGTACGCGGCATAATAGTTGTCCTGTGGACAGATTCTCCCACCTGAGCTGTGGATCTCTGTAGCTCCTCCAGAGTTCCCATGGGCCTCTTGGCTGCTTCTCTGATGAATGATCTCCTTGCCCGGCCTGTCAGTTTAGGTGGACGGCCATGTCTTGGTAGGTTTGCAGTTGTGCCATACTCTTTCCATTTTCCAATGATGGATTGAACAGAGCTCCGTGAGATGTTCAAAGCTTGGGATATTTTATTATAACCTAACCCTGCTTTATACTTCTCCACAACTTTATCCCTGACCTGTCTGGGGTGTTCCTTGGCCGTCATGATGCTGTTTGTTCCCTAAGGTTCTCTAAAAAACCTGAGGGCTTCACAGGACAGCTGTATTTATACTGAGATTAAATTACACACAGGTGGACTCTATTTACTAATTAGGTGACTTCTGAAGGCAATTGGTTCCACTAGATTTTAGTTAGGGGGCTGAAAACAAATGCACGCCACACTTTTCAGATATTTATTCGTAAAAAATGTTGAAAACCATTTATCATTTTCCTTCCACTTCACAATTATGTGCCACTCTGTGTTTGTCTGTCACATAAAATCCCAATAAAATACATTTATGTTTATGGTTGTAACATGACAAAATGTGGAACATTTCAAGGGGTATGAATATTTTTTAAGGCACTGTATATGCACATTAGCTTTAATGGCAACCCAGTCTTAGTCTGTAGGGTTCAATATTGAGTTGGCCCACCCTTTGCAGCTATAACAGCTTCAACTCTTCACGGAAGGCTGTCCACAAGTTTTAGGAGTGTGTCTATAGGAATGTTTGACCATAGACGAGTTATCAGGGTCTGGGGCAGGACTCTGTGCAGGCCAGTCAAGTTCCTCCACCCCAAATTCGCTCATCCATGTCTTTATGGACCTTGCTTTGTACACTGGTGCGCAGTCATGTTGGAACAGGAAGGGGCCATCCCCAAACTGTTCCCAAAAAGTTGGGAGCATGAAATTGTCCAAAATGTCTTGGTATGCTGACGCCTTAAGAGTTCCCTTCACTGGAACTAAGGGGCCAATCCCAACCCCTGAAAAACAACCCCACACTATAATCCCCCCTCCACCAAATGATTTGGACCAGTGCACAAAGCAAGGTTTGTACAGGTTTCTCTTAGTCAAGATGGCAGTGGCAGCACCCGATAGCCGATTAAAAAATTGGCTCGGATGAGGACACCGCTGGATTCCTGGACAGGTAAGTGCCCTTATATTAAAATTCAGCAGCAACAGTATTTGTAGCTGCTGACTTTTCATTTCTTCTGAAGGAGCCTGGAGCTCCTCTTTCAGAATAGTGATCCTATGAAGCCAAATATTATCACATAGTTGTTTGGCTCCTTTTTAAATCATAATGATAGCAGAAATCCAAACCCAAATTGCCCTGATGAAAAGTGTTCATCCCCTGGAATGTTTGGCCTTGGTACCGACAAGCAAGGTGACACACACAAGTTAAAACGGCAATTAAAAGGTTAATTTCCTACATCTGTGGCTTTTTAAAATTGCAATTAGTTTCTGTGTATAGATAGTCAATGAGTTTGTTAGCTCTCACATGGATGCACTGGAGTAGGCTAGATACTGAGCCATGGGAAGCAGAAAAGAATTGCCAAAAGACCTGCATAACAAGGTAAATGGAACTTTCTATATATGGAAAAGGATATAAAAAGATACCCAAAGCCTTGAATATGCCAGTCAGTACTGTTTAATCCCTTAAAGTGAAGTTCTGCCTGGGCGGAAAAAAAAATTACAAATACTGTAGCTGCTGAATTTTAATATAAGGACACTTACCTGTCCTGGGAGCCCACGATGTCGGCACCCAAACTAACCCATCCATCAGCTCCGGGTGCTGGCGCTGGCATACTTACTAAGGGAAACAGGAAGTGAAGCCTTGCGGCTTCACAGCCTGTTTCCTACTGCGCATTCACGAGTTGTATTGTGCTTTCTGAATGGTCCCTGCTGTCTTCTGGGACCTGTGTGTCTCCCAGAAGGCAGTGGGGGGGGGGGGAGAAAGGAGGAAGGCCAGAGAGAATGATGTGGTCCAAGGCACCATAAGTAATTGGCCTCCATCTCAAATTTGAACAGAAAGAGAGAGAGTTTGATCAGGGGGAACTTTGAATGAGGCCAATCACTTTATAGAGTAAGCATGTGGGATATAAAAGCACAGTATTGCTTTTATGGGTTCCAACAAAAAAGGGGGGGAGTTTGTTGGGGACTTTGAATGAGAGATGTAGACCAAAAAGCAGTCTTAGCAAAGACTTTTATTATACCTTGTGAAATCATGTACAGCATACTGAATGACAAAAAAAAAAATGCATACACAAAATCGCATAAACGCAAGGCAGGCTAAAAACCACATATACATATTGACGCCATGGTACTTGGCATATCATGGGGTAAAGACAAGTCCTGCACAACATGGGCCACTGGAAGGGCTAGATGGTGTTGGAAAATCTAGAGTAAAACAATATAAAATCATCTGTATAAACATCATGCATCTATGTAAGCCCGACGCGTTTTGTTGGGGTGTACCAACTCTTCAGGGGCGAATGAAATGGTGATCTATAAAGAGACTAGGGCTGGGCGATTTTCCCCCAAAAAAAAATCTGCGATTTTTTTATAAAAAACTCGATTTACGATTCGATTAGATTTTTTTTTTTTTATTATATTAATTAAAGTGCATCAACAAACAAAATTGCAAAGGCAAACCCTTTCTCTAACTGCAAAGTCAGTGTGCAACAAACACACAATATATTCCAGCGCTCATGGAACATACATTATTAACTATTGAAAACTCTTGAAACTCTGTGTGTGATTCCTTCTGTCCCAGCCTTGCTGTGATCCTGGCTCTGCATTCTTTTGGGTTGGAGGGCCCTCCACACGCTGGTCTGCCTGTTGTCCATCATTCAAGGTACTGTGCTCACACGGAGATCATGCCACAGGCTTTGTTTTGACTTTTTTAACCCCTCCTTGCTCCACGGATGTCACTGCAAGTTTAACAAGTTTGTCACCACTGGCAACTGGAGAGTTAAGATTCATTTGCCCTCTGCACATTTGGGATTGGATCCCTCTCTTTATTGTGATAAATAGACTAAGCTTTTTTTTTATCAATTCTTCAAGAGTTTTCAATAGTTAATAATGTATGTTCCATGAGCACTGGATTATATTGTGTGCATGTTGTGTATTTTGTACTTCTGGGTACGGATTTTTTCTTGCTGCGCTGGATCCTGTTTTTTCCCCCTTTTGGATACTTTGTACTTCCCAAAATATTTGGGATTTTTTTCTAAGGCCTCATGCCCACTGGCGTTTTTACAGCTGCGTTTTTTGCAGCTTAAAAACGCCTGTCCATGTTATTGTAAATATTTTTTTTTTTTTTTGAAAAAAAAAAAAAAAAAAACGGAGCTAAAAAACGCGGCCGCGCGTTAGTGCGCGTTTTTGCGCGTTAGTGCGCGTTTTTTGACGCTCGCGTTTTTTTCTGCCTAATTCTGACGCTGAGGAACGCACTGGTCCTGGGTTTTTTTTTACAGCTTAAAAACGTCTATGCTATTTGCAGCTCAAAAACGTCTAGGTGGGCATGAAGCTATAGACTAACATGGACAGGCGTTTTTAAGCTGTAAAAAACGCTTAAAAACGCGGCTGTAAAAACGTCCGTGGGCATGAGGCCTTATTATTATTATTATTATTATTATTATCATCCATTATATTTTCTTTATCCACCAATTTAGCGCTTGTGACCTTTTGTTGTTTTTTGCAGTGTGCAACAAAGATTGTTAAGCATCCAAATTATGAATACTGTATTTGGATTTAGCTAATAAAACAACAAAAAATCCTGAGGTTACTCTTGGTTGAATTGAACTGTGTCCATGCCTCACTGTGCCCGAGCCTCACTGTGCCCGTGCCTCACTGTGCCCGTGTCTCACTGTGCCCGTGTCTCACTGTGCCCGTACCTGATGCAGATTTTCATGGTATACGGATTTTACTGCTACACCGGTGGCCATTCCAGTATTCAAAAGCCGCGCCTCCCTCTCGTCTGTGATAGGCGGAACACTCAATTTCCCAGCATTCAGTGTTCCGCCTATCATGGTCATCCTCATAACACAGACGAGGATGAGAGGATGTCTGTGATAGGCTGAATACTGCCTGCTGTGAAATTGAGTGTTCCGCCTATCACAGACGACGAGGACTCGGGAGGCGCGGCTTTTGAACACTGCAATGGCCGCCGTCTGTCTGCATGACGCGCTGATCAGGTAGGCAGACGGCGGCTGCAGCGAGTAGATGTAATTGGGGTAACGCTGCCCAGTGCCATTCCGGATACGCCCCCTGCAGTCCTGCTACGGAAACTTTGAAGGGAAGGAAAAAAAAAAAATCTAAAAAAAATCGATTTTCTTCAAAACTGAATCGATTTGAGCTCAAAACTCGATTCAAGATTAAAATCGATTTTTTTCCCAGCCCTAAAAGAGACATAACCATATGGTATAATATTGTAGCTGAATAATAGGAATAAGTAATGGGTGTAAGGGACAGGATGGACATCCCTATAAATACTCACGTCAACTGCATAGATGTGAACAGAGGATCGGAGCTGTTAGAGATGTCTGTCGTGGGAGCTGAGGTAGAGACACGTGGACAAGCGGGGAGCACTGTGGATTCCCCAAGGCCAATGTGCAAATGTAGGTGACAGTGAGCCAACACTTCTGTGGATTGAGATGAGTAGTATATATTGAATGTATAATATTATTGATAAAAAGTGTGAAAAGCCTATACACCAGGTCAGATGAAGGGAAGAACTGAGCATAAATGAAAAAACAGATACTCAAAAAGCCACGAAGTATGAAAGCGGAAGAAAGAAAAGAAAAATATATCCTGGGTGATATAGTAAAGGAACCAAAGGGAAAGATAGACAAAGTGCTAAAAGTATAGGTGAAACCTATGGTGATTTACCTTGTTGGTTCACATGGAAATTGGGAACCAAAACCACAAGTGAATGCTTGCATATAAGGTGTTGCCAGAGACAGGGCCGATCCGCCCTATACGCTTGCTACGCAAGCTGCGTAGGGCCCCGAGTAATCACTCAGGGCCCCCGAATCTTCACCGCCACCGCCGCTAGAGGTCCGCGGGCCGGGCGGAGACAATGTCTCCACCGGCCGCCATTTTCATGTAGACCAAGAGGAGGGTGGCTGCCAATAGGAATTGAGCTGCGGCACCGCCCACCTCCCGCCCCACTGATGTCTGTCTGTGAGTGAAATGATGTGGGAAGGGGCGGGGTGGGCGGCGCCGCCGCAGCTTAATTCCTATTGGCAGCCACCCAGCCGGCTCCTCCACTGTCCACTCTGTACTGTAATGGCGGCGGAGAGAGTCTCTGCTGCTGGGGCATCACACCTGATGTAAGGGGGACTCCGCTGGGAATGCCTGGTGTAAGGGGGGACTCCGCTGGGAATGCCTGGTGTAAGGGGGGACTCCGCTGGGAAGGGCCGGTGTAAGGGGGGACTCCGCTGGGAAGGGCCGGTGTAAGGGGGGACTCCGCTGGGAAGGGCCGGTGTAAGGGGGGACTCCGCTGGGAAGGGCCGGTGTAAGGGGGGACTCCGCTGGGAAGGGCCGGTGTAAGGGGGGACTCCGCTGGGAAGGGCCGGTGTAAGGGGGGACTCCGCTGGGAAGGGCCGGTGTAAGGGGGGACTCCGCTGGGAAGGGCCGGTGTAAGGGGGGACTCCGCTGGGAAGGGCCGGTGTAAGGGGGGACTCCGCTGGGAAGGCCTGGTGTAAGGAGGGACTCCGCTGGGAAGGCCTGGTGTAAGGAGGGACTCCGCTGGGAAGGCCTGGTGTAAGGAGGGACTCCGCTGGGAAGGCCTGGTGTAAGGAGGGACTCCGCTGGGAAGGCCTGGTGTAAGGAGGGACTCCGCTGGGAAGGCCTGGTGTAAGGAGGGACTCAGGGCTTCCACTGATTCTGCATTATGGTGAGTTGAATAATTTAATTTTATATTACAATGTAATAATAGAAATAATGCGCTTCAATCATCCTGACACCATAACAACCATGGGGCCGGGATGATTGAAGCGCTAACACCAGGTGTTTGGAGTATCTTTATCTGCTGATTTGTTAAACTTTCTGGAATACACATATTTATATTGTGGTGTAGGATCTGGGCCTGCTGTCCCTCCTCTTTCTTTCTTTCTCCCTCTTTCTCTCCCTCTTTCTCCCTCCATCCCTCATTCATCTCAGACTCTAACCACACCCCTCCAAGCCACGCCCATGTAAGCCACGCCCACTATTCAGCGTAAACCACACCCATTTTTTTCCACCGTAGAGGGCCCCTCAGCAGAATTTTGCTTAGGGCACCAGGGAGGTCAGGATCGGCACTGGCCAGAGAGACACATGGACACCAAGTGAGGTGAATTTAAATGCTCCCAGCTGATACAGCGTGTGCCGCCCAGTGTCACGTGGGCGTGGCAAGAAAGGGGAGGCATCCGTGCTAGAGCAAAAAAATCCGCCCATAGAGGCTCAGGTACCTCCCCAATGTCAGCCTAGATAGAAAGAAAAACCTGCTCATGCAGTGCGACATCAAAAGGTGTCACACACAACGAGCGGTAACGTGGCGGCGATGCGGTAAGGAGCACCCGCCTAAACCACCACCTCCATCCACCACAACGGGGGAGGAAGGGAACAGGTGGGAGAGGGAGGGGCGCCAAAATCGCATCGCAGCTCCCAGGGGACAGACGAGCAAATAGCCCAAAAAATCCATGCACACACTAAACAAACCCTACCATGTGGAACAGGGTGCTAGGAACAAGAGATGGTATATTGAAATAAAAAATATATATATGGGTATGTCTATGCCGGACATTGCGTAGATCGCCAAACAAGATTGAGGTGATTTTTCCCCGGTAGTGGGAGTGGATACCTGGTTTTGACAGGTATCTGCTCCCCCTGAAAGGTGCCAAATGTGGAGGGGGGGGGGACAGATCCGCGGAAGTTCCATCTTTGGGTGGAACTCCGCTTTAAGAAGTGGAATATTTAGGGATCTCTTGATACCAAGCCAAGGTCAGGTAGACTAAAAGATGAAAGCCACAATTGTCAGAATTGTTTGGTATACAGTAAACCCCCCTCCATCGCGGGGGTTACGTTCCAAACCCACCCACAATAAGTGAAAATCCGCGAAATAGAAATACCCTATTTAAATACACACTAGGCATGTTTTTAGAACTTTCACTGTACTTTTAAAAGCATTTCAAGGTCTTTAAACACACTTTTAAAACAATAGAAACACATTTAAAACACATAAAAGATACTGAGAGACATAGCAAGAGCAATGGAAAACACAAAAATATTTAATTAACAAGGATTTAATCAATAAAATAATGTTAATAGGTCTTACAGAAAAAAACGCAATATACCGGGACCGCGAAAACTGAACCACGATATAACGGGGGTTTACTGTACAAAGAAAAACCCACAGGTAACATCAGGAGAAATACAGGCTGCTCTGGAAAAAGACGGCGTGGTTGTTTCATGGAGCACAATACGGTACTACAAAAATGAGCTGCATGGTTGAGTGGCCAGAAAGAAGCCTTTATTGTGCCAATACCACAAAAAAAGCCCGGTTACAATATGCCCGACAACACCTTGACACGCTTCACAGCTTCTGGCACACTGTAATCTGGAGTGACAAGACCGAAATAAAGCTTAATGGTCACAACCATAAACACTATGTTTTGGAGAGGTGTCAACAAGGCCTATATGCCTAATCTACTTTTATGTCTATATTGTCCTCCATTACTGACTGGGTTCACCATTTAACCCACCATAGAGATTACCTTGGTGCACGTGCCTATCTCCTAAGTGGTCCAAAACATTGGCTTCTTCAGGGGAAATTATTGTGACCAATACAGTATAAAAAGCTCTAGAGAAAATGAAAAATACAACATATTAGCCAGTTATAACAATCATATTTATGTAATGATGACAATGACATAGCAAAATGTAATTAGACTGGGAAAGCGACATGGCAAATAAAGTCTCCCATCCATGTCGCTTTCCCAGTCTAATTTTTGGCGAAACATGTAGGGATTGTTTGACCTGTAACTCCAGTAGGCCGTTATTACTCTGGCCAGTATTAAAAATAATATGTTCTTCCTTATTTGTTTTTATGATCTGTAACTGCACTGTATGGTTACAATATTCATGTAATAAAATATTATTCCATTTTTAAATTTAAACATAATTGTTATCTTTGTGAGGCACCGCTATAATGCCTATCCCCTTTTCCATTTTTTCTAAAACCTAATATCCAGCTGTTAACCTAATAGTCTAGACAAGAGTAACAATTGCATGTTTTATCCACTATTTAATTCCTTAGTCTATTTTTTTTAATGTTGTCTCTCTTTAAATCCATCTTGGACATTTTTTGACATGCTGGAAGCTAAAAAGTACAGTATGGCCATAAATATTAATCAACCCTGACAGAGATATACATATGGATAACCATGAATACTCTGTGTGTTACCTCAGCTGTTGGTGGACCAAAATAAGGAGAAACAGATTGGTTAAAAAAAAAAAAATAATAATTTCACGGTATTTCCGTATATCGGAGACTGGGCATGTGGCCAGGGTTTAATGCGGCCTGGTAAAGGTATGTAGAGAAGCGCAGTAAGGTGTGGCATTGTGGTCTTGATCCCAGCCTTAGCCACTTACGCTCCGCCTGTGTCATCTTGGCCAAATCCCCGTTCACGAAATTTCTGAATCCTTGGAACCCACCTGTTAATGTGGAATAATAACGCCCCTGTTCCTTCTTCTGCTTGATGAGCTTTGTATATTGGATAGTGGAGAGCTTCAGGAATCCGCTTGGGGAAAACTGAAACTCAAGAAATGTCAAAAGAAGTCCATCTCATATTTAACTTCAAGCCATATATGAATTAGGAGGTACATGCTAGAAATATTTTTATGATAACTTAATGCAGCCTGGTTCTGCTTTTGGGAATGCTTTGCAGAGATTTCTAGCAGGCAACATTCTTGAAGTGCCTTTTTTACTTCTTTACATTTTCCGTTCTCATAATATGGCAAGAGTGTTGTGTTGTGTTTCAGTTCTATAAGTTGTTCCCAATCTAGGATACGTGTCAAGTGTCAATGCCTTCGCGATCTTTTTTTACATTTTGTTCAAACAAGCACCTGTTTTTCCGAGAGCAGAAATAAGGCGAAAGGACTGGAGACCTTTTGTGAGAAGGAGAAGTAAAACATGGTTTAAAAGTTTTTTTTTTCATATCATTATTAGATTTTTCTTTTTTTCTTCAAAACTTGGTTGAACTAGATGTACATGTTCTTTTTTTTTTAAACTCAATTAACCACTTAAGGACCGCCTCACGCCGATATACGTCGGCAGAATGGCACGGCTGGGCACATCAACGTACAGGTACGTTGCCCTTTAAGAGCCCAGCCGTGGGTCTCGCGCGCGCCGACGCCGGCAGCGCTGGCGACCCGGGTCCTGAGCTCCGTGAAAAACGCTTGCTCGCGGTACCCGTGGACCCGATCGCCGCCGGTGTACCGCGATCGGGTCACAGAGCTGAAGAACGGGGAGAGGTGAGTGTAAACAAACCTTTCCCCATTCTTCTCTGTGGCATGTTAGTGATCGTCTGGTCCCTGTCATCGGAACAGACGATCAGTGATGTGTAACGTGTAGCCACGCCCCCCTTCAGTAAGAATCACTTCTTAGGGTACACTTAACACCTACAGCGCCACCTAGTGGTTAACCGCTTCACTGCCAGTGTCATTTTCACAGTAACCAGTGCATTTTTATAGCACTGATCGCTGTGAAAATGACAATGGTCCCAAAAATGTGTCAAAAGTGTCAATAATGTCGCAGTCACGAAAAAAAAAAAACACTGATCCCCGCCATTACTATTGAAAAAAAAATAATAATAAAAATGCCATAAAACTATCCCCTATTTTGTAAACGCTATAACTTTTGCGCAAACCAATCAATAAACGCTGATTGCGATTTTTTTAAACTAAAAATATGTAGAAGAATATGTATCGGCCTAAACTGAGGAAACATTTTTTTTAATATATTTTTGGGGATATTTATTCTAGCAAAAAGTAAAAAATATTGTTTTTTTTCAAAATTGTTGCTCTATTTTTGTTTATAGCGCAAAAAATAAAAACCACAAAGGTGATCAAATACCACCAAAAGAAAGCTCTATTTGTGGGAAAAAAAGGACGCCAATTTTGTTTGGGAGTCACGTCGCACGACCGCGCAATTGTCAGTTAAAGCGACGCAGTGCCGAATCGCAAAAAGGGGCCTGGTCCTTATGCTGCATATTGGTCTGGGGCTTAAGTGGTTAAAACCCAACTCCAGCTTAACAAAAAAATACAAAGGAAAAAAATATCTCTGGAAAAAGTTGAAATGAAACAGCAACTGTCACTGCAATACCCACTCTATCTCTGGCGCTATTCCATGCAGAAATCATTGCCTCTACTAAATCGTGCTGTTCCTCCATGATGAATGACAACCAGTCTTATTAAGCCCACTTCTTGTGAGCCCAGGGTGTCAAAGACCTGCCCCTAGGGGCATATCATCAGGCTGACCTGGCCTCACAGGAGAATGCTGTAGGGTACAATTCATTACATTGAGCTCCTCTTTGCAACAATGAGGATCTGCCCACTTGTAGGCAGGTGCAGTCTGCTTTCTCCACTGCAAGTGGCGCTCAACCACAGCAGCAGTGCTGTGGGAGAGAAAGTCAAGAGGAACCTGGTTCCTCTGTGGTTTCCTGGGTCCCTGGGGCAGTGATCAGGTTATACGCTGGCAGCCCATGTGACTCTGGTGGCCATCTTGTATCAGGTAGAGTCTTTTTAAGAGCCTGGCACCTGTGTTTGGCGAGCTTTTAGCATGTGGATAGTGTAGGGACAGGTTACCCATCTGTCAGGTACAGTATGAGCAGCAGGGAAAGGTTCTAGACAAATAGGAAAAGTTTAGGAATTCACTTCTTTTCCTGGAAACCTCCCCACTCGGGCTTGGATTGGCCAGGAAGCATGCTGCCCCTTCAGACAGATGCTGTCAGCTGAGCTGATACCTGCTCCGTTACACGCTGGTGGCATCCGGGAATGCTCCTGGCTGGGCCTTCTCCCACTGGGGTTTATTGTGAACTGTTCTGCCTTTACTTCAATACAAACTCCACTTTTTGCACCTGGACTGTGTGTTATTGCTGCAGCACCAAGCTTCACCCACCCACGTGTTCTGCACTGAATCTCTGTATGGAAGTGCCATCTCAGAGTTAGACCTTTGTTTCCTTATGATATAGTTGCCCATGATGACTGGTGATCTGACGACTGGCTAAGGAATGGAGAGGTTCGAGGAAGCACAGATCCTTAGAATAAATGAAGCAAAAATAGGAAGCTCCTTCAACTGCATGTCCTCATGTACAGCTTCTCTCAGGAGAACAGTGAGCAGCACAATAGTGGCGTCATGAAATCTGCTGAGGCTGGCAGTACCTTAGATGACCTCAAACAGTGATCCAATTGGATTCTGGCAAGCCATTTGACTTTAACGGCCATCTTGGGTCAGACAAAGTCTTTTTAAGACCCTGGCTCCTGGGTTTGGCACAAGGTTCCAAATGAGTAGGGAAAGCGTAGGGATCCTCTTCTTTACCTGGAAACCTCTCCATTTGGTCTTGGACTGGCCGGGCAGCATTCCACCCCTCCAGACAGACAATGTCAGCTTGGTTAAGACTTGCTCCCCTACATGCTGTTGTCATCCTTGAGTGTCCCCAGTTGGGCTTCCTCCCACTGGGCCTGTTGTGAACTCTTTTGCCTCTAATTCAACCAGTGTTAATTTTGGTAGCAAATGTTCAATTTAGTTTTAGTCTAATGCCGCGTACAGACGATCGGAAATTCCGACAACAAAACCGTGGATGTTGGCTCAAACTTGTCTTGCATACACACGGTCGCACAAATGTTATCGGAAATTCCGAACACCAAGAACGCGGTGACGTACAAGACGTACGTCGGCACTATTAAAGGGAAGTTCAATACCAGTCGTGTTAGTAGAAGTTTGGTGAGAGACGATTTGCGCTTTTCAGCCTCGTGCTTTTCAGTCAGTTACAGCGTGACGAATGTGCTATCTCCATCACGAACGTTAGTTTTACCAGACCAAGCGCTTCCGTCTCGTACTTGATTCAGAGCATGTGTGTAATTTTGTGCGTCGGAATTAACCACACACAATCGGAATTTACGAGAATGGATTTTGTTGTCGGAAAATTTGAGAACCAGCTCTCAAATTTTTGTTGTCTGTAATTCCGACAGCAAATGTCCGATGGAGCCTACACACGGTCGGAATTTCCGAGAAAAAGCTCCCATCGAACATTTGTTGTCGGAAATTCCGTCCGTGTGTGCGCGGCATAAGTCTTAGGACTAAAATGGCATTTTAGTTTTAGTACCGTTTTAGTCTTCTGCAATTGTTTTAGTTTTGGTCGTATTTAGTCAACTAAATCTCCAGGACATTTTAGTCTACTAAAATAATTTTATTTGACTAAAATCATTTTATTCGACTAAACCTCATTTTAGTCATCTAAAATCGAATGGGTGTAATTAAATTGTAATGCATTATTTAAGCATTTCTCTACAATTTCCATTATACAGGTCCTTCTCAAAAAATTAGCATATTGTGATAAAGTTCATTATTTTCTGTAATGTACTGATAAACATTAGACTTTCATATATTTTAGATTCATTACACACAACTGAAGTAGTTCAAGCCTTTTCTTGTTTTAGTATTGATGATTTTGGCATATAGCTCATGAAAACCCAAAAATCCTATCTCAAAAAATTAGCATATTTCATCCGACCAATAAAAGAAAAGTGTTTTTAATACAAAAAAAGTCAACCTTCAAATAATTATGTTCAGTTATGCACTCAATACTTGGTCGGGAATCCTTTTGCAGAAATGACTGCTTCAATGCGGCGTGGCATGGAGGCAACCAGCCTGTGGCACTGCTGAGGTGTTATGGAGGCCCAGGATGCTTCGATAGCGGCCTTAAGCTCATCCAGAGTGTTGGGTCTTGCGTCTCTCAACTTTCTCTTCCCAATATCCCACAGATTCTCTATGGGGTTCAGGTCAGGAGAGTTGGCAGGCCAATTGAGCACAGTAATACCATGGTCAGTAAACCATTTACCAGTGGTTTTGGCACTGTGAGCAGGTGCCAGGTCGTGCTGAAAAATGAAATCTTCATCTCCATAAAGCTTTTCAGCAGATGGAAGCATGAAGTGCTCCAAAATCTCCTGATAGCTAGCTGCATTGACCCTGCCCTTGATAAAACACAGTGGACCAACACCAGCAGCTGACATGGCACCCCAGACCATCACTGACTGTGGGTACTTGACACTGGACTTCAGGCATTTTGGCATTTCCCTCTCCCCAGTCTTCCTCCAGACTCTGGCACCTTGATTTCCGAATGTACTTTGGACCACTGAGCAACAGTCCAGTGCTGCTTCTCTGTAGCCCAGGTCAGGCGCTTCTGCCGCTGTTTCTGGTTCAAAAGTGGCTTGACCTGGGAAATGCGGCACCTGTAGCCCATTTCCTGCACACGCCTGTTCACGGTGGCTCTGGATGTTTCTACTCCAGACTCAGTCCACTGCTTCCGCAGGTCCTCCAAGGTCTGGAATCGGTCCTTCTCCACAATCTTCTTCAGGGTCCGGTCACCGCTTCTCGTTGTGCAGCGTTTTCTGCCACACTTTTTCCTTCCCACAGACTTCCCACTGAGGTGCCTTGATACAGCACTCTGGGAACAGCCTATTCGTTCAGAAATTTCTTTCTGTGTCTTACCCTCTTGCTTGAGGGTGTCAATGATGGCCTTCTGGACAGCAGTCAGGTCGGCAGTCTTACCCATGATTGCGGTTTTGAGTAATGAACCAGGCTGGGAGTTTTTAAAAGCCTCAGGAATCTTTTGCAGGTGTTTAGAGTTAATTAGTTGATTCAGATGATTAGGTTAATAGCTCGTTTAGAGAACCTTTTCATGATATGCTAATTTTTTGAGATAGGATTTTTGGGTTTTCATGAGCTGTATGCCAAAATCATCAATATTAAAACAAGAAAAGGCTTGAACTACTTCAGTTGTGTGTAATGAATCTAAAATATATGAAAGTCTAATGTTTATCAGTACATTACAGAAAATAATGAACTTTATCACAATATGCTAATTTTTTGAGAAGGACCTGTATACTGCTGGAGTGAAAAATCGAATATGTTATTATTTATGTTATTGAGGTACGAACATGCACTACAGTGTTAATTTTGACGGCAAAATTTCAATTTAGTTTTAGTCTTAATCTTTTGACTAAAATGCCATTTTAGTTTTAGTCGTATTTTAGTCATCTCAATTGTTTTAGTTTTAGTCGTATTTTAGTCTATTAAAATGGTATTAAGTTAGTCGACTAAAATGTTTTAGTCGGTTTTAGTCTACGAAATTTACACTGAATTCAACACAAGTTCTCTCAATTGCACCTGGACTGAGAGTGTGTTATTACCACCGCACCAAGCTGTACCCACCCGCACACTGTTGAGGACAAACAAGAAGGACTAGGACCCAGGAGGTTACCCGGCCAGACAAAAAAGGAATGTATGAAAAGTTTTCTCACAACTATGTAACTTCTATCATCTGGGTTTGGATAGGTATAGACGAAAATGCTTTTTGCGTGTTCCTAAATCATGAACTGTCTTCATAACCTAAGGTGTGGACTTGGTTGTCCATTTTGGCCAATATAGAATTGACTTGGCTTGGCTCACCTTGGTGTGGATTGTCATTTGTGAATGAATGAATGAATTCATGAATTGTATGTTGTTTGTCCAACATACAATGGCATATCTCTACTCAATGTTTTGTGTTCTTATCTCTACACACCTAGGGGGCCTCCTCTCTGTTGAAAAGGAATTCCTTGAACCTTCTCAACCACTTTTCTCAGTCCCGGGATCTCCTCTCTCTTCCAACAGTATTCCTTGACCCATCTCAACAACTTTTCTCAGTCCAATACTATGAAAATGTTTTCTTGTCAACACTATTGTCTATTCCAAGGACTTTACAAAATTAAATGAGAACATCCTTTGTGAACAAAGGAAAGATATTTTTACGGATAGTATGGGAAGGGTTTCATTGCAGTAGGAATAGTCTTTGCCAGGGCTTTTTTTCAGCCGGAACTTGGGGGAACTCAGTTCAACCACCTCTGACTCAGGCCCTCTGCTCCCTGCACACCACTATCACTGGTAAACACAGAAGTCCGGCTTCTGTGTTTACCAGGGATAGCTTGTCTCCCAACGGCTCACACAGATCTGATCTCCTCAGCAGCTCCCACTGAGTGCAGGATGGTAACAAGGGAGATGCAGGTGCCCAGGATTCATTGTGGATGCCGACACCCCCACTAGATGATCTCCCTGCAAGTGAGAGAGGAGGAGTCACCTACAGTGCGCGGAAAGGTACTAGAGCCGACTGGGTGCTTCAGCTTAATACAGCAACAAAAGTAAGATATGTTGGAGATGGTGGAGCTTTTAAGGGGGGAATATGGGTGAAGTGAAGGGGGAGCTGAAGAAGAAGCCTGAACTCGGTACTCTGTGTGTAGCGCACCCCTAAACTCTGCACTCTGTATGCAGCGAATGCCCTAACTCTGTACTATGTACATAGCACAGCCCTAACCTCTGCATGTAGCACATCCCTAAAATCTGTAATATGTAGCAAGCGCACACCGGAACTCTGCACGTAGCGCACCCCTGGGGGGAGTTTTTTTTTGGGGGGGGGGTTGTGGTTAAGTTCCTGCACCTATTTTCTGAGAAAAAAAGCCCTGGTCTTTACCATATTTAAAAAAAAAAAAAAAAAAACACAGCAGATACCGTGTTTCCCCCGAAAATAAGACCTACCCCGAAAATAAGACCTAGCGCTATTTTCCAGGAGGGTTGCAATATAAGCCCTGCCCCGAAAATAAGCCCTAGTTTAAAATGCTTGTAAAATCCTATAATTCACTCTATTACAGTAGTATATAATGTACAATGTGTGTGTTTCTGTAATATAATTGCGGGGAGGAGAGCTCCAGCGGGTCACAGAAGCCCAGATCGGCACTATAATGAAGGTATTTGGCACATTTATATTACAGAAATACACACATTGTATGTTATATATGTAGCGGGGTATTCCCCTTTTAAGACAGAGAGACAAGAAGTTCCAGGTGAGAGGTGAGTCGGGAGGAAGTAAAGAGACATTACTGGAAGTGAAAGCAGAGGAGAGAGAGAGAGACTACATCTCCCAGTACATCTTGCAGCACCCAGGGTACATTGCTCCGGAACAGAGACTGCTGGGGCAGACTTTATAAAGGGGAGGTGGAGTTTGTTCTGCATCTTTGGGACACCCCCTCTTCTAGCAAGAGGATCTCTGTGCTGAACTGCTGTGTGCACAAGGCCTGAAGCCTGGGCCTTGTGCTCCTTTCCAAAGAGCCCTCTGCCAGCCTAGCAGAACCTTAGGGACATCTTCTCATCCTTGCTGCAGTACACCAGAAGGATTGAAGACTTGGATGTCGGTGGATTCCTGTTCCTAGACGAATCGATGGAGGAAACGGACTTGGACTTGTCCGGGTGGTGAGAGCTGTTTAAAGACAGATACTTTATCTTTACTATTCGTTGGGATTACAAAGTTGTTCTTCAAGTGCACCACCGAGAGATTGCTAGCGAATATTGTTTCACTGAACTTCTATTTAGATCAGTCAGGCCTGACTGCATAGGTAGACATTGCTGGGTGTTAGTCTACCCATGAGGGGAAGTAGCTGTAAAAGGGCAGCGCTAGAGTTGCATAGCAATACTTAATTATTCTGATTACTCTGTTTATCTTTATTACTTTTTTATTGCAGGGATCTGCAACTTGTTATACTGTTGTTTATTACTTGCCCATTAGCCTCAGTAAAATATCTGGGTCAAGTACATTGGTGTCAGTTTCGCTTACTTTAATAGAAGTTTTAAAGTATATCACTGTGTGTGTTTGCCATAGGACTGCGTCACCTAGAGTTGCGGTCACGCGGTCCTATCTCCCCTTACTAGCTGTGCCAGTAGGGGGTTGAGCATATTGCCGGGGGTTGGCGGAGCTGTCTTCAGGGCCCAACTAAATCTGCGGCCTTCTTAGTTGGAGGTATCGCTACACGTGGGGGTTCTCATCCGGGATCCTGATACAGCAGGTGAACGCCAGAAGTGCCGGCATGGACCCCATCAAAGTAGTCCAATGGTGCGAAGCAGAAGGGACACGCTCAGAAGTGAGCGTGGCCATTGAACTTCCAGGGAGTGACTGGAGAGAGAAACAAATTAAAGAGGTGGTACAAATATTGTCCCCGGATAGAAAGGCTTACGTGGTCGCAATGAGACCAGACTCAAGGACCAACTGCACCTATGCACTGATAGAGTGGGGACAGGATGTCCCTGAAAACTTCCACGGTGCCAGTATAAAATTGTCCGAAAAGACTGAGTTCCACCTGACACATCCCAGTCAGAAGCAGTTAGAACCCTTGGACAACATAGCAAGGGCTGCTGTTAAATCGCAGGCAGAGCAACAGCTGATTGATCTGAAACGACAGTACCGTGACATACAAGAGAGGTTTCAGGAGACTTCCAGTATGATAGCTGAACGCATTAAGGAGTTACGTGTCGCTCCTAAGGATCAGAAAGATGGTCAGATAAAGCCCAAACCTGGGAAGGTACCGAAGAAACGAGCTCAGGGTCGCCTGCAGGAAGTAACCATCCGGAAGGATTTCCGCATTGATGGCCAGATAGGAGAAAGAGGGCAGAAGGACAAACTGTCCTACACCAACCTCCTACACCAAATAGAGTTGGGGTTACAGAAAAGATATCAGGAATCTGAAATTAGAGAGGCTGTAATCCATGCCATCAGCCCAGGTTCAAGTGTCAGGGGCATGTTAGAGAGGAAGGGTGGATTGACCCTGAACCAGCTAAAGAGGATACTGAAAAGCTACTATGAGGAGGAAGATGCTGCTGAGTTATTTCATCGACTGATAAATATGACCCAGGAGAGTGGAGAGACTCCTCAGAACTTCCTATTCCGGGCCATTGAGCTCAAGGACCGCCTGTTGTCCACATCCAAGGATGAAGGAAATGGGGAGCATTTTGGAGTCAAGCTAGTCCAAAAGAGATTCCTGAGATCTGTGACTACGGGATTGAGGAGTGACTACATCAAGCTACAGCTGAAGCAGCATTTGGAAGATCCCTCAACTCCGGATGAGGTCCTCATTGAGAAAATGAATGAAGCAGATAAGATGGAGATTGAGAAGGACCAAAAACAGAGGAAACTTCAATCTCCTAGCACCACAAGTGCCAAAGTACAACAGATAGATGTCCCTTCAGACACTCGGGAGCTTAGTGTACTGGCAGCAAGCACTGAACAGGGATCATGGTCTTCACCTATTCACCACTTCCCCACAAGTCAGACTGGACTGGAGGAGCTGTTCCAGACCCAGAAAGAAATACTAGATATGATGACGATGTTGATGACTCGTCTGGTGAAACCCCAGACAGAAGAGGTCTCACCACTTATGGCACCAAAGACCCCTACCACTAACCGCTCTATGAAACCAATACAGAGAGCCTGCTTCAAATGTGGAGGAAAAGGACATCTCAGGCGAGTATGCCCAAGCCTGGTGTCAGGTCTGCCAGGAAACTACAACCGTCCCTCCGCTTTCCTGACCGGTAGTCTTGTTATCCCGGTGTCAGGTGGAGGGACGGCTGAGATCTCCCACAGACAGGAAATAAGGAACCACAAAGGAAGGTGCAGATAGCCTAACCACAACCCCCAGCAACAACTCACGGTTAGTAGGCAGAAGACAGGATCCCAGGAGGGAAAAGGACAATCCAGGTAACGTAGTCAGAACAAGCCAGGGAGGGTCGGCAGCAAGGTTAACCAGGTTCAAGGGATAATCCAGGAATCATAGTCAAGACGAGCCAAGTAGGTAACCAAAAAGCAAGAGCATCCATAAACAGGAACCTATCCTAAGGCACGGACAGGAAGGGGAAGTGGGAATATATAGGGACACTAATGAGAAGATTGCTGACAGCTGGTCCCAGGGTGGAGCAAACATCCCCACTAGTGAAAAAGAACAAACTACGATGCTAACATAAAACCAGTTCACTGGTGGTTCAGGACATAGGAAAACAGTCTATGAACACCAGGCCCTGGGATCAAATCCCAGACACGGCGTGACAGTACCCCCCACACAAAGATGCCCCCAAACCTATTTGGGTTTGGATGGGTGCCTGTCGTGGAAGGACTTGACCAGCAGTGGGGCATGAACATCACGAGCAGGCACCCAAGTCCTCTCTGCAATGGAGTAGCCCTTCCAGTCCACCAGATATTGTAATGGTCTACCCCTATGTCGGGAATCCAGAATTTTGCTAACTTCATACTCTTGATGGTCATCCACAGAGACTGGAGAGGGACGTCTAGAGGGGAGAGAGAATCTATTCTTGACAAAGGGCTTAAGCAAAGATACATGAAATGTATTGGGAATACGAAGATGAAGGGGCAAGCGTAGTTTATAAGCCACAGGGTTGACCTGACAGAGAATGCGAAAAGGTCCTATAAATCTAGGACCTAACTTGGAGGAAGGTTGTCGCAGTTTCATGTTCTTGGTGGACAACCAAACCAGCTGATTAAGACGATAGCGGGGTGCAGGTTTTCTGTGACGATCTGCATACCCCTTGTATCTATGTACAGACTGAAGCAGAACCTTTCTTATGTTTCTCCAGTGCGTAGTCAATCTTGATACCATGTTGGCTGCCGCAGGTACCTCCACCAAGGAAGACTGGAAGGGGAGAACCCTGGGTTGATACCCAAAGGCAGCTTGGAAAGGGGAACATCTAAGGGAAGAGTGCCACTGCGAATTGTGTGCTAGTTCTGCTAGAGGTAACATCTCGCTCCAGTTGTCATGTTCAGCATTGATATAAGCTCGTAGGTAGATCTCCAAATCTTGATTGACCCTCTCTGTCTGGCCATTAGATTGAGGATGGTATCCAGAGGACAGGGAATTCTTGATCCCCAGATGTTTGCAAATGGCCCTCCAGAACGAGGATATGAATTGAGGGCCTCTATCGCTAATAATATCAACAGGGATGCCGTGTAAGCGGATGACATTCTCAATAAAGGATAAAGGCAGGGTTGGGGCAGAAGGTAGTGCGGGCATGGGAATGAAGTGGGCCAACTTTGAAAATCGGTCCACTATCACCCAAATTACGGTATTTCCACTGGAGGTGGGCAAGTCCACGATAAAATCCATGCTGATATGAGTCCAGGGAGCACAAGGAACAGGTAACGGTTGAAGTAGACCTTGAGGAACAGAACGATGCATTTTGATGGCAGCACAAACCGAACAGGTTCTAACAAAGGCTATAACATCCTTTTATAGAGTAGGCCACCAAACCAGGGACTTCAAACGTAGGAAGGTTTGGTTGATACCAGGGTGTCCGGATACCATCTGGCCATGGGCCCACTGTAACACTTCTTTTCGTAATTCTAGGGGAACAAACAAGGTATTGGGTGGAACTGAGAGATTAGAAGGTGCCCGAGACTGTGCGGCCAACAAGTTCCTTTGTAAAGCAGTATCCAGTTGTGCAATAATTCGTTCCGGAGGAACAATATGATCAGGAGGAATTTGCAGATTCTCACAAGGGAATTGCCGAGACAGGGCATCGGCCTTGGTGTTCTTGGTGCCAGGAATGTACGTCACTACAAAGTTGAATCGGGTGAAGAATAACGCCCAGCGGGCTTGTCTGGGATTCAGTCTTTGGGCCTTCTCTAAGTAGATTAGGTTCTTATGGTCAGTTTGAACCACAACAGGAAGTTCCGTACCTTCTAAAAGATGTCTCCATTCGGAAAATGCTAATTTTATAGCTAAAAGTTCTCTATTCCCTATGTCATATTTTTGTTCTGCAGCAGAGAACTTCTTGGAGAAAAAGGCAACCGGATGCAACTTGTTAGAAGTGGGTTCTCGTTGGGATAATACTGCTCCGGCCCCTACTTCGGAGGCATCAACTTCCAAGAAATATTGAGCCGAAGGCTGAGGATGGCGAAGAACAGGAGCAGAGCAAAAAGCAGATTTTAGAAGGTCGAAAGCCTCCAGAGCTTCAGGAGGCCACTGAGAGCATTTGGTCCCTTTTTTTGTGAGGACGGTGATGGGAGCCATAATTTTGGAGAAATTCTTGATGAATTTGCGGTAGTAGTTACAAAATCCAATAAAACGCTGTATTTCCTTTAAGGTAGAAGGTCTAGGCCATTGTAAGATAGCATCGAGTTTCTTGGAGTCCATCTGGAATCCATTAGAAGAAATTATATAACCTAAGAAAGGTATTTCCGATTGTTCAAAAGAGCACTTGGAAGGTTTGGCGTACAGCTTATGATCTCTTAAACGTTGGAGAACAGTGCAAACATGGCCACGGTGAAGCTTTAAGTCTTTAGAGTGAATGAGTATATCATCTAAATAGACAACAACAAAAGAGTCAAGTAGATCCCTGAAAATATCATTCACAAACTCTTGAAATACCGCGGGCGGCGGGAGCATTGCAAAGCCCAAAAGGCATCACAAGACACTCATAATGCCCCCTTCTGGTATTAAAAGCTGTCTTCCATTCATCTCCTGCTTTAATTCTAATGAGGTTATATGCAGACCGAAGATCCAATTTGGTAAAGATCTTTGACCCCTGGACACGGTCAAACAGCTCAGTAATTAAGGGCAACGGATACCGATTTTTTACAGTAATACGGTTGAGAGATCTGTAGTCAACGCAGGGTCTAAGTCCTCCATCCTTTTTCTCCACGAAAAAGAAGCCTGCTCCCACAGGAGAGGAGGAAGGCCGGATGAAACCCTTTTTTAGACTGTCTTCAATGTATTCCTCCATAGCCTTGGTTTCCGCAAGGTTAAGAGGATAGGTTCTCCCCTTAGGAAGAGGAGAACCGGGAAGCAAGTCAATAGCACAGTCATACGGGCGGTGTGGAGGGAGGCCCTCTGCTTCTTTTTCAGAAAATACGTCAGCAAACCCGGCATAAGCCTCCGGTAGTTCAGGGACAGTAGAGACCCCAAGAATGGACACTTTATTACGTATAAACTTTTGGATACAGTGAACATGACAAAAGGTGCTCCAGGCAGAAATTTGACCAGAGGACCAGTCAATAGATGGGTTATGTTTACATAACCAAGGGAACCCAAGAATTACAGGATACTTAGGAGACGGAATGACATTAAATGATAGCTCTTCAGAATGCAGAGCCCCCACTAGAACGGAAAGGGGCTTGGTCTCTAGAGAGATAAGTCCATCACCAAGAGGTTCTCCGCCAAGAGTAGTTACACACAGAGGTGGATCTTTCGGAACCGTCGGAATCTGAAGACTCTTAACCAGCGTTGCATCGAGAAATACCCCACTTGCACCGGAATCAACAAAGGCAACGGTGGAGTAGCTCTTATTGTTCCAAGATAATAATACGGGTACTACTAATCTCTCTAGAGGAGGTTTCAAAACAGTGTGGCCTAATGGGGCTCCTTGATCTCCCATTAAGCCCGGGAGTTTTTTCAGTCGCATCGGACAAGAATGCAGGAAGTGACCCGGCTTACCACAAAATAGACAGAGGCCTAGAGTTCTGCGTTTGGTACGTTCATCATCAGACAAACGCACAGCCCCTACATCCATGGGTTCTTCCTCAAACCCGGCGGTTGGAGGAAAAAATTGTCTCTGACGCTCCCTCTCAGACTGGCGTTCAGAGAAGCGAGTATCCACGAGGATACACAAATTGATGAAATCCTCCAATGCCACTGGGATCTCACGGTAAGTTAATTCGTCCTTAATGCGTTCCGCTAGACCTCTGCGGAAGGCGGCCTTAAGGGCGCAATTATCCCAGGAAGTATCTGCCGCAAGTGTGCGGAATTCTATTGCATAAGATGCTACTGTGCGTTTACCCTGGTGTAAGTCAAGAATACTGGCCTCAGCTGCCCTTACTCTGTCAGGAACGTCAAATATTCTCTCAACGGTTTGCATAAACGTGGGGTAATCAGTAAGTACAGGAGAATCTTTCTCAAGAAGAGGCGACACCCAGGACAGAGCTCTACCCTTAAGCAAGGAAATAATAAATGTCACCTTGGCTTGGGTAGAGGTAAACACAGAAGGTTGATTTTTAAAATGCAACCGGCAATGGTTGAGAAATCCCCTGCAATCCAAGGGGTTCCCATCATACTTATCGGGGAGAGGTATCTTTGGAGCGGGAGAGCCCACAGATTTAGACACAACTACAGGTTCCCCAACCCCAGACTCAAGATTTTTTGGTGTAGCAGGACTAGTACCATGTGCCGAGGCCAAAGTAGATAACAGAGTAGCGATGGCACCCAATTTCTCCTCCAATGACTGTACATGATTAGCCTGCTCACCCAACATCTGACCCTGTAGAGAGACTGCCTGCACCAGCTCGCTGAGGTCCATCTGGCCTTAGGATAATGTCAGGTCTGCCAGGAAACTACAACCGTCCCTCCGCTTTCCTGACCGGTAGTCTTGTTATCCCGGTGTCAGGTGGAGGGACGGCTGAGATCTCCCACAGACAGGTAATAAGGAACCACAAAGGAAGGTGCAGATAGCCTAACCACAACCCCCAGCAACAACTCACGGTTAGTAGGCAGAAGACAGGATCCCAGGAGGGAAAAGGACAATCCAGGTAACGTAGTCAGAACAAGCCAGGGAGGGTCGGCAGCAAGGTTAACCAGGTTCAAGGGATAATCCAGGAATCATAGTCAAGACGAGCCAAGTAGGTAACCAAAAAACAAGAGCATCCATAAACCGGAACCTATCCTAAGGCACGGACAGGAAGGGGAAGTGGGAATATATAGGGACACTAATGAGAAGATTGCTGACAGCTGGTCCCAGGGTGGAGCAAACATCCCCACTAGTGAAAAAGAACATAAACTACGATGCTAACATAAAACCAGTTCACTGGTGGTTCAGGACATAGGAAAACAGTCTATGAACACCAGGCCCTGGGATCAAATCCCAGACACGGCGTGACACCTGGTAGTTGAGGAAAAGTCCAAACAGCTGGCGGGAAACTTCAGCAGGCCCCGGTGAAGGAGCCGACCGGGTGCCCATCATTTTCAGTGAGTTCCAAACTGAATGAGAAGCTAAGGAAGAGAAAAGACAAAATTCCTCAGAGGAACTATAGTATCCCTCAGCAGGGGTACATCCCAAAGAGAGAGGGCCAGACCCCTCAGAAGAGGCACAGCATTCCCCAAAGGGAATGCACACCTAAGAAAAACTATAATATCCCTCAGCATGTCTGTACGCCCATTAAAAGGAGGGAAATCGATGCATACCAGGCCCAAGAAAGACTAAAGTCAAAAGGGAGATGGACGAGAGAGAGTCCGAAGGGAAAGGACCAGAAGAAGGTGACTCCTGCCAGGCCATATCCGGAGAAGCTGGTAGGCCCATCTCCTGTAGTGCCCATTCAAGTGGAGGGAGTCTACACCAGAGCCATCTTGGATACTGGGGCACAAGTGACCCTACTATACCGGGATTTCTACGATAAGCACTTGAGTCATCTGCCCATCCAGAACATAGAGGAGCTGGAAATATGGGGAATTGGAACCCAGAGCTTCCCCTATGATGGCTATCTGCCCATCCAGATGACCTTTGACCCATCTGTGGCTGGGAAGGCCGAAGTGTTTGACACCCTGGCAGTTGTGTGCCCTCGGCCGCCAGGAGCCAACAAGAGCTCCCTTATAATAGGGACGAACACGGACCTGGTCCGAAGACTCCTGACCCCTTTAGTGGAAGAGAAGGGGCAAGCAGCCACCAAGATCCATCCCATGCTGAGGACGGCTTACCAAAGGCTGGTCCTAGAGCAGAAGACCCCGGTGGAGGGGATAGGGAAGGTGTGGAGACTTGGAAGAGGAGGGGTAGTGTTGCAGCCTGGCGAAGTAACCTGTCTCAGAGCCACTGTGAAGCTTACTTGGGAGCAGCCTGGACCCTTTGTCGTGCTGGAGTCCGACCCAAAAGGAGAGTCCTCAGGTCTGGAAGTGATACCAGAAGTGATTCCGCTGAAGGTTCTGAAGAAGGCCCATTGTAGAGTTCCAGTGAGTGTTAGAAACACTACCAGAGGCCCCATGGAAATCCCTGCCAGAATGCTGCTGGGCCAGGTGAGCCCTGCTGCCCCGGTTACCCTGTCAGAAGTAAAGGGGACGGGTGAAAGAGGAGATCTTTGGGAGAAGCTGTCCATGGAGAACTTGAATCTATCCAGGGTTTGGAAAGAGAGAGCCAAGGCCCAGTTGACTAGATGGGAGAAGATATTCTCCAGAGATGAGTTCGATGTGGGGTGTGCAAGGAGTGCCACCCATCGGATCCGCCTCCAGGAAGACAAGCCCTTCCGAGAGAGAGTCAGGCGGGTCCCCCTAGCAGATCTGGAGGATCTAAGGGAACAACTTGCAGAACTCAAGAGGACTGGTGTGATACGGGAGTCCAGGAGCCCCTATGCCTCTCCCATAGTGGTGGTCATAAAGAAAGAAGAATGGGTCATTGAGGCTCTGTATAGACTACAGGACTCTCAACAGGAAAACCATCCCCGACCAATACACCACTCCGAGGATAGAGGATGCCCTACAGAGCTTGTCTGGAGCCAAATGGTTCAGCGTTATGGACCTCAAGAGCGGGTACTATCAGATCCCTATGCATCCGGAAGACAAGGAGAAGACAGCTTTCATAACCCCAGTGGGGTTCTTTGAATTCAATCGGATGCCCCAAGGTCTGTCTGGAGCCCCAGCTACTTTCCAACGTCTCATGGAGAAGACTGTAGGAGACATGAACCTTATTGAAGTCCTTGTATACCTGGACGATGTCATTGTCTTTGGGAGAACCTTGGAAGAACACGAAGAGAGGCTGGAAAAAGTGTTGAGAAGACTAAGTGAGGAAGGACTCAAGCTTTCGCCTGAGAAGTGTCGGTTCTACCAGTCTTCTGTGAACTATCTGGGGCACATAGTGTCTGAAGAGGGGGTAGCCACAGACCCTGAGAAATTGGAGGCAGTTACCTCCTGGCCACGACCCACCACAGTAACAGAACTCAGATCCTTCTTGGGGTTCTGCTCCTATTACAGGAGGTTTGTGGAAGGATTCGCCCGAATTGCTAGACCATTGAATGAACTACTCAAGACCGAGGGGGAAGAGGACGACTCAGGGCCCAGGAAGCCGGGAGAGTCAGTCAGAGATCAGTGGAACCAGAAGTGTGAAGAGGCCTTCCAGGCATTAAAGGAGAGCCTAACCACTGCCCCGGTCTTGGCCTACGCAGACCCAACCAAACCCTATGAACTGCACGTGGATGCTAGTCATGACGGTCTGGGAGGAGTACTTTACCAAGAACACGAAGGGCAACTGCGGCCTGTTGCCTACGTGAGTAGGAGCCTAAACCCCTCGTAGAAGAACTACCCCACCCACAAGCTGGAGTTCCTGGCCCTTAAGTGGGCGGTAGTAGACAAACTCAAAGACTACCTATATGGGGCGGAGTTCACTGTGAAGACCGACAACAACCCCCTTACCTACCTTTTCACCACGGCCAAGCTGGACGCCACTGGACACAGGTGGCTGGCCGCACTGTCTGGATTCAGTTTCAGCCTAAAGTATAGGCCAGGGGCTGGGAATCGAGACGCAGACGCTCTGTCCAGGAGATCTCATTCCCCCACCATTGAAATAGAAGATTGGACCCAAGTGGCACCAGACGGGGTGCGGGCCCTTTGTCAAGGAGCTGAATTCCAAGCCCGAGGAGGCTCCAGAGCAGAGGAAATAGGAGTTACCACGGTGGGAGTCCCCAAACACTACTGTGGAGTAGCTCAATTGGAAGAGGACAACCTACCAAGACTGTCCAAGAAGGAATTGAGGTGTGACCAATTGAAAGACCCCATGGGGAGATTGGTCCTGGAGGCCTTGGAGAATCAGGATCCAAACAGACTCATGCGTCAACCTTCAAAAGAAGCTCGCCTGCTGAGGAAGGAGTGGGATAGGTTGCAGTTACATCAGGGAGTGGTCTACCGAAGGGGCCCCTCTGATGACTCAGAAGATAAGTGGCAGCTGTTCCTCCCAGAGAAACATCGGGAGACTGTTCTGATTGCCCTGCATGACAATCATGGCCACCTAGGGGCTGAAAGGACCTTTCAACTTGTCAGAAGTCGGTTCTATTGGCACTGCATGAGGGCTGAGGTAGAGGAGTACTGCCACTCATGTGCCCGATGCATCCAGAGGAAGACTTTGCCCCATCAAGCTGCCCCAATGGGCCATCTACAAAGTCAAGGCCCAATGGATCTGGTATGCATTGATTTTCTCTGCCTCGAACCCGACCTGAGTGGACTAGGAAATGTTCTGGTGATAACCGACCATTTCACCCGGTATGCCCAGGCTTTCCCGACCAAAGACCAGAAGGCCTCCACCGTAGCCAAGTTACTTATGGAGAAGTACTTTGTCCATTATGGGCTGCCACAGCGACTCCATTCAGATCAAGGGAGGGACTTCGAGAGTAAACTGATCCGGAAGCTCCTGGATTCTTTGGGAATCAAAAAGACTCGAACTACACCTTACCATCCACAGGGAGATGCTCAGCCGGAAAGGTTCAACCGAACCTTGCTCAACATGTTGGGGACTCTGGAAAGTGAGAAAAAGCAACATTGGAGCAAACACATAGCAGCCACAGTACATGCTTACAACTGCACCATCAGTGATGCTACAGGCTACTCCCCATATCGACTCATGTTTGGGAGAGAGGCGAGACTACCTGTGGACCTGGCCTTTGGCACCTCTCTGGACCATTCCTCAGTCACATCCCACAAAGGGTACGTGGACAGGCTCAGACAAAGCCTGAAAGTAGCTTATGAGCAAGCTCAAGCAGCTTCCGACCAAAGGGGGGCTAGAAATAAGAGAAACTTTGACTTGAAGATCCGGGTGCAAGACCTACAGCCTGGGGATCGAGTGCTGTTACGCAACCTGGGGATCCCTGGGAAGCACAAACTTGCAGATAGACGGAGATCTGAACCTTATGTCATCTGTAGGAAGTTGCCGGGCCTACCTGTCTATAAGTTGAAACCAGAAGGAAAGGTAGGCCCACTGAAGACGTGGCATCGGAATCACCTGCTCCCACTTGCTGAGGCAGTTAGAATACCTCCTGCGGGAGACTCCCCTGAACCGGCCTCTATCCTGGATACTCCTAGGCCGAACACTCGGTCGCAGACCTCCCGAGCTGAAGAGGGAGAGGCCTCTCAACTTAGTGAAAATGAAGAAGGAGAACTTGATTGGCTGTGGCCTTCCCCAACTCCAGAAACTTCTAATATTGATCTTCCAGCCACTGAAGACACTGAAGATGGAACACTGAACCCAGAAGCCACAGAGTTCATCCCTTCTAGTCCTTCAGCAGAATACTGGGAAGATGCCCAGGATGGTTGTTCAGAGGAAGAGGAGCCTGAGGCGCCAGAGCCAGAAATCCCAAGAGAGCAAAGGGCTCGAAGAGTCATCCGGCCTCCTAAGAAGCTGACCTACCCACAAATGGGGAACAGTTCGGAAGACTCTGTAGTTACTGCTAGAAGGAATGCTGAGAATCCGGATCCTTCCACTGTCCATTTAGTGGAGGGCAACCCCAGCTCACTCTCTGGCACAGTTAGACAGGTCGCCCCCACTGAAGCGACCTGTAGACAGGACAGCTCCCCATCCTATGATGATTGGTGGGAGGCTCCTCTGTCAATCCTATGCAACCGCATTGAATCTAAAATGTTTTGTAGATCTAAAAATGTCTTTGGGGACCAAAGATTCGAAGTGGGGGGAGTGTGTAGCGGGGTATTCCCCTTTAAGACAGAGAGACAAGAAGTTCCAGGTGAGAGGTGAGTCGGGAGGAAGTAAAGAGACATTACTGGAAGTGAAAGCAGAGGAGAGAGAGAGACTACATCTCCCAGTACATCTTGCAGCACCCAGGGTACATTGCTCCGGAACAGAGACTGCTGGGGCAGAATTTATAAAGGGGAGGTGGAGTTTGTTCTGCCTCTTTGGGACACCCCCTCTCCTAGCAAGAGGATCTCTGTGCTGAACTGCTGTGTGCACAAGGCCTGAAGCCTGGGCCTTGTGCTCCTTTCCAAAGAGCCCTTTGCCAGCCTAGCAGAACCTTAGAGACATCTTCTCATCCTTGCTGCAGTACACCAGAAGGATTGAAGACTTGGATGTCGGTGGATTCCTGTTCCTAGACGAATCGATGGAGGAAACGGACTTGGACTTGTCCGGGTGGTGAGAGCTGTTTAAAGACAGATCCTTTATCTTTACTATTCGTTGGGATTACAAAGTTGTTCTTCAAGTGCACCACCGAGAGATTGCTAGCGAATATTGTTTCACTGAACTTCCATTTAGATCAGTCAGGCCTGACTGCATAGGTAGACATTGCTGGGTGTTAGTCTACCCATGAGGGGAAGTAGCTGTAAAAGGGCAGCGCTAGAGTTGCATAGCAATACTTAATTATTCTGATTACTCTGTTTATCTTTATTACTTTTTTATTGCAGGGATCTGCAACTTGTTATACTGTTGTTTATTACTTGCCCATTAGCCTCAGTAAAATATCTGGGTCAAGTACATTGGTGTCAGTTTCGCTTACTTTAATAGAAGTTTTAAAGTATATCACTGTGTGTGTTTGCCATAGGACTGCGTCACCTAGAGTTGCGGTCACGCGGTCCTATCTCCCCTTACTAGCTGTGCCAGTAGGGGGTTGAGCATATTGCCGGGGGTTGGCGGAGCTGTCTTCAGGGCCCAACTAAATCTGCGGCCTTCTTAGTTGGAGGTATCGCTACATATAATACTGTAATAGAGTGGATTATAGGATATTACAAGCTTTTTAACTCAGTTCACACTGGGAATTCCTGTCAGGCAGGGAGAGAGAGGGGGAGAGAAGACAGCACATTACATGGTAAGACCTACCCCGAAAATAAGCCCTACTTTTTTTTTTTTTTTGCCAAAATTAATATAAGACCCGGGCTTATTTTTGGGGAAACACGGTAATAAGGTATTTGCTTCTAACCTGCACTAGAAACCTGAACCGTGGACACTGATGAGATTTTTTTTATAAGCAATCATTGTATACATGTTTATCATTAAGATTATAGTTGTAAAATCCAGCTCAACTTCGATGATGGTCTCTCTGAGAATGAACAGCCTTTTCTCTAAGTGTTCCAACTGGGACAGCAAACATTGTTTATTAGTCAACAATAACCACATTTAATATCCAGTACTCAGAAAAGAATCTGTGAGTCTTTGCTTTTCTAGGAAAATCAGACAGGAAGTGAGATATGTCATCTGGGCTGTATCTCAATCACAATGGAATCTAATGTATTGGCAGGCAGCGGTGGACCGTATCCGAGATCGCAGCAGTCTTCCAGGCCCGATAAAGCTTGCCATGAATTTCAACGTGACACAAGTGAAAAACAGACTGACCGGATGCTAGCAATTTACCTACACAGCAGTATCTAATGAGTAATTTGTACAAACCTTACCGGTTAAAGGGTACTCCTTTCAGAATAAAACATTTTGCTTGTGTAGCGCCCTGCTCCCAATGAGCGCTATATGTTGAAATTTAGTTGTCTGGGCATTAGCTTAGCCCAGAGAGATTGTTATTTAAATTGTGGCACTGTTTCAGTTCGGTTGGTTGCATGATTTTCCCCCCACCGGTGGGTGTCTCTGACACCGCTAGTCAGGGTTGGAAAGGCAACAGGCTGGACGTATTGGGTACCTCTTTCCCAGCAGCGTCTCAGGGGGCGTGGTGAACCCGCTGTGCATGCTGGGAGAGGGTTCTTAAGTGACAGACGCCATTAGGGTGAAGGAGAGTTGGGCGGTCGTCTTCTTCGATCCTCACCTGAGGGGCCTCCGGGATGTGTTGGCATTTCCCGCCTCGGGGCCACATTGGCCCGAGGCCTCGCAACTGAGATGTAGGCCCAGGAGTTGCTGGGGCCTGCTGATCCGGGGATGATCCTGTGTCGCCTTGCCTGATGGAAGGGACCGAGCAATTGAGGACTCAATTGAAGGATGCATCCGGATCATAATCTACCTCACAGTGCTGCCAGAGCGGCTGAAAGATTCTGGCACTGAGAGCTGTGTTCTTTCTGAGGGAGCTATCCCAGTGAGGGGTTATACGAGTCTGTGGCAGAGACTATTCTATTGAACAAATTCCAATACCAAGTCTGTGGCAGAGACTATTTTATTGATCGAGCTTCGCACCGGCTGCTAGGCCAGTGAGATTGGGCCTATCCGGTGGTGGCTGAGTCCAGCGTGATGACAGGACCTAGGAAGTTTACGTGATTGACAAGTAAGATACCTGAGTCCTCCCCATTCCTCTACCCCCTCTGTTGGAACGTTTTATTCAAATAAAACTCTTGAAAGAGACTTTGGGTCGGTGCAGACATTTCTTATGGATAGACTCTTCAAGGAGAACCCCTGAGCCGAAGATTTGGAACAGTAAGGTAACGTGCAAAGACCCACAACTAAACCAGCAGCTCCTACGGGGGTACCGCTACACTTGGAGTAGGGTATAACTACACAGAGCAAAATTATAAACGCAACACTTTTGTGTTTGCCCCTATTTATCATGAGCTGAACTTAAAGATCTACGACTTTTTCTATGTACACAAAAGGCCTACTTCTCTCAAATAATATTCACAAATCTGAATCTGTGTTAGGCCCCTTTCACACTACTGCGACTTCAAAGTCACGTGATTTTACTGCAATTTCACGGCCGCGATATTGCCGAGATTTCAGGGAATGCCTGTGTAAGTGGCATCAAAATCGGACCAAAGTAGTGCAGGGACTACTTTGAAGTCATACTAATATGAATGGTTGTCATTGGAAATCATGGGGAACGACTTGTCATGCTACTTTGCCATCACAAATCGTAGGACAAGTTGTATAAGTGTGAAAGGGGCCTTAGGCCCGGTTCACACTGGTGCGATGCGAGAACCCTGCAAATCCACTGCGGGTTCCTGCATCGTACCCGACCCGCACGGCAGTTCACACTGCCATATGCAAACTGCTGGGGAGTGTTGGGAGTTAGGCCATCCAACTGTCCAATTCAACTGTACTGTTTGTAACAATTACTTTCTACACCGTTTTTTACCATTGTTTTTATTTTGGTGTCAAAATAAAAATATTTTATTATAATCTGCTTGATACTTTGTCATCTCTGCACCATCAAAAATCCCATTTTCTTTGCTCCCATCGAGTGTCATTATATGTTAACGACACCCCCATTTCAGCTCGTGTATCGCACTGGGAACTGACAGTTCGGACATAGATCGATCGCATATGTGTGAACACCCATGCGATCCGATTCTGGTCAGAAAAAAGGGTCCTGTGCGTGTTTGGACCGAATGCGGTGCGATATCAGCCATACTATCTGTATGGCTGAAATCGCATCGCACAGACATCGCATGTAATGTGAACAGCAGTGCCCTGCGAATTACATGTGATGTCTGGGCATCGCACAAGTGTGAACCGGCCCTTAGTGAGCACTTCTCCTTTGCCGAGATAATCCATCCACCTCACAGGTGTGGCTTATCAGGATGCTGATTAGCCACTCTAAAATGTGCAGTTTTACTGTATTGGGGGGGGGGGGTCGGGGGGGTCCGAAAACCAGTCAGTATCTGGTGTGACCACCATTTGCCTCCCGCAGTGCAGCACATCTCCTTTGCATAGAGTTGATCAGGTTGTTGATTGTGGAATGTTGGTCCATTCCTCTTCAATGGCTGTGCAAAGTTACTGGATATTGGCAGGAACTGGAACACGCTGTCATATATGCTCAATGGGTGACATGTCTGGTGAGTATGCTGGCCATGCAAGAACTGGGATGTTTTCAGCTTCCAGGAATTGAAGGGCTGTGCATTATCATGCTGCAACGTGAGGTGTTGGCTGTGGGTTCACAATATCTTCACATGTATCCCCGTTCACCGTTTCAGGTCAGATTTCAGCCCGAGTTTTGAATTCAGACCTGAAACAGACCAAAATATGCACAGGGCTCCTGTGCAAATTGACACAGGAGCCGCAGCAGAGATATGTGAAGCGGCTCCATAGAGAGCCGATCAAAATCTCTTGCTATTGCGAATTGGATGTGGGGAACCCACATCCTATTCGCAGTACATCAAATTCGCAGTAGTGTGAATCCAGCCTTAAAGTGTAACTAATTCTAAAAAATTTAAACAAATAAAATAGTAGCTTGCACTCCATTTGTTCTAATGGGGTCTTTCTTTCCACATTTTAATTTAACCCCCCTTTTTTTTGCTCTGTGATCCTGCCAGTTCCTCCACTTTCCGTCCTAGCTCCCTGAGCAGCTCCCTAAGCAGCAGTGTTGACATCCTGGCATTGCTATCTGTGGACTCCAAGCTGAAGTTATTGAGCAACCACTAACAGCTTGGAATCCAGGATGCAATGTCTACGTTAATGGAGAGGGTTGTGCACTCACATTTAATTGAGAACCAGGGGGAGCTGATGAAAATTATACTGAAAGTGCTGTGCTGAAAGTGCCCATCTTCTTCCCCCTTCTCCCCCCTCTCCAGCCACGATCTGATAGCGGGGGGGGGGGGGGGTGCCGTCCGAAAATGAAGCTGAAAGTACCTACCTCCAATCTGAGAGGGGGGGGCTCGCCATCCGAAAATGAAGCTGAAAGTGCTGAAAGTGCCTACCTTCTCTTCCCTCTCCAGCCGCGATCTGATAGCGAGGGGGGGGGGGAGGTTGCTGACGGAAAAAAAATGAAAGTGTCATGTAAGGGGCTACCGAACGTGTCCCTGGCCGGGCCCCTGGGGACATTCGCATTCGGGCCCCTGCTTTTGGCTGCTCTGGGTTTTGCTGTTTGCAGGCTGAAAGTAGAAGTCCAGGCAAAACCTAACTAACGCTAAACCTGCTCTGTATCACATTCCAAACCTAATCTATCTAACCTTGTAAAGCAAAAATCACTGTACTTACCTATTCTGCAGCCGATCCGGTCCAGTCCCAGCATCAGCTGTCAGCTGTGGATTCAGCTTGGAGGCGGGTGGCAGAGAGGCATCTGACATTGGAAGCTCCATAGTAAGTCTATGGGTGACGTCACTACCCTTTCATTTCACAGCCGTTGTCGATCCTCTCTGTGCAGCTTCCGCCGCTGGGGACTGGACTGGATCGGGTGCAGAAAAGGTAAGTACAGCGATTTTTGCTGTACAGGGTTAGATAGATTAGGTTTAGAATGTGGCACAGAACAGGTTTAGCGTTAGTTAGGTTTTGCCTGGACTTCTACTTTAACTACTTCTTCCTGGTTTCTAGTGAGTTCTAGAATCTAGTGGGTTGGAAAAGGCAGACCCTTAACTTGCATATTCATATAACTTCAGTTAATCCCTGGGAGGAAGAATGACCTGTAGGGGGATTTGTATAAATAGGCTGGGGCCTAGACAGGCAGGGTCCTTGTCCTGTGGGAGAAGACCCAGCCTGAGAGCTGTGGCCCTCTGGGTCACCTAGCTGAAGTCTGCAGGAGGCCATCCGGGTCTCAGCTCAGGGAGAGCTTAGGGATCTATTTCTGAAGTTGCTGGAAATAGTTTGAAGGAAGTCTACAGAGCATCTGGCCCAGGGGTTTACAGTACAGAAGCTGGCTTGTATTGCTGGAAAGCATTCAAGTACATAGGTCACAGCGAATAGGCCTGTGAGAGATCCTAGAGCAGAGGTGTCAAACTCAATTTCACTGTGGACCGCATCAGCAGTATGGTTGCCCTCAAGGGGCAGGTTGTAACTGGGGTGCGCTACTTACAGAGTACAGGGTTCAGGAGTGCATTCCATACAGAGCGCAGAGTTCAGAATTAAGATACGTGCAGAGTGCATAATTTAGTAATGGGTTACGTATAGAGTGCAGAGTTCAAGAATACGTTATATACAGAGTGTGGCGTTCAGGAGAACGCTATGTACAGAGTGCATGGTTTAGGAGTATGCCACGTACAGAGTGCAGCGCTTGGGGGTGCACTGTGTACAGAGTGCAGGGCTTAGAGGGATACTAAGCACAGCGCGAAAATACCCCCACCCCAAAAGCTTCTTTGCTTCTCTCTCTCCTACCTGGCCTGGTACCTCCCTGTGTAGGCGGCTCTGCCTCACCTTGCATGAAGATCGTTCTCTCTCTAAGATTCTGGAGATCTCAGAGAGTGTGTGCAGGGATCTGTTCTGGGAGCCGCTGACGGCAAAGCATCCCTTGTAAACCCAGAAAGCTTCTGTGTTTACAAGTGACAGCGGGGAGTGGAAGGTGAGAGCCGGAGGTGACGAAATGGAGTTCTGACATGTTCTTGTTGCAAAACCGGGTGCAAGGGCAACATGACAAGGCCTGATAGGCCAGAATTGCCCCACAGGCCTTGTGTTTGACGTACGTGTCCTAGAAACTGTCCTTGTTAACCCTTGTAAAGTCTGTTCCAGATTGGCTGGCTCAGGTTTGTTCTTACATTGGAGTCCACTGAGCTGTAGTTCACCTATCGCTAGTCTCAAGAGGAGTTTCACCCTGAAAACTTTCCCCACACCTTAAGCAAGTTCAACTGCCTGTTTCTCGAGGTGTGAGGCTGTGAAACTGCTGTGTGCCTGTCTGCCATGTGCCTCATAGGGACTGGAACCTGGGAAAAAAAACAGCCAGTCCGGTTAGGGGTCTGCACTACACCTGTAAGAAAGCAAATCTCAACTTTTTGAGCTCAGGTCTACTTTAAAAAAAAGGAACTCTCAGGAGATCAGGTCCTTATATCCAGCAAGACTCAAGCATCTCAAGTTCATCTAAGGACATTAAAACTCATTAAGGCTGCTGCTGAGTAAGTGGACAAAATATTTAAGAGTTCATTCAACCCTGCATGGAGGAAATTGTCATTTGCATTCCTGCTGGTCAGCTGGGAGCAACATACTTTGCTTTGAATGATACTGGTGAGCAAGCACTTAGGCTTGGCCAGGATGTCCATAAAATCCACTTGTTCTCTCTGTGAGCCACTGCAGGCTTCCTGCTGGGTCTGGACAATTATCATAGCGCCAAACAATTTTATCACAGTTATAAACAACTGGAAGTAATTAAAAGTCTTCTCAGATGGAGATTAAACTGTTAGCAATCTGGACCATGAGACTAAGAATGCTTAGAAGTTTACACAGAGGAAAACAGATGACACTGCAGAAGCAGAAAGATAAAGTTCCATAATGGACTTTTTATATTTTAAAAGAGAATTGGAGACAAAATTATCCAGTTATTAAAGATCTATAATCCCATTTTTTAACTGGAAAAGTTTTTTTCACTCTAAACTGAGCATTCCTTTGCTGGATATGTATGCCAATCTATCAAGCCTTCACACGATAGCACCCCATAAAATACTGTTTAGTGAGCTTCCCATTACTTGCTTTAGTATGGTAATATGTGTGTGGGCGGGGCCCAGCTGCACCCCTGCACGCCGGGTGACACCTTGCCTGAAGGCTTGCTCATCAATGCCCAAGAGGCGGAGGTTGTGGTCATGGGAAGGATCAACCATTTAACCAGTTCCCCGACTTAGAGATAAGCTGCTTGTATGTAGTGAATTTGTGGAGATCTTCCTTAAGATGTTCTGTCCCGTGTCGCTACACACTTGTATTGGTGTATGTGTTGCATTCAGAGGGAAATGCAGAGCCATTGCCCACTCCACAAGTTCAGCGTATATATCTGTTACCTCACTCTCAGTAACAGAATGGAGTCCCGTTGAGCACATAGCAGACCCCATATGTGCTTAAAAAACCCTTTCCTTTCCTTACCCAGAGATCCGGTCTTGAGTCTCTGTAATGCTAGTCTTCTCCCTGTGATGGACAGCTAGGGAGGGAGTCAGGGAACCGCCCCTCTCACTACCGGAGGACCTGTCACCTAGCTAGGTGCCATGCCATCCGAAAAGTTGAGTTACTGTTCTTCCTTGCAGTTTCCAGTGACGACTACCTCCTCTTCCTTGCCTTCCTAATCTTCTGCAGTGGTGTTACACATACCCCGTAGTGTTTTTACGTACCCAGGTTGAGTTGAGAGGTATCTTAATATAGTCCAGATGCGCATAGCAGAGCATAGCAGAGTTCCTGGGAAGGGAGGACCCAGGAACCAAGAGCAGCACAGAGCGGCAGAAAGGGTGGAAGAAAGAGGCTACGCAGGAAAGGCTTGCGTGAAAATCCAAGTCTTCAGTAACCCGTGGAAGACCGGGATAGTATGGGCGTCCTGGAGCTCGACAGGGAGGCTATTCCATAATACGGCACCCTGGTGGGAGAAGGCCCGACCACCACGCCGGATCTTCTTGGGCAACGAGATGTAGAGGAGATCTCTGCCGGTAGATCTGAGTGATCTGGCAAGAGCTCGTTTATGAAAATGAGAGCAGAGATAGCTTGGGGCCAGGCCTCTCATAATCTTAAACATGATACATCCTGCCTTAAATAAGGTGCGATAGTGGACCGGCAGCCAATGCAAGACGCAGAGGACAGGGGTGATATGATCCCTGAACGGGACATCCATGAGTAACCTTGCCGCAGAATTTTGAATAAGTTGAAGCTTCTGCACTAACATCTTTGGCAATCCCAGATAAAGAGAGTTGCAGTAGTCTAGGCAGCTACCTATCGTGGCGCAGCGGACAGTTTTTCTGTCCGAGATATGCAGAGATTTAAACAGCCCCCTCAGAAGTTTTAGCTGCCAGTGACATGCACTGACGACCTTTTTTATCTGAGGAGCCAGGGTTAAACCTGAATCTAGGACGAATCCCAGATCACGGACCTGGGGGGCCACCTCCGGAGCAGGACCAAATGAGGGAGGCCAAGGTAGGATATCTGGGGGGGTGGCCAGATCGCTGAAGATGATCACCTCAGTTTTTCCCCCATTAAGTTTCATGAAATTGGCAGACATCCATGTGTTGATGGCCTCCAAACAGCTGGCAAGGATGGCATCAGCCGTCTGGTTCCTAGGAATCTTCAGGTAGACCTGGGTGTCCTCCGCATAAACATGGTACTGGACGGCGTGGGACTTTAACAGGTCGGCAAGGGGCCTCATATAGATATTAAACGACAGGGGTGACAAGGCAGAGCCCTGTGGCACTCCGCAGTCCAGGGCGGTGTACTTAGAGTAAAAGGGGCCAATCTTGACTCCCTGAACTCTACCCTCTAAAAAAGAGGCCACCCATGCCAAAGCCGACCCGCTCATACCCAAAACAGATCTCATCTGCTCCAGTAAGATTCCATGATTTATGGTGTCAAACGCGGCCGACAGAGCCAAGAGAACCAGAGCTACTGAGTCTCCCCTGTCCAAGCTGTGAAGAACATCATCATAAACACAGATGAGGCTCGTCTCTGTTCCATGGCCAGGTCGGAATCCGGACTGGAATTCGTCCAAAAGATGGAAAGACTTAAGGTAAGCCTGTAGCTGGATAACCGCCAGGCGCTCCATCCCCTTTGCCACAAAAGGCAAGATGGCAATTGGCCTGTAGTTGCCCAATATGTCCCGGTCAAAGGTCCGTTTCTTCAGCAGGGCCAAGACCACGCCCCACTTCAGAGCGCCCGGGACAATGCCTGTCCTGAAGCAGCAGTTGATTATCTCCCCAATAAAGGGGGCCAAAAGGGCAGCAGATTTTTTAACCAGCCCGGCAGGACATACATCTAATGGGGAGGAAGATGGTTTCAAAGAGGCAAATACATCAACCACCTGTATAACCGTAACCGGTTGGAAACCGGGCAATCCAGGGGCCATCACTGTGTGACCAATGTCCTCTTGCACAGCCTCCAGCCTGGGAATGTTGTCTCTAATGGTCTTAACCCTAGAGACAAAGAAGTCAGCGAGCTCCTGGCACCAGTCCTGTGACTCCTTGGGAGCAAAGCTGGTAGCTTCGGGATGGGTTAACTCCGAAGAGATCTTGAAAAGTTTGGCCGTGCTGTTGGCTGCCTTCCTGATTCACTCCCGGAAGTAGGTCTTTTTAGCTCCTCTAATAGCCCTCTTATAAAGGTAGAGGGCCACCAGATGCAGCTCTTTGTCGGCTTCCAGAAGGAACTTACGCCAGCGTCTCTCCCTGGACCGAACCTGCTTTTTGGTAAGCTCCTTGGTAAACCATTGCCGGCTCTTGCCCAGGGGACGGGGATTAGATCTCATCCTACGGGGTGCTACCACATCAAGGGCTACTTCAACCGACTCCTGAAAAATACTTAGCTTCTCTACCGGGTCGCCCAGCTCAAAAAAGATTGGCTGGTTAATACCCTTAGCCAAAAGGTTTCCAAATCTGTCTGGGCAGACTTTTGATAGATTTCTTGAGAAAACCCAGGGGCCAGAGCGATCTGGGATATGTGGAGGTTTCCCTTCCGGTAGGGTCAGGCCAAAGGAGATAAACCTGTGATCCGACCAGGTCAACTCCCTAGGCAGCGCACAGGTTGCTGACAATCCACTGAACAGGAGCCAATCCAGCACATGACAAGCAGTGTGGGTAGCCGCTGTCACATGTTGCCTATACCCCAAAAGCAACAGTTCTTGGATAAGGGATTCCGATCCTTTCATTTCACAGCCGTTGTCGATCCGCCGCTGGGGACTGGACCGGATCGGGTTCTTTAGGAATATGCCAATACCCAACATGCACCCCTTTGAATAACTTCAAGCCAGGCTCAATGCAGCTAAAACAACTTTACTGAAAGTTCAGTAGAACATGTTTGAGATGTTATAACATTCTCAACCAAACTACACCTAACTGAGGCTGCCCAAGGATACCTGAACAGGTGAAGTAATACAGTCCAATCTTGCAAAAGCTTTTATGGAAGTCCACGTCCTTGGAATGTCCCGGTGAGTCAGTGTCCAGTCCTGGACCACAGGTCCCAGAGAACCCTTGCAGGTGTCCCATCTTCTCTTAAGGTCCTGGCTCCATTGGGAACCGGGCCTCTTCCCTTTTATAAATCACGGGAGGGAGGTTGGACCCCAGAAAAAAGCCTGCGAACACACACAGGGAAGGCGGTAAAACATTAACCTCCTCCCCCTACTTGGGCAGATAAGCTAACTAAACTGACAGTAGTCCACCTGCCTACATGTGGTGTAAGGTTATGTGTTTTCATGTAAATATCTCATACCATATATTGCAATGCAGATTACATACAGTACTTGTCAGGATGTTTGGAAATATAGATTCTGGTTATCCTGATCAGAGGAAACATTGGAACTCTGAAGAGAGCTCCATACTAAAGACTGTGAATAATATACAACAATATTACATTTTCCAGATCATGTGAACTAGAGTAGTGTTTCTCAACTGGGGTGTCGCTTTTGTTTCCCTGGTGTGCCACAGGCACGCACCCACGTTGCCCTGGATCAAGCGTCATGAGTTGTCATGGTGTCATTCATTGCTATGGGGTTGGCGACCAACCCACCTACACCATGGCAGCTACCGACACTGTTTTAGGAAAGGTGGCTTGCATGGCAACCCACAGCCTTCAGGAGATGGCAGAAATCTGTCTCTCCAAGACCTGCTTCACTTCTTGCCTTCTACTATGGTTCTGGAGCCAAAATGTAGATTGGACGGCTCTGTGATGAGGGACTATGTAATGGGGGGGGGTGTATGTGATGGGGACTCTGATGTAATGAGAGGACTCGGTTATGGGAGAATCTGAAGTGACAGGGGACTCTGACGTATAGCGAGGACTTTGATGTGAAAGGGTACCCTGACATGATGGGAGGACCTCTGATGTGAAGAAGGTATTTGATGTGAAGGTAATTTCATCAAGGCAAGGTACATTGTCCCAGATTTTTTTACATGTTAGACTAGGGTGCCTTGGGATTTTGCAAGAACAGTGAACTAGAACATCATAAGCCTTAAAGTCCAACTCTGGGTTATTTTAAAACAAAATAGAATGCTACTGCAATCCTCTGCCACAAGATGTTCTCAGATTTTCGGGCTAAATTACACATTATTCAACATGGAAGACTGAAGATCTACTATAAGTACACCTTCCTCCTGACCAGACTAGAGGACAGCCCCTCAGTCAGCTTTCTGTAGCTTCAGCATCCAGGCCCCTCAGCTAGCCCAACTGAAACCTCACGGACAGCAGGCACATGAATGAATGACTTGTATAGCGCTACACATGCAAACTGAATCACCTCTAGGTGCTTTTTGCAGCCAGTGTCTGCCTGGCTGGTGCGGTCATTTACCCTGTAGGATCTCGACACGCTTGGGACACACAGTCGTACACACATATATACAGGGCCAATTTGGACAAGATCCAATTAACCTACCAGCATGTCTTTGGAGTGTGGGAGGAAACCGGAGTACCAGGAGGAAACCCACGCTGACACCCTGAACATGCAAACTCCAGGCAGATGGTGTTGTGGTCAGGATTCGAACCAGTGACCCTTTTGCTGCTAGGTGAAAGTGCTAACCACTACACCACTGTGCTGCCCTGAAAGCCCTCCAGGCTGAACTTACCCTCTCCAGGACCAGATCCAGATGCTCTGTGTCTCAGAATATTTATACAGACTCCTAGCAGCCTTCAGGGCCCTGCTCCCTGGGATTGGTCAGGACTGTATAAATATTCATGCTGCTATATGCATTGCTCAACACCTATGTTCCAGAAAGTTCTACTGTTCTCTGGAAAGCAGAGGAAGCAATCAAACCAGAAGCAGCTGAAATACTGAGCAGACCTAACTAATCACATGCAGCTACACTGACTACAGTGAGCACAACTACATTTACATAACCAGGCAATTGCATCTACATTAGTTACAGTAAGACAAGCTAAATTTACCTAACAGCAAAAACATGGCTCCACTGAACACAGTGAGCCAAAACGAAATCTACCTAATCCTAGCACCTAGCTTGGAGGGTACTACAAATTGAATAATTGATAATTTTCTGAAGGGTGGGAACTTTTTGAACTTTATTGAAAACTAGAAAAAAAAATGTATGAGTCAGGCAAATTATTATTTTCCTCTATGCTTCATACAGCACATCATCCTTAATTTATAATAAAGATTAATAGCTGCCTCTCCTTCATGTTCCCAATTTCTGCAGAAGACCAAGAGTAAAAAGCAGCGGAGCTAACGTTCCACCCACAGCCTATCATTTATGAGATCATGGACCGGTCTCCAAAAACAATTTTTACACATGACCTTTCATTGTTTTCTTCTGGTTATTTATTTGAAAAAGGACCTTGGAACCAAAAATCATTTTATCAACACAAACAGAAGTGGAGTCATCGAGACTAAGCCGCAAGAAAAAACAGAGCTTTGCGGAGAGGCTGTATTGTGTTGCTTTATGCAGAAACTCAGCCACAGCCCTTTTGTTCTGTCTAAACATTGCCAGCCCATTGTCCATCCACCTTCTATAGCCAGGATGAAGAGGACACAGATAATACATGATACGTTGCTGTATGAAAAATTTGCAAAGAGTCTGAAAGAGAGTAGAGTCTAATAATACTTTGTAGAAAGCGAATGTTCTCGACTCCAGGAATACAATTTATTGCACTAGAACTGGTCCAGCTTGGCACAATGCACTAAAGGGGTAGCACAGTGATCTCCAAACTGTGGCCCTTTGCTTTCTTTCATCTGGCCCTTAAGGCACTATTCCATCCACTGACAATAATGATGGGGCAGAATTCCTCTCACTGACCACACAGAGAGGCGACATTGTTTCCAATGACAGGGCACTATTCCGCCTATTGACACCAACAATGGGGCACTATGCCTCCCAATAACACCAATTATGGGCACTATTCCTCCTATTGACACCAACAATGGGGCACTATGCCTCCCAATAACACCAATTATGGGCACTATTCCTCCCATTGACACCAACAATGTGTCTGTCAAAAATGTCACGTCTACCTCAATGCAGGTGGTCAGACACTATAGGTAGCTACTGTGTGCTTCACCTATAGCAGCCCCCTTTCCCTTAAGACAAGCAGGCCTACCGGTACTTGGTTGCCCCCAGGACTTATACACAATGCTATAGTGCCTGGCCACCACACTAGGGCAGATGCGAACAGAGCAAACAACAGAATACTTGCAGTTTAGCAGACAGATAGCGTGGTTCTAAGACGGTCCAGGTAATAAGGCAGGCTGAGTTCAGGGAATAGTCCAATATCCGATCCGGGTCATACACAGAGAAATCCCACAGCAAAGCAAGGCAGACAAATGGGAGGCTTGAACAGGAACAATGCAGGTAACTGTCTCTATCACAAGCAAGGGGTCGATTGTTTGGTTTGCTTAAATCAGGTGACTTATCAGATCAATCATCCTGCAGGTGAACACAGACAGGGGAAAAGAAGCAGCCAAAACCCGGGTGCTGGAATGAGGAACAAGGACACTAAGTGATCATGACAGTGGCAATATTACTTCCAATAACACCAATTATGGGGCACTATTTTTCCCACTGACACAAACGATGGGGCACTATTTCTCCCACTGACACCAGCGATGGGTCACTATTCCTCACAATGGTACCAATGATGCGACACTTATTCTCTAACTGACACCAATGATGGGGCACAATTCCTCCAACTGACATCAATGATGGGGCACTATTCCTCCTACTGACACCAATGATGGGGCACAATTTCTCCAACTGACATCAATGATGGGACATTGTTTGCTGCCACTTATGCTAGGGCATTTTCTACTACCACTGATCACAGTCTGGCCCCCATAAATCTGAAGGACAGTAAACTGTCCCTTTGTTTAGAAAGTTTGGAGACCCCTGGTGTAGCGGTAACCCAGCAAGGGCCTTTTCAGATGTTGAGCTTTTTGATGCGTTTGTCAATGAAAAAAATGCATCTTCTAGCCGCATTTGGAGTGCCGTTAACAACTAATGGCAACGCAAGCATGGCGCATGTTTTTCGCGCACTTCCAGAATGTGCGCAAAAGCGTGCTTCTGTACAAATCTTCCTGCGTTCCCGATCATGCAGATGGGAATAGGGCCTTGCTGAATTTTCTGTGTTGCCTAGAGCTGGCCATAGGCTCCTTCGGTTGGCCATCAAACTGTCTATTTTGTCGGCAGGAAGCATGTTGAAGGTGGGGTGCAGCATGGTGCAGTGGCAATAATACACACAGTCCAAGTGCAATATAAAGAACTTGTATTGATATTGAAGTGATGCAAAGACAGTTCACAACAAAACCCAGTGGGAAGAACGCCCAACCGGGAACATTCACAGGTCCAGCAGCATGTAGAGAGCAGGTGACAGCCGAACTAAAAGCGCCTGTTAGGAGGCGTGGAATGTGGTGTGATGTGGATATCTTTTGCCCAAGTGGGAAGATGCCCAGAGAAGTTGCAAGCCATATGCTTTCCCTGTTGCTAGTTCTGTCCCTAACAGATGCAAATGCTTGAAAAGTCTGGGAGCCAGGGCATTTACTGGAACTGCAGTTCCCTCTTGCAGCAGCTGAAAGTCGGTGGGAGTGAGAGGAGGGGAAGCCGGCAGTGTGGGGGGGAAGGGGCACACAGGGAGGGGCCTGGGCAGAAGGGAGAATCAGATCATAGACAGGAGGAGGTGATCAGCATGGCGGGGGGCAATTACTGTAACCGATCCCCCTGTTTGATTCTCCCTGCAGCAGCTGGAAAGATGGCTTCTACTCCTCTCCTTCCTGTCAGCTTTTAGCTGCTGTAGAAAGCGCCACACAGGGGATCAGTTCCAAAAATATCCCCTCCCCATAGGTGTGCGCAGCCTATTACATTAGGGTGTGCGCCCCAAAGCCCAAACACACACTACCGATCACTCACGATGTTCATTCAGAAGGGGAAGGGGACAGTAAATTATATGTAGCGCCCTGGAAAGTACATACCCGCTACATATATATTTACTGGCCCCTTCCCCACTCCTAAAACATCCCAGCAGCAACAGCCGATAGGAGAGGAGGGAAGCTGGCAGCGCTGTGGGGGGAAAGATGGGAGCCAGGGCAGTAGGGGGAACCTGTTCTGCTCAGGGTAATAAAGGTGTGCCTGGGCACACCTGGCACACCCTGTGCGCACGCCTATGCCCCTCCCCCTCCACAGCACAGCTCACCCCCTCCTGTCCACAATCCTAATCTGCTGCCCAGGCCCCCCCCCGGCTAAACTAATGGGACCTGAGCCCTGTACAGGAGGCCCAGCTGTACCCCCTCATGAGTGGCCTTGGATAGGCCAACAACGCTGCTGCTAATTACCAAGCAGTGACTTAGCATTGTCTCCCTGTAGCAGGAAGAGCTCCTACTGTCGGAATCTCCAGGTAAGAAACCTTGCAACGGATTATCAAAAAATTATTTGCTTAATAAACTGTATACAGTGAGGCATGGCGCCAAACATTTAATGAAAGCCACAGGACAACATGCAGAGCACAAGCCATTATTTGAATGTAAACACCCGTTTTGGCATTTGGAACTTACATTAATCTGTTTGCTGGGGGCTGTGTCCGACAAATAGGACAAAATGCTAAGTAATCACATTTTCTTTTGGAAGACGAATTAGTTGAAGCGGTATGATTAATGGGTTGTCTAACGACATGGAGCGTCTGTTCCAAAACGCAAGTTTAGAAAACAAAGTTCAGAGGTCTCAGCCTTTCTGGGAGTTCGCAAATATCCTTAGAGAAATATTATCTTTTGGATGAGCAAATTAAAACAATTCCCGGAGCCGGGGGGAATTAACTCAGCAAACGAGGCTGAATCTTGGAAGTTAATCACGATCTGATCATATGCCGAAGGGCCTGGTTCCACCAACATTTTTCTGTGTAGTCTTTGTGCTTCTATAGAGTGTCTATGGGCAATGGGCATAAAGTACATCTGCAGTCTATAATGCACACTAGTGTATCCAAATCTCTAGTTTTGCGACAACAGGGACAGGTTAGAACTATTGTCAAGTTTTATTATTATTATTATAGCGATACCCCCAAACTAAGGGAGCCGCTGGTTTGCTTGGGCCCTGTTCACAGCACAGCCAACCCCCGGCAATCTACTCAACCCTTCTCTGGCACAGCTAGTCTAGGGTGGTGTTTTTGTATAGCTCTATACCCTTTTTATGTACAATCCCCCAATACTTTTCTAACAGTGATAAGATAGATTAATAGACTCCAATACCAGGTTGATCAACTGTAAAAAGGGTTTACTTGTGAATAAAGGAATCAACGATCAATATCACATATAACACATGCATGCAGAGCCCCGCAGTAATACTAACACTGATTACTTTAGTGCACAAACAGTTCTATCTCACACTAACATTTAGCTAGAGTCCTGTTAGCAATATGGCGCCCAGCAATACTATCAACTCCCAGTCACGCCTGACTCAGTTAAAGCTCAGTCTTTTAGACAAGGAATCTTTGCATGCAAGATGATCGGTGGTGCACATACAGGAACAAATATTCCAATAGTGGCCTGAGGCAATGTAAGCAACTCCCCGGAGACTATGTAACTCAGTCCCCCAACTAGTCTACTGACAGGAAAAAAAAGGAAAATATAACCCGATGGGCCAAGGCAGTCTATAGGCCTAATAAAGTACTCAGTTATAGTTGTGAGCAGGTGCTCTCTCACCCCTCCGGACTCGATCCCAGTCCGGGACTCCCACTGCTGTGTCCACACACACACAGGATCTGCCACCGCCTGATCTCCGTTTCACTGACGTCCCTGTAGCAGGTAGATGTCTGTAGCCGCACAGTCTCCGCAGCAAGGTGGAAGGCTCTCTGGAAGTGCGCAAGGCCCAGGCCTCGGGCCTTACACTCGCAGCAGGTCCGCACAGGAAGTCCTCTTGCCAGCACGCGGTGTCCAAAGAGGCCGAGCTTAGCCTCGCCCTCCCCTTTTATACCCCACCCAGGAGTCTCTGCGGCAACCCTGGGTGCCAAACAGGGTTCTGGGTAACGTAGTCCATGGGGCCTCAGCGGAGACCCCGCTACATTATATAGGTTTTATTTATTTATTACTTACTTATATTATTCCAAAAATTACTGCCATATTACATACCACTTCCTAATATTGTACATCAAAAACCAAAAAAAGAAAAAGAACGGACTTACTGGTACCAGGGAGGACACAGTTATATAAAATCTTTATCCAATTTTATAGTGTAGGGACAGGTCACCCATCTGTCAGGGACAGTATTAGTGGCTGGGAAAGGTTACAGACAAGTGGGGAAAGCTTAGGGCTCCGCTACTCTCTTTGGAAACCTTCCCATTTGGGCTTGGACCGGCTAGGCCACATTCCGCCACTCTAGACAAAAGCTGGCAGCTCGGTTGAATCCTGCTCTGTTCCACACTGTTGGCATCCGTGAGCAGGCCCGGATTGGCCATAGGGCAAACCGGGCATTTGCCCGGTGGGCCGCGGCTGCCGGGGCCGCCAGGCTGCAAGTCCTTGTGGGGCACAAGGCTCTTTGAGCCCGCGCTGCTCATTTAGTCTCTCCGCTGCCGCCTGGCATCCCCAGCCATCGGTGCCGGGGGACATAAGCATAGAGGGGGGAGGAGCTAGATGAGAGGCCTCCTATTGGTCTGCTGTCGGTTCCGGGGGCGTGACTGTGAAGGGTAGAGGAGCTGCTGACAACTTGAAGCCGATAAAAGAAAACGTGAGTACAGCCCCCCCCCGTAACCTGCATAGGAGGAGCAGTGGGGGCGGCTGCATATAGAACAATCATTATCTCCATCTTCCTCCATCAGGCTTGGAATGCCTGTGAGAGGTAGAGGAGAAGCAGGCATTCCGAGCCCGATGGAGGAAGATGGAGATAATGATTGTTCTATATGCAGCCGCCCCCACTGCTCCTCCTATCCTGCCTCTTTCTGCTTCCCCCCAGGCTCTCCACACCACCCATGCTCTCACCTCCCCCCATGCTCTCTGCCACCCCCCAGTGCTCTCCACCTCCCCCCATGCTCTCTGCCACCCACCAGTGCTCTCCACCCCCCATGCTCTCTGCCACCCCCAGTGCTCTCTGCCACCCCCTAGTGCTCTCTGCCACCCCCCAGTGCTCTCCGCCTCCCCCCATGCTCTCCGCCACCCCCCAGTGATCTCCACCTCCCCCATGGTCTTTGCCACCCCTCCAGTGCTCTCCACCCCCCATGCTCTCTGCCACCCCCAGTGCTCTCCACCACCCCTAGTGCTCTCCAGCTCCCCCATGCTCTCCGCCACCCCCCAGTGTTCTCCACCTCCCCCCATGTTCTCTGCCACCCCCCAGTGCTCTCCACCTCCCCCCATGATCTCTGGGGGGTAGCAGAGAGCATGGGGGTTGGCAAAGAGCATGGGGGAGGTGGAGAGCACTGGGGGGGTGGCAGAGAGCATGGGGGGGTGGAGAGCACTGGGGGGTGGCAGAGAGCATAGGTGAGGTGGAGAGCACTGGGGGGTGGCAGAGAGCATGGGGGAGGTGGAGAGCACTGGGGTGGCAGATAGCATGGGGGGTGGAGAGCATTGGTGGGTGGCAGAGAGAATGGGGGGTGGAGAGCACTGGGGGTGGCATAGAGCATGGGGGTGGCAGTGTTCTCCACCTCCCCCCATGCTCTCTGCCACCCCCAGTGCTCTCCACCTCCCCCCATGCTCTCTGCCACCCCCCAGTGTCCCCACCTCCCCCCATGCTCTCCGCCACCCACCAGTGCTCTCCACCTCCCCCCATGCTCTCTGCCACCCCCCAGTGCTCTCCACCTCCCCCTATGCTCTCCACCGCTCTCCCCATGCTCTTTACCTCCCCCATGCTCTCTGGCGCCCTCCCTATGCTCTCCACCTCCCCCATGCTTTCTGCCACCCCCTGTGCTCTCCACCTCCCCCCATGCTCTCCGCTGCCCCCCTGTGCCCTCCTCTTCCTCCCTGTGCTCTAACCCCACCCCATGTTCTCAAGGTTCTTCCCTGTGCTCTCCATCCCCCCATGCTCTTTCCTGGTCCCACCATATCTCCCCCCCACACCTCTGCTGGGTTCCCCCCTCCTCTCTCTCAGGGCATCTTTCAGGGAGGGTGGAGAGTGGGGAAGGGGCCGGTTAACATGTAATGGGCTGCTCAATCCAAAATGCCCAGGCCTATTTTTTGGCCCAGTCCGGGCCTGTGTTCCTGGTTGGGATGCCTTCCGCTGGGCTTGTTGTGAATTGACAGCTATAGAAACTGTCTCTCTTAATCGATGGTAGCTCAGGGATCAAGTGCCTGGAGCAGAAGGTTTGCTCTTTCTGTACTGGTTTTTCCCTTGCTATTGCAATGCCACCCAACGTACCACGGCTCTAGTGTGAACCAGCCCCATGATGGAGATCAAAGTGGTTCTAAAGATGATAAGATTTGGAAATAGTGGCAGGAGAAAAAAGTGTAATTAAATATAAGTAAAGATGTCGAAAGAGGGGAATGGATGATCTGGAGGATGCAAGGAAGGGATGTGTGAGAGTGTTGGGTATAGGTCAATTAGTGGAAGGATGGGGGATGGAGAAAGAAGGGAGAGGATTGAGGTAGTGGGAATGGGGATTTTTGTACTGGGTTTAAAGTGACATTAGGTTTTTATAATTTTTTTGTATGGGAGATTGTGGGGGACGGGGAAGGGGGATTGAATGTATTGTTGGAAAATGGAAAATGGTTTAATAAAGATATGAAATAAAAAAAAAAAGAGTGGTTCTAAAGAAATCATACATCAACCAAAAATCCAGAAAAAATGCATAAAACAAATGCTATAAATTAAGTTGCAGTTCAGTGAGTAAAATAAGTATTTGATCGCCAAGCAAAACATGACTTAGTACTTGGTGGAGAAAACCCTTGTTGGCAAGCAGAGAAGTAAGACGGTTCTTATAGTTGGTTACCAGGACTGCACACACCTCAGGGGGGATTTTGGTCCACTCAATCTTCTCTAAATCCTTAAGGTTTCTTGGCTGTCGCTTGGCCAATCGAAGTTTTAACTCCCTCCATAAATTTTCTATAAGATTAAGATCTGGAGACTGACTAGGCCACTCCATGACCTTAATGTGCTTGTTCTTGAACCACTCCTTTTGTTGCCTTGGTGGTATGTTTTGGGTCATTGTCATGCTGGAAGACCATCCACAACCCATCTTCAGTGTTCTGGCTGAAGGAAGAGGGTTCACATCCAAGAAATTACAATACATGGCCCCGTCCATTGGCCCCTCAATGCGGCAAAGTCAACCTGTACCTTTTGCAGAGCAACAGCCCCAAAGCATAATGTTTCCACCTCCGTGCTTGACTGTCGGGATGGTGTTCTTAGGGTCATAGTCAGCATTTCTCTTCCTCCAAACACGGCAAGTTGAGTTAATGCCAGAGAGCTCAATTTTGGTCTCATCCGACCGCAGAACTTTCTCCAAATCCTTCTCTGAATCATTTAGATCATGGGTGCTCAACCTGTGGCCCTCCAGCTGTTGCGGAACCACAAGTCCCATAAGGCATTGCAAGCCGCTGACAGTTACAAGCTCGACTCCCAAAGGCAGAGGCATGATAGGAATTGTAGTTTCGTAACAGCTGGAGGGCCACAGGTTGAGCACCCATGATTTAGATGTTCATTGGCATGACTGTACATGTGCCTTCTTAAAGAAAGCATCTCGCCGTGTTTAGAGGAAGAAAAATGCTGACTATGACCCTGGGAACAACATCCCTATAGTCAAGCACTTATATGCTACTGCTTAAGGTCATCACTGAGGTCTGATTTTTCACACATGTCTGCCACCTGAGGGTATATGTTATCATGTTAGTCACTGCTGCAGATACTGGCATGCTGGGAGCTTGTCAAAAAGTGATGTGAATTTTCTGAAACATTTTTGAGGAACCATCCAAAGGCAGGTAAATACAACTTTACTTCACTACATCCTATACTAGTATTTTTTTTTTTCTATTACTCCTTTACTAATTATGCTATTATGCTGTAAAAAGAAAATACCACAATTATTATTGTATTAGTTATGGTTTTGGCATTTTGCATGTTCCATTTTTGGAGCACTAGGCTAAGCCACTACCACTAGGACTAGGACTAATGCTGCGTACACACAACCATTTTTTTCGTCGGCAAAAATTACATTTTTTCTCTTTGACGAGAAAAACGACCGTGTGTGGGCTTTTGGTCATTTTTCCCGACGAGAAAAACGGCATTAATCACGACGAGAAAAATTAGAACATGCTCTAATTTTTCTCGTCGTGATTCACAGCATTTTTTTCCACTGCAGTTTTCCCATAGGGAAACACTGCCGGGGAGCCTACACACGGTCGTTTTTCTCGACCAAGAGAAAAAATTATGGGAAAAACGGCCGTGTGTAGGGAAACGAGCCATTCCTCATTTTTCCCGTCGATTTTCTCGACGGTGTTTTCACCGTCGAGAAAATCGATTGTGTGTACGCGGCATCAGGCTTGATTCACACCTATGCATTTTTAGTGCTTTTTGCATTTTGCAGATTTGCACTACAGAACATGTTCCAGAGGAAACCATGTTACATGGACTGTAGTGCAAATCTGCAAAATGCAAAAAGCACTAAAAATGCATAGGTGTGAATCAAGCCTTATAATATCTTTTTTCCATTTTCCGAAAAAAAGAAAGGGACGCATTCGATTAGCGAATTGATGGCAAAGGCAATAGTGTCTGCAGATGGAATGATAAGAGTGTTGTCACTGTTGCTTCATCTGGTGCTGGTATCGATCCCCTGTGTCTTGTCACTCTTGATTCCCAGAAACTGAAAAAGAAGATCCAAGTTCAGCAGCCAAACATGATCAAAGTGTATAACCATTTCATGTGAGGTGTAGAGGTGTAGACAGAGCTGATGAAAGCATTGATAAGTATTGATAGGCATCATTCCGTAAAAAGAAATGGTAATCAAGCCCCCTTTTGTACTGTTTCGAATTTGTCCTACAAAATGCTTGGCAACTGCATAAAACATATGATAAGAAGCGAATGGATTTTCTTGAGTTTTGTCAACAAGTGATATTTCATTATCTGGAGACTCATGGTCATCCTCCAGAACCTGACTAAGGAGGAAGACTTTCTTAGCGTAACATTGACTCACGTTATGATGGCATGAGTTATGTGATAGTCTAGTCAAACAGGGAAAGCTAACGCGATGTGCTGAATGTCATAAGATCACCACTTTTCAATGTGAAAAATGTGATGTTACCTTACAGGTGAAGTGTTCTGATGAATACCACAATGAATAACAGGTGTCACTACCTCCTGAGACAAGAAACATGATTGTATACATTTTGTACAATGTAGCCGTGGTTTTGCCTAGTGTTCCATTTTTGGAATGCCACATAACTCAACAATGAAATATAATAAAAACATTTTCCCTTCAAATTCTTATTCCTTGAATTTTTCTAGGTTAACACATATGAATTTCATGCACAAATTCAAAAAATTACAACCTCAGGCATAAATGGGTTAATAAATTTAAAACAAAACACAATATATACCCCAATGTTTTTTAAAAATATGAAAGATGATGTTATGCTGAGTAAATAGATACCTAACATGTCACTCTTTAAAAAATTGAGCACGCTCATGGAATGGCGAAAAACTATGGTATTTAAAAATTCTCCTTAGGCTACATTTTTTATTTTTTTTACAGGTTATCAGTTTAAAGTTACAGAGGGGGTCTAGCACTAGAATTATTGCTCTCGTTCTAACATTTGCGGCCATACCTCACATATGTAGTGAAGTAAATTAACAGAGTTTCGAACCAGGCAGGACTTCAACAATGCAGGTTTATTTACAGCTGGTAACATACGGGTTTATGTTCTTAGTATTACAAGATACAGGTCTAATTTATACAGTTTCTTACAATGCAAGCATATTAGATATACGGTAGGTATTCTTATCCTCTAAACCAAAATGAAACATTTGTGAACTGTTCTCACCTTGAACCAGAATGGGTCTTTTCTGCCGATTCTTGGAAACCCGTTACCTGATGGGGACCAGTTGGTCGACCGGCTCAACCAAGTTTGTGAGGGAAATTCACCTGAGACCACACTCTGGAACAAGTTAAGAAAGTTTCCCCATTTGACTCGTACGAGGAGACAAGTTACAACAAAAGGACAGATATTTGCCTACTGGTTCTAACCGCTTGCCACCCGTGCAATAGGGCTGCATAGACAAACAGCTAGCCTGATGGACGCCTATCTGAACAGATAATTACCCATTGGTTATAACCCCCCATGACCCGTGCAATAGGGCAGCATAAATGGAGGTCAGCCTTATGAGTTCCCATCTGACTTGTCTGACTAACAATTGTAAAACTGGCACTTATATACCCTCACAAGCCTTATCTCAGCCATCTCTCCTAGATGTGATTGGTTGCTAAGATCTACGTCAATGAAACACCTGTCCTACAACCAGACAAACTTAATTATTGCCAGAATTCCTATATGTTCATTAAAAATGATTTATACTGGTTTTGTCTCATTAAAGACACCCGTGTAGAGACAGTCTGGCACCCAGCTGTGTTAGCCACAACTTCAAGGATGACAGATTTATGACTTTGGAGAATGAACTTTCAATAACCCCACCTTATGCGTTATGTAATTCTATATGTATGTATTTATACATTTTGGTTCCATTCTTTATTATCTATATATATATATATATATATAGGAAGGCCAGTATGCTGGCCTGAAATTATGGGAGGAGTTCGAGGGGTACTTAAGCAGACCGTCCACCATCGTCAGTGTCGGCTCTAGTGCGCGTTACCCACCCACCCATACCCCTTTTTAGGGCACTTCCCTTCAAACAATTCTCAACAGAATTATTCATTACTATCTTAGGTATGTCCCCTTCTCTTGGCATACCGTCCAACAGGCCAGGCCACACTTCAGGTCTTATCTGTGTTGTTAGTCTTGTGATGTGTTTATGTGATCCATATCTCTTCGGACTGAGGGCTCCGACCATAAATATATATATATATATTTATACATACACACACACATATATACTTACACATACAAGCTAATTACTTTATTCAATATTGTCTAATTATTAATATACATTGAAAACTGTATTCTAACAGTTTTAATGAGGGCACAAACAAACCTCTGTTTGACCTTGTCAAACTGAATTAATGTTCTGTATATAACTTTCCCATACCGCCTAATTATTTTAACCCCCCTGTATCACTATCTTTGGTGCTTATCTCATCAGCTATATTTCAACTATTGTCAGAATGTTCCTTAGTTTAATTAGTTGAACTTAAAATTAATACACTTTCAAGAACACCTGTGTAACTTGTCATAAAGCAGAGAGGTCATTTAAAGTTCAACACTTAAAAATAAAAAAAATAAGACATTCTTTATAGAATAACATAGTGTACATTAAAAACTATTGCTTTACTATTGAATAATAATATTGATTAGACCACTACCATATAATAATAATAATAATAATAATTATTATATTATCAATAAAACATATGCAAATCAATATGAATAATATGAAACAACAATGTGAAATACATTGGCTAATATGAGATTCTACAACAGCATTGCGAACAACGTTTACATATGCGTGCGCAATGGGGGCGCTTTTTTTTTCTTATTTATTTTATTTTTATTTTTACACTGTCCCTTTTTTTCACTTTTATGTAAACATTCCTTGTAATAGAAATAAGGATGACAAGTCCTCTTTATGGAGAGATCTGGAGTCAAGAAGACCCCAAATCTCTTCTTTACCTTTAAAAGCAAAAGGTAAAACATATTTTTTTTTATCTTTTGCTTTAAAAAAAAATAAAAATTGGTTACTTCCGCCGTAGACCAGATGTCTCTCCAGGCCTGCAAGGACATACAGGCGATCGGAGACGATCTGGTCGCTCTCTGCCTCTGTGACCAGCCGACCGCACTGTCGGATAGTTTCTAGGGCACACCAGTCGTGCCTCCCGCTGCTTCTGAAAGTCAATCAGTGGCTAATGACCTGCTTGGACCGCTTTCCTGAGAAAGCCAACTTTCGGCTGAAAAAAACAATACCGGGGGTTATGGCTGATAGCTTCAGCCATAACCCTGGTAAACCACCTGCAAATTGCAACGTACAGTACACTATATTGTCAAAAGTATTGGGACGTCTGCCTTTACACGCACATGAACTTTAATGGCATCCTGGTCTTAGTCCGTAGGGTTCAATATTAAGTTGGCCCACCCTTTGCAGCTATAACAGCTTCAACTCTTCTGGGAAGGCTGTCCACAAGGTTTAGGAGTGTGTCTATGGGAATTTTTGACCATTCTTCCAGAAGCGCTTTTGTGAGGTCAGGCACTCATATTGGACGAGAAGGCCTGGCTTGCAGTCTCCGCTCTAATTCATGTCTTCATGGACCTTGCTATGTGCACTGGTCCAAATCATTTTGTGGAGGGGGGATTATGGTGTGGGGTTGTTTTCAAGGGGTTGGGCTTGGCCCCTTAGTTCCAGTGAGGGGAACGCTTAAGACATCATCACACGAAGACATTTTGGACAATTTTATGCTCCCAACTTTGTGGGAACAGTTTGGGGATGGCCCCTTCCTGTTCCAACATGACTGCGCACCAGTACACAAAGCAAGGTCCATAAAGACATGAATGAGCGAGTTTGGGGTGAAGGAACTTGATTTGACCTGCACAGAGTCCTGACCTCAACCCCCATATAACACCTTTGGGATGAATTAGAGAGGAGCCTGCGAGCCAGGCCTTCTCACCAACATCAGTGCCAGACCTCACAAATGCGCTTCTGGTAGAATGGTCAAACATTCCCATAGACACCCTCCTAAACCTTGTGGACAGCCTTCCCAGAAGAGTTGAAGCTGTTATAGCTGCAAAGGGTGGGCCAACTCAATATTGAACCCTACGGACTAAGACTGGGATGCCATTAAATGTGCGTGTAAAGGCAGGCGTCTCAATACTTTTGGTAATATAGTGTAATAGTGTATATATGTATTACGGTCGGCAAGTGGTTAACCAAAATCACTCTGGGTAATTCACTTTGTCTTGTTCCATACAACAGTTCTTACTTCACTGATTCTGTTGGTAGCCAGAGTGATGTAGACTGTCTAGGCTTGAAGTCCAATGATAATTCTTGGGAGCAGCATCCTATTTATGGCAAGCAAGGGGTGCAACAAACAACGAGCTTCATTTATTTTTTTTCTCCTTTTTTGATTTATTATATATACAATTAAATGTGTTTTGTTATATCTGTTGCAATATATGATTTTTCTTTCTTCTTTTTTTTTTTTACAAAACTGGAATTTTAATTAGGGCCCACATAATGGAAGTTTGCTTATACAGTACACAAAATTATCCTTTGAGCAAAAGAATTAGCAAAGTAGACACTTGCACTCCTCGAGCTCGGTAAACTGAGAACATTTATCCAGCAAGCTCAGATAAAGATCACAGAACATTCTTATATGTGGCGATTAAGTTAATAGGAGATGATTACACTAAGAAAACACATTTTGCAAGTTCACCCAAAAATCCTTTCTTTGTGCTTTATTTTGTCACTTGTTCCATCACAGGAGATTGTGGAGCAGCAAAGCGCCGGGGAAAGGTCTTCATAACATGGTATGTGGAGCTTGGGAAAACAAAAGAGATTCTCTCAAGTATTAAATTGGACTTATAACGCATGAACTCAGTGAAGAAAGTTTTCCATGCTAAATCGCCAACTTTCTTCGAAAAAACTCAAACAATATCTATATGATAGGAGGGGCTGGGGGGGGGGGGGGGGTTCTTTTGGCTGACAAAGAAGCATATTTTTCTGATTAGGGCTCCAGATGAAGAATGGCAATTAAAGGAGATGGACTACAGAGAAAATGGGATGAATCAAATAAAACACTTATGCCGCGTACACACAATCAGAATTTCCGATGAAACAAGTCAGATGGACTTGTTTCATCGGGAAATTCCCATCGTGTATGGGCCCCATCGGACTTTTTTCCATCGGTGTAAAAAAATAGAACATGTTTCAAATTTTTCCGATGGACAAAACTCTGAAAGGAAATTCCGATCGTCTGTGTGGAACTCGGAGAAAAAACCCATGTATGCTCAGAATCAAGTCAACGCATGCATTGAAGCATTGAACTTCCCTTTTCTCGGCTCGTCGTAGTGTTGTATGTCACCGCGTTTTGGACGGTCAGATTTCACTCTGACAGTGTGTATGCAGCTTGAACGGAATCCCGATGAAAAATTCCATCGGATTTTAGACCATCAGATACTCCGATCGTGTGTACATCGCATAATACATTATTTAAAGGGCAGTTCCATGTTGTTCCAAAAAAGTCAGAAGAGTTGAATGAAAGGAATGTTTATGATAAATATTACTTCTATTTATGGCCCAGGTATTTAGATTTTCTGTTTGGTTTTAGTGACTTCTCCGTCCTCTTCTTGAATCTTGTTGGGGTGAAGGTTCCTTAGAGGTGTAGCCCCCTGGTCCTAACCACTTAAGGACCGCCGCACGACGATATAGGTCGACAGAATGGAACGGCTGGGCATAAGGGCATACAGGTACGTCCCCTTTAAGAAGTAAGCCGTGAGTCGTCGGTGTGCTCGCGACCCGGAGCTCCGTGACCGCGCCCGCGGACCTGATCGCCGCCTGTGTCACTCGATCGGGTCACCAGTATTGGTCATCTTACTTTAAAAAAGTAATTAGTTACAGTTACAAAAAGTAATTGCGTTAGTAACTCAGTTACTACATTGAAAAAGTAATTAGTTACTCAGCAAAGTAACTGACTTTTTTTTTTGAGGGCACATAGCACATCAGGGCACATAGCACATCAAGGCATGGGGCACATAGCACATCAGGGCACATAGCACATCAGGGTACATCAGGGCACATAGCACATCAGGGCACATAGCACATCAGGGCATGGGGCACATAGTACATCAGGGCGCACAGCACATCAGGGCGCACAGCACATCAGGGCACGTAGCACATCAGGGCACATGATAGCACATAGCACATCAGGGCATGGGGCACAAAGCACATCAGGGCATGGGGCACATAGCACATCAGGGCATGGGGCACATAGCATATCAGGGCACATAGCACATGAGGGCACATCAGGACATGTGGCACATAGCATATCAGGGCGGGGCACATAGCACATCAGGGCAGGGCACATAGCACATTGTTTACCAGCCATGCAGAGTAGCGCAGGAAGCGTGTGTAATAAGTTCTCTCTCATGTCACGGCACTGACGGCAGTCACGCTACTCCCCGGCGGCCCCTCCTCTCTTCTCGTCCATCCCAGATGATGTCACAAGCAAATGGGGATGGACGAGAAGAGAGGAGGGGCCGCGGGGAGCACCGTGACTGCTGTCAGTGCCGTGAAATGAGAGAGACCCGGTCATAGAGGAGAGGAGGAATTACACTACTGCCATCTAGTGGCGGTAGATGTAATTGGGGTAACGCCGCACAAGTAATGGTAACTGCGTTACCATGAGGGGAAGAGTAATCAGTTAGATTACTCGTTACCCTCTAAAGTAACTGCGTTACGTAACTCAGTTTATTCTAACTCAGTTACTTACATCACTGCGGGTCACAGAGCTGAAGAACGGGGAGAGGTAAGTGTAAACAAACATCTCCCCGTTCTTCCTAGTGGCACTGTCAGTGATCGTCTGTCCCCTGTCATCGGGAACAGCGATCAGTGACGTGTCACGCCAAGCCATGCCCCCTAACAGTTACAGGCATTCCCTAGGTCACACTTAACCCCTTCAGCGCCCCCTACAGGTTAACCCCTTCACTGCCAGTGTCATTTTTACAGTAATCAGTGCATTTTTATAGCACTGATCGCTGTTAAAAATGACAATGGTCCGAAAATGGTGTCAAAAGTGTCTGATGTGTCCGCCATAATGTCGCAGTCACGATAAAAATTGCTGATCGCCGACATTACAAGTAAAAAAAAAAATTATTAATAAAAATGCCATAAAACTATCCCCTATTTTGTAAACGCTATAACTTTTGCACAAACCAATCAATAAAGGCTTATTGCGATTTTTTTTTACAAAAAATATGTAAAACAATACGTATCGGCCTACACTGAGGAAAAAAATATTTTTTTATATATTTTTGGGGGATATTTATTATAGCAAAAAGTAAAAAATATTGAATTTTTTTCAAAATTGTCGCTGTATTTTTGTTTAGAGCGCAAAAAATAAAAACCGCAGAGGTGATCAAATATCACCAAAAGAAAGCTCTATTTGTGGGAAAAGAAGGACGTCAATTTTGTTAGGGAGCCACGTCGCACGACCGTGCAATTGTCAGTTAACGTAACGCAGTGCCGAATCGCAAAAAGTGGCCTGGTCTTTGACCAGCGAAATGGTCCGGGGCTGAAGTGGTTAAACAGGGGTTACTAGTAAATTTAGCTATTTGGGTTTTCTCCTAAGCCTGGTTTATCTGTGGTTCCTCCCTCCTGTCAACAAGTGGCACTGTTGCTTTTGGCATTAGTATGATGAGCTACAGTAGGGGTCTCCAAACTTACTAAACAAAGGGCCAGTTTATTGTCCTTCAGACTTTAGGGGGGCCTAATTGTGGCCAGCGGGAGTGGAAATATTCCTGACATCAGTGAGAGTAAACATCGTCACATTTGGTATTAGGGGTGGAATAGTGCTCCATCATTGGTATCATAGGGAGGAATGGTGCCGCATTATTGGTGTCAGTGGGAGGATCTACCTCTGGTAATGCTGTTCCACATTCAGCCTTGGCTCTTTGTTGTTTTCAATTGTTGGAATAAACTGTGTCCTTATCGGATTTCTGACTATTGCTGTCATTGGGCTCCGGACTTCCAAATATTATCAGCCCTACACATACACTATATTACCAAAAGTATTGGGACACCTGCCTTTACACCCATATAGCCCTTAATGGCATCCCAGTCTTAGTCCGTAGGGTTCAATATTGAGTTGGCCCACCCTTTGCAGCTATAACAGCTTCAACTCTTCTGGGAAGGCTGTCCTCAAGGTTTAGGAGTGTCTATGGGAATGTTTGACCATTCTTCCAGAAGCACATTTGTGAGGCCAGGTAGTGATGTTGGACGAGAATGCCTGGCTCACAGTCTCGGCTCTAATTCATCCCAAAGGTGATCTATTGAATTGAGGTCAGCACTCTGTGCAGGCCAGTCAAGTAGTCAAGTTCCTCCACCCCAAACTCGCAAATCCATGTCTTTATAGACCTTGCTTTGTACATTGGTCCAAATAATTTGGTGGAGGGGGGATTATGGTGTGGGGTTGTTTTTCAGGGTTGGGCTTGGCCCCTTAGTTACAGTGAAGGGAACTCTTAAGGCATCAGCACACCAAGACATTTTGGACAAGTTCATGCTCCCAACTTTGTGGGAACAGTTTGGGGATGGCCCCTTCCTGTTCCAACATGGCAGTGCACCAGCATAAAAAGACATGGATGAGCGAGTTTGGGGAGGAAAAACTTGACTGGCCTGCCCAGAGTCCTGACCTCAACCCGATAGAACGCCATTGGGATGAATTAGAGCGGAGACTGCGAGCCAGGACTTCTCATCCAACATCAGTGCCTGACCTCACAAATGTGCTTCTGGAAGAATGGTCAAACATTCCCATAGACACACTCCTAAACCTTGTGGACAGCCTTCCCAGAAGAGTTGAAGCTGGCATTTTTTTTCAGGACACCAAGTTGTTGAGCGGGGGGGGGCATTGACCGCCGTTCGCATGGGGGGGTGGGCCAATGCGGGGGGGGTATGTCTTACCTCCTCCAGCCGTGCTGCCTCCTCAAGTCCTCTGGCTCCTCTTTCTGCTGTGCTGCCCTCTGCTGGGGCCCCAGGACAAGTCAGGGCAGCTGCTTGGTTTGCCTCCTGTCCTGTTCCAACGCCCCTGGTCGTGAGACTGTGTGCTGGAGCCCCAGCTATGACGGAAGTCGGTTGTACGGACTGGTACGCTCGGGTGAGAGAGCACTTGCTCAAGGATTATTTGACGAATCTTTAGGCCCAGTGTCCCTTGTTCAGGGACCACCGTTACTGGAGTGTTACATTGCACACCATAGTTGAACCCTTTATTGTATATCGAGTAGATGACTGTTTATACCTGTGGATTACAAATAACCTTTAAAGTGCACCACCATTGCTAGCGAAGATCCTTCCCAAAGGAAGCACCGTTTCTGCAATAGTCAGGCCTGACTGTAAAGCAATTAGACATTGTTTGGGCGCCATCTTTGCCCACAAGGGGGAAGCTCGCGAGCGCAGTTGATTGACATTGAGTGTGTGTAATACTATGAGAACTTATTGCTTGTTTATATGCTTAACAGTTAACATTGCAGGGCTCTGTATAGGCATATGTATGACTGTTAACTTTATGCTTTATACTCAGTAAAAGTAATTGTGGTTAAGCAAATACGTTGTGTGATTACATGTTCATTGCGGTATTGTGATCCCCATAACTAACGGATTTCACAATCCCATCTTTACTGCTATCTGTGCCAAGGGAGGTTAGAGCCAGTTACTGGGGGTTGACAGCAGCGTGTTACAGGCCCAAAATCTATACCAGCAGCCCTCTTAGCTGGGGGTATTGCTACAGTACCATAAGGGGTTTAATATTGTACAAGTGGAAGGGACTCAGGGAGTGCTAAATATCCGTGGGTTAGGGAGTAGGGACGCAAATTACTTGTCTTGCCTTACAACCCACTCTATGAAAATAATTTTACTGTTAGGGGTCCGCACAACTTGGGAAATTTTATCAAGGGGTCACGGCACTAGAAAGGTTGAGAACCACTGGGGTAGAGGGATAGGGGAGTTTCAGGCACTTTGCTTTGCGGATCACGGGCACAATCCTATATCCAAAGGACAAACAGTTCCTCGCTGGATTCAGCAACCACCGGATAGGCCTACTCTCACTGGCCTAGCAACCTAGCTCAAAATCTCTGCCACACACTTGACGAGTGCCGTCCAGTCATTCCACAACCTTCCGCCACAAGATCGTGTAACCACACTGACACTTTGCAAAAAGTTCCTTCAAAAGTACACAGCTCACGGTGCCAGAATCTTTCAGCCAGCCGGCAGCACCGTGAGGCAAACTGGCCAGGATGCTTCTTCCTGCAGGCAACACCGCGTAGGACCATCCCTGGACTAGTAGGCCCCAGAAACTCCTGGGCCTACTTCTCAGTTGCAGAGAACGGGCCAGCAGGCCCCAAGGCCAAAAATGGCTCGCACATCCCTGAGGCTAGGAGGGCCCTCAGGTCAGGATCCGGCAATTAAGGCCCCGAAAGAGAAAGAGCGGTCTCTGTCTCTTAAGTCTCCCCTCCCAGAATGCATACCTCCCAACTGGCACGAATTGTGCGTGTTTCACCCGCAGAGGCTCCTCCTTCCCGCATTCCCGCGAGACTATCATGTTTCCCGCACAGCAGGAAACATGAAGAGAAGAAGAGGAGCAGCAGCATTAGCAGGTAAGAGCCCCCCCCCCCGTCCTTTTTTTTTAAATGTTAAATGTTCCAGCAACCATCACCCCCCCCCCCGCTGAACAACTCTGGTTGGCAGGGGAGAGGGGACATCAGAATGGGACTTTACAAAGTTGGGAGGTATGCAGAATGCACAGCGGGTTGACCACGCCCCCTGGGCCACTTCTGGGAAAGGAATACCCAATATACCTAGCCTGCTGCATTTCCAACCCTGACCCGTGGTGACAGTGACACCTACGGTCAGGTGGAAAACGCGCAGCCCAGCCAGACTGAAACAAAGCCATTAATTTAAATAATTTAAATAATTCTTTCTGAGCTGAACTACAGCTCAGATAACTAAATTTAACACATAGCGCCTACCCAACAGGAGTAGGGCGCCACATATATATAACAGTAGGGCAGAGGTTGGTGTCAGTAGTGCGGAGATTGGTGTAAGTGGTTCATTTTTTTTTTTTTATTACTTTTTTGCAATAGATTTTTTTAATTGTTATAATAATAATACATTAATGTAAAAAAATATTTTTTATTTACTTTTGGGAGCTTTGGTAAAATATAAGAATGTCTCACTTTTGGGACAGAGATTCCCCAATCCCTTTCTTTGCAGCCAAGCAGAAGGGGAAATCTGTGCAGCACAGGGTGATTAGGGTGTGCCCAGGCACCCCTGGCACACCCTGTGCGCACGCCTATGAGAGCAGCTCTAATTTGACAACACTTACACCACTTTTCACATCTACATACTCAGATTGCAGGGCGCAGTGCTCAGGGGGCAGGGCCATGATGCCCAGAATGCATAGTCTTTCCTTCATTCTGTGATGAGTGACATGGGACATTCAACCCAGAAGACTGAGGGCATCTTGTGGCAAAGAAGAGATACTGCCAAGGACAGCTCCGGATTAAAGGCGAGTATTACAGCCAGAGAACATTCATAAATATATATATAAATAAATTAGCCTGGAGTTGAGCTTTACGGAAAAAAATAAAAATACTTGGCACTCATGGCATGTATAGCCAACATTTCTTTGGAAAATTACTGACCAGCATCAAATGTTCCCAATTTGTTTAAACACTCAGCTTACATCTGATTGCTTTTATAAGCAGCCATGTTTCTCTGTTTAAACTTTCATTGCCCCCCAGCCTATCCATTTTAAGGTCTTTGAACATCGGAGGTACATGTGTATATTTATCCATGCGTATGTATGTACACACAAACATATTTTTGGCACCACTTTTCCTGGGCTGGTAGGGGCCCCGATCTGAGGACACTTTGAACTAATTTCCATTATGTATGTAAAGTTAATTTCAACACTTCTTTCGTGGACCAGCATTACCTCTGAAGTGTTTTATTGATGTGCTAACTACTAGTTCATTTGTCCTCATTAGCTTTGATATAAAAAAAAAAAAAAAGTAATTTATACTATAATGATTAAAGCTTGGATGGAAGCATATAAATTGAGCAAGCCTAGAATTAGAGGTAAACAGGGAACGGTACATTGGATACTAAGCTGGATGCGTTATTAAATACACATTAACCTAAAAAAAAATATTTCCCTAATTGTGTCCAGAGCTGGGAGAAGATTCCACTGGATACAGTTTTATATTAACCTTCTGCATGGCTTATGTGCAAAACCATGGCTGGGGACGTGCTCTTCTTCTTACTTTGTTACTCTTTAAATTTACATTTATAAATCTTAAGGTGGGCCTTTCTATATTTCCACAATTACAATAAATTGATGACATGGCACAATATGCAGCTACAGCAAATATTTTCAGATAAGCTCCACTTTTAATCATCGAAAAGACATTCTTGAGCTCTAGTCCAGTGACTTTGCCTAGGCTAAGATGCTGTCATCAATCTGCTGCAGGCAGGAGGAAGCATTTCCTCAATCTCCTCTCCCCAGTGATCCGACAATATTGTAACTTTGTAATAAGTCCATGCACATTGGCTTAAAAAAAAAACACTGTTTCTAGAGGATGTTATGGATGATATGTTTCTTTAAATGCAACTCTATGGTGCATCTCTATTGTACTTCTTCCTGTGTTGTGTTTCCTGTTCCTGCTGGGTCTTTCAGTAAACATGGCTTATGTACAGTAATGGTTTGTGCTGTCTCTCTACATATATCACGACAAACATGGTGTCAGAAGATTTGGATTCATACTCTTTCTACACATTTGATGCTGAGAGCCTGCCAGCCTTCATGTGAGTGTTCTTGGAACTGATTGTGCCTCCTGACAATTGCAGTCCTGTCCTGGATGCTGAGGGTTTGCAGCAAGGAAAACAGCATCATGGCAGCTAACGGCATTCCACTGCCTGAGGCAATGAGGGTGAGTGGAGATGTTGGCAGTAACTGGGACAATTTCAGGGCTGAGTTTGAGGACTACTCCCTAGCTACAGGGTTAAATGAGAAGCCTGCAGCAGTGCAAGCAGCCACACTGAGGAGGGTGATGGGAAGTGAATGCCTCCATGTTTACAAGCATAATCTGAACCTCACAGAGGAGAAAAAGAGTGACACCAAAACCATTCTGGATGCATTAGAAGCTTTCTTCAGACCCTCTAAAAATGTCATATATGAAATATACATATTTAACTGTTGTAAGCAAGAACAGTGGCGTCACTAGGGTTGGTGTCACCTGGTGCTGTAAAATATGGTGTCACCCCCCCCCCCCCCGGTCACTAAGCATGAGCAATCCAGGGCACTGAGCAGGCTAGCGCATCAGCACAGCTCTGCCCCCTGTGTAATCCCGTAAGGTTACCGCCTCGTGCAATCTACCTAATGTAACCCCCCCTGTGCAATCCCCCTAATGTTACCCCCCTGAAATCCCCCTAATGTAATGCCCCCCCTGTGTAATTCCTCTAATGTAACGCCCCTGCCTGTGTAATCCCCTAATGTAATGCCCCCCCTGTCTAATCCCCCAATGTAATCCCCCCAATGTAACCCCCCTGTGCAATCCCCCTAATGTTACCCCCCCCTGTGTAATCCCCCTAATGCTACCCCCCTGTGTAATCCCCCTAATGTAACCCACCCTGTGTAATCCCCCTAATGCTACCCCCTGCAATCCCCCTAAAGTAACGCGCCCCCTGTGTAATCCCCCTAATGTTACCCCCCTTGCAATCCCCCCAATGTAACCCCCCTGCAATCCCCCTAATGTAACCCCCCCTGTGTAATCCCCATAATACTCCCCCCCTACAATCCCCCTAAAGTAATGCGCCCCCTGTGGAATCCCCCTAATGTTACCCCCCCTGCAATCCCCCCTAATGTAACCCCCCTGTGTAATCCCCCTAATGCTACCTCCCTGCAATCCCCCTAAAGTAACACCCACCTGTGTAATCCCCCTAATGTAACGCCCCCCTGCAATCCCCCTAATGTAACGCCCCCCCCCTGTATACCTCCCCTCCCTACATTTACAGACCTCAGATCAGCGCTGCTCTGTGCACACGAATGTCCCTCTTCCTCGGCTCCTCCTCCTGTTGTGGATATACTGTCAATGTGGAGTGGAGGAGGAGAGGAGCCTAGGCATCGACGTCGGTCTGAGGACTGCAATTGTGATTGGACACTGGCACCGTGACCTCTTCCCACCTGCCTGTCACAAGTGCCGTTGTAGATCGCAGTGCCGGTTCCCGGAGGACATGCGGGTGCAGGGGAAGGAGGAAGAGGAGAGAGCCGCGGCCAGCGCGGCGTCTCTCAATGCAGCGCTGTGCCAGGTGTCACCCTTCTGGTGGGTGTCACCCGGGTGCGGCCCGCACCCCCCGCACCCCCCTTACAACGCCTCTGAGCAAGAAGACTGTGAATCAATAGACAGGTTTGTCACACGGCTAAGAGAAAAAGCTGCAAGCTGTGAGTACGGCTCTCTGAGAGATGAACTTATTTGTGGTAAAATTGTTTTGGGTATCACCAGTGAAAGCACACGCCACCACCTACTGAGGAAACATGATTTAGATCTACAAACAGCAACTGAGATATGTCGCACTGCAGAACTTACTCACAAACATATGAAAGCTATGGAGCAGAATAAACTGATTGACAATATCAATGCAGCCTCTAAACAACAGCAAAGCTTCAAAAACCACCAGCATAAGTTTCAGCACAAGGGTCACCTACACAACTCACCTGGGAGGAAGCCTGCATCATGCAAGTATAGAGTTTTGCCTGTAGAAGCAGCTCAATGTTATCCTATGTGTCCGTGCACATTAGGATGTTTACAGGCATTATTTAAGCTCCGTGTTTAGAGCAGTGGTCTCTAGACATGTGCATGCGTTTTCGTCCGAATTTCAGGGATTTTCGCATTCGTTTTAAGAAACGATAACGAACGTGCAGAATCCGAAATCCAAAAGATCCGACATAAAAAGTGCTTTCTTTTCGTTTCGTTGCGACAACAGTTCGATATAGATAGAAGATTCAACATGAGGTTGACAATAGCGATTATTATTACTAGTCAACCAACATTAGAATTCTTCTATAGCCTATGGGTGGAGCATTTGACCACGGCGATTGTATGTTTTTAGCTGCTACGTCGAATCTTCATGTCTCAATAATGTTAAATATTTTCTCTCTGTCGAATAATCTTGAAACCAATAGAGTTAAAGAGGAAGTAAACCCTCATTCATTTGTTTTTATTTTTTTAAATCAACCCTGCAAGAGAGTCTCATAATGAGCTAGTATGCATAGCATACTAGCTCATTATGATCGACTTACCTGAGATCGAAGCCCACAAAGTTCTCCTTCGTGCCTTCCCCGCCGCCGCCATCTCTCCGACGATCTTCTTCCTGTTATCGCCGCTCCGGCGCTGTGATTGGCCCGGAGCGGCGATGACGTCACGCGCATGCGCGCTCGGGCCAGCAAGATCTGTAGCGATCTGTGTCTATCGAACCTGCAGTTGAATGTGCCTAACCTTAAAGTGGTTGTAAACCCAACCACACAACTTGCACCTACAGGTAAGCCTAGATTAAGGCTTACCTGTAGGTGCAAGAAATATCTCCTTAACCTACACGGTTAAGGAGATATTTACTATAAAGCGATGCGCCGATGACATAACGCGCATGCGCACTAGCGGGCCGGCTTAGTTGATGGTTTTCTGAATGGATCTTGCATGCGCGTGACGTCATCGCCGCTCCGGGCCAATCACAGCGCCGGAGCGGCGATAACAGGAAGAAGATCGTCGGAGAGATGGCGGTGGCGGGGAAGGCACGGAGGAGAACTTCGGGGGCTTCGATCTCAGGTAAGTCGATCATAATGAGCTAGTATGCTATGCATACTAGCTCATTATGACATTCTCTTGCAGGGTTGATTTGAAAAAAAAACCAAAAAAAATGAATGAGGGTTTACTTCCTCTTTAACTCTATTAGTCCAAGATTATTCGACAGAGAGAAAATATTCAACATTATAGAGACATGAAGATTCGACGAAGCAGCTAAAAACATACAATCGGCGTGGTCAAATGCTCCACCCATAGGCTATAGAAGAATTCTAATGTTGGTTGACTAGTAATAATAATTAAAAAATATAATTATTACTAGTGTCATACAACATTAGAATTCTACTATAGCTTGTGGGCGGAGCATTCGACCGGAAATGTACGATCGCGGCGTCGTACAGTTTAGCTGCTCCGTCGAATCTTCTTAGAACATTCGACAGACACCATAAGCCTTCAATTGACAGATTCGACCTTAATTCGGATTTTCAGTCGAATTCATTTTTTAACGAAAAATAAATAAATAAAAAAGCGAATTTCAGGAGCAACTAAAATGTATTTTTCCGACGAAAACAAAATTCCGAAACAAAATATTTCAGTGTGCACATGTCTAGTGGTCTCCGAACTGTGGCCAGGGACCAGATGCAGCTCATTGCTTGCTTTATCCAGCCTTTGAAGGACCATTTCATCCACTGATACCAATAATGGGGCATAATTCCCCCTACTGACACCAATAAACGGGCACAATTAATCCCAATGACATCAATGATGGGGCACAATTCCTCCCTATGACGGGGCACAACTTCTCTCAATGACACCAACAATGGGACACAATTCCTCCCAATGACACCAATGATGGGGCACAGTTTCTCCAAATTACACCAATTATAGGGTACAGTTTTTCCCAATGCAACCAGCAATGGGGCCTAATGACACCAGTGATGGGACACAATTTCTCCCAATGACACCAACGAAAGGGTGCAATTCCTTTCACTAACCCCAATGATGGGGCACAATTCCCCCCTCTGACACCAAAGATGGGGCATTGTTTTTTCCCACAGACGTCAGGACCTTTTGTACTGCCAATGGCCACAGTCCGGCCCTCCTAAACTCTGAAGGATAGTAAACTGGCCCTTTGTTTAGAAAGTTTGGAGACCCCTGGTTTAGGGGTAGAGAAAAATCATTCTGGTTTTGTGTTTTTGAAAGCAGTTTTCTGGCAGAAAAAAATGCTAAATGCTCCTAAACGCCTGAACAAAAACACTCTATATAAAAAACGAATTCTGCCAAAAGACCATGTTTTTTAAGCCCAGTGTACACAGACTCTCAAGGTGAAAGGTCTGATCTGTTTTAGATATTTAACTGCACAGACACCAGGATTTACATAATGACAATGGTGGTCTTAGCACTGAAGCACTGTCTAGATAGATAGATAGATAGATAGATAGATAGATAGATAGATAGATAGATAGATAGATAGATAGATAGATAGATAGATAGATAGATAGATAGATAGAGATAGAGATAGATAGATAGATAGATAGATTGATAGATAAATAGATAGTAGCCGCGTAATATGCAACTGGGACAAGACAGAAAACAATTTTTTTTAGGCGGAATGTCAAGTGGTAATTGGAGAAGCATTCTGCATGCCTCAGTGCTGGTCATGAAGAGACAAAAGTGGTGCCCACTGCTAGACATCACATAAAATCTCTACCTTCTCACCTGCCTTAGGATTGAATAATGTATAGTATAGGTCTGAAAGTGTGAAAGTGATGTTGGTCAGACATACGTCCACCCACAAAGAAAGTCCCAGAGGGACCTTTTGCGACTCTTGAGTATGGCCAAAAGGTATGTCTACCGCTACATGATTGTGTTACCTCTTAGCTCGCATCAAAGTTCAGAAGGTAAATGGAACTGATGATCTGAAATCCCAAAGGTGTTTAGTAGGGTTGAGGTCAGAGCTCTGTGCAGACAACTTGGGTTCCTCAACACTAATATCATCAAACCATGTCTTTGTGGAGCTGAAACTGATGTTGGATGAAAAAAAACCTGGCTCGCCATTGACATTCCAATCCATCCCAAAGGTGTTCATTAGGGTTGAAGTCAGGACAATGGTCAAACCATGTCTTTAGAGAGCATTCCAATCCTCCCCAAAGGTGTTCAGTTGGGTTGAAGTCAGGACTAGGGATGAGCCGAACACCCCCCGGTTCGGTTCGCACCAGAACATGCGAACAGGCAAAAAAACGGTAAAATCTATGGGACACGAACATGAAAAATCAAAAGTGCTAATTTTAAAGGTAATATGCAAGTTATTGTCCTAAAAAGTGTTTGGGGACCCGGGTCCTGCCCCAGGGGACATGTATCAATGCAAAAAAAAGTTTTAAAAACGTCAGTTTTTTCGGGAGCAGTGATTTTAATAATGCTTAAAGTGAAGCAATAAAAGTGAAATATTCCTTTAAATTTTGTACCTGGGGGGTGTCTATAGTATGCCTGTAAAGTAGCGCATGTTTCCCGTGTTTAGAACTGTCCCTGCACAAAATGTCATTTCTGAAGGAAAAAAAGTAATTTAAAACTACTCGCGGCTGTAATGAATTGCCGGGTCCCGGCAATACAGAGAAAAGTCATTGAAAGTCATTGAAAAAAAATGCGTGGGGGTCCCCCAAAATTCCATTAACAGGCCCTTCAGGTCTGGTAAGGATTTTAAGGGGAACCCCACACCAAAATAAAAAAAAATGGCATGGGGTCCCCCCAAAAATCCATACCAGACCCTTATCCGAGCATGCAACCTGGCAGGCCACAGAAAAAGAGGGGGGACGAGAGAGCGCCCCCCCTCCTGAACCGTACCAGGCCACATGCCCTGAACATGGGGAATTTGTCCCCATGTTGATGGGGACAAGGGCCTCATCCCCACAACCCTTGCCCGGTGGTTGTGGGGGTCTGCAGGCGGGGGGCTTATCGGAATCTGGAAGCCCCCTTTAACAAGGGGAGCCCCCAAATTCCAGCCCTCCTATGTGAATTGGTAAGGGATACATTATACCCCTACCATTTCACAAAGAAAGTGTAAAAAAATTTAAAAAAACAGACACGGTTGGGATAAGTCCTTTATTAAAAATTAAAAAATTAAAAATTAAAAAACCATTCCAGCGATGTAATACAGTCTGTCCAGCGTTGTTCTCTATTTCCCGCAGTGATCCGATGTCCAGCGATGCTGCAGTCTCCACTCCACACGAAACCCCCATGACGTAAGAGGGGGCGGGGTCACCCGTCCACATCATAGGGTAAGCCCCGGCTTTCTCTGCTTGCCGGGGAATACCCAATGACATCGATCATTGTATTACATCGCTGGAATGTTTTTTAAATTTTTTAATTTTTAATAAAGGACTTATCCCAACTGTGTCTGTGTTTTTTTACAATTTTTTACACTTTCTTTGTGAAATAGTAGGGGTACAATGTACCCCTTACCAATTCACATAGGGGGGGGCGGAATCTGGGGGCCATGTTGAGGGCATGTGGCCTGGTACGGTTCAGGAGGGGAGGGCGCTCTCTCGTCCCCCCCTCTTTTCCTTTTAAAAAAAAACAGCGGACCTTTGCTTTAAAGGAGTAGTAAAGGTAAATGTTTTTTCACCTTAATGCATCCTATGCATTAAGGTGAAAAAACATTTGACAATACCGGGCCCCCCGAGCCCCCGTTTTACCTACCTGGCCCCTCGAAAGTCCCGCGCTCGCTCCCGTCATCCTCCGAGTTCCTGTGCCTGGCCGTTGATTGGCTACTGTGGATGGATTGAAAGCAGTGCAGCCATTGGCTGGCGCTGCTGTCAATCACATCCAATGACGTGGCACGTCGGGGGGCAGGGCCGAGTGATACAGTCGGCGGCTATGGCCGCTGCTGTATCACGGGAGCGTGCCTGCAGTAACTCCACACCATGCGAGCTCGCTCGCATTATGGTGTGGAGTCCTTGCGGGGAGGAGCCGAGACAGGATCGGGGCCACTGTGTGCAAAACGAGCTGCACAGTGGAGGTAAGTATAACATGTTTGTTATTTTTTTTTTTTTAAACGGGAACCTGTAGTGTTCCTTTAAGTTCCTCCACACCAATCTCATCAAACCATGTCCTTACAGAGCTAAAAACTGATGTTGGATGGAAAGTCTTGGCTCACAATTGGCACTTAAATCCCAAAGATGTTCAGTCAGGACTCTGTGCAGGCCTTTGTGTTCCTCCACACCAAACTGGTCAAACCATGTCCATAAAGAGCTGGAACTGATGTTGGATGAAAAGACCTGGCTCACCATTATCATTCCAATCCATCCCAAAGATGTCTAGTGCTATTAAAGACAGGACTCTTGAGTTCTCACACACCAAACTCATCAAACCGTGTCTTTATGGACCTGGCTTTGTACACAGGTCCATACTGAAACAGGAAGTTTTCTTTTCAAAATTTCACTACAAGGTTGGATTGGCAAAATTGTCTTAATGTCTGGATAAACTATTCTGATTATTGTCCTCAATGCAAAATCAAGCTGGTCAATAAGGATTACATGATCTCATACTTCCAAACAGTTTGCCATAATCCAGCAGTGCATGCTTCTACTTTTGAATTCAGTTGGTTGCTATGCATATTATTAGCATTGGGTTGCCATTTTGTTGGCTAGTAACCAATCAAAATGTTCAGCAAGTGTATGCTTGGTTCATCTGGCTCATCCATCCATATATATCAAGTATAGGACAGCAAATGGTAATGTACATTAATGGTAGGGTGACCAGACATCCCCAGTTTCAGGGGACAGTCCCCGGATTGAGGACACTGTCCCCGGACCAAGTCTGTCCCCGGTTTTGTCCCCGGATTGGATTTGAACAGGGGCTGGGGCAATTTCAAAGACAGTCAGTGCAAAATTAAAAAATAATAATATCTGAATTACACCTCCCCCCCCCCTGCTCCGCCGCTCCTACTAGCTTAGGGGGGTGTATTTTTTCCATTATCTGGGCCCCTTTCTGATGATCATGTGCTGGTCGGAGCGGAGGGAATATTTCTTCAGTTTCGGGTGCCCAATCAGCTCCGCTCGCATGTTCTTCTGCCTTGGCTCAAGTCCCGGCCAGCCGCCTGCCTGCCTATCTCCTTGCCTTCCCTGGTGGAGTGATCTTTCTACGCACCCCACCCAGTAGTAGCCGGGGCCCGGAGAGTGGGACTTGACAGGCTGTGAGGCGGGCGGCGGCGGTGGCAAGGGGCAGAGAGTCGCTGATTGCCACCATTGCTAGTAAAAAAATTAAATATGTCCCCGGATTTCATTCTAAAAATCTGGTCACCTTATTAATGGGCATGTATCTGCAAGTATTCCTGATATGTTCTCACACATTTACACGTACATAAAGGTGAATGCCTTCACACATGCAATAGCCAACTCATCACTAAGTTGGATTTAAGTTCTCAAGACCCATTTCACCAGGACCTAGATTTACTGTTCACGAATCTTAACTGGTTCAAATATGTACCAGATGAGCATGCATAATAAAATGATGAAATAACATTTCAAGAACAAGTAGAAATTGATGGTTTCTATGATAGATCAAGGCAGTTTAGAATCTGTTTGATTTGGAAGTGCTGAAATGCCCACAATTTAGCACCAACATCAAACTAAATTCTTTGAGTCAACCCGGAGCAACTCTTTACCTGAAAGAACTCTTAATAAGCCCTTATTTATCCTCACATAACCTTATAGTCACCACACTCCATTCCGTAGACTCTTTTACCACTGGCCAAGTTGTGGCTTCCAGTTTCACAGGTTTATTGGGAGAGTAAAGTATAATTTCCTTTAACTTGTAAAAAAAAAAAAAAAAGTGACACAAATATGGCTGTTTGTGTACAGATCTGGGAAGGGATGTGGATAGATCAGATGGGGATTAAATAGGTGCCATTTAAGTCTGTACAAGGCACTTATACACCTTCCTGCCCAAGCCAATTTTCAGCTTTCAGTGCTGTCGCAATTTGAATGACAATTGCGCGGTCAAATTTTCTATCATTTTGTTCTCACAAATAGAGCTTTCTTTTGGTGGTATTTCATTACCTCTGCGATTTTTATTTTTTTGCGCAACGAACAAAAAAAGACCGAAAATTTAAGAAAAAAATATGTTTTTATTTTTTTCTGTTAAATTTTTTTGTAAATAAATACGTTTTCTTCTTCAATGACGGGGACTGATATGGCCGCACTGATGGGCACTGATAAGGCGGCACTGATGAGGTGGCACTGATAGGCGGCACTGATGGGCACTCATAGGCGGAACTGATGGGCACATATGGGTGGCACTGATAGGTGGCACAGATGGGCACTGATGGGCACTGATAAGTGGCACTGAGGGACACTGATGAGTGGCACTGATTACTGGTGGGTGGCATTACTGGGCATCACTGTTTTTACTACTGTATTATTATGGTGCCAGTCAGTGCCCATTTGTGGGCACTGATTGGCATATGTATTGCATGTTTTGGAACATGTGGATAACCATGGGGGATGTACCTGGCCATCCACATGTTGAAGGCTTCCCTGGTGGTCCTGGTGGCTTCCCTGGTGGTGCAGTGTGGGCATCCGAGTGGGGGCTGCGCTGTTGAACAGCAGAGACGCCGATCAGCTCTCCTCTACTCGCGTCTGTCAGACGCGAGTGAGGAAGAGCCGATCAACGGCTCTTCCTGTTTACATCGTGATCAGCCGTGATTGGACACGGCTGATCACGTGGTAAAGAGCCTCCGTCGGAGGCTCTTTACCGAGATCGGTGTAGCTGTGTGTCAGACTGACACACTGCACCACCGATCGCGGCGATGCGCGCCCCCACGGGACGTCAATAGACATCCAGTCAGGATAACAGAACCACTTCCCGGATGTCAATATGCTAATGACCGGGCAGGAAGTGGTTAACCTCTTCAGCCCCAGAGGATTTGACTGCCAAATGACCAGGCCATTTTTTGTGATTCGGCACTGCGTCGCTTTAAATCACAATTGCCCGGTCGTGGGACGTTGCATCCAAACAAAATTTACATATTTTTTCCCCCACAAATAGAGCTTTCTTTTGGTGGTATTTGATCACCTCTGAGGTTTTTATTTTTTGCGCTATAAACAAAAAAAAAGCGACAATTTTGAAAAAAAGTAATACTTTTTGCTATAATAAATATCCCCAAAAAATATATATATAAAAAAAAGAAAAAAAAAAACCCTTTTTTTCTCAGTTTAGGCTGATATGTATTCTTCTACATATTTTTTGGTAAAAAAAGTTTGTGTTGTCCTGGTGCTGTCCTCGGGCCTTTCCGTGCATTTCCGAATGGCGCCGATCGGCGATGTTTGGCTCTGCTCGGCTCCAGCGCCCCCCCCCCCACCTCAGGCCAAACGCCGTACTGCACACCGATTTGGCCTGAATCGTGCTCGTGTTGCGAGACAACACTCGCAAACCAAGTTGCGATTTTTTTTAAATACAGTGCTCGTATTGCGAAATGCTTGTTAACCGCGTTACTTGCAATCCGAGGTTCCACTGTATTAGGATTCACAAGATAATATAAAGTAATACAATATAAAACGATGTATTATTCTTTTGGTAAGACCTGTCATATAATGCTTTCAAGACTCCGTATTTTCGGCCAACACAAGCCTTGTTTATTTACAGTGTTCATGAAGTGTCGAAAGATTACACAGACGCAGACATGCATCGAGTTGTGTTTATTGTTAAACATTTCTATAAGTGGAATAACAAGGGACAGCAAGAAAATGTGTACATTTGTGTTTACATCGTGTATCCGGATTAGCTATATTGTCACAACATACATATAAAACAAGAAAATAAACACTGCGCAGATGTTGCAAAGTTCATCATTTATAACAAAGTTTTGCAATGTTGGCTAGAGATGAGATCATTGAAAAATGAATGACTTGCAGGAACAACTTATTAAAGTGACCCTTCAAGGAAAAAAAAAAAAGTATACCCTACAAAAGAAGAAAGTAAATGCATACCTTTCCAAACACCAATCCATTGAAGAAGAGTCATCCACGAAGGTCTTTGGAAACTAACAGATCCGGGAGTGTCACTTTCCTCTGTCCCCCACTGTTCCCAAGCCTCGTACACACAACCGAGTCTCTCGTCGTAAAAAAAACGTAGTTTTTCTCGACGAGATTCTTGTCAAGCTTTCCTTGCATACACACTGTCAATTCCAAATCTCGTCGTTGTTCTGCGCGGTCACGTCCAGCAGTACAACGGCAGTATAAAGGGGAAGTTTGATTTCAATGGCGCCACCCCTTGGGCTGCTTTTGCTGATCTCGTGTTACCGCGTGTGAAGTAAAAGTTTGGGAAGAGACGATTCGCGCTTTTCAGTCTTCGTGCTTTCAGTTCGTTACAGCGTAACGAATGTGCTATCTCCTTTACGAAGGCTTGTTTTACCAGAAAAAGCGCTCCCGTCTCATACTTGATTCTGAGCATGCGCGATTTTTGAAGACTCGGAAAAGCATACACACGAACAGTTTTCTCGTCGCAAAACAGGCCGACAAGAAACCCGACGAGAAAATCGAGAATCCTGACGAGAAAATAGAGAGCAGGTTCTCTATTTTTCTCGTCGAGATTCCCGGCAGTTTTCTCGACGAAAAACCATACACACGAACGGTTTTCTCGGCAAGAAAGCTCTCTCTGCAGTTTTCTTGTCGTTTATTGACGAGAAACTCAGTCGTGTGTATGAGGCATAAGAGGTTCCTCTGGTTGACCTTCAATGTCTCTACAGCAGGGGTCTCCAAACTTTTCAAACAATTGGTCCTTCAGACTTTAGGAGGGCCAGATGATGGCCAGCAGGGGCAAAAAATGTCACGGGACCAGCATCAGTGGGAATAAACATGGCCTCAGGGTTGGTGGTCAATAGGAGGAGGAGTATGCCCCCTATTAGTAGGAGGAATAGTATTCCATCACTGGTATCGGTGGAAAATATAGTGCCCCATTGTTGGTGTCAGTGAAAGGAATAGTGCCTCATATCAGTGGGAGGAATTGTGCCCCAAGGCTAGCAAAGGGCCACATCTGGCCCTTGGGCCGCAGTTTGGAGATCTCTGCTCCACAGGATACAGCAGTGACAGGATGGTCAGCAAGAATACCCAATGGAGGCAGTTGTGAACACAGGAAACTGACACTCCAGGAAGTGTTACCAGACTTCACTGGACAATTTCTATTCAATGGATTGGCATTTGGGGATGGGAAAGATATTTAGTCTCTTCGTTTTTGTATTGTGTATGTAATGACACCACCTGTATTTATGAACATAGGAATCCATCTATGGAGGGGACCAAAGACCATGCATGAGGAGTGAAGTAAAACCTGCAGGGTTCTTATCCAGCCAGTCAGCTAAGGTCTGTACACATTATAGCTGGTCCTCACTGCCTCATTCTTTGATTACTTTCTTCTCAACTCCAAATTTTCTAATTCTTCTGGCTCATGTTTTATTTCTTTGTTTTTGGGGTCCTCTACTGGGTGCCGCTGCCCTGTCCCTATGCCTGAAGCAGCATCCCGTTCATAGGCTCAGTAGTCCTGTCCACCTGCATTGGTATAGTCGAGTATGCCCATATGTTAGCAGGTATTGGCTTGCATCCTGCTTGGCCAAGTTCCCTATTTAATGGCAGTTGTGACTAACACACGTTGAACCTTGTAGAATTTTTAGCTCCTGGGTGCAACTAATTATTGTGTATCAGTTTGATAGTGTTGCTGACCATGCTTTTCCTCCACCTGTCTTCCCTACAAGTTTGTCTCTTGTTCTGATTTTGATGATTGACTTTGGTTACCTCTGGAAATTACCTTAAGAAGCACTTCTTGATTGTGCCTCTGTCTAATCCTTTTATACTGGTTCCTCATGGTCACCATTTGGCAACCACAAATGAGGCCATCCCAGGGACCTTTTTTTTGGGAGTGCCTCTCACACAAGTTTACAACACCACTATTGGGAGAGATGTCTAAATGTCCTCTCACCAAAGCCTCAGGGTAAGATCGTTCTGTCATTACAATCCACATGGCTGTGGGTGGTACTGGCAGAGCGAGGAGGGACTGTGGCCACACGGGCAAGTCTAGTGAGCTGCAAGGGACAGAACCAGGGGCACCAAGTACAATGTATGAGGCACATACCCCTTCTTTGCTTTATTATTATTATTATTATATTTAAAAACTTGGGGATTCTTTTTACTCTCCTCCACCATGTGTCTCTCATGGTCCATTTTTGCTGCCCTGATCACGCTCCCACATTTCTTATTCAATATCTGTAGTGTTGGAATGCTGACAGTGTCCCCTCTGCCTAATATTTTTTAAAGGCCAATTTATGCCTTTTTTACGCTTAAATTTAGCCACCCAGTTTTAACATTAGTTCTCTTATATTTCTGTTGCCTATTTGAATACACTTGCTAATACCATTAATTAAAATGTTCTTAAAGCACTCCCACTTTTCCACTGTGTTTTTTGTTTCTAGATATCTTCTTATTTAATGTTGTGAAGTATGAGGCACAGTTCAGTAGTTGGCTCACTTGAAGTTCTTGTCCTACCCTTTTCCCATAAGGCAAGCAGGCCTACCGTTACTAGGTTGCCCCAGGACGTATACACAGTGCTATAGTGCCTGGCTACCACGCTAGGGCATGCGCTAACTGAGCAAAGCAAACAGGTACTTGCAGTTGAAAGACGGGCAAGGTTCAGAATAGTCAGGGTCAAAATCCGAAGTCAAAAGGCAGGCAGAGTTCAGAGAATAGCGCTATCCGATGCAAGGTCGTAAATGAGGTAATCCATTCTAGCAGGGCAGACAAACAGATAGCGTGTATAATACCTGATCAAGCTATCACAAGCATGAGACTGCAGGATTGGCTGCCTTAAATCAGGTTTGGTTTTCACAGAGAGCCTGACCACATCAATCACCTTGCAGGTGGACAGGCAGAGAGGAAAAACGAATCATAGCCAAAACCAAGATACTGGAACCAGCAGCTATAATTGAACAAGAGTGCACCCGCACCTGACAGTAATGTCCTCTGTGAGTTCCCAAAACCTCTCCTTTTCCATTTCCATGCGTTTGGAATTATCAGTGCACGTTAGTTGCGGTCACATGCACTTCTCAATGCACACTACAACGCAGGAAAGGGTGGCTATGTCCCTACATACAGTGGGACCATAGAGAATGAATGTAGCTGCCCTCGAACAAAAAGCCGTAGTACAAAGTTTTTTTTCCGCTTTAAGTGCCAAAAAACTATAACGGTCAATTACAAAAAATAGGAAAATAACAAAAATCACAAAAAATTCTTAAATAAATATACAAGTATACATATATAGGGATGAGCTTTATGTTCGGGTTGAACACAAGTTCGACTCGAATATTGTCTGTTCGCCCATTCGCCGAAAAGTGAACAATTTGAGGTGTTCGCGGCAAATTCAAAAAGCCGCGGAACATCCTTTGAAAGTCTATAGGAGAAATCAAAAATGCTAATTTTAAAAGGTTAATACGCAAGTTTGTCAAAAAAGTGTTTGGGTACCTGGGTCCTGCCCCAGGGGACATGTATTAAAACAAAAGAAAAGTTTTAAAAACTGTAGTTTTTTCGGAAGCAGTGATTTTAATAATGCTTAAAGTGAAACAATAAAAGTGAAATATTCCCTTAAATTTCGTACCTGGGGGGTGTCTATAGTATGCCTGCAAAGTAGCGCATGTTTCCCGTGCTTATAACAGTCCCCGCACAAAATGTCATTTAACCACTTGACCACTGGGCACTTTAACCCCCTTCCTAACCAGACCAAATTTCAGCTTTCGGTGCTCTCACACTTTGAATGACAATTACTCAGTCATGCAACACTGTACCCATATGAAATGTTTGTCCTTTTTTTCACACAAAGAGCTTTCTTTTGGTGGTATTTAATCACCGCTGGGTTTTTTTTTTTTTGCGCTATAAATCAAAAAATACTGAAGATTCTGTAAAAAAAAAAAAAAAAAGAAAATTGTCTTTGTTTCTGTTAAAATTTAGCAAATTTGTAATTTTTCTTCATAAATTTTGACCAAAATTCATACTGCTACATATCTTTGGTAAAAAATAATCCAAATTGGTGTATATTATTTGGTCGGTGAGAAAGTTACAGAGTCCACAAGCTATGGTGCCAATCTCTGAAAGTTGATCACACTTGAAGTACTGACGGCCTATCTAATTTCTTGAGACCCTAACATGTCAGGAAAGTACAAATACCCCCCAAATGACCCCTTTTTGGAAAGTAGACATTCCAAGATATTTAGAAAGAAGCACAGTGAGGTTTTTGAGTTTGTAGTTTTTTCCCACAATTCTTTGCAAAATCAAGATTTGTTTTCTTTTTTTTCAAAAAATTGTAATTATCAGGTTATTTCTCACACATAGCATATGCATACCACAAATTACACCCCAAAATACATTCTGCTACTCCTCCTGAGTATGGCGATACCACATGTGTGAGACTTTTACACAGCGTGACCACATACATGCCCAACATGCAGGGAGCACCAGCAGGCGTTCTAGGGGCATAAATTTTAAGTCTAATTTGACTATCTAATTACACTTTGAGGCACTGTAGTGGCATGGATGCGAACTGATGTGGCATGGATGAGCCGTGGATGTTGATGGCTGGGTATGGATTGCTGGGTATGGCTGAGTATAGCTGGGTATGGCTGAGTATGGACGGATGAGTATTGCAGAGTAGGGATGGATGGCAGAGTATGGCAGAGTATTGCCAGAGTATTGTCAGGGTATTGAAGAGTATGGATATGGGTAGGGCTGGAATTGGCACTGAGCAGCGCTGTGGGCACTACAGATCCAGCTCACAGCGCTGCTGCAAATGATCTCTCCCCCTCTCCTTTCACACTGTACCGATCAGTACAGAGAGGGGAGAGAGGAACCAGCTTCATGACATGACGCCGGTTTGTTCACAAGTGATCGCTCCGTCATTTGCCATTTACCATGATCCGTGATCCGATCACGGATATTTCCGGGAGCACGCTCCATGGACGTCCTCCCAGAACAAGCCGACCGCGCTGTAGCCGTCTTTCGGCATGTGGTTAAAATTATTCACGGCTCTAATGAATTGTTGGGTCCCGGCAATACAGATAAAAGTCTTTGAAAAAAAAACGACATGGGTCCCCACCCCCCCCAGTCCATTACCAGACTCTTTGGGTCTGGTATGAATATTAAGGCAACCCAGAATCAAAAAATAAATAAAAATGCGTGGGGGTTCCCCCCAAATTCCATTACCAGGCCCTTCAGGTCTTGTATGGATATTAAGGGGAACCCTGAGCCAAATGTAAAAAAAAAAATGCCGTGGGGTTCCCCCCAAAAATCCATACAAGACCCTGAGGGAGGGACGACATGAAGGGCCTAAAGTAATGGCCTGACGCACTCCTGTAGTCCAAGGGAGGGGGTGAGCACGACACTCACCACCAGGCAGAACTGCTCGCCTGATGGTGTGTAGTTACATACAGACTATCAGGAAGTGGACATTTGCAAGGGAAATCAATGGAAGAGGTTAGTGAACGAGCATTGCATTAGGTAAAAGGAAGCTAGTTAGGAGATAATATTTTTTCCTTTACAACCCCTTTAATGAGACTCCTGAGTCAGCTTTTCCTATAAACTTATAGTGACAGAGCCTCTCTCTGTCACAATATACAGTATATCTATATATATATATATAAAATGAATACTGTTATTCATTGAAAAAAAAAAAAAGTAAATACTGTAAATATATATTTTTTTTTCTAACCAAACTTCACATTAACAGCACAAACCCAAGGATTCTGGCATCTAAATACATTTTTTTGCAAGGGAAATCAATGGGAGAGGTTAGTGAACGAGCATTGCATTAGGTAAAAGGAAGCTAGTTAGGAGATAATATTTGGTATAACCATTCAAAGTCCAGCAACATGCTGGTCCTTGTTGGACATGTATTGTAATCTTTTTTTTTCATGCAGCCCGTTGGCTGAACGAAAAAAGAGATTAATCGGTGGGTATGCCCACCATTAGAATACCTCCCTTCATTCACCCACTTCTAATGATGGGCATACATGAACCATTTATATATGCCGAAGCATGGGGGCATCCTCCCGCAAAAGTTATGCCGCACACATATGGTCAGACTTTTCCACGGGCATGCCTCCGTCGGAATTTCGACCATATGTACGCGGCATTAGGAGCAAAATCACTCCTCCGCTCCTCCGCCCCTGCTGCCCCAATGCTTCGGCATATATGCTTTTTTTTTAACTGTGGTGGTGAAATCACCTCCTACAGCACTGGAGTCGCAGGGATCAGGCCTGTCTCTGCGAACGCTGCAGTTATGTGTGTTGTGTTTTGTAAGTGACAGTGATCGATCGATACTGCACTTGGGTGGCCTGGGCTGGACGGAGGGGCAAAACGCAGGTGCTAGCAGGTATCTGGGCTGATCCCGCTAACACTGCGTTTTTGGGAACCCTAAACTGCTGGGGACGCTAGTATAGATCTGATCAGATCAGATATTGATCTGTTCAGATACTATACCACTAAGGGGGGTGTATGCTTAACGCGTGGGTGTTAGCGCTACTGGCACTAACCTGACGCTGCCTGGGGTGTGACGCAGACCCTCTCTGACGCTAAAACCTAACTGATATCACCCGCCGGGCGATCAGGGGGTTAAACCTTTATTGGGTTATATACGGCGGGTGCCCTGACACTATAAAAAGCAAACTAACTAACCAGCATCACCCGTAACACTTATATGGTGATCACTGGTGAAAGGGTTAACTAGGGGCAATCAGGGGGTTAAACCTTTATTAGGTAATATATGGGGGTACCCGACGCTACAAAAACCTGCGGTGAACCTAAAAAAAATTACTGGCTACCTATCGGCATCACCGACACTAAGACAGCGATCGAGGTGCGCGCGCATCCCCATGTCGGATTGGACCTTTTTGTTTGATGTATTCCCTATAAAGAGGGGGTGACGCAGCCCGACGCCCGTGCCCCGAGACAAAGTGATTCTTTCACGAAACGCGTAGGGCGGATACGAGCGTTGTGCTGCTGTCACCCTCCACCTGCTCGATTCACGGACGTGTCTGTGTGCCAGCGCCTGACCGGCCGGCGCTGCCATACCTTAAGGCTGTCTTAATATTTCTTTTTTGTAAGTATGTTTTAATGTTCTTTTAAATAAACCACCCCAAAGATTTTACACTATTAGTGTCCTCCTTCCTTTTATGTGCATCCCTTGGTTTGGAATACTGGTAACTGGATGAGGCTATATGGGCTGTCTGGGATGACTTATTGATATCCATACTATGTGGCGTGAAGTCTGGTGGATTTGATCAAGAGCTAATACATGCTGGTTAAGGTCCTCTGTGATAGGGGACCAACGTTATCCGGTAAGCAGGATCACTCACTATTGGTGGTGGATTGTCACGATTGATAATTTCTACAAAGAAGATTGGAGTTATTTTCTTTTTCTTTCCTGTTTTTTCGTTTGGATATCATCACGGGTGTTTTTTTCTGTTACAATACAAGAACTTTGATTCCTATGATCAGCGGATTATTTAAAATTTTCAAACATTATTACATTGTTTATTAATAAGAATTTTTGTTTTTGTTTTATAATTGTTTAATGTACAATTTAATTCATCACTGCTGATCCATCATTAATTATTTGTTTAGATTTACAATCACTGGTGTTTATGATTGGTTTCATAAGTAGCGCAACTATACATATTTTTCTTACTATTCCACTGATGACTGTTTTCAGATTAGTTGCTGCTTTCCTAGGTTGTATTTATTCATTATCGTAGCGCAGTTTCTTTTTCACAATTTTTCCGATCAAGGGGTTAAACCTTTATTGGGTAATATATGGGGGTACCCGACGCTACAAAAACCTGCGGTGAACCTAAAAAAAATAACTGGCTACCTATCGGCATCACCGACACTAAGACAGCGATCAGAAAAACGATCGCTTAGTGACACTGGCAAAATGGGGTGAAAGGGTTACCTGGGGGGGCGATCAAGGGGTTAAACCTTTATTAGGTAATATATGGGGGTACCCGACGCTATAAAAACCTCCGGCGAACCTAAAAAAAATAACTGGCTCCCTATCGGCATCACCGACACTAAAACAGCGATCAGAAAAACGATCGCTTAGTGACAGCGGTGCTAGGGGGTGAAAGGGTTACCTGGGGGGGGGCGATCAAGGGGTTAAACCTTTATTAGGTAATATATGGGGGTACCCGACGCTATAAAAACCTGCGGCGAACCTAAAAAAAATAACTGGCTACCTATCGGCATCACCGACACTAAAACAGCGATCAGAAAAACGATCGCTTAGTGACAGCGGTGCTAGGGGGTGAAAGGGTTACCTGGGGGGGCGATCAAGGGGTTAAACCTTTATTAGGTAATTTATGGGGGTACCCGACGCTATAAACACCTGCGGCGAACCTAAAAAAAATAACTAGCTACCGATCGGCATCACCGACACTAAAACAGCGATCAGAAAAACGATCGCTTAGTGACGGCAGTGCTAGGGGGTGAAAGGGTTACCTGGGGGGCGATCAAGGGGTTAAACCTTTATTAGGGGGGGGTTAGGGGGCTACACTGGACCTAAAACTAACTGTAGTGACACTTTTACAGTCACAAATGTCACTGATTGCAGTGATCAGTAAATAAATGGTCACTGCAATCAGTGACACTGTGACTGGGGGCTGGGGGGTGATCTGGGGGTGTCTGGGGGGCCTGGGGGGGGGCGATCATGTGCCTATGTGTGTGGTGTCAGTGTGCTGTTTAGTGCACTAACCTTTGTGTCTTCTCTCATGCGGCGCTCGGTATATGTGAGCGCCGCATGAGGGATGACATCACTTCCTCCTGCCTGTGTAAACATTACACAGGCAGAGGAAGCATTTGATTCGCCGGGAGCGATCGCGAGGGGGTGGCCAGAATCGAATGGCGGCCCCCTCATCACGGATCGCTCCCGAAGCGATCCTGGCCGCCCACTGTACCGGAGGGGGGTCCGATTGGACCCCCCACCCATACGAAGGCAGGCACGTACAGGTACGTGATTGTGCCTGTCCGTGCCATTCTGCCGACGTATATTTACAGTGGGCGGTCGTTAAGTGGTTAAGGGAACCCCGAACCCAAAAAAATAAAAAATGCGTGGGGTTCCCCCCAAATTCCATTACCAGGCCCTTTAGGTCTGGTATGGATATTAAGGGGAACCCTGCGCCAAATAAAAAAAAATGCCGTGGGGTTCCCCCCAAAAATCCATACAAGACCCTTATCCGAGCACGCAACTTGGCAGGCCGCAGGAAAAGAGGGAGGGACGACATGAAGGGCCTAAAGTAATGGCCTGACGCACTCCTGTAGTCCAAGGGAGGGGGCGAGCACGACACTCACCACCAGGCAGAACTGCTCACCTGATGGTGTGTAGTTACATACAGACTATCAGGAAGTGGGGATTTTAATGAAGAAAAAAAGGACATTTGCAAGGGAAATCAATGGAAGAGGTTAGTGAACGAGCATTGCATTAGGTAAAAGGAAGCTAGTTAGGAGATAATATTTTTTCCTTTACAACCCCTTTAATGAGACTCCTGAGTCAGCTTTTCCTATAAACTTATAGTGACAGAGCCTCTCTCTGTCACAATATACAGTATATCTATATATATATAAAATGAATACTGTTATTCATTGAAAAAAAAAAAAAGTAAATACTGTAAATATATATTTTTTTCTAACCAAACTTCACATTAACAGCACAAACCCAAGGATTCTGGCATCTAAATAAATTTTGCTGAAATCCCTTATCCTAAAGCCTCATACACACAATCAGATTTTCCGCAGACTCAGGCCTCGTACACACGACCGAGTTTCTCGGCAAGAACCAGCAGGAAACTTGCTGGCAGAGATGTCTTGCCGAGAAACTCGTTCGTGTGTATGGTTTCTCGTCATGAAAACCGACAAGTAATCTCGACGAGAAAATAGAGAACCTGCTCTCTATTTTCTCGTCGAGATTCTCGTCCGCATGTTTCTCGACGAGAAAAGTGAGTGTGTGTACACTTACCTGTCCTCCCGGAAGCCCGCGCATGTTCGAAATGAATTTGACGCATGCGCGGTAGCTTCCTAGGCATAGGTAGGGTATACCAAGATGGCGGCGACGGCATCGAATGTGACGAGCGCATGCTCGTCGTAGTCGATGACGTCACCGCGTACGCTCTATTCAAAGAACCGCGGGTTCTTTGAATCGAGCGTGTGTACACTCGGCCGGGACAAGTTTCTTGTCCAAGAATCTCATCGAAAAAAACGACATGTTTTTTTCGACGAGAATCTCGGCCGTGTGTACGAGGCTAAAGACTCAGAATTTTGTCCAAAGGGCGTTGGCCAGGAACTTGTCTTGCATACAAACGGCACACAATTGTTGGCCAACAAACATGAACGTAGTTACGTACTACGTTGTTTTTCAGCTCTTTAGCGCCACCCTTTGGGCACCTTCTGCTAATGTTGTGTTTGGTAAGCATTAATTTCCGAGCATGCGTGTTTGTACTTTGGACTTTTATCTGACGGACTTGTGTACACACGTTCGGAAAATCCGACAACAGACCGCTGTCCACGGAAAGTTTTAAAGCCAACCATCCAACATTTGTCCGCGGAAAATCCGACAACAATTGTCCGATGGAGCGTACAAACGGTCTGATTTTCCGCCAACAGGTAGTCAACACACAATTCCCGTCGGAAAATCCGATCGTGTGTACGAGGCTTTAGCGTTGAAGTTGCGGCTCAGCATAGCGCATCAGCTAAACCTGGGCCTGATTGTACTTTTTGTTGGACTGGTTTGACCATCTCCTCTCGGATGCATTCTTGATAAAATAAAGTGTAAATCAGAGGATTTAAAATGTCACTTTTACAGTCAGCATTTTACAAAGTTATTATATCTTGAAAAGAGGAAGAAGATTCTGTGCGCCAAACAAAGCGGGGGGGGGGGGGGGGAGGGCCCTTGGACTCTTGCAAGCTGAAATATGTAAATAAAACTGTTCATCATTAATTAACCTTGTCTAATCCTCGATGCTGATAGTCATCCGTCTTGGGCTTCATCCAAACGGCTAATGGGCCACATCCATCAAGAACAATTTGTGAGCAGATGCAAAGTACAACTACTAACTTCATCCACCGCGGGCCTGTTTTTTTCATCAAGACGGAGCAGTGTTCTTGCTTCGATGTGGGATATCCGCTCATTAGGAAATGAAATCAGGAACATTCCTGTCCTTGTCATGTTTGATTGAGGAATAGTCCGCATGTTTAACCCATTAGAACAGGAAGTATCAGTTCGGAGGGTCTTTGTTGTGCGTTGCTAACGGAATGTTGGCATGGTCGTCTTCATTCCATATTTCTGATGAGGTTTTCTGCTTTACCTAACTAACCTGAGGAGTTATAAATTGTTTCCAAAATAAGAGAAGGAGAAGGAAGGGGAAGAATGACATTGCTTTAAAGGAAAAATCAACATCTTTTTACTTTTTAAAAAAAAAAATATAGTTGCCTTATGTATTTATATATGGGAACACAAAAGCGTGCACACAGGCTGTGCCAGGTGTGCCTGGGCACGCCCTAATCCGGGGTCAGCAACCTATTGATAGCAATCTACCCGTCAATCATGGTCAGGTAACGGGTAGACAGTGATCCTTCTTTGCCAACCAGTGGAACCTGAAAATGAGGGTCAGCGGCGGGTGGCATTTGGAACCATTCTGTATTTTCCTCCGGCAGCAGCTGAAACAAGGCTTCTCCTCCTCTCCCTCCCTCTGGCTTTTGTGGCATTTGAAACCATTCTGTGATTTTCTCCGGCAGCAGCTGAAACTAAGCTTCTCCTCCTCTCCCTCCCTCTGGCTTTTGAAATTTACAAATGCAGCAATTTAGAAATTGCTAATCCAGAATCAGCAACCTTTTGATTGCAATCTACCCATCAATCGTGGTTAGGTAATGGGTAGACAGTGATCCGTCCTTGCCAACCAGCGGAACCTGGAAATGAGGGTCAGCGGCGGGTGGCATTTGAAACCATTCTGTATTTTCCTCCGGCAGCAGCTGAAACTAGGCTTCTCCTCCTCTCCCTCCCTCTGGCTTTTGAAATTTACAAATGCAGCAATTTAGAAATTGCTAATCCGGAGTCAGCAAGCTATTGATTGCAATCTACCCATCAATCGTGGTCATGTAACGTGTAGACAGTGATGCTTCCTTGCCAACCAGCGGAACCTGGAAATGAGGGTCAGCGGCGGGTGGCATTTGAAACCATTCTGTATTTTCCTCCGGCAGCAGCTGAAACAAGGCTTCTCCTCCTCTCCCTCCCTCTGGCTTTTGAAATTTACAAATGCAGCAATTTAGAAAATGCTAATCCAGAGTCAGCAACCTATTGATTGCAATCTACCCATCAATCGTGGTCATGTATTGTGTAGACAGTGATGCTTCCTTGCCAACCAGTGGAACCTGGAAATGAGGGTCAGCGGCGGGTGGCATTTGAAACCATTCTGTATTTTTCTCCGGCAGCAGCTGAAACAAGGCTTCTCCTCCTCTCCCTCCCTCTGGCTTTTGAAATTTACAAATGCAGCAATTTAGAAAATGCTAATCCAGAGTCAGCAACCTATTGATTGCAATCTACCCATCAATCGTGGATCCTTCCTTGCCAACCAGCAGAACCTGGAAATGAGGGTCAGCGGCAGGTGGCATTTGGAACCATTCTGTATTTTCCTCCGGCAGCAGCTAAAACATGGCTTCTCCTCCTCTCCTTCCCTCTGGCTTTTGAAATTTACAAATGCAGCAATTTAGAAATTGCTAATCCGGGGGTCAGCAACCTGTTGATTGCAATCTACCTATCAATCGTGGTCAGGCAACAGGTAGACAGTGATCCTTCCTTGCCAACCAGTGGAACCTGGAAATGAGGGTCAATGGCGGGTGGCATTTGGAACCATTCTGTATTTTGCTCCGGCAGCAGCTGAAACAAGGCTTCTCCTCCTCTATTTCCCACTGGCTTTTGAAATTTACAAATGCAGCAATTTAGAAACTGGATGAAAGGTTTAGCTCTGGGAAATACTTTTTGAAAGATAAAAAGTGCATTTTAAATACATCTATATAGATCATATCAAAATGAGGGGCAAATGAGGAGGAAAGAGGGACAGAGGGACTTTGTTCCATATCAGGGACAGTCCCTCAAAAATCAGGGACAGTTGGGAGCTAGGCTCAAACTGTGACTGCCTTCTAAAGAAAGTGAACTAGGTATATAGGGTTTATGTATATTAAAAAAATCCAAAATAATCCACATAATGTTTGTAATATGTCTGAAATGCAATTTTCTGTTTATTTCCTATGATCACCAACTCCATCTAGTGGCCATAATGTTGTATTTTCCTGAGATACCACAATCAGGAAAATATCACATTATGGCCACTAGATGGAGCTGACGATCACAGGAAATAAATAGAAAATGACATTTTATAGATATTAAACATACACATTAAACACATTACAGGGATTATTCTCAATGTCTGTGTGAATGCTGAGACATTCGTACAGCACATTTTTTATAAATGAACTTATTAGATTTTACACACCTTTTATCTTGTTGTACTTAAAAATGTGCTTAGATGATTTAACCCTTTCACTGCCACTGATGTATGTCATCAGTGGTAGAGGGGAAGGGGGTGGTGGTTACACCTACTTTCAGCTGCCACAGCAACCAAGAGTGTGTGCATGTTTCACTTGCTGCCTGTAGACTGTACTGGTGAAGGTTGAGGGGTCTCGCCATTGCGATCCAGCCCATGATCCAGGGGGCCCTTGTGGTCTTCCTGTCACATTAAGTCTTACCCTGGGAGTCAGCAACCCATTGATCACCGGCAGGTGATGGGTAGATCAGGTCCAACTTTGCTGACCCATGGAACCTGGACAGGATGGGCCGCGAGGGGCAGCATTTACTGGAACTGATCCCCTCTATTTTTCTCCTGCAGCAGCTGAAAGCTGGCTTCTCCTCCTCTCCCTCCTGCTGGCATTCAGCTGCTGCAGAAGGAAAATAGAGGGGATTGGTTACAGTAAATGCATGGCACAGAGAGGTGGCACTGATAGGCGGCACTGATGGGCGGCACTGATAGGCAGCACCGATAAGTGACAATGATGATGAGGCACTGATGGGCATTGATAGGTGGCACTGGTGGGCACTAAATGGTGGCACTGATTGGCACTGATGGGTGGCACTGATGGGCACTAATAGATGGCACTGGTGGGCACTTAATGGTGGCACTGATGGGCACTAATAGATGGCACTGGTGGGCACTGATTAGCAGCACTGATGGGCACTGATAGATGGCACTGGTGGGCACTGATTAGCAGCACTGGAGGGCACTGATTAGCAGCACTGATGGGCACTAAGGGGACCAATGTCCCTCCAACAGAAGCCGGGTAAGCGATCACAGAGTGTGCTGCCCCCTGGGGGCGTACGGGCAGCATGTGAACGGGAGGCAAAGGAGGAAAATAGAGCTTTATTTTGGTGGTATTTGATCACCTCTGTTGTTTTTTATTTTTTACGCTATTAAAAAAAAAGAGCGTCAATTTTGAAAAAATAAACAATATTTTTTTATTTTCTGCTATAAAACATATCCAATAATTTTTTTTTAGCAAAATCAAATTTCTTCATCCATTTAGGCCAATATGTATTCTTCTACATATTTTTGCTAAAAATGTAACTCCAATAAGTGTATATTGATTGGTTTGCGCAAAAGTTATCGCGTCTACAAACTATGGAATAGATTTATGGCATTTTTTTTTTCACTAGTAATGGTGGTGATCACTGATTTTTAGCGGGACTGCGACATTGCGGCGGATAGATCGGACACTTAACTGACATTTTTAACACTTTTTTGGGAACCAGTGACAATAATACAGCAATCAGTGCTACAAATATGCACTGTCACTGTACTAATGATACTGGCAGGGAAGGGGTTAACATCAGGGGCGATCAAAGGGTTAACTGTGTTCCCTGGGTGTGTTTACTAACTGTATGGGGGATGGGCTGCCTGGGATAACACTGAGATCTGATTTCCTGCATAGCAGAAAGATAAGATATCAGTGTAATCCCATCAGAACGGAGATCTGCCTTTACATCGGCAGATCCCCGTTCTGTAGGGTTGCCACCTTTTCTTCAAGCCAAACCCGAACACTTTTGCGGCACAGGGCAATTTTTTTTTTTTCCAATAAACACTATCGGATTATAAAAGACCTGGGACACATTTGGGTGCCCCAAGGAGAGTAGTAATGTAGTGCACAGAGCGTGCCAGTGGGTGTGGTCAAATTGCTCTTGCCGACATCATCACCTCACCCTTCCGTGATGCCAAACCTGCACCTAAACAGCCGCCCGCAGCTGCAACAGATTTGTGTATGACTATTTTGGTTACTTGGGGAGCCACAGCCTGGTCTGAATAATGTATCCAGGTTTCAGGTGGACTGAAACCCGAACACATGATTCCAAACCCGAACTGTCCGGGTGAATCCTGGACAGGTGGCAACCCTACCGTTCTGTCTCTGCTGGGAATGATCGCGGGCGCCCATCGGACATTGAGTCCGCCGGACCCACTGATTGGTTCCCCCGGCTGGCCAATCGGCACCCGTCCACATAAGCTAGTGCAGGAATCGACATAGCGAGCGCTTGTGCACTAATTCGCACAGCCGAGCCACCTTGCCGAAGTATTATTGCGGCAGCTGGCCGGCAAGTGGTTAAGGGATTTCGAATGCCGGGAGGTGTGCCGTGTTTTATGATCATGTGACCGCCATGATTGACTGCCACCATGGCCTGGGACAAGGAGCGGGCGGCTGCCCTGGGCACAGTGGCTGACTGTAAGGATGGAGTCACCTTCCTTCTGTTCCAAGGCTGACAGGAGTAGTGACAGCGGCAGTGATTTTGACAAGCGGGTGACTACTGGGTGTAGGATCCCGAAAGCTTGCACATCATGAATGGGATGGGGGTAGGGTTGCCAACTTTTCTTCAAGTCAAACCCGAACACTTTAGCGGCACACAGCAATTTTTTTTTATTATAGTATAAACTATTCATATATTTTGCTATTAAATACCATTTCTAATCATATGAAGTTAATAACAAGAGTCCCCCTTTACATCAGAGTCCACAGAGTCCCCCTTTACATCAGAGTCCACAGAGTCCCCCTTTACATCAGAGTCCACAGAGTCCCCCTTTACTTCAGAGTTCCCCTTTTACATCTGAATCCGCAGAGTTCCCTTTCACTGTAAGGGGGGACTCTGCAGACTCTTATGTAAGGGAGAACGCTGGGGCCTTTTACATAAGAGATCCTCTGGGAACCCTAAATTAAGGGGGAACACTAAGAACTCTAAAGTACGGAGAAGACTCCAATGTAAAGGTAAACACTGTGGCCTCTGGTGTAAAGGCAAAGTCTGATGTAAGGGGTGCTCTGAGAACCCCGATTCACCTTAGTGTACTCATTCAGAGGCAGGAGAAAGAAGGAGGAGACTTCAGTCACAGACAGGGATGGATGGTGAGCTCACTCACCCCTTGGCAGTCACCACCCCTCATCCAGATGTATCTGAGGCTGCTGGACTTCAAATTTCCGGCCCCAACTTTCCTTTTCTAAGGCACAGCACCGGGGATTGGAATAGGACAGACACAGAGGGGAAGGGGTGGGGGGAAGAGGTGCAGATAGAGCCCTCTCTCCTCTCCCGTCTGTGTGTGTGTTTGGGGGGGGGTGTTAGTGTTGGCTTTGGGCAGTGTGAAAGAATGTGTAACAGACACTCTCAGCTAAGACAACTGCAGCCAGCAACCCTGCTAGGAAGCCATAGTCCAGTCTAAATAATGTGTCCGGGTTTCAGGCTGTCTGAAACCCGGACGCATGATTCCAAACCCGAACTGTCCGGGTGAATCCTGGACAGGTGGCAACCTTAGATGGGGGGGAGGGGCACGTTGTAATCTTTGCCCTGGGCGCTGGATGACCTTGTCCCAGCACTGGGTGTCACAGCGGTATTATGATCGGAAGGCTCCCGATCGCAAGAAGATTGAGAGCTTTCCCTTAGCCGCCCCGTGCGCGGTCTCGGCACAGCTGTGCACAGCCAAGGCCCACCTGCCGTGAGGCCTCATATTTGCATGCCGGCGGCGCCTAGGGGTTAAATGTGATTCCCAATTACATATTGTAAAGAAAATGTACCCGTGGGGCAAACAATGTGCCAAAGGAGTTCCAAAACGCTGTTCACCTCCAGTAAATGCCTCCATGTCCATTTCCACAAGCCAGAAAGCAGCACGCCATGTGCACATTCCTAGTCTCCTATCTCCCGCAGTATGAACACGATTTTGGATGTCTCGCACCTTTTTAACTTGTCAGTCAGACTGACCTGCCCTGGGAAAATCTGCGGAGGGCGCCGTTCGTTCTCATCGCCTGATAAATGAATGGATTCTTGGTTTCAGCCTTTTAAAAGTGATTTCCATTCACTCCTCCTGAGAAAATGACTGATAAAGACTGAGAACTGCCATCTGTCAAGTGAAACACTTATGTAACATTTTGTATCTTTTCGTATGTTACGTAACTTTTTGTTCTTTATTGTTTTTTTCTCTAAAGCCCTGTACACACGATCGGATTTCCGATGGGATAAAATCCGATGTATTTTTCCATCGGATTTCCGTTGAAGCTGACTTCCATCAGTCTTGCCTACACACCATCAGTCAAAAATCCGACCGTCCCAAACGCCGTAAAACACTCAGACGAGCCGAGAAAAATGAAGTTCAATGCTTCTGAGCATGCGTCGACTTGATTCTGAGCATGCGTGGGGTTTTTTCTCCGATGGAGTTCCACACAGACGATTGGAATTTGCTAACGTTTTTTTTTTTTCCCATCGGATAAATTTAAAACATTTTTAATCACAGATGGAAAAAAGACCGATGGGGCCCACACATGATCGGTTTGTCCAATGAAAAAAGTCCATCGGACTGTTTTCATCGGTAAAACCGATCGTGTGTACGCGGCTTAAAAGATAGACAGTGAGTGATTGAGCAAACTAATTGTCAGCAACTTAGGTATTAACCACTTCAATACCGGGCATTTTCACCCCTTTCCTGCCCAGGCCAATTTTCAGCTTTCAGCGCTGTCACGGGTCATGCCACGCTGTACCCATAGGAATTTTTTTTTTTAATTCCCCACAAATACATTTTTCATTTAGGTGGTATTTGATCCCCTCTGCGGGTTTTATTTTTTTGCGCTAACAGAAAAATAACGACAATTTTGAAAGTTTAGGCCGATATATATTCTTTTACATATTTTTGGCAAACAAAAATCGCAATAAGCGTATATTGATTGATTTTCGCAAAAGTTATAGCGTCTACAAAATAGGGGATAGATTTATGGCATTTTTATTATTATTTTTTTTTTTTACTAGTAATGGCGGCGATCTGAGATTTTTGTCAGGACTGTGATATTGTGGCAGACAGATCGGACACTTTTGACACTATTTTGGGACCATTGACAATTATACAGCGATCAGTGCTATAAATAGCCACTGATAACTGTAAAAATGTGACTGGCAGGGAAGGGGTTAACACTAGGGGGCGATCAAGGGGTTAACTGTGTTTCCTAGGGAGTGATTATAACTGTGGCGGGAGGGGACTGACTGGGGGAGGAGACCGATCGTTGTTCCTATATACAAGGAACACACGATCGGTCTCCCATCCCCTGACAGGACATGGATCCGTGTGTTTACAGGTGTATCAGGTCCGCCCCCTCGGTATGTCAGACCCCGCCTACGTCATTGGCCTGAGCGGACCTGATGGGGAACTTCCTTCACTGTGTAATACATGTATAGACCCGCCCCTTCTCATGTTCTTCAGCCTTACACCGAGTCATTGGCTGAGCGGACCTGATGGGGAACTTTAGAAGGGGCGGGTCTATTCATGTAATAGACTGCGGAGGAAGTTCCCCATCAGGTCCGCTCAGGCTCAGCCAATGACGGACAGCGCTGGACATCGGATCGCCGCGGGACACTGGATTTCATCGCTGGAATGTTGGTTTTTATTTATTTATTTTTTATTTTTTAATAAAGGACTTTTCCAAAGTGTTTGTGTGTTTTTTTTTTTTTTTTACACTTTGATTCGTGAAATGGTAGGGGTACAATGTACCCCTTACCAATTCACATAGGGGGGGCCGGGATCTGGGGGTCCCCTTTGTTAAAGGGGTCTTCCAGATTCCGATAAGCCCCCTGCCCGCAGACCCCCTCAATCACCGGGCAAGGGTTGTAGGGATGAGGCCCTTGTCCCCATCAAAATGGGGACATCCTCCCCATGTTGAGGGCATGTGGCCTGGTACGGTTCAGGAGGGGGGGCGCTCTCTCGTCCCCCCCTCTTTTCCCGTGGCCGGCCAGGTTGCGTGCTCGGATAAGGGTCTGGTATGGATTTTTGGGGGGACTCCACGCCATTTTTTTTTTAATTTGGGGTGGAGTTCCCCTTAAAATCCATGCCAGATCTGAAGGGCCTGGTATGGATATTTGGGGGGAACCGCACACCGTTTTTTTTTTTTAATTTGCAGCGGGGTTCCCCTTAATATCTATACCAGACCTGAAGGGCCTGGTAATTGAATTTGGGGGAACCCCCACGCTTTTTTTTTTTTTTATCAATGACTTTTCTATGTATTGCCGGGAGCCGACAATTCATTAATAGCCGCGAGTGAGTTTTAAATGACTTTTTTTCCATCAGAAATGACACTTTTTGCAGGGACAGTTCTAAGCACGGGAAACATGCGCCACTTCACATGCATATCATACACACCCCCCAGGTACGAAATTTAAAGGAATATTTCCCTTTTATTGTTTCACTTTAAGCATTATTAAAATCACTGCTCCCGAAAAAATGGCCGTTTTTAAAACTTTTTTTGCATTGATACATGTCCCCTGGGGCAGGACCCGGGTCCCCAAACATTTTTTAGGACAATAACTTGCATATAAGCCTTTATAATTAACACTTTAGATTTCTCCCATAGACTTTTCGAATTTGCCGCGAACACCCCAATTTGTTCGCTGTTCGGCGAACGGGAGAACAGGCAATGTTCGACTCGAACTCGAAGCTCATCCCTAGTAGAGAATAAGATTTCCTATCATTTGTGCCAGGTCTTGCCACAAAGAGTTAATCCAGCTCTGAGCAATCCTCTTTTATTGTTCAGTGAGATAAAACGGACAGACAGAGAAAAACCTTTGTCCGTTCCGCCCCCTTGCTTTGAGTGACAGGTTATTTACATATCTCGTGCACTAGCTTTAGACCGGCATTATTTTTTAATTCCCACTCCCACTCCTTTTCTGAAGTCATGTGGTTACTTTTCTGGATTTTGACTGGATGTTAGTGATCATAGCAGAAGGAATACACAGGAGAAAATGCATGTTGACAAGGGGAGTGTAGAGGTGGGCGGGGAGTCTACTGACATCACGACTCCACCCACCGAGCTCCAGACAACAGACCCACCCACAGAATCTGCAGTTTTTCAGTTCTTATAACAGACAGAGGGGAGACATTTGACAGATAAGGATACATGCAGGAGGCATTTATATCCTTATAGATCAGCACTATGGCAGTAGTTTAGAGAGAATGAGATGAGGGTTTACATCCACTTTAAGATACATGATATATAGTGAGCCCTTGTGCGTCAACGTGTTTCGCTGTTAAGCTTCGTCAAGACACATTTGGGGGTTCGTTGGTTGCAAGAAAAAGGAGAAACGGGTCTCACTATCTAAAATAAAAACATATGTGTTTATAATTGTGATAACAATAACACACATCTTTAAAAACACCGTTCTGTCCGAATAAGAGATCACGACACATATAGGTATACAGACGGAAAATTCTCAGTGATACCTCACATGTGTAGTGTGATTGCGGTTTTGCATACGTGCGGGACCAATAAATTTGTGTCTGCCTTTGCGTGTGAGCACTGGGGGGGGGGGGGGTACGGAGGGTTTTAATTTTTTTTTTTTTTTTTTACATTTACACCGCATACTAGCTCATTATGAAATACTTACCTTAGAACTTCATCAGTAACTTACCTGGTTCACGCCGAGGGAAATGACAAGTTGCCTCGCCGTGTCTTCCGGGTATCGCGGCTCCAGCGCTCTGAGTGGCTGGAGCCGCAAAGTCGTCACTCCCGCGCATGCGCATGGGAGGCTTCTTTCCGGCAAGGTCCGGCGTCCGCCGGGCCTTAAGCCGAAAATCCCCTGTGTGCATGCGCCGCTGCATTCAGCGGCGGTTTGCGAGGGGAATATCTCCTAAACCTGTAGGTAAAAGTTAGATAAATAACTATACAACCGCTTTAATGAGAGATCTGGGGTCTATTAGACTCCAGATCTCTCCTCTGCCCTTAAAAGGTTTATCATACTAAGGTCGGTGTGATCCGATGCTTTTTTCAAACCACTATAGATTTTCTTACACCCGTTGAAACCAAAAGTGATAAAATGCTCATCTCTTCCGGTTTCTTAGAACAGTGTTTCTCAACTCCAGTCCTCAAGACGCACCTACAGGTCATGTTTTCAGGATTTCCCTCAGATGAAACGGCTGTGGTAATTACTAAGGCAGTGAAACTGAACAAATCACCTGTGCAAAACAATGGTGAGGCCTCGTACACACGACCGATTTTCTCGGTCGTGTGTATGCGGCTATCGGGTTTCTCGTCGAGAAAACCGACAAGAAACCTCGACGAGAAAATAGAGAACCTGCTCTCTATTTTCTTGTCGAGATTCTCCTCGGCATGTTTCTCGACGAGAAAAGTGAGTGTGTGTACACTTACTTGTCCTCCCGGAAGCCCGCGCATGTTCGAAATGAATTCAACGCATGCGCGGTAGCTTCCTAGGCATACGTAGGGTATACCAAGATGGCGGCGACGGCATCAAATGTGACGAGCGCATGCTCGACGTAGTCGATGACGTCACCGCGTACACTCCTTTCAAAGAACCGCGGGTTCTTTGAAACGAGCGTGTGTACACTCGGCCGGGACAAGTTTCTTGTCCAAGAATCTCGTCGAAAAAAACGAAATGTTTTTTTCAACGAGAATCTCGGCCGTGTGTACGAGGCCAAAGCCTGAAAACATGACCTGTTGGGGCGCCTTGAGGACTGGAGTTGAGAAACACTGTCTTAGAACATAAAGATGGTTGAAGCCATTCTGGTCTCTGATCAGCTCTATGGTCAACTGGCTGAACCGCTGGCTTCACTCTCGGGTAACCCGGTGGGATGGGAGAGCACAAGAGAGCGTTGGAAGACGCTACTTGTAAAAGCAATCCAGCGGCTAATTAGCCACTAGGATTGCCTTTACAAGAAAGCCGACCTCCGGCTGAATAAACAATACTTCAGCTACTGGCATCATCCCGGTGTAACCACTCAAAGTCCAGCAATGTACCGGTACATTGCTGGTTGTCAAGTGATTAACTCTGCAAAATCTGTACGAGGGAAGTTCTCACCCTCACCATGATCTAGATGTGCGAGGGATCAGAAATTATGCAGGTTTATAGGTGGATATCTTAGTAAAATGCATGGCAATTTTTGTTTTTGTAGGTCGTTGTGAATTTTTGTTAGAGCCAAGAGAAATGGAGTTGGTGTCATGCTGGACAAAGTTGAATACCGGGCCGTGATTAGGTTCCTCCATCTTCAAGGGAAATCTGCTCAAATGTTCCATGAAGAGATGTCAGCTGTGTATGGAGAGGATTGTCCATCCTATGATTGTGTGACAATGAATATTCCCAATTGTCACACTGAGACCCGTTTCCCGATTGGCCGAAAGGAGAAGTGATCCTATTGGCCTAGGAAGGGGAGGAGGGAGGAGACGCACAGCTGCCATGATACCGAGGACCGACCGACCCACCCACCAGCCGTGACTCAGAGTGGAATCCTGCAGCAGCTATTGTCTCCATAGCTGGCCACGAGCTGGAGAAAATGGTGCACAGTGGTGGACTGGAGCGACGGGGGCGACCAATGGAGCACCAGCCACCACTGCTCCACATGACACCAATCATGGGGCACTATTCCTCCTACTCACACCAATGATGGGGCACTTTTCCTCCCACTGATACCAATCATGGGGCACTATTCCTCCCACTCACACCAATGATGGGGCACTATTCCTCCCACTGACACCAATCATGGGGCACTATTCCTCCCACTGACACCAATCATGGGGCACTATTCCTCCCACTGACAAAAATGGTGGGGCACTATTCCTCCCACTGACACCAATGATGGGACACTATTCCTCCCACTGACACCAATGATGGGGCACTATTCCTCCCACTGACAACAATGGTGGGGCACTATTCCTCCCACTGACAACAATGATGGGGCACTATTCCTCCCACTGACAACAATGGTGGGGCACTTTTCCTCCCACTGACACCAATGATGGGACACTATTCCTCCCAATGACACCAATGATGGGGCACTATTCCTCCCACTGACACCAATGATGGGGCATTATTTCTCCCACTGACACCAATGAAGCGTCACTATTTCTCCCACTGATAAGAATGCTGGAATACTGTTCCTCCCGCTAATTCCAATGATGGGGCACTGTTCTCTTCCTAATGACCAGGTGTTAAGTATTTTTATTTTCTCCCACTGGCCACCACGCCTGAGGCATTGATTGCTCCCACTGATTCTGGGGCATTTTCTATTCCCACTGCTCACAGTCTGGCCAATCCTAAGGACTGAAGGTGAGTACACTGGCCCTTTGCTTATAAAGTTTGGAGACCTCTGCTGTACAGCATGGCTGAAGTTTGAGGGGAAGAAGCAGCACAAGCAGATAATGAGTCCATCTGCCGATAGGAGGAGAGAGCAGAGTGACAGAGAGATGAGCATCACTGTGCTGCTTCTACTTTCACTGTCCAGTCACAGGCTGGGGGGCGGGCCTAGGCCAAGTGGTGGGGTTGAATGATGCTGGCCATGAGACTAAGGACATCCAGTGGCAGAAAACAAGTACTGCAGGCACTGAAATGAAGACGGATATTGCAGCAAAAGCTGGTTTTGTTATTTGATCTTTTAATGGGCTCTCCATTTGTATCTCCTTCTTTCCGGCTGGAGTTCTGCTTTAAATCTTTCTTTCCGCTAGCGTCTTCTTTCCTGCGATCGTCACCAATCACTGCCGCGCCGCCCGGGGGCTGATTGTTGTCTCCGGGTCGGGGAATGTGGGCTGAATCTCCTTAAAATAGCCCCCAGATCCTCCAATTATTTATCGAAAGAGTGGAAACAAATTCTTACATAAACGCGGTGGCTAAAAAAAGGTCTTTAAACAAACGGAGGCAGCTTGAAGCGATTTGCGCAATATGTAAACAAGGCATTAATTTAATCTCTTCAGCTTTTTAAATTTTTTTTTTTTCAACCGCAAACCGGATCTCTCTCCGCGAGTCCAAATGAAGTGGAGTTTGACATACATCTGCGCTGTAAACACGCGTTCCCCTCCTCCGATAGACGGGAGAAGATGGATCATATCTGACATTGCCAAAATTTCATTAACCCTTTGCCTCACTCGCTGCCAAGGAGGGGGGGGGGCTCCCTAAGGAAGGGTTGCTACATCGAACGCCAACACTTCGCAATACAAAACTTTCCAATAACAAGCAAGACGCCTGCATTTTGTTGTTTTTTTGGATAATTAAAAACAACGTTCGATGATCTGTGAAGTTTTCAGTGAAGAATAAGGAATTAAAGCCGTATTAACCACTTCAATACCGGGCACTTTCACCCCCCCCCCCTTCCTGCCCAGGACAATTTTCAGCTTTCAGCACTGTCACACTTTGAATGACAATTGCGCGGTCATGCAACGCTTTACCCAAATAAAATTGTTTTAATTTTCTTGAGACAGATTGCGCTTTCTTTTGGTGGTATTTAATCATCACTGGGGTTTTTTTATGTTTTGCTAAACAATAATAAAAAAAAAACATTTTGAAAAAGTTTTTCTTGGTTTAAGTTATAAAATGTTGTAAATAAGTAATTTTTCTCCTTCGCTGGGATGTGCACTGATGAGGCTGCACTGATGGGCTTTCATAGGCGACACTGATGGGCATTGATAGGCTGCACTGATTGGCACTGATAGGCTGCACTGATGAGGGGGCACTGATGAGGCGGCACTGATGAGGCTACACTGATGGGCACTGATAGGCTGCATTAATGGGCACTGATAGGCTGCACTGATGGGCACTGATGAGGGGGCACTGATGAGGCGGCACTGATGGGCATTAATGGGCGCTGATAGGCTGCATTGATGGGCACTGATGTGGCGGCACTGATGAAGGGGCACTGATGGGCATTAATGGGCACTGATAGGCTGCACTGATGGGCACTGATGTGGCGGCACTGATGGGCACTGATGAGGGGGCACTGATGGGCATTAATGGGCACTGATAGGCTGCACTGATGGACACTGATAAGGCGGCACTGATATGCTGCACTGATGGGCACTGATGAGGCGGCACTGATGGGTATTAATGGGCACTGATAGGCTGCACTGATGGGCACTGATGAGGGGGCACTGATGAGGCGGCACTGATGGGCATTAATGGGCGCTGATAAGCTGCAATGATGGGCACTGATGTGGCGGCACTGATGGGCACTGATGAGGGGGCACGGATGAGGCGGCACTGGTGGGCATTAATGGGCACTGATAAGGTGGCACTGGTGGGCACTGATAAGGCTGTACTGATAGGTGGCTCTGATGGGCTTTGACAGGTGGCACTGATGGATGGCACTTAGAGGCTGCACCAATAGGCTGCTCTAATGAACACTGGAAGGCGGCACTGGTGGCCGACACTGATGAGAAGGCACTGGTGGGCACTTATTGGCAGCACTGGTGGGCACTGTTGGGACTTCACTAAAAATCAAGACACTGATAATGCCCTGTTTATCAATGTAAATGTCCCTTTTAGAGAAGCTGGTTATTGGCTTCTATTTACATCCGTGATCAGCTGTGATTGGGCACAGCTGATCAGTTGGTAAAGAGCCACTGGTGGCTCTTTACCTCAATCTGTGATTAGCAGTGTCTTCTAGACACTGTGATCACAGATCGCGCCGTGCCCCACTGCGTCAAACAAAATTGACGTCCTTTTTTCTCCACAAATAGAGCTTTCTTTTGGTGGTATTTGATCACCTCTGCGCTTTTAATTTTTTGCGCTATAAACAAAAAAACACAGACAATTAAAAAAAAAAATATATATATTTTTTTATTTTTGCTATAATAAATATCCCTCAAAAAAAATAATAAAAAAAAGTATTCGGTTTAGTTTAGGCCAATATTTATTTTTCTACATATTTTTGGTAAAAAAAAAAAAAGGCAATTAGCGTATATTAATTGGTTTGTTATAGCGTCTACAAAATAGGGAACAGATTTATGGCTTTTTTTTTTACTAGTAATGGCGGTTATCAGCGATTTTTAGCGGGACTGCGATATTGCGACGGACATATAGGACACTTTTTTGGGACCAGTGACATTTATACAGCGACAAGGGCTATAAAAATGCACTGATTACTGTGTAAATGTCACTGGCAGGGAAGGGGTTAATACTAGGGAGGTGATCAAGGGATTAAGTGTTCTCTAGGGAGCAGTGGCGGTGCGTCCATAGTGGGCGCAAGAGCGCCACCCCCTCTCGCTCCTGCGCCCGTCACAACAATACATAGGTTCATGCATTGCATGAACCTATGTATTGTCGCCGCCGCTGCCGCCCACTATTCAGATGGCCGGCCCCCTGTTGAGCGCCGGCCATCTGAATAACAGTGGCTGGTTGGTGTTTGGAAGTGCCTATCAGAGCCAGCGGCTCTGATAGGCTTCCCGATTACAGCCTGTGGGCTGTAATCGGCTTCCAAATAGTTAACAAGAGGACGCACGGGGGGTGTGTTCCTTGGTTAACACTGACAGGAGTCTCAGCCAATCAGGTTCACCGGGTCTGGTTACCGGTAACCTGATTGGCTGAAGCGACATCGAGGGCGGGAGAAGACATCGAGGACGGAAGAAGGACGGCGCTGACCAGAGGAAGGTAAGTGCAGGGCTGGGGGGACAAACTGGCTGCATTTGGGGGGAAACTGGCTGTATATGGGGACAAACTGGCTGCATTTGGGGGGAAATTGGCTGCATTTGGGGGGAAACTGGCTGCATTTGGGGACAAACTGGCTGCATTTGAGGGGGCAAACTGGCTGCATTTGAGGGGGCAAACTGGTGGTGTTTGGGCACAGTGGCTGCGTTTAATGGGCACAGTGGCGGAAATTGATGTTTTTTTTTTTCAGTTTGTTTGCGCCCCCCCAAAAATTTTGAGAACCAGCCACCACTGCTAGGGAGGTGTTTCTAACTGTGTGGGGGGAGGGGACTAACTGGAGGAGGAGAGAGATTGCTGTTCTTGATCACTAGGAACAGCAGATCTCTCTCTCCTCCCCTGTCAGAACGGGGATCTGTGTGTTTACATTGACAGATCCCCATTCTGGCTCTCATTCCCGCTATTGTGGGTGTCCGACGGCCACACAAATCAGTTCCTCCGTCGTGCAACGGCATGCGCGCCTGCTATAGCTGCTTAAAGGGCCAACGTACAGCTACAGTGATTTACGGGAATGAGCCAACCTGCCGCAGTACAATGACGACGGCTGGTCAGCAAGTGGTTAAACCAACTACTGCTTTTCTTCACCGCCACTTTTTCTTTATCCTGGCTTTGAAAAAGTATAAATTGATTTTTTTTTCGTGCAGTATAACACTGTTGATAGTTAAAGTGGTTGTAAACCCCAAAAATATAAAAAAAAAAAAAAAACCTGCAAGACAAAGGCATAATGAGCTAGTATGACTAGCATACTAGCTCATTATGCATTACTTACCTTAGATCGAAGCCCCCGAAGCCGTCCTTGTCTCCCCCCTCCGGCCGCAGACATCTTTCCCAGCTCCTGCGCGCATACGCGGAGTGACGTCATCGCCCGCTCCGGCCAATCAGAGCGCCGGAGCGGCGATGACGTCACTCCGCGTATGCGCGCGGGAGCCGTCAATGCCGGCATTATCCATTGAGAAAACCGGCATTCTCAGTGCGCCTGCGCCGGTGTCTACAGCGCGCATGTGCCGCAGACAACGGTGCATTCTTTTTGGCAAATATCTCCTAAACCGTGTAGGTTTAGGAGATATTGCAAACACCTACAGGTAAGTCTTAATCTAGGCTTACCTGTAGGTGAAAGTTGTAATGTAGGGTTTACTTCCATTTTAAATAGTGCACATTTCATAGAGGACTTTACATCAGACCAAAAAAGAGGGGCAGCTAAGTTTTAAAGCGGGACAGAGGGATTTGGTTCCAAAAGAGGGCCAGTCCTTCCAGGCGAGGGACAGTTGGGTATAAGTTCGAATTTTGTTTATTTGATAATTGAGCTTAAAATGGTAAAAGTTCACCAAAAAGGATATTGCCCAAAGACAGCCAATGGTCAATGCCAAGTCCGTTGACTTATAATAGCATTCCCAGGCTTCAGAGGCTCTCCTGGATTCCACTTCCAGGTTGAGTTACAAGGGCCAAAATGGCAATGACCAAAATTATCTAAGAATTTACAATCTCTGGGGTCTCTAGCATGGCAGGGCTTTGTCTTTTGGCAAGCTCCCACAAGGTCTCTTTATTATATTATAATTGCTTTGAACCCTGTAGGGTGTTCTTAGATTGGCTGAACATGGCTATTAATGAAGGCGATGTCATGACATTACAATTAGTATGTATCAAACTAAAAGGTGATAATGGGTCCCCAGTCGAAGGTAAAACCAATTAATGAAGAGTCAGACAAAGTTTTAATTTTATGATTCCGAGAAGGGGACAGACTTCGTCCAGTAAAACTGCAAAATAAGAACATCATTTACATAGTTGTGAAATTTGTACTGTACCACTTATGTTTTGTTTCAGTTTTTACATTTACTATGTGTGCTAAAGGCACACCATGGTCCTGAAGATCTGGCATTTAAAATGAGAATTAGTAGATATGATTTTTTCTCATGGGCTAAAGCCCTATGGCTTCCAATCCTGATTTGAATCTGAATCCGAGCCTATACATGTAGGCAGGTGCAGTCCACTTTCTCCACTACAGGTGGTGCTCAACCGCAGCGGCATTGCAGAGGGAGAGGAAGTCAAGAGGAACATGGTTCCTCTAAGGTTTCCTGGGTCCCTGGGGCAGCGATCCAGTTGGATACTGGCCGCCCATGTGACTCTAGTGGCCATCTTAGGTGTGGCAGAGTCTATTAAAGGTGCTGGCTCCTGGGTTTGGCGCACATTCTAGCATGTGGGTAGTGTAGGAACATGTTACCCATCTGTCAGGGACAGCATCAGCGGTAAGGAAAGGTTCCTAAGGAGTAGGGAAAGCATGGGGATTTGCCACTCTCCTGGGAACCATGGGACCTTGTCTTAATGGGGAGATTTCCCTTTGTGTCCTGTAGACACAACAGGGAGCAAGAATTAATCTCTCCAAAGTAACAAGAAATCTTGTTTTAGTTGTCACCAGAAACTGTCCCTTCTATGCCGGTTCTGGTGGCAAATCAGAACATTAGATCTTCCCTTAACTTTTTAGTCCTAATCCATCCAGTGCTAATTCTTCACCACTTTATTCAAGGCTAAAAAAAAGGTTTGGCTTAGATACACTTTATATAAAACTCAAGTAGCGCCCCTCTCACTGCTGGTTAGTGGCTCAGTGAGGTCAATGAAATCATTAGAATGAAGGATCTCTTTCCTTGGAAACCAGGAAGAAAACAATTCAAAATACAGTGGAACCTTGGATTACGAGTATAATCCGTTCCAGGACAATGCTCGTAATCCAAAGTACTTGCATATCAAAGCGAGTTTCCCCATTGTAGTCAACGGAAATGAAAATAATTTGTTCTGCATTGACATCAATGGCCTGCAATACCGCATGCGCCCAGAGTCAGGGGGGCGCCGGAGAGCCTCGGAAACGGCCAGAAAGGCCCAAGGACAGTTCGGCTGACCTCGGAAAACCTCGGAAAGACTTCCTTTCCGAGGTTTGCCAAGGTCAGCCGAACTGTCCTCGGGCCTTTCCGGACATTTTCGAACGCCGCTGATCGGCGCCATTCGGCTCCGGCGCCCCCCCACCTCAGGCCAAACGCGGTACTGCACCCGCTTTGGCCTGAATCCTGCTCGCTTTGCAAGGCAACACTCGCAAACCGAGTTAGGATTTTAGCAAATACAGTGCTCGTATTGCGAAACACTCGTTAACCGCGTTACTCGCAATCCGAGGTTCCGCTGTACTTGGTTTTACTGGCATCAGTTTCTATTTCCACTTGAATTCGAAAACATCCTTACCTGTGAGGTTCAGGATTGTGCTACGGAGGTCTCTCCCTGACTTAAGTACATTCCCTGTCATTAACTAATCCTCACAATACTTTTATCTTTCCTTTGCTTTCCCTCTTTCTGTGTCCTCTCCCCTCTGCTTAGACACCATCTCCTTCCCTGTACCCACCCAACACCTGCCGTCCTTGCCCACCCACCCTTTTTTATCTTTCTCTCACTCATTTTTGCTTATTCCCCCTGCCATTGCATCATGAAATGGAAAATTGGACTCTTTTGCGCCCCCGTCCACAGTCATATGTAGCACTCTCCTAGTTAAGTTGCTAGGATGTAAGGCAAATTTAGTTCTCTGTAATCAGTGTAGTGGTTGTTGATTTCTTTTGGCTGTTCTGGGTTTCACTGGTTGCAGTTTTGATTGCTTTCTCCTGCCTTCTAGAGATTTCTGAAACATAGGAGTCATGGGCAGCATGAATATTCATTGTGTTGCAGCCAATCCCCGGGGATGTTTATCAAGTAGGTGGCGGAAGAGTACATAAATAATCAGGGGCCTGGAGTAGCCCTGGAGTTTGCTGCATGTTCATTGAGGTCCCAGTTGTGGCCTGCTTCTAAGATCCCTTTTCTAAAGCTAAACAAGGAAACCTCATCTAAGGACTGGTTCGGAGTTCACTGAAGAGTGCTTGGTGGAAGTTAGAAGGAGACTGGTTGTCCTGTGGCATTGTGGGCATTAGCCTCTGTCTTACTGAAGAGTGTCCAGTGAATACTGGAGGGAGGCATCTGGTGATCCTGTGACATTGTGAGTACTGACCTGAGCTCAGGGTCCTGGTGACGGTGTGTTGTTTTCTTTGGGGCAGAAGAACCAGCGATAGTCCTAAATGAGATATCTTTTTCTACTTCAAATAGTTTATTGATAACAAGAATCAAGAGTACAGAAAAATACATGTCACTTTTGAGACAAATGGAATACAAAGTAGTGTACAATCATTCAAATAGAAAAACGTCTTAAAGTGGTTGTAAAGGCAGAAGGTTTTTTATCCTAATGCATTCTATGCATTAAAATAAAAAGCTCTCTGTGTGAAGCAGCCTCCCCTAATACTGATGTAGCACCCTCCTAGGTAGGTGCTAGAAGAGAGTATAGTTTTGATCTTTCTGCTTACCAGGAAGATGGTCAGGTAAAGCTTAGAGTGCTCTCTGCCTACCAGGGAGCATGATCTATTGGTTAGGTCTGCTCATTGTACTCGGGTGCAGCTCAGCTTGTTCTGACTGTCCCCCACTGGTCCAATAGGGAGGCACATTGGACAGTGGGAGGGGATCTAACAAGTGAGTGCACTAGCTTTGTTACAGCCCTGGCCATTGGCAGAAGGAAAGTGCTGCATTGCATTGTGGGATACTGTATATAAGGCCAGAGTACGTGTGCTCAGGGTTAGTTGAGCTGGGGAACATATCCCAGGAGGGGGCTGCCCTCTCCTCTGTGAAGGAGGCTGTATGGCCCTGGGTGGTCGACCAAGAGGAGCTGAACCCAGAGGTCCTGCAGAGCTGACTGGAGGGGAGACACAAGGAAGGATCTGATTCTGCCTACTGTGAGTAGTACTTTGTCTTTGGGGCCTGTCGAGTGAGGCCTGCCTCCTTCAGCGAGAAGAGTCAGTGGTAGGGATGAGCTTCGAGTTCGAGTCGAACTCATGTTCGACTCGAACATTGCCTGTTCGCCCGTTCGCCGAACAGCGAACAAATTGGGGTGTTCGCGGCAAATTCGAAAAATCTATGGGAGAAATCTAAAGTGCTAATTATAAAGGCTTATATGCAAGTTATTGTCCTAAAAAGTGTTTGGGGACCCGGGTCCTGCCCCAGGGGACATGTATCAATGCAAAAAGAAGTTTTAAAAACGGCCGTTTTTTCGGGAGCAGTGATTTTAATAATGCTTAAAATGAAAAAATAAAAGTGAAATTTTCCTTTAAATTTCGTACCTGGGGGGTGTGTATGATATGCATGTAAAGTGGCGCATGTTTCCCGTGCTTAGAACTGTCCCTGCAAAAAGTGTCATTTTTGAAAGAAAAAAATGCATTTAAAACTGACTCGCGGCTATTAATGAATTGTCGGCTCCCGGCAATACATACAAAAGTCATTGATAAAAAAAAAAAAAAAAAAGCGTGGGGGTTCCCCAGAATTCAATTACCAGGCCCTTCAGGTCTGGAATGGATATTAAGGGGAACCCCGCCGCAAATAAAAAAAAAATTGACGTGGGGTTCCCCCAAATATCCATTCCAGGCCCTTCAGATCTGGCATGGATTTTAAGGGGAACTCCACCCCAAATTAAAAAAAAAATGGCGTGGAGTCCCCCTAAAAATCCATACCAGACCCCTTATCCGAGCACGCAACCTGGCCGGCCGCAGGGGAAAAGGGGGGGACGAGAGAGCGCCCCCCCCTCCCTCCTGAACCGTACCAAGCCACATGCCCTCAACATGGGGAGGATGTCCCCATGTTGATGGGGACAAGGGCCTCATCCCCACAACCCTTGCCCGGTGGTTGTGGGGGTCTGCGGGCGGGGGGCTTATCGGAATCTGGAAGACCCCTTTAACAAAGAGGACCCCCAGATCCCGGCCCCCCCCTATGTGAATTGGTAAGGGGTACATTGTACCCCTACCATTTCACGAAGAAAGCGTAAAAAAATGTTTAAAAAAACACACAAACACCTTGAAAAAGTCCTTTATTTAAAAAAAAAAAAAAAAACATTCCAGCGGTGAAATCCAGTGTCCCGCGGCGATCCCGATGTCCAGCGCTGTCCGTCATTGGTTGTGCCTGAGCGGACCTGATGGGGAACTCCCTCTCAGTATTTTAAATGTATAGACCCGCCCCTTCTAAAGTTCCCCATCAGGTCCGCTCTGCGGACCAGATGCGGAACATGAGAAGGGGCGGGTCTATACATGTATTACCAAAGTGAGAGCAGTTCCCCATCAGGTCCGCCTCCTCGGTATGTCAGACCCGCCTACGTCATTGGCTTGAGCGGGGAACTTCCTTCACTATGTAAATTTAAATTTACATAGTGAAGGAAGTTCCCCGCTCAAGCCAATGACGTAGGCGGGTCTGACATACCGAAGGGGCGGACCTGATGGGGAACTGCTCTCACTTTGGTAATACATGTATAGACCCGCCCCTTCTCATGTTCCGCATCTCGTCCGCTGAGCGGACCTGATGGGGAACTTTAGAAGGGGCGGGTCTATACATTTAAAATACTGAGAGGGAGTTCCCCATCAGGTCCGCTCAGGCACAACCAATGAAGGACAGCGCTGGACATCGGGATCGCCGCGGGACACTGGATTTCACCGCTGGAATGTTTATTTTTATTTTTTTTTAAATAAAGGACTTTTTCAAGGTGTTTGTGTGTTTTTTTAAACATTTTTTTTACGCTTTCTTCGTGAAATGGTAGGGGTACAATGTACCCGTTACCAATTCACATAGGGGGGGGCGGGATCTGGGGGTCCCCTTTGTTAAAGGGGTCTTCCAGATTCCGATAAGCCCCCCGCCCGCAGACCCCCACAACCACCGGGCAAGGGTTGTGGGGATGAGGCCCTTGTCCCCATCAACATGGGGACATCCTCCCCATGTTGAGGGCATGTGGCTTGGTACGGTTCAGGAGGGAGGGGGGGCCGCTCTCTCGTCCCCCCCTTTTCCCCTGCGGCCGGCCAGGTTGCGTGCTCGGATAAGGGGTCTGGTATGGATTTTTAGGGGGACTCCACGCCATTTTTTTTTTAAACTTGGGGTGGAGTTCCCCTTAAAATCCATGCCAGATCTGAAGGGCCTGGTAATTGAATTCTGGGGAACCCCCACGCTTTTTTTTTTTTTTTTTCTTAATGACTTTTGTATGTATTGCCGGGAGCCGACAATTCATTAATAGCCGCGAGTCAGTTTTAAATGCATTTTTTTTCTTTCAAAAATGACATTTTTTGCAGGGACAGTTCTAAGCACGGGAAACATGCGCCACTTCACATGCATATCATACACACCCCCCAGGTACGAAATTTAAAGGAATATTTCACTTTTATTTTTTCATTTTAAGCATTATTAAAATCACTGCTCCCGAAAAAACGGCCGTTTTTAAAACTTCTTTTTGCATTGATACATGTCCCCTGGGGCAGGACCCAGGTCCCCAAACACTTTTTAGGACAATAACTTGCATATTAGCCTTTATAATTAACACTTTAGATTTCGAACGTTCGAGTCCATTGTATTTAATAGGGTTCTAAAGTTTACACGAACATTTTGTCTGTTCGCAGGTTCTGGTGCGAACCGAACAGGGGGGTGTTCGGCTCATCCCTGGTCAGTGGACAGGTGTCAGTAAAGGGGATGCTAGAGAGCGTCCTGAAGATAATTTAGTGCATCAAGTCTGTTGCTAGTGAGAGCAAGAAGACTTAACCCTTCCATACATGTGGTGATGAGGTCAAGTGAGAGTTGTCCTCATCTTTTGTGAATATTTACAGTTGGAGTATCCCACTCATCCCTTCTCCCATCCAAGTTCCGAATAAAAAACAGTGCTACACTTACCTGAGCCCATCTCGATCCAGTGATGTTGCAGGAGTGTCTCGGCTACCCGGGATTCTCCCTCCTCATTGACTGAGAAGGCAGTGCGGCCCCATTGGCTCCCGCTGCTGTCAATCAAAGTCAGTGAGCCAATGAGGAGAGATAGGGGGCCGGGCCGCCAAAGCATTTGGTGGAGGGGTGATTATGGTATGGGGGTGTTTTTCAGGGGTTGGGCTTGGCCCCTTAGTTCCAGTGAAGGGAACTCTTAAGGCGTCAGTATACCAAGACATTTTGGACAATTTCATGCTCCCAACTTTGTGGGAACAATTTGGAGATGACCCCTTCCTGTTCCAACATGACTGCGCACCAGAGCACAAAGCAAGGTCCATAAAGACATGGATGAGTGAGTTTGGGGTGGAGGAACTTGACTGGCCTGCACAGAGTCCCGACCTGATAGAACACCTTTGGAATGAATTAGAGCGGAGACTGCCAGCCCGAGACTGCCAGTACCTGACCTCACAAATTCGCTTCTGGAAGAATGGTCAAACATTCCCATAGACACACTCCTAAACCTTGTGGACAGCCTTCCCAGAAGAGTTTAAGCTGTTATAGCTGCAAAGGGTGGGCCAACTCAATATTGAACCCTATAGACTAATGCCACGTACACACGACCGTTTTTAATGTCATTGAAAAAAACAAAGTTTTTCTCAACGTGATTCTTCTCAAGCCTGCCTTGCCTACACACGATCATGAAAAAAAAATGCTTGAGCAAAGCGCGGTGACGTACAACACGTACGACGGCACTATAAAGGGGAAGTTCCATTCGGATGGCGCCACCCTTTGGGCTGCTTTTGGTGATCCCTGTGTTAGTAAAGTTTGGTGAGAGACGATTTGTGCTTTTCAGCCTCGTGCTCTTCAGTCCGTTACAGCGTTACGAATGTGCTATCTCCTTTATGAACGCTAGTTTTACCAGAACGAGCGCTCCCATCTCATAACTTGCTTCTGAGCATGCTCGTTTTTTTTCATGTCGTTAAAGCCTACACACGGCCGTTTTTCACATTGCGAAAAATGCTCTGGAGCCTACACACGATCGTTTTTAATGACCAAATAATTTTTTTTTATTTTTCTCGTCATGAAAAACGGTCGTGTGTACGCGGCAAAAGACTGGGATTCCATTAAAGTTCATGTACGTGTAAAGGCAGGGGTCCCAATACTTTTGACAATATAATGTAAGCAATCCTCCTTGTAGCCCTTTCATGGTGTCCTATGAATGCCATTATGTTGTTTCCTCAGTTGTGCATACCAAAGAAAAAAGCTATCAGACTTGCACAGTGGTAAGGCTAAAACTGGTCACATCATTCTCTAATGCCGCGTACACACGGACGTTTTTCTCGTCGGGAAAAACGACATTTTTCCCATTCAACGAGAAAAACGATAGTCTGTGGGCTTTCTGTCGTTTTTTTCGACGAGAAAAACGGCATTAAAAACGACGAGAAAAATTAGAACATTTTCTAATTTTTCTCGTCGTTTTTTTCGACATGTTTTCCGCGGCAGTGTTTCCCATAGGGAAACACTGCCGCGGAGCCCACAGACGGTCGTTTTTCTCGACAAGAGAAAAAACAACGTGAAAAATGACCGTGTGTGGGGAACAAGCCGTTACCTCGTTTTTAATGACATTATTCACGGCGGTTTTTTAACCGCCGTGAATAATGATCGTGTGTACGCGGCATAAGTCAACTATTTTACACAGTAAGTTTTGATCCACTTGTCTAATCCCGATAACTTGGAACATGGAGACGGGCTTGGACCTGTGCATAAGCATGGATTCTTATTTGATTATAAAATTGTAAACAGACCAAACCCATCAATTTAATAGTTTTTCTAAAACAGTTACATTCCTTGAATTACAACTCTTATGCCTCGTACACGCGAACGCGATTCCCAAAGGGAAAAGTGCGATGTGAGCTTTTTGCCGCAAATTCTGACCGTGTGTATGCTCCATCGCACTTTTTCTGTCAGAATTCCGGCCAAGAAAAGATTGTGAACAGGATCTCAATTTTCGTGACAGGAAAAATTCCTAACGCAAATCGCGTTCGTCTGTATGCAATTACGGTGGGCAAAAAAACGTACATGCTCAGAATCAAGCCGGAGAGCCGAACTGCCTATTGAACTTCATTGATCTCGGCTCGTCGTACGTCTTGTACGTCACCGCGTTCTTGACGGTCGGAAATCGTAGCGAAGATTAGTGTGACTGTGTGTATGCAAGACAAATTTCAGCCGTTTTCCTGATGAAAAAAAAACACGCAGTTTTCTTATAGAAAATCGCGTTTGTGTGTACGAGGCATTAGGCTTCCTTCACATGAGCAGCCGGGGGGACCAGGCAGCTGAGCCGCAGTTTTTCTGCCCTCCAACAGCCCGGTTGTACACGTTCCACAGACTGTGAAGCACAGGCAAAACTTAAAGTGGTTGTAAACTCTGTACAACCACTTTTCCCTACAGGTAAGCCTATAATAGGACTTACCTGTAGGTACTGGAAATATCTCCTAAACCTCTCCGGTTTAGGAGATATTCACCATATACGCCGGCGCCGACATCATCGGCGCATGTGCACTGAAGAAAGGGCACGGCCGTGCCGTTTCTATAGTGCTTGTGCCGTGACATAAGGAAAGGGGGGTGCACTGTGATGTAAGGGAGAGTAGGGGACTCAGCTTCTGATGGTGGGGTGGCTCTTGACACTTAATGTAAAGGGGAGGGGATGGGCTGGACATCTAATCTTACAGATACAACCGGCCCTTTTGAGAACAATCATAATGCTGATGCGGCCACGTGTCACGCGACTCCGGAAGGAAGAGGGGTTGAAGAAGGACGCGATTACACAGCGGGGACATTGCGGGCTTCTTCTGCAGGTGAGTGGCACATAATGCCACACAGGCACTCCCCTTCAGTCTGTCATGAATGCTGCTACCAGTCTCATCAACCTTCTAACCGCTCAAGTTCCTCCAACCTTCTTTGCAGATCCCTCCATTGGCTTCCACTCGCCTAACAAATTAAAATCCTACAACTCTGCTCCGAGCTACATCACCAACTTTGTCTAAAGATATCATCCAATCCGTCCTCTCTGCTTCTCCCAAGACAACCGGCTCTCTAGCTCCCCTTCCGCCATGCTCACCTCCATGACTTCTCTAGAGCCTCTCCCAACCTTTGGAACTCACTACCCCAACCTGTTGGGCTATCTCCTGTCCTGTCTGCCTTTAGGTGATCCCTGAAAGTTCATCTCTACAGGGAAGCCTATCCCGCCTTTACCCCACAACTGACATTTTACTTTTTCCATCAACTCATCACCCCATGGTTATTACCTTTAGTATCACTTGCCTCTTTCTTTACATTATAAGCTCTCATGAGCAGGGCCCTCATGTCTTGAATTACATTGTAATTGTACTGTCTCTATATAAATCCTGCAGATTTACACTTACCTTACCCTCGTCTTCGACATTGTTGGGGGTGACATTGCCGTCCTTCCTGGAAGAGTCCGGTCAATGCAGATTAGGCCAAAAGAGAAGACACTCCAGTCCATTGCAAGAGCTTCATCTCATGGGATTCAGGCGGCTCTGTATTCCCCAGAATTTTGCCGGAAGGTATGTGATGACATCCTAGCCTTTGTGCCACTGGTGGAAGAGTGAGGCAAGGTAAATATGGATCAAATTTTAATCTTTACAGGTACATTTTGCACCTACTTACTTTGAATGATTTTTAATAGTGGAAGGGAGCCAAAAACAGGATATGTAGACCTTGCAAGGTCCAATTTAAACAGGGGCTAGGATTGCATTCCCTTGTCACACGATTGTTTGCTTTTCCCTCTGTCTAGAAAGGTGTCAAGAACCTGAACTGTGTTGGACAATACTTTGGCAGTCTCACATTGGCTGCCTGCATCTTAACCCCTTCTCACCCACCTCAGTGTCCCTTTAACCACTTAAGCCCCGGACCATTTCGCTGGCCAAAGACCGGGCCACTTTTTGCGATTCGGCACTATGTCGCTTTAACTGACAATTGCGCGGTCGTGCAACGTGGCTCCCAAACAAAATTTATGTCCTTTTTTCCCCACAAATAGAGCTTTCTTTTGGTGGTATTTGATCACCTCTGCGTTTTTTTTTTGTTTGTTTTTTTGCGCTATAAACAAAAATAGAGCGACAATTTTAAAAAAAATGCAATATTTTTTACTTTTTGCTATAATAAATATCCCCAAAAATATATAAAAAAACATATTTTTTTCCTCAGTTAAGACCGATACTTATTCTTCTACATATTTTTGGTAAAAAAAAAAACGCAATAAGCGTTTATTGATTGGTTTGCGCAAAAGTTATAGTGTCTACAAAATAGGGGATAGTTTTATGGCATTTTTATTTATTTATTAACTTTTTTTTTACTAGTAATGGCGGCGATCAGCGATTTTTATCGTGACTGCGACATTATAGCAGACACATCGAACACTTTTGACACCATTTTGGGACCATTGTCATTTTTACAGCGATCAGTGCTATAAAAATGCACTGATTACTGTCAAAATGACACTGGCAGTGAAGGGGTTAACCTGTAAGGGGCGCTAAAGGGGTTAACTGTGTCCTAGGGAGTAATTCTATCTGTTAAGGGGCGTGGCTACGAGTGACACATCACTGATCACTGTTCCCGGTGAGAGGGAGCATACGATCACTGACATGTCACTAGGAAGAACAAGGAGATGTTGTGTTAACACTGACATCTCCCCGTTCTTCAACTCTGTGACCCGATCATGGTCACGGAGCTCGCGATAGGGTCGCAAGAGCGCCGCCACCCACACAGCGGCAAATTAAAGGGGGCGTACCTGTACGCCCATTTACCCAGCCGTGCCATTCTGTCGACGTATAAGTTCGTACGGTGGTCCTTAAGCGGGTAAACACTTCAATACCGGACACTTTCACCCCCTTCCTGCCCAGGCCAATTTTCAGCTTTCAGCGCTGTCACACTTTGAATGACAATTGTACAGCCAAGCAACACTGTAACAAAACTACATTTTTATCATTTTTGGGAGACAAATAGAGCTTTCTTTTAGTGGTATTTAGTCACCGCTGGCATTTTTTGCTAAACAAATAAAAAAAGACTGAAAAAAAATAATAATATTTTCTTTGTTTCTGTTATAAAATTTTGTAAATAGAAAGTACTTTTTCTTCTATACTGCTGGGCACAAATGAGGCGGCACTGATAGGCACTGATCAAGCAGCACTGATGAGGTGGCACTGACAGTTATCACTGATGGGCACTGAAAGGCATCACTGATGGGCACTGATTGGCATCAATGGTGGGCACTGGTGGGCATCACTGGTGAGCTTCACTGGTGGGCATCACTGATGGGGCTGTGCTGAAGAGACATAGATGAGCCTGTTTTTAATCCACCTATTATAAGTGCATTACTTGTGCATAAATAAATTGTAATCAACTTATTACACTTAGGTGGCGCTTCCTGTTTTTCTCTCTCACCCGTACACACGACCGGTTTGCCCGTCGGAAAAAAGTTGGATGGTTTTTCCGACGGAATTCCGCTCAAGCTCGGCTTGCATACACACGGTCACACAAAAGTTCTCTGAACTTTCGAGCGTTAAGAACGTGGTGACGTACAACACTACGACGAGGCGAGAAAAAGAAGTTCAATGCTTCTGAGCCTGCGTCAAATTGTTTCCGAGCATGCGTGTTTTTTTCTCGTCGGAAAAGCAAACAGACGAACGGATTTGCCGATAGGAATTTTTTCCGCCGGGAAAATAGAGAACCTGCTCTCTATCTTTTTCTGGCAGTTTTTCCGTACGGGGCATCAGAGTGGAGGATTGCTGAGTTTGCCATCGGATGATACTTATTGCCTATATGCCTTTACCTAAAGGGCAGGGATGAGCCGAACACCCCCCTGTCCGGTTCGCACCAGAACCTGCTGTGAGGGGGTTAGCTCGGCAGCGGGTGTGTGTGACCCCCGGGATGGGCTCCCCACACAAAACAGGCCCAGCAAACGGAGGTTGTGGTTTTCAAAATCAAAAAGGTGCGGTTTATTTTCTATTTACAGTGACAAAACACAGCAAAGCAAAAGAAACATAAACAAAATAAATCCTGGTCAAGTTGACCTCTGACTAAACATACAGGTTTCCTAACTAACAACTGGGATCAGCCTAGTGCTGTCCTAGTCCCTAAGTCCCTGGTTTTAAATGTCCAAGCAAATAGCCACACAGGCTTTGTCTCACCGCACAGGGGTTCACTCTCCCTAGACAGTCCACACAGGTCTGGTTCCAGGCATGAGCTAACATCTAATGAAGCTGGGAGTTCTTATAGAGGCCTAAATGAGCTGACAAGCTTCAGCTGGTCTCATCAACTCCCTGTCTGCACGACGCCCCACACTCTCCCTAGACATATGAGTCATCCATGAGCCCACTAGCCTTAGCTGGGCTTATACAACTCTCCACCTAGTTGTATAAGTCGGCGTAAAGCCTGAATCTGGGCGAAATATATCTACCCCCCTGGATGCAACCAGGTGACTTTACCTTCCTGCTGTCACACTGCGAACAGACAAAATGTTCATGTGAACTTTAGAACCCTATTAAATACAATGGACTCGAACGTTCGAAATCTAAAGTGCTATTTATAAAGGCTTATATGCAATTTATTGTCCTAAAAAGTGTTTGGGGACCGGGGTCCTGCCCCAGGGGACATGTATCAATGCAAAAAGAAGTTTTAAAAACGGCCGTTTTTTCGGGAGCAGTGATTTTAATAATGCTTAAAATGAAAAAATAAAAGTGAAATATTCCTTTAAATTTCGTACCTGGGGGGTGTGTATGATATGCATGTGAAGTGGCGCATGTTTCCCGTGCTTAGAACTGTCCCTGCAAAAAATGTCATTTTTGAAAGAAAAAAAGGCATTTAAAACTCACTCGCGGCTATTAATGAATTGTCGGCTCCCGGCAATACATACAAAAGTCATTGATAAAAAAAAAAAAGCGTGGGGGTCCCCCAGAATTCAATTACCGGGCCCTTCTGGTCTGGAATGGATATTAAGGGGAACCCCGCCGCAAATTAAAAAAAAATGCGTGGAGTTCCCCCAAATATCCATACCAGGCCCTTCAGATCTGGCATGGATTTTAAGGGGAACTCCACCCCAAATGTAAAAAAAATGGCGTGGAGTCCCCCCAAAAATCCATACCAGACCCTTATCCGAGCACGTAACCTGGCCGGCCGCAGGGGAAAAGGGGGGGACGAGAGAGCGCCCCCCTCCCTCCTGAACCGTACCAGGCTACATGCCCTCAACATGGGGAGGATGTCCCCATGTTGATGGGGACAAGGGCCTCATCCCCACAACCCTTGCCCGGTGGTTGTGGGGGTCTGCGGGTGGGGGGCTTATCGGAATCTGGAAGACCCCTTTAACAAAGGGGACCCCCAGATCCCGGCCCATGTGAATTGGCAACGGGTACATTGTACCCCTACCATTTCACAAAGAAAGTGTCAAAACATGTAAATAAAAACACACAAACACCTTGGAAAAGTCCTTTATTAAAAAATAAAAAATAAATTAAAAAAATAAAACATTCCAGCGATGAAATCCAGTGTCCCGCGGCGATCCCGATGTCCAGCGCTGTCCGTAATTGGTTGCGCCTGAGCGGACCTAATGGGGAACTTCCTCCGCAGTTTTTTAAATGTAAAAACCCGCCCCTTCTAAAGTTCCCCATCAGGTCCGCTCAGCCAATGACTCGGTGTAAGGCTGAGGACCTGATGCGGAACATGACAAGGGGCGGGTCTATACATGAATTACACAGTGAGGGAAGTTCCCCATCAGGTCCGCCCCCTCGGTATGTCGGACCCCGCCTACGTCATTGGCCTGAGCGGGAAACTTCCTTCACTATGTAAATTTAAATTACACAGTGAAGGAAGTTCCCCGCTCAGGCCAATGACGTAGGCGGGGTCCGACATACAGAGGGGGCGGACCTGATGGGGAACTTCTCTCACTGTGTAATACATGTATAGACCCGCCCCTTGTCATGTTCCGCATCAGGTCCTCAGCCTTACACCGAGTCATTGGCTGAGCGGACCTGATGAGGAACTTTAGAAGGGGCGGGCCTATACATGTAATAGACTGCGGAGGAAGTTCCCCATCAGGTCCGCTCAGGCTCAGCCAATGACGGACAGCGCTGGACATCGGATCGCGGCGGGATACTGGATTTCACCGCTGGAATGTGTTTTTTTTTTAACAAAGGACTTTTTCAAGGTGTTTGTGTGTTTTTTTTTTACATTTTTTTACACTTTCTTCGTGAAATGGTAGGGGTACAATGTACCCCTTACCAATTCACATAGGGGGGCCGTGATCTGGGGGTCCCCTTTGTTAAAGGGGTCTTCCAGATTCCGATAAGCCCCCCGCCCGCAGACCCCCACAACCACCGGGCAAGGGTTGTGGGGATGAGGCCCTTGTCCCCATCAACATGGGGACATCCTCCCCATGTTGAGGGCATGTGGCCTGGTACGGTTCAGGAGGGAGGGGTCGCCGCTCTCTCATCCCCCCTCTTCCCCTGCGGCCGGCCAGGTTGCGTGCTCGGATAAGGGTCTGGTATGGATTTTTGGGGGGACTCCACGCCATTTTTTTTTAAATTTGCGGTGGGGTTCCCCTTAATATCCATTCCAGACCTGAAGGGCCTGGTAATTGAATTCTGGGGGACCCCCACGCTTTTTTTTTTTTTTTATCAATGACTTTTGTATGTATTGCCGGGAGCCGACAATTCATTAATAGCCGCGAGTGAGTTTTAAATGACTTTTTTTCCTTCAAAAATGACACTTTGTGCAGGGACAGTTCTAAGCACGGGAAACAAGCGCCACTTTACATGCATATCATACACACCCCCCAGGTACGAAATTTAAAGGAATATTTCACTTTTATTGTTTCACTTTAAGCATTATTAAAATCACTGCTCCCAAAAAAACGGCCGTTTTAAAAAAAAAAAATTGCATTGATACATGTCCCCTGGGGCAGGACCCGGGTCCCCAAACACTTTTTAGGACAATAACTTGCATATAAGCCTTTATAATTAGCACTTTAGATTTCTCCCATAGACTTTTCGAATTTGCCGCGAACACCCCAATTTGTTCGCTGTTCGGCGAACGGGCGAACAGGCAATGTTCGAGTCGAACTCGAAGCTCATCCCTACTAAAGGGTAAGAGTCAGTGTGATCGGGTGTTGGTGAAGGTTTCCATGCACTATCGTTATACAGCATAGAACACCACTTTGATTACTTATGAACTTTTTAATTTATTACAGACTTTTTTTTAGTTCAGCGATGCACCATTACCACTTATCACTGTTTATTGTCTTCAACAATACTGTGCTAATTGCTGTATGTAGGATGTTTTACACCAACCCTTGCTCAATAGATTGCCACTGGCAGGTGGCAATTCCTTAGGCACACTCCTAAAAAAAACATTTTTTTGAAAATGCATTGCAATGCAACTAACCAGTGCAAATGGGCTCATAGCAAATGTAGCGATACCCCCTAAGGAGCTGCTGAATATTTTTGGGTCCTGCCGTTACTCTACCTTTCTGTCCCAGTACTATGATAGGAAATGCCAAACAGATGTGAGCGCCAGTCACTTTAGTATTTTTCCAATGCTTTAATAAAAGAACTTGAAGTAGCAGTAGGACAGAGGGTTAGGGGAGGTTTCAGATACCTGTAGCAGATCACTGATGGATTCCTTCAGATCCAAAGGACAAAACAGCTTCTTTGAAAAGATCTTGAACACCCGGATAGGCCTCTCACACAGACCCAGCAGCCGGTAGGGTTTCTCTGGACAAGTCTCTCACACAGACTTAGCAACCAGTGGAACTCCTGGATGAGCCTCTCTCACAGGACTTTTTAGCCAGCAGTTAGTCATTTGTAGAACAGCTTCACAGTACCAGAACCTTTAAGCCATCCGGCAGTACTGTGAGGGTAGATTAGCTTAGGTGCTCTCTCCAGCAAAGGGTCCTCCCCTGGATCTCCTCAGCTTGGCTTCTTCCACGCAGACAACACAGCCCAGGACCACCTCCGGATTTGTAGACCCCAGACAGGTTCTCGGGCCTACTTTCAGCAACACAGCCTCGGGCCAGCAGGCCCCGAGGTAGAAGGGAGTGACACAGCCTTAGGCCAGGAGGGCCATGAGGTCAGAAGAGCTTGAAGAAACATGGCTTCTTTCACTTAAATACCCCTTTCCCAGCATGCACAGCGGCAGAGAATAGGGTGACCACGTGTCCCGGATTGCCCGGGACAGTCCCGCATTTTGCAGGTCTGTCCCGGGCACCTTCGTTTCAGGACAATACAGTGTCCCGGAATGAAACTGACACAGCCACCCCCTGGGCCAATCTGATGCCCCCAAAAAATAGTGCACCACATCACCGCTTTACTCACTGACAGTACTTGTCCTGGCCAGGAATGCCTGGAGGAGCACAATCCCTGCCCCCTGCTTGTGATTGGAGAAATTATAAATCCTGCCTCTTGTGTCCAATCACTGTGCTGTGATTCGTTACAGCGCAAGCTGATTTTTGGGAAGGAGGGTGTCCCTGAATGGTAGTTGGGAAATGTGGTCACCCTAGCAGAGAACCTCCCACTGGGTTGTTTCTGGAAAATAAAATATTCAATACAGTTTAGTTTGCTGTATTTCTCATCCTGGCCTGTGGTACCAGTGACACCTACTGGCAACAGTGAGAAATGCACAACACAACCAAAGTTGGAACAGAATCTAATTTAACTTTGTACAATCAATCTGAGCTGTGTACAGCTCAGCCAAAAACGAAATTTACAACATTTTGGAACAGGGCGCTACACAAATAAGGAGACCAGCAATGTAGAAGTTTAGCTTTTTAGGCAGCTGCAACAAATAATAGCTAAGAAATATATTGCAGATAGGTCATGGTGACCTGATTAAATTTCATTTTCATGCTTGACTGTTATGCATCTGTAACACCAAACTCCATTTCTTTTATCACCAGAATATTATGTGTTTATGTTCACTTTAGCCACACATATTGCATCTCCCTTCCTTCGAGTTACAGTGTTTAAGGTTCTGGAACCTGCTCCAGATAACTGACATTTTTGCTCCAAAGTCTTGATTTTTCAGCCAGGTTTTATACTCCATAAAATATTAATCATCTTTAATTTAATTAGACATTTCTGGAACCCTTCTTGATTGCCACATGGGTCATAAATCTAACATATTTTTTTTCCCAGTGTGGTGTTTTTTTTTTTTATTTCCAAGAAATAGGTTTTCACAGGAAAAGAATTCAACATTTTAAGTATTTGGAATTGTTTAAAAAGATTGTTTCTGGGTCATTTCTAAACACACAGATTAAACTAAAGGTTACTTTTAAGTGGACATTTATTGTTCTCGATAAGGAAATTCTTCACTTGCAAGATATAAATGAGCAAATGTTAATTTAAAGCAGAACTGTGCCCAGCCCATTGACAAATCTAATATTTAGATGTTTATAGGAAAAAGTAAAAACAAAAATCCTCAAGCACTCAACCATGGATGATGGCAAGAAAAACAATAAAGGATGAGTAATGAACAACAAGACCCAATGCAGCTGGCAAAGGGCATCTGGAAATGTAGCTTGTAGACAATTTAAAAGTAGCCAGCGCTCAATGGGTTAATGAAGAAATTACAGTCAAATCAAAAGGGGCTTAACCACTTCCTTACTGGGCACTCAAACCCCCCTCCTGCCCAGACCAATTTTCAGCTTTCAGCGCTGAAGCACTTTCAATGACAATTGCGCGGTCATACAACACACTGTACCCAAATGAAATTTTTATCATTTTTTTGACACAAATAGAGCTTTCTTTTGGTGGTATTTAATCACCGCTGGGGTCTTTATTTTTTGCTAAACAAACCAAAAAACATGGAAAATTTAGGAAAAAAAAATCATGTTTCATAGTTTGCTATAAAATTTTGCAAACAGGTAATTTTTCTCCTTCATGGATATGCACTGATGAGGCGGCACTGATAGGCTGCACTGGTGGGCACTGATTGGCACAGATAAGGCGGCACTGATGGGGACAGATAAGGCGGTACTTATGGGCACAGATAAGGCGGCACTGATAAGCCCTGATGGGTGACACTGATGGGTGGCACTGCTAGGTGTTACTGATAGTTACCACTGATGGCACTGATGGGCACTGACAGGTGGCATTGATAGTTGGCACTGATGGGCGCTGGTAGGTGACACTGATGGGCACTGGTAGTTGACACTGATGGGCGGCACTGGGAGGTGACACTGATTGGTGACACTGATGGGTGGCACTGTGGGCACTGATAGGTGGCGCTGGTGGGCACTGGTATTCGGCACTGTTGTGCACTGGTAGGTGGCACTGGCAGGTGGCACAGATAAGCAGGCGACTGCTCTCCTTGATCGGGACCGATGTCCCTCTGACAGCCACCGGTGATCGGCTTTTTTTTTCTCCTCACGCTATCAGTGTGAGGAGAAAAAATAGCCGATTACCGACTCTGTTTACATCACATGATCAGCTGTCATTGGCTGACAGTTGATCACGTGGTAAGGGGTCGGGATCGACCCCTTACTCTGATCTGTGATCAGCCGAGTCTCATTGACTCGCTGATCACAGAGCGCGCCGTGCGTGCCCTGCAGGGGGCGCGCAGGCCGCTCGAGAACGGGAGGACGTCCATGGAGTAGGTCCGCGCTGTAGCCGTCTTTTGGCTATAGCGCGGATCTGAAGTAGTTAAAAATAATGAAAACTGATTTATTCGTTCAATACTTGTTAAAACATCTGGAAAAAGTGCCAATAAATCAATGAAAGTTAAGCCTACGATACTGCTGCAGGTCTCCATGGCAGTGAGGAGCTAAGGACATCAAAAGTGCCAGCAGTGGCGGCATGAGGGGCACCAATCCCTGTGCTGTCCTAGATTGACTCCAAAGAAAAATGTGTGGGAGATCCACTTGCTGGGGGTGGAACTAGGGCGACCACATTTCCAAACTGCCATTCAGGGACAATTTTGCCAAGGACTGAGGGGGTGTTGAATGTAGTCTCGGGGTTAACAGGGATTTCAGGGGCGAGTGATTTGTCAGGTGAATGGCTGGCTTTAGCACTTATATCATCCCAACACCATGCTTGATATGGTGTCAGGATGAGCAAATCATATTATTTCTATTACTACAGGTACATTGTAATATATAATGAAATAGTTCAACTCACCATAATGCAAAATCATTGGGAACCCTGAGCTTGTCACTTGCCACCAGATGCAGCATGCCATCAACGCCTGCCACCAGATGCAGCATGTCACTTGCCACTGTCGCCAGATGCAGTGTGTCACTTGCCAGCATAGCCTGCTCCCAGATGCAGTGTGTCACTTGTCACCGTCACCTGCCACCAGATGCAGTGCCACTTGCCCCCCCATAGCCTGCCATCAGTCCGACACACCGGAGCCCCGAGAAGGTGAACGCCCCCTCCCACCACTGGCTGGTGATGTGGCTCCTCCCAGTGGCAGTGCGGCCCGGGGACCCCTGTTTTTAGAGCATGCTGGAGTGGGCCCGGAGAAGAGAGAGGAGGTGGGTGGCAGTGGCTTCGCTAGGGTTGGTGTCACCCCACCTGTGCGATAAAACATGGTGTCCCCCCTGCCAAGTATAGTCCCCCCTCAGTAAAGACCCCCCTTCATTAAGTATAGATCCCCCTTTATTTAGTATAGACCCCCCTCCCTCAGTACAGTCAACCCCCCACTAAGTATAGACCCCCACTAAGTACAGACCCCCCTCCCTCAGTATAGATCCCCCTCCTTCAGTACAGACCCCCCCAATAAGTACAGACCCCCCCACTAAGTACAGACCCCCCCTGTACAGACCCCTCCTAAGTACAGACCCCCCTCCTCAGTATAGACCCCCCTTTCCACTTGTGCTAGTAGGGAGGTGGTGGGGTCAGATATGTGCTGGGGGGCGATTTTTTCTTTTTATTGATCACTGTCCCTGTCCCCCTCATCTGTCCATCTACCTATAATACAATAAGCTTAGAAAATACCTCAGCTTGGGAAATTCACAGCGGTGTCCCCTCCTTTGGCTCTTGTGTACATGATGTAAACAGCCATGGAGGGGTGGCGGCTTCGGTCAGCTCTGCTGATAGAGGCAGAGAGAAAGCCGGGGGCGTAGATCGTAGTGACCCGGAGTGCAATGCAGGCATCAGTGTCTGGTGCTGCCGATGCTTACAGGTTGCTCGGCATAATGGAGAGCAGTGTCGCGGAGGAGAAAAAAGTTTTCTTCACCTCCGCTTTGCGTGCTGGGCAGGAGTCGCGGCTATGACATCACGGGTTGCTAGACGCCAGGTGGCTCTAGCAACCAGTGGCCAGAGTCTCAGATAGAGCTGGAGGCAGAGCGAGTGCCAGCGCTATGGCAGGGTTTGCTTGCTCTGTCAATTTCATTCCGGGACACTGTATTGTCCCGGAATGAAGGTGCCCGGGACTTAGGACAGACCTGTTAATTGCGGGAATGTCCCGGGCAATCCGGAACACGTGGGCACCCTAGGTGGAACACCGAACCGACACGGAGCTGAAGATGCTGCAGGACGCGGAATGTTCTGAGAGCTGAGCCGTAGAAGGAACGTGCTCACGTGGAAGTCAGGCAGTTCCTGCCAGGATGGAAGGGGAAGAGACCAGGACCAGCGTGGAACGCAGGCTTGACGGTTGACATGCCATGCATGCGCTTAAGCCTGCGTTCCACGCTGGTCCTGGTCTCTTCCCCTTCCATCTTGGCAGGACCAGCCTCGCTTCCACGTAAGCACGTTCCTTCCACGGCTCGGCTCTCTCTGTTTCCGGCTCCAAGCTCAGGATGCCCAGGTCAGCGGATCTGTCCACCACACGCCCAGTGTTTGAGTTTTGCAACAGCATGCCCTCCCAGGCTGACAGCGGACACACAACATCCCGCGTCCTGTGGCAACTTCACGGTTCGGTGTTCCACCCCCAGCAAGTAGATCTCCCACACATTTCCCTTTGGAGTCAATGTGGGACAGCACGGTGATTGGCGCCCCCACTGGCGTGCCCCACTGCTGGCACTTTGAATGTCGTTAGCTCCTCATTGCCATGGAAACCTGCAGCGGTATCTTAGGCTTTGCATAACTTTCATTCTTTTATTGGTACTTTTCCTCGTTTTAACAAGTATTGAACGAATAAATCTGTTTTCATTATTTTTGAGACCCTTTGACTTAACAGTAATTTCTCCACTGAGCGCTGACTACTTTTAAATTGTCTACAAGCTACAGTACATTTCCAGATGCCATTTGCCAGCTGCATGGGTCTTGTTGTTCATTACTCATCCTTTATTGTTTTTCTTGCCATCATCCATGGTCGAGCGCTTGAGGATTTATGGTTTTGTTTTTACTTTTTCCTAAGAAAGATCTAAATATTAGATTGTCAATGGGCTGGGCACAGTTCTACTTTAAATTAACATTTGTTCATTTACCGTATATCTTGCAAGTGAAGAATTCCCGTATCGAGAACAATAAATGGGCCACTTGAAAGTAACTTCTAGTTTAATGTGTGTGTTTAGAAACGGCTCAGAAACAATCTTTTTAAACAATTCCAAATACTTAAAATGTTGACTTCTTTTCGTGTGAAAAACAATTTCTTGGAAATAAAACAAAAACACATTGGGAAAAAAATATGTTAGATTTACGACCCATGTGGCAATCAAGTAGTGTTCCAGAAATATGTGTAATTAAATTAAAGATGATAAATATTTTATGGAGTATAAAACCTGGCTGAAAAATCAAGACTTTGGAGCAAGAATGTCAGTTATCTGGAGCAGGTTCCAGAACCTTAAAACTTTAACTTTAAAATAGGACTTCACTGACCTCTGTAGCTGCAGCCTCTGTGGAGCAATACATCCTCAAAATTACAGTGAAGCAAAAAAGTATTTGATGCCCTGCTGATTTGGTACGTTTGCCCGCTGACAAATAAATTATCAGTCTCACTGTGCCCATTGCAACCTCACTGTGCCCATTGCAGTTTCACTGTGCCCGAGTATCTGAATTCTTGACAGGCGTCCATTTTTTAAAAGTTGCGGCTTCCTCCTGGCGTTCCGTTCCGTGATAGGCATTTGACACTGTGTTCCGCCTATCACGGGGGTCCTCTCATCTTCGGACAGTTTCCCAGCAGACACTGTGTTCAGTGTTCTGCCAATCACGGACATTCTTTCTTTCTCGGACAAGAGGACATCCGTGATTGGCGGAACACTGAACACAGTGGCTGCTGGGAAACTGTCCGAAGATGAGAGGACCTCCGTGATAGGCGGAACACAGTGTCAAATGCCTATCACGGAACGGAACGCCAGGAGGAAGCCGCGACTTTTAAAAAATGGACGCCTGTCAAGAATTCAGGTATTTGGGCACAGTGAAACTGCAATGGGCACAGTGAGGTATGGCACAGTGAGGTTGCAATGGGCACAGTGAGACTGCAATGGGCACAGTAAGGTTGCAAATGGGCACAGTGAGTGAAAGTGTTCGTTTAAAAAAAAAAAACGTGATACTTCCCTGTTCTGTGCAATGGTTTTGCTCAGAGCAGCCCAGAACCATCTCTTCTTGGGTCCCCCCTAGACATGTGCAATTTGTTTTGTTCCAAATGAGTTTAACGAATTTAGACAAATTAGTTAATTCGGGAATATCCGAATTTCCGAATTTTTCAGAATATTTCAAAATTGGAAAATTCGGAAATTTAAAAATTTCGGAAATTCAGAATTCGGAAATTAGAAATTCGGAAAATTCTAAATTTTGGAAATTAGAAAATTCGGAAATTCGGAAACTGGGAGACCCGAAAATCCGGAAATTCAGAAATTCGGAAATAAGAACGAAAATCCGAAAATTCAAAAAACCCAAAAACTCGAAAATCTGAAATAACTTTACTATTGCTAACTAATAAATTATAGGGATTGGAATTTCCTTTCAAAGATGGCTGTTAGTGAACGTAACGAATACAAATTTATCCAAAGTTACGAATTATTCGTAATAACGAATGCCGTATCTAAATGAATGGAACGTAGCGAATTAATAATGATAAATAACAATAATAATAATAAAAATGTATTATTGTTATTATTTATTATTATTTAGTTTCGTTCACGCATTCGTAACTTCAGATAACTTTGTATTGGTTACGTTCACTAACAGCCAAATTTGAAAGGAAATTCCAATGCCTATAATTTAATAGTTATCATAAGTTAGTTAGTTAGTTATTATTTAAAATTTTTGTATTTTCGTTCTTTCTAATTTTCGGATTTCCCATTCATATTTTTGAATTTCCAAACTTTTGAATGTCTGAATCGTCGAATTTTCAAATTTTCTAATTCAGAATTTTCGAATTTCCGAATTCCGAATTTTTGAATTTCCGAATTTTCAAATTTACGAATTCCGAATTTTCGCATTTATGAATTTTTAGAATTTCCGAATTTTTAGAATTTTAGAATTTACGAATCTTCGAATTTACGAAAAAACAAAAAACGAATGAAACGAAAACTAAAACAAACACATTTTTCGGCAGTGCACGTGTCTAGTCCCCCCAGGCGCTCTTGGCTCCTCCCCCAATAGCAAGATCTCCATAGACACACAGAGTGTGTCTCGACCCTGCCCCCCTCTCCTTTCTCACTGGTTGTGATTGACAGCAGCAGGAGCCAATGGCTCCCAATTTTGTCTCTGAGCCAATGAGAAGGGAGAGAGGCAAGAGAGCCGCTAATCTTGTGCACATCACTGGATCGGGATGAGTATAAGGGGGGCTGGCGGGAGCTGCATGCAAAAGTTTTTTTTACCGTAATGCATAGAATGCATTACAATGAAAAAACCTTCCTCCCTTAGAATCACTTTAACAATATTAAATAACCCATGAATTGACAATAAAAGGGTAATTCCACCTTTGGGAGCATGTTTTATGTTACACCCATATTTAGGGTGTAACATGAAACATGGTAACATTCCTCAGCCCCAACACTACCCCCCCCCCCCCCGCCCCACTTAGCTGAATTGCAGGGGGGTCCTTCTTTATGCAGGCTTCTGTTTAGTTATGAATTTGGCGTGGCTGTGCGTGGTTTTGCTCATGCAGCAACATCATCTATTCAGAGAGGTCTTTGAATAGAGAGTCCCATCTGCCCCCCCCCCCCTTCTCAACTGAGCACAAGTGCATTGCCCAGGGGCCCCAGCTGCATGGGGGGCCCCTGCACTTTCCTCAAAGCAGCTGGTCCTTGAGCCCATGCCGCCCCGAAATTGGGGGCCCCATGATGGCACTGAGAGTGATGGATACACAGGGGAGGCAGGCTGGCAGCGGTGCGCCGTGCTGTGCAAAACGATACAAAGTAAAACTATTTTTTTTATAGAATAGTATAAAAAATAAAAGGTAAAATTAATAAGGCCCCTTTCACACGGGACAGATCCATGAAGATCCACCCCGTGAACCTTTGCTTGCTCATCGGGGATCGCTCCGCTGATCCCCGCTGAGCCGGCGGATGACAAGGCGGTCCCCGCACACTGTGCAGGGACCGCCCTGTCAGATCTCCGCTCTCCTCTATGGGGGGATCGGATGAACACGGAGCGTCTGTCCATGTTCATCCGATCCGCTCTGCAGAAGGATAGAAAAATAGGATTTTCCTCCGTCTGCAGAACCGGAGGATTGCGGACCCGGAGGAGATCGGGTGTCAGCGGATGTTCATCCGCCGACACCCGCGATCTCATAGGGACCAATGTATGTCCCTTTTTCATCTGTAAACGGACGGATGAAAAGGCGAACATACGGTCCGCTGGTGTGAAAGGGGCCTGAGAAAAACTATTTTTTTGTTTTAAACGCGTTTCGTCCTGCCGAGCTCACGTGCAGAAGCGAACGCATATAAAAATGGTGTTCAAACCACACATGTGAGGTATCGTCACGATCGTTAGAGCGAGAGCAATAATTCTAGCCCTAGACTTCCTCTGTAACTCAAAACATGCAACCTGTAGAATTTTTTAAGCGTTGCCTATGGAGATTTTTAAGGGTAAAAGTTTGGGTATGAATTTACTCGGCGTAACATGTCTTTCACAATATAAAGAGAAATTGGGCTAACTTTACTGTTGTCTTATTTTTTTAATAAAAAAAAAGTGTATTTTTTCCCAAAAAAGTGCGCTTGTAAGACAGCTGCACAAATACGGTGTGACATAAAGTATTGCAACGATCACCATTTTATTCTGTAGGGTGTTATAAAAAAATATATAATGTTGGGGGGTTCTAAGTAATTTTCTAGCAAAAGAATGTTTAACTTCTAAACACCAAATCTCAGAAAGAGGCTCGGTCCTTAAGACCCTTTTCACACTGGGGCGGTTTGCAGGCGCTATTGCGCTAAAAATAGCGCCTGTAAACCGACCCTAAACAGCGACTGCTGTTTCTCCAATGTCAAAGCAGGACGGGAAAAAAAGTCCTGCTAGCCGCATCTTTGGAGCGGTGAGAGGAGCGGTGTGTTTACCGCTCCTCCACCGTTCCTTCACATTGAAAGCAATGGGAAACCACGGCTATACCGCCGCCAATGCGCCTCTGCAGACGGATCAGGCAGAGTCTATTTAAAATCCTGGCTCCTGGGTTTAGCTCGTATTTAGCGTGTGGATAGTGTAGGGACAGGTCACCCGTCTGCCAGGGACAGTATTAGAGGCAGGGAAAAGTTCCAGGCAAGTACGGAAAGCAAAGGGATCCGTCACTCTTCCTGGAAACCTCCCCATTTGGGCTCAGACAGGCCAGACCGCATTACACCCATCAACATATATGCTGTCAGCTCGGCTGAAACCTGCTACGCTACATGCTGCTGTCTTCCATGACTGTTCCCGGCTTGACTTCCTTCTGCCAGGCTTGTTGTGAACTGTTTTAGGGCTCTTTCACACGTGTCCGTGTACGGACTCCGCTTTGCTCGGCAAGGATCGCTCCGTTGATCCCCGCTGAGCAGGCAGATGACAGCTCTGTCTCTGCACACAGTGCAGGGACCGATCAGTCAGAGCGCCGCTCTCCTCTATGGGGGATCGGATAAAGACGGACCGTAAAGGACATGTCACCGCTGACATCCGTCGCTCCATAGACCTGCATGGAGCGTCCGTTCAGGTCCGCCTAAAAAACTGGGGGCCTTACTTTGACTTCAATACAAGTTCCTTCAATTGCAATCTGGACTTAAGCCTCGTACACACAACCGGTTTTCTCGGCAAGAAAGCAGCTGGGAGAGCTTTTTGCAGAGAAAACCGGTCGTGTGTCGTGTGTATGGTTTCTCGTCGAGAAAACTGCTGGGAATCTCGACGAGAAAAATCGAGAACCTGATCTCTATTTTCTCGCCGGGATTCTCGTTGGCCTGTTTCCCGACGAGAAAACTGTGTGTATGCGGCTAAAAGCTTACCTGTCCTCCGGTAAGCCTGCGCATGCTCGATGAGACTTTGACGCATGCGCGGTAGCTTACAAGGGTAGTGTAGGGTGAAGCAAGATGGTGGGGACGGCACCGAATGTGACGAGCGCATGCTCGTCGTTGTCGATGACGTCACCGCGTTCTTGCCATTCAAAAGAACGGCGGTTCTTTTGAATGGCCATCTGTATGCACGGCTTGGCAAGAAAAGCTTGCCAGGAATCTCGTCAGGAAAAACAACGTGGATTCTCGGCCGTGTGTACAAGGCTTAATGTGTGTGTTATTGCCGCCACACCACACCAAACCCACCCACACACAGCATTGGCTACTTGAGTTTTTATCTTCTGAACCCTCCCAAACCCCCTGCCCCATGCTAAAATTCAATTCAGCATTGGCCATAGACTTGACTGGGGCCATGTATGGAAGACCTCCAATCTCGGTGAATTGAGGTCGGTTTTCTGGGTTGGGAATGAAATTAATTCCTCATTGCACTTTGCAAGGAACTGTTGAATATGGTGGTGCAAAAAAAAAAAAAGTGTAATCAAAAGTAAAAATAAATACTGTTAGATGTGACAGCTTCCCTTTAAATATATTCACCCCCCAGCAGCTGCAGTTAATAGAGAAGTTGTGGTAAAAAATTGAACTCCAGAAAAGTCAGAAAATTTCACAATGCGTCCTGGACAAGCAGCTTGCTTCATGCCCATTCCATCCTTCTTCTTGGATTTTGCCCGTTCCTCCCGTAGAAAAAAAAAACAAAACATTTCTTGGAAGCCGTCCCCTCTCTCCAAAGAAAGACATAATTTAGCAGAAATACTTGGTGCCAGCAATGTCCTGTTTAGCTGGAAAGTTTACAGATCCTATATCCTGTCTACTTCATGTTAATAAAAAAAAAAGGCAAATTTGAAAAAAAAAAAAAAAAAACTAAATAAAATATTTTTCGTAGGCTCAGGATGCATATCCGCTGCCACGACCAGTCTCACATCCGGATAATTGTAACCTGACACTGTCATTTTTTTTTGTCGCTTGGCGTGCCGGGGCGTCTTGTGCCCTCGTGATGGTAAGTGATGGAGTTATTTGGTACCTTATAAAACAGGGAAGTCATAATGTTTTTCTTTTGGAAAATGCTAAAATGAGTCTTTTCAAAAGGCTTCCAGCAGTTTTATTACTTTCCTGACTGTTGAGTAGAGACCGGTTTAAACAGAACTTCATTTTCTCAGTCTCGAAATTTATCAACGCAGCACATGGGCAGGGAACCCAAATTCCTGGGTGGACATGTCATTCCACTTAGAGTGAACCTGAAATGAAATGAACTTACATAGACTGCCGCGGGCACCTTATAGGAGTCACCTGCGTGCCAGGTCAGTCCTCATATGCCCCAAATCCCAGAACACTCTGGTAAGCAAACAACGTCCTTCACTGTCAACTAGCCTGACCTTAATCCCTTACCTCTAAGGCCCCTTTCACACTGGGGCGGGCAGGTGCGGTGGCGGTATAGCGGCACGATTTTCAGCGCCGCTATACCGTCGTTATCACCGCGGTATGCGGCCGCTAGAGGGGTTATATTAACCCCCGCTAGCGGCCGAAAAAGGGTTAATACCGCCCGCAAACCGCGGCTATTGCCGCGGTTTGGGGGCGGTATTACCGCGGTGTCCCATTGATTTCAATGGGCAGCCGCGGTAAAGGAGCGGTGAACACACCGCTCCTTCACCGCTGTAAAGATGCGGCTAGCAGGACTTTTGGAGCAGTCCTGCTAGCGCACGGGCTTTCACATTGAAGAATACAGGGCACGATTTTTCAGGCGGTATAACAGCGCTAATATTAGCGCTAAACCGCCTGAAAAACGTGCCAGTGTGAAAGGGGCCTTAAAGTGGAAGTAAACCCTCCTATCATTTTCAGGCAAGGAAGCTGCCATCTTGGCCTCTGTTTAATCTTCAAGTGCCATGACGCTGTAGCTGCGGTTTGCGGGTGGTATTAACCCTTTTTCGGGCGCTAGCGGGGGTTAAAACCGCACCGCTAGCGGCCGAATACCTCAGCAATCCCGACGGTATAGCGCCGTTAAAAATAGCGGCGCTATACCGCCACCGCACACACGGCCCCAGTGTGAAACCGGCCTAACTGCTTTTTGAAACTGTTAAATCGATGGGTTTACTTCCGCTTTAAGCCTTACTATTAGTTTATTAGGACCCATTTACACTTGCTTCAAAATGTGGCATTGGACACGCTTTTTTAAACACTTGCCGACCGCCGCACGCAGATATACGTTCACAGAATGGCACGGACAGGCAAAAGGGCATATATATACGTCCCCTTTAATTTGCCGCCCTGTCGCGAGCTCCGTGACCGTGCCTGCGGGACCAGCAGACCCGATCGCCGCCGGTGTCCCGCGATCAGGTCACAGAGCTGAAGAACGGGAGAGGTAAGTGTAAACAAACCTTTCCCCGTTCTTCCTAGTGAGAGTGTCACTGATCGTCTGTTCCCTGTCATCAAGAAGGACGATCAGTGACGTCACACACCAAGCCACGCCCCCCTACAGTAAGAATCACTCATTAGGTCACACTTAACCCCTTCAGCCCCCCCCCCTACAGGTTAACCCCTTCACTGCCAGTGTCACTTTCACAGTAATCAGTGCATTTTTATAGCACTGGTTGCTGTAAAAATGACAATGGTCCCAAAATGGTGTCAAAAGTGTCCGATGTGTCTGCCCTAATGTCGCCGTCATGATAAAAATCGCTGATCGCCGCCATAACTAGTAAAAAAAATAATTATTAATAAAAATGCCATAAAACTATCCCCTATTTTGTAGACGCTATAACTTTTGCGCAAACAAATCAATAAACACTAATTGCATTTTTTTTTTACCAAAAATATGTAGAAGAATACGTATCGGCCTAAACTGAGGAAAAAAAGTTTTTTTATATATTTTTTGGGGATATTTATTATAGCAAAAAGTCAAAAATATTGATCTTTTTTTCAAAATTATCGCTCTATTTTTGTTTATAGCACAGAAAATAAAAACCGCAGAGGTGATCAAATACCACCAAAAGAAATCTCTATTTGTGGGAAAAAAAGGACATCAATTTTGTTTGGGAGCCACTTTGCACGACCGCGCAATTGTCAGTTAAAACGACGCAGTACCGAATCGCCAAAAGTGGCCTGGTCTTTAACCAGCCAAAATAGTTCGGGGCTGAAGTGGTTAAAGCACTCCGAATGCCAATCAAAGCTCCTGTCATTAAATAAAATTGGTCACTTCACTTCAAAAATGATACCCATGTTGCTTTTTTGGTGCTTCAAAGTGTCTATGACAATGCTCGCTTATGCCGCGTACACACGACCGTTTTTAATGTCATTGAAAAAAACGTCATTTTTCTCGACGTGATTTTTCGTGTTTCCTCTCAAGCCTGCCTTGCCTACACACTATCGTGAAAAAAAATGCTCGAGCAAAGCGCGGTGACGTACAACACGTACGACGGCACTATAAAGGGGAAGTTCTATTCGGATGGCGCCACCTTTCATGTTAGTAAAGTTTGTTGAGCGACGATTCGCGCTTTTCAGCCTCGTGCTTTTCAGTCCGTTACAGCGTGACGAATGTGCTATTTTTTTTCACGTCATTAAAAGCATACACACGGCCGTTTTTCATGACGAGAAAAACGACGATGTAAAAAACGACGTGAAAAATTAGAGCATGTTCCAATTTTTCCATGGCCGTTTTTCTCATTTTTAATGACCATTTTAAAAAATGACATTTTTCTCATCATTAAAAACGGTCGTATGTACGCGGCATTACAGTACCTGCAGCTTTTGAGGGGCATTTATTCAGTGTAATGCCGCGTACACACGACCGTTATTCATGTCATGATTGATGACGTGATTTTTCGTGTTCCCTCTCAAGCCTGCCTTGCATACACACGTTCGTGAAAAAAAATGCTCGAGCAAAGCGTGGTGACGTCCAATCACATCTGATCACATGTACACTAGGAAATGCCGGTGATCAAAGTGTGGGGAGAGGAGAGCCGATCAGCGGGCATCACATAGGGGAGACCTGTACAGATAATCAGAACACTGATCATCAGTATAGCCCCAACAGTGCCCAGCAGTGATGCCAGTCTGTGCTCATCAGTGATGCCAATTTGTGCCCATTAGTGAGGCCAATCTGTGCCCATCAGTGCTGCCCATTATTGCCCATCAGTGCCGCCTAACAGTGCCCATCAGTGCTGCCCATTATTGCCCATCAGTGCCGCCTATCAATGCTGCCTAACAGTGCTCATCAGTGCTGCTTATCAGTGCTCATCAGTACTGCATATCAGTGCCGTCTCATCAGTGCCCATCAGTGCCCTTCAGTGTCGTCTCATCAGTGCCCATCAGTGAAGGAGAAAAATTACTTATTTCCAAAGTTTTCTGACAGAAACTAACAAAAACTTTTTTTTTTTCAAAAGTGTTTTAAGCAAAAAATAAAAAACCCAGCGGTGATTAAATACCACCAGAAAAAAGCTCTATTTGTGTGAAAAAAAACAATAAAAATGTAATTTGGGTACAGTGTTGCATGACCGCGCACTTGTCATTCAAAGTGTGACAGCACTGAAAGTTGAAAATCGGCCGGGGCAGGAAGGGGGTGAAAGTGCCCCGTATTGAAGTGGTTAATCAAGGTTTTGGCCTCATACACACGGACGTTTTTACAGTGGCGTTTTTGAGCTTTTTTTTGCAGCTTAAAAACGCAACTCCATGTTATTCAATGGCCTCATACACACAATGGTGTTTTTGAGCTTTAACAGGCATTGGCGTTTTTAAGCTCCAAAAAAACCCCAAGACCAGCGCATTCTGAGGCTCCAGCGCTAGAGCTGTAAAAACGCCAGGCGATGGTAAAGGGTGTTAAACACAGTTTAACGAGGCTTAACGCTGTATACACAGCCAGAGCTGCCTTAATAAAATACTTTAAAGACCTGTGTAGTGTGTTTATTTTTGACACTTTTTTATTAGGTGAATGGGTGGGGTACGATGTACCCCATACTCATTCACCTAGGGTTGGGGGCCAGGATCTGGGGGCCCCCTTGTTAAAGGGGGCTTCCAGATTCCCATAAGTCCCCTGCCTGCAGATCCCGACAACCACGGGCAAGGGTTGTCGGGAAGAGGCCCTTGTCCTTATCAACATGGGGACAAGGTGCTTTGGGGTGGGGGGCGAAGGGCCCCCCTGCCCCGAAGCACCCACCCCCCCATGTTGAGGACATGTGGCCTGGTATGGTCCAGGAGGGGGCGCTCGCTCGTCCCCTCCCTTTCCTGACCTTCCAGGCTGCGTGCTCGGATAAAGGTCTGGTATGGATAAAAAAAAAATGGCGTGGGGGGGTTCCCCTTAAGATCCATACGAGACTGAAGGGTCTGGTATCGTCTTGGGGGGAACCTGACGCAAAAAATGTTTTACATTTTGGAAGGGTTCCCTTTCAAGATTCTCAGCACACAAGTCATACTGCAAGTCGGATCATCTTGATCCGACTTCTGGTGCGACTTCTATTCAAATCAATGGACTCCCATAGGGAACCATTGATTTTGAATAGAGACAGAGAAACGCCGGACGAGGCTTAGCCTCGTTTAATCGAGTTTAACACCTTTTACTGGCGCCTGGCGTTTTTACAGCTCTAGCGCTGGAGCCTCAGAATGTGCTGGTCCTGGGGTTTTTTTGGAGCTTAAAAACGCCTATTCCACTTACAGCTCCTAAACGCCTTGGTGGGCATGAGGCCACAGGCTAATATGGAGAGGCGTTTTAAGCTGTGAAAAACTCTCCTAAAAGCGGTTGTAAAAACGTCCGTGGGAGTACAGGGAAAGGGGGGGGGGGGAATTGCAAAGGACAAAGCAGGAAAGGGTTTGAATTTTTAATGCTGCGGGGAAATTTTCTTTTCCTGACAGACTCCATGGCAGTCTACGTGTGGGTTAACCCCGCCTCTTCTCCAATGCTATAGGACCTCCTTCCCATAAATTAGAGCTCACCGCTAGGGACTGTGTTCCTTTTTTGTCCTCCTCATGGACCTTCATCACGTTTGTTCCTGTACATCGTCCTGTCGGATGACTTCTGTTCCTGATACCAACTATGTAGTGCAAACCCAGGGCCCAGCCAAAGAATGCGTTAAAATATCTGATTTCGCACCCCCCCCCCCCCCCCCTCATTCATTCCTTTCAGCCCTTCCAGATCAGACCGCCAAATCGCAGTCCAAGACAACAGAGACCTTGCCAGGTCGCAACATCATCACTCATCATCCAGGTCCAGATACGACTCTTTGTCTAGGACCCACCAGCAGAAGAGATGTTCCCATTCCTCCTCCAGGCACTGCACCCACTGCCATGACAGCTGCTCTGATCGCAGGGCCTGCTGGGGATGTGGAACTTGAGTCCCGGAGGGAAAATCATTGTGTGATCCATTCTATGCCCGGGCGGTTGGGGAAAAAGAGATGGAAAACCAACAGATGGTGTCTCTTGTTAAGCGTGTGATGCAACAATCCCTAAAGGAATGGGGTACATCCCGCACGCGGAGCCAGTCCAACACCTTATCTGGCTCCCTGGCTGACGACGCCCTGGAGGATCCGGGCCCATTCCAGCCCTACAATGCCTCCACTGATTCCTCGCACAGCGAGATGGAGGGAGATGAGTTCGTCTGAAGCTTCGACTACACCCTGGTTTCCCCACTAATCAAGGTGGCCAAAGAGGCCCTTAAGTGGGAAGACGCTACCACTCCTCCGGCTAAGCAGAGGAAGTTCTTTAAATAGTTGGGGAAGAAACGTTCCAACTTTCCACTCCTTTCTGAACTTAATTGACGAGGAATGGAGCAAGGTAGATAAGAAGACCTCTATGTCAAGTAGAACCTCCAGGTTATACCCCTTCAAGGCTGAGAAGGTGAAGCATCTGGAAAACACTCCCCTTGTAGACGCAGCTTTGTTGCGACTCGCCAAGCACATCACTCTTCCCTTGGAAGATGCTGTATCCCTCAAAGATGGCCTCGAGAGAAGGATAGACCAAAACCTTAAGAGGATTTACGGGCTAGCCGGTATGGCTTGCAAACCCACCCTGGCCCTAGCGGCCTTGTCCAATGCTATGTAAACCTGGACAGAGAATGTGGACTCTGTCTCAGAAGAGATAGCCAGAGGTTCGGCAGTCCAGGAACTGAAACTGGCAGTGGCCTTCCTGGGGGGGGGCTTCGATCGACCTTATCTGCCTGTTGGCCCGGGCTGTGCTGTCTTCGGTCATGGCTAAGCGGGTCTTGTGGTTACGCCCACGGCTTGCTATCCTGACATCCGAACAAGCCTGGTGTAGGATCCCTTTTGAGTGGCCCTTGCTGTTCGGCAACAGACTGGACAGCACCATAGCCCGGGCCACGGGTGGGAAGTCGGGCTTCCTGCCTCAGGATAGACATCTGTTCAGTCAAAAGTATCCCCAGCAAAGGCGCAGTGCCGAGCGTTCAAGGGAAGCACGCTCTTACAAGCCCGGCTGGGACTTCAGAAGGAATTGGAGCGGAAGGCAGGCACCCTTCCATAAATCCGCCAAGAGCCAGGCGTCCAGGGGACGTGAGCAGGCCAATTCTTTTTAAGATTGGGCCCGCCTAGGCAGGCCGGGTAGCAGCTCGTCTGCTTTTTTTCCGGCACGTCTGGGTGGCCTCAATCTCGGACTACTGGATCATCAAGACGGTCTCCTCAGGCCACATATGGTCCTTCACCAGTTTTCCTCCCTCCAGGGTAATTTTCACCCTGCTGCCACGGTCAGAAGGAAAGAAGCAGGTATTACTGTCCTATGTGGATTCGCTGAGAACTCAAGGAGCAGCGGTGCCTGTCCCGGAGGGCGAAGAATTCCAGGGGGTATACTCCCCTCTCTTCCTAGTGCAAAAGAAAAACGGTTCCTGGCACCCTGTGATAGACTTAACTTATCTGAACAAGTTGGCCCTATGGAGGTTAAGCCCCTTTCAGTCAGGGTTTCTTCAACAATGGAAATCAGGGGACGTCAATCAGTCGATTTCATATAACATCATTGATGAGGAACAGCCTCTTCTGGTGGCTTCAATGCAAAAATTTGCTCAATTGCCACTCCATCGCTCCAGTCTCCTGGGTCACGGTCACGACTGATGCCAGCGGGGCTGGTTGGGAAGCCCTCTGCAGGGCGGAACTTGCACAGGGCAAGTGGGATGCCCGTCTTCACAATCCGGGCTCGAATATCCTGGAACTTTGGGTAGCTTGGTGTGCCCTTCAGTCCTTTCACTCATCTCCTGAAAGGGGAATCAGTATTATTAAGGATGGACAATACCACAGCGGTCTCCTACGTAAAGAGACAAGGAGGTACGCGGAGCTGTAGTCAAGGTGGTGGTGATAGCACCCTACTGGCCGAAAAGGCCATGGTTTTCCCTCCTGATCCAGCTCAGCTTCCGGGATCCGGTGCTTCTTCCTCTCAGGCTGGACCTTCTTTCTCAGGGGGCAGTCCTGCACTCTTGTCTGGCATTTCTGGGACTGATGGTCTGGTTCTTGAGAGGGAAAGGCTGGAATCTCTCGGGTGCGCCTCAAGAGTGATTTCCACCCTCATGAGCTCAAGGATGAAGAGCACAAATAAAGTTTATGGGAGAATATGGGTCAAGTTTGTTGAGTTCTCATCTTCTACGGGCAGATCATGTAGAAATCCAGAAGTTCAGGATATCCTCAGCTTCCTTCAATGCGGCCTAGATCTATCTCTATCCATCAGCTCTCTTAGAGTCCAAGTCTCAGCCTTATCAGCCTTCTCCGGAACATCATGGGCTTTTCACCCTTTAATCTGGCAGTTCTTCCGTGGGGCGTCAAGACTCATGCCCTAAAGGAGACCAAGATACCCCAAATGGGTTCTTCCCCTTGTACTCAACTCGTTGTCTGAACTCGTTACCATGGGGTCTTCCCCGCTTTCTATCAAAGACCTTTCTGCTAAAGTCACTTTCCTAGTAGCCATCACTTCGGCTAAGAGGGTCTCGGAGATCGGGTCCCTAGGTTACGAAGAATCTTTTCTGACATTCTTTTCGGACCGGGTGGTCCTTATTCCTATACTCGGCTCAAACCCGAAAGTTACCTCAGTGTTCCATGAGAACCAAGAAATCGTCCTGCCTACTTTCAGGACCCCGGGATCCACTGAAATTCATCCTCTGGATGTAGGCGAAATTCTGAAGGAATACCTGCAAGTTACTTCCTCCTTTAGACGCTCTGACTACCTGTTTATCCTGCACTCTGGCAGTAACGAAGGAAATCGAGCCGCGACCTCAACGATTGCGGCCTGGATCGTCCAGTCCATCCAACAGGCGTATAGAGCTAAGGGCTTGGCTCCTCCGGAGGCGGTGACGACACATTCCACCACGGGTATAGCGGCTTCATGGGCGGCAGCCTGGCATGTGGCTCCGTACGTTAACTGCAAAGCGGCCTCATAGGCCTCCATTAATACCTTTATGTCACATTACTGTATTGAGCCTGCTTCACTATCTTCTGTGAACTTTGGTTTAAAAATCCTGTTGGTTGACGGGTCAAATGAATTTTTTTTCTGTTCAGCATACCCACCCGTGTGGACTGGCTAGTTATTTCCCACACGTAGACTGCCATGGAGTCTGTCAGGAAAACTGAAAATGTATTGCCAAATACTTACTGTAAAGTCGGAGTTCCCGTCCATCGGTCAAGAGTCGTCTAGTTACGGAACACAGTCCCTAGCGGTGAGCTCTAATTTATGGGAAGGGGGTCCTATAGCATTGGAGAGGAGGCGGGGTTAACCCACACGTAGACTGCCATGGAGTCCATCAGGAAAGGAAAGAAAAATTACGGTAAGTATTTGGTAATTCATTTTCCGTTTTGTTGTCAGCTTTTATTGGTGGGGACACAATAATAATAATAATAACCAAAAAAACAGAATTTAAAATGAACAGAACAGCATTTTGCTTTTTGAACCAAGCTTCTAGCGGCCATCAGTCACTGTACACACAATTTGGCACCATAAAATAGACCATCCTAGCTGTTCCTGAACGCAGCGGGCCTCACCATCCTCGAATCACATTTTTCCATGTGTTTGACAATTTCCTTTCTCAAACCAGGCGAAACAGTGGAGGAAAAAAAAAAAGAAAGAAAGAAAAAGAAATTTCAGAGTGTGTACACAAGCACTGACTTGTTCTGGCGGTTACATAATTGTACATGGACGAATTGGTTCCGCTGTAATTAACAACGCAATAATCATGGACGGCTCCAGCGATGAGACGAGAGACAACAATTTAACACGGTTCTGGAATTCTTTTGAAAGCAGAGACTGAGATGAGGTACAAGATAGAGGGGGCCCGTCTTCACTATTAATATTGGAGACAGGTTGCACCAGCTGGAAAAACTTATAAAAACATTTTAGGGCCTAAATTTTATTTTTTTGTTTCCATTCCATTCATTATTTATTTATTTTGCTACTTAATTAGAATACATAGACAAATCTAGATGATGTCGTGATTGGAATATGGCGCACGGCAGGCGATGTGCAGCCAATATAGGAGGCACCGGCCTTCTCTTTCCAAGGGCTGCTTGTGTTAAAGTTGGAGATGAAAAAAAAAATTCATAGAAGTTCAGATGCTGAACCAAACCCCACTGAAATTAATGGGAGACAAAACTCTCAAATTAATAATAGCCATTTTGTTGGCTAATAGGTAAGTGGGTGTAAAAAAAAATAAAAAAAATCATGCATTGCCTTAGGGAACATATACAAATACAAAAAAAACAAACATTTTTTTTTAAATTCTATTTGGCAGGAAACAGCAATTCTTTTAAATACTTAAAGTGAAACATTAAAAATTCCCAATTCCTTTAAACACTTCAAGTCTGGAAACTTTCACCCCCTTCCAGTCTAGGCCATTTTTTCAGTTTTTAGCACTGTCGTACTTTGAAAGACAATTACTCAGTCATGAAACACTGTACCCACATGAAATTTATATACATTTTTTGAGTCAGATAGAGCGTTCTTTTGGCAGTATTTAATCACCACTAAACTAACAAAAAAAGACAACATTTTTTTTTTTTTTAAAGTTTATCTTATGCCCTGTACACACGATCGGTTTTTCCGACGGGATAAACTCCGACGGAATTTTCCATCGGAATTCCGTTCAAGCTGTCTTGCATACACACTGTCATGCCAAATTCCGGCCGTCCAAAACGCGGTGATGTACAACATGTACAACGGCACTATAAAGGGGAAGTACAAATACAACGGCGCCACCCTCTGGGCTGATTTTGCTGATTTTGTGTTACCGCGTGTTATTAAAAGTTTGGTGAGAGCCGATTCGCGCTTTTCAGTCTTCATTCTGTTCAGATCGTTTTCTGCTGTTCAGTTGGTGCTTGTGGGTTCGTATCTGTCTTTCAGGGCATGTAGTCAGGTCATATCTGTTTTTCAGTGCGTTCTTGTCCGCTCGTTTCTGTTTTTCAGGTCGTTCTTCATAGGACTTTCTGTTCCTCAGTGCGTTCTGTTTAGTTTGTTCTGACCAGCCAACCGCTTTATAGCCATGTTGGAAGTACGTTCTCGTCGTAGAGTTCGTGTTGCGTATGGGCTTGGTGTTGGGGTTAATGCTTTAACCCAAGCTCAGTCCATAAACAGGGTGAGGAGGAGTTCATGGACAAAGAATTTGTTGCTCCAGCGGGACCAATTCTGTCATATGCCTCTGCTGTGGGAGATCCAGGAGAATAATCCTGATGACTTCAGGAATTATCTCCGGATGACGGACCCCGTTTTTCACCGTCTGTTGGATTTGCTGTCCCCCTATATCACGAGGCAGGGCACTGTGATGCGACAAGCCATCACTGCCGAGCAGAGGCTAATCGCCACGTTGAGATACCTGGCGACAGGGAGAAGTCTGCAGGACCTGAAGTTCACGACAGGCCTCTCCCCCCAGGCTCTGGGGATCATTATACCAGAGACATGTTCTGCCATCATCCAAGTCCTGCAGAAGGACTATATTAAGGTAAGTTTTCTCCTTTAACATCACATTCTATGCATTAAATGTATGCTAATGTATAGTATTTCTATCATCATTCCCTAATTACCATGATTGTAATATGCTGTGAATGTCCCCTTTGTCCCCATGCATGCTGTAAGCTTTTAATGCTCTTTTTTGGCCTACATGCATATTTGCCTTCACTAACCTCTCCAGCATGCTATCCTGGGCCCATACACACCTAACCTAGTCACTTACCAATGTATTTTGTCAGCTCCATTGTAGTGCTTTACCCCCCCACCCCCCTAAAATTTATCCAAATGTTTTTGTTCTCATTAAATTCAGGCAGAGTGGCAGAGGCTTTTTTTGGAGGGCCCAAACTCATCTAGAACCCCCCCCCCCCTAAAATGTGTACAAATGTTTTTGTTCTCATTAAATTCAGGCAGAGTGGCAGAGGCTTTTTTTGGAGGGCCCAAACTCATCTAGAACCCCCCCCCCCTAAAATGTGTACAAATGTTTTTGTTCTCATTAAATTCAGGCAGAGTGGCAGAGGCTTTTTTGGAGGGCCCAAACTCATCTAGAACCCTCCCCTCTCCTAAACTTTTGCCAATGAGCCATCAGAGGGGGTGAGGAGTCTGTTAAGTGGGCCTTATATTTGTGTTTTTAAATACTCCTTCAAATAAATGTTATACTGATGTTGGCCAAGAATGTTTTTGTAGAGTCTGCTTGCAATGTTATGTGCAAAAGTACAATTTTTTTTTTTCATGTTTGACTCCACCGTTTTCTTCAACACCACAGGAATGGCAGACTGTGGCTTCCCAATTTGCCGAGCGGTGGGACTTCCCCAACTGCGGAGGGGCAATAGACGGGAAGCACATCCGCATCGTGCCACCACCCAATTCCCCTATGTGAATGAAACAAAAGGTATACTTAGCACACAGATATTTGAGGCCAGAAATAGGAATATGAAACATTGCTTGGTAGTGGGGTACAATCGTCTGTTTTGGCAGAGTCCCAAGATGAAGACATGATTTTTTCCTTACCAAAGATGGAATACTTACCCTTTTTGGACAATTTTCACACATGGAGACACCCCAAAAGTATCCACTGAAGCACCTGTGTGGGGCACCCTAAAAAGGTTGTTCTAGTGTCCCACACTAGTGCTCCAGAGTCAAGATGTGGAAACAGCTGTTGAGTGTCCTCTCCTTTTCACTGAATCTATAGTTTGCATTTCCTTCTAGTTACAAACACATCTAGACAACTATATTATAAACTTAATTTAAATACAAATAGGCATGACCACATGTTTTTTAGCTGTATCTGCCCAAAACATTGTATTTTGTGGGCAAACGATGTTTACTACAACCGATTACTTTGGCCACTAACCTGAAAGTTGTCATTTTAACCACCTCGCGCCCGCCGTACGAGTATATACGGCCGCAAGGTGGTTGTCAATTGCCGGGAGGCCGTTATTATACGGCCTCCTCTAATTTGGCCACTAGGGGCGCGCGAGCGCCGCCGGCGGCGCGCGCACGTGCCCGGCGCGTCACTGCAATGCCGATGCGCGTGCCTGGCGGCCGCGATGTCCGCTATGCACCCGCGATCAGCTGTTACAGAGGCAGGACGTGGATCTCTGTGTGTAAACACAGAGATCCATGTCCTGTCAGGGAGAGGGGACCGATGCTGTGTCCCTTGTACATAGGGACACAGATCGGTCACCTCCCCCAGTCACTCCCCTCCCCCCACAGTAACAATCACTCCAGGGAACACATTTAACCCCTTCCTCGCCCCCTAGTGTTAACCCCTTCCCTGCCAGTCACATTTATACAGTAATCAGTGCATATTTATATCACTGTTCGCTGTATAAATGTGAATGGTCCCAAAATAGTGTCAAAAGTGTTCCGATGTGTCCGCCATAATGTCGCAGTCACAAAAAAAATCACTGATCGCCGCCATTACTAATAAAAAAAAAAAAATTATAAAAATGCCATAAAACTACCCCCTATTTTGTAAACGCTATAAATTTTGCGCAAACCAATCAATAAACGCCGATTGCGATTTTTTTTTACCAAAAATATGTAGAAGAATACGTATCGGCCTAAACTGAGGAAATTTTTTTTTTTTTTTTTAACCACTTAAGCCCCGGACCATTTCGGGCCATTAGGACCAGGCCTGTTTTTGGGATTCGGCACTGCGCTGCTTTACCTGTAAATTGTGCGGACATGCAATGTTGTACCCAAATGAAATTTGCGTCCTTTTCTTCCCACAAATAGAGCTTTCTTTTAATGGTATTTGATTGCCTCTGCGATTTTTATTTTTTGCGATATAAACAGAAAAAGACCGAAAATTTTGAAAAAAAATGATATTTTTTACTTTTTGTTATAAGAAAAATCGAATAAACTCAATTTTAGTCATACATTTAGGCCAAAATGTATTCAGCCACATGTCTTTAGTAAAAAAAATGTCAATAAGCGTATATTTATTGGTTTGCGCAAAAGTTATAGCGTTTACAAACTAGGGTACATTTTCTGAAATTTACACAGCTTTAAATTTATGACTGCCTATCTCATTTCTTGAGGTGCTAAAATGGCAGGGCAGTACAAAACCCCCCCAAATGACCCCATTTTGGAAAGTAGACACCCCAAGGAAATTGCTGAGAGGCATGTTGAGCCCATTGAATATTTTTTTTTTTGTCCCAAGTGATTGAATAATGACAAAAAAAAAAAAAAATACAAAAAGTTGTCACTAAATGATATATTGCTCACACATGCCATGGTTATATGTGGAATTGCACCCCAAAATACATTCTGCTGCTTCTCCTGAGTACGGGGATACCACATGTGTGGGACTTTTTAGGAGCCTAGCCACGTACGGGACCCCGGAAACCAAGCACCGCCTTCAGGATTTCTAAGGGCGCAAATTTTTGATTTCACTCCTCACTACCTATCACAGTTTCGAAGGCCATAAAATGCCAAAATAGCACAAAACCCCCCCAAATTACCCCATTTTGGAAAGTAGACACCCCAAGCTATTTACTGAGAGGCATGTTCAGTCCATGGAATATTTTATATTTTGCCACAGGTTGCGGGAATATGACAAACTTTTTTTTTTTTGCACAAAGTTGTCACTAAATTATATATTGCTCACACATGCCATGGGCATATGTGAAATTACACCCCAAAATACATTCTGCTGCTTCTCCTGAGTACGGGGATACCACATGTGTGGGACTTTTTGGGAGCCTAGCCGCGTACGGGACCCCAAAAACCAAGCACCGCCTTCAAGGTTTCTAAGGGCATAAATTTTTGATTTCACTCCTCACTACCTATCACAGTTTTGAAGGCCATAAAATGCCAAGATGGCACAAAACCCCCCCAAATGACCCCATTTTGGAAAGTAGACACCCCAAGCTATTTGCTGAGAGGCATGTTGACCCCATTGAATATTTTTTTTTTTTGTCCCAAATGATTGAATAATGACAAAAAGAAAAAAAAAAATGTACAAAAAGTTGTCACTTAATGATATATTGCTCACACATGCCATGGTTATATGTGGAATCGCACCCCAAAATACATTCTGCTGCTTTTCCTGAGTACGGGGATACCACATGTGTGGGACTTTTTGGGAGCCTAGCCGCGTACAGGGCCCCAAAAACCAAGCACCGCCTTCAGGATTTCTAAGGGCGTAAATTTTTGATTTCACTCCTCACTACCTATCACAGTTTCGAAGGCCAAAAAATGCCAAAATAGCACAAAACCCCCCCAAATTACCCCATTTTGGAAAGTAGACACCCCAAGCTATTTGCTGAGAGGCATGTTGAGTCCATGGAATATTTTATATTTTGCCACAGGTTGCGGGAATATGACAAACTTTTTTTTTTTTGCACAAAGTTGTCACTAAATGATATATTGCTCACACATGCCATGGGCATATGTGAAATTACACCCCAAAATACATTCTGCTGCTTCTCCTGAGTACGGGGATACCACATGTGTGGGACTTTTTGGGAGCCTAGCCGCGTACGGGACCCCAAAAACCAAGCACCGCCTTCAAGGTTTCTAAGGGCATAAATTTTTGATTTCACTCCTCACTACCTATCACAGTTTTGAAGGCCATAAAATGCCAAGATGGCACAAAACCCCCCCAAATGACCCCATTTTGGAAAGTAGACACCCCAAGCTATTTGCTGAGAGGCATGTTGACCCCATTGAATATTTTTTTTTTTTGTCCCAAATGATTTAATAATGACAAAAAGAAAAAAAAAAATGTACAAAAAGTTGTCACTAAATGATATATTGCTCACACATGCCATGGTTATATGTGGAATTGCACCCCAAAATACATTCTGCTGCTTTTCCTGAGTACGGGGATACCACATGTGTGGGACTTTTTGGGAGCCTAGCCACGTACAGGGCCCCAAAAACCAAGCACCGCCTTCAGGATTTCTAAGGGCGTAAATTTTTGATTTCACTCCTCACTACCTATCACAGTTTCGAAGGCCATAAAATGCCAAAATAGCACAAAACCCCCCCAAATTACCCCATTTTGGAAAGTAGACACCCCAAGCTATTTGCTGAGAGGCATGTTGAGTCCATGGAATATTTTATATTTTGCCACAGGTTGCGGGAATATGACAAACTTTTTTTTTTTTTGCACAAAGTTGTCACTAAATGATATATTGCTCACACATGCCATGGGCATATGTGAAATTACACCCCAAAATACATTCTGCTGCTTCTCCTGAGTACGGGGATACCACATGTGTGGGACTTTTTGGGAGCCTAGCCGCGTACGGGACCCCAAAAACCAAGCACCGCCTTCAAGGTTTCTAAGGGCATAAATTTTTGATTTCGCTCCTCACTACCTATCACAGTTTTGAAGGCCATAAAATGTCAAAATAGCCCAAAACCCCCACAAATGACCCCATTTTGGAAAGTAGACACCCCAAGCTATTTGCTGAGAGGCATGGTGAGTATTTTACAGCTCTCATTTGTTTTTGAAAATTAAGAAAGACATTTTTTTTTCTTTTTTTTTTCTTTTTTTACATTTTCAAAACTTTGTGACAAAAAGTGAGATCTGCAAAATACTCAACATACCTCTCAGCAAATAGCTTGGGGTGTCTACTTTCCAAAATGGGGTCATTTGGGGGGGTTTTGTGCCATCTGGGCATTCCATGGCCTCCGAAACTGTGATAGGCAGTGAGGAGTGAAATCAAAAATTTACACCCATAGAAATCCTGAAGGCGGTGCTTGGTTTTTGGGGTCCCGTACGTGGCTAGGCTCCCAAAAAGTCCCACACATGTGGTATCCCCGTACTCAGGAGAAGCAACAGAATGTATTTTGGGGTGTAATTCCACATATGCCCATGGCATGTTTGAGCAATATATAATTTAGTGACAACTTTTTGTACATTTTTTTTTTTTGGTCATTATTCAATCACTTGGGACAAAAAAAAAAAATATTCAATGGGCTCAACATGCCTCTCAGCAAATAGCTTGAGGTGTCTACTTTACAAAATGGGGTCATTTGGGGGGGTTTTGAACTGTCCTGGCATTTTATGCACAACATTAGGAAGCTTATGTCACACATCATCCACTCTTCTAACCACTTGAAGACAAAGCCCTTTCTGACACTTTTTGTTTACATGAAAAAAAATTTTTTTTTGCAAGAAAATTATGTTGAACCCCCAAACATTATATATTTTTTTAAAGCAAAGGCCCTACAGATTAAAATAGTGGGTGTTGCATTTTTTTTTCCACACAGTATTTGCGCAGCGATTTTTCAAACGCATTTTTTTGGGGAAAAACACACTTTTTTTATTTTTAATGCACTAAAAAACACTATATTGCCCAAATGTTTGATGAAATAAAAAAGATGATCATAGGCCGAGTACATGGATACCAAACACGACATGCTTTAAAATTGCGCACAAACGTGCAGCGGCGACAAACTACATTCATTTTTAAAAGCATTTAAAAGCCTTTACAGGTTACCACGTTAGATTTACAGAGGAGGTCTACTGCTAAAATGACTGCCCTCGATCTGACCTTCGCGGTGATACCTCACATGCATGATGCAATTGCTGTTTACATATGACGCTAGACCGACGCTTGCGTTCGCCTTTGCGCAAGAGCAGGGGGGGACAGCGGTGCTTTTTTTTTTTTTTTTTTATTATTTATTTGGCTTTTTTATTTTATTTTTAAACTGTGCCTTCCATATTTTATTTTTTTACCATTTTTATCGTTATCTCAGGGAATGTAAATATCCCCTATGATAGCAATAGGTAGTGACAGGTACTCTTTTTTTGAAAAAAAATTGGGGGGTTAGACCCTAGATCTTTCCTCTGCCCTCAAAGCATCTGACCACACCAAGATCGGTGTGATAAAATGCTTTCCCAATTTCCCAATGGCGCTTTTTATATCCGGGGGGGCATTCCCTCCCACTGCTTGTAAAAGCAGTCTGGAGGCTAATTATCTGCTAGAATTGCTTTTACATGAAAGCCGGCCGCAGGCTGAAAAGAATGATACCAAGATGATACCTAAACCCGCAGGCATCATTCTGGTATAAACATTCAAAGTCCAGCAACATACCAGTACGTTGCTGGTCCTTGTTGGACATGTATTGTAATCTTTTTTTTCATACAGCCTATTGGCTGAACGAAAAAAAGAGATTGATTGGTGGGTATGCCCACCATTAGAATACCTCCCTTCATCCACCCACTTCTAATGATGGGCATATATGCCGAAGCATGGGGGCATCCTCCCGCAAAAAAGTTATGCCGCGTACACACGGTCAAGCCTTCGTCGGAATTTCGACCGTATGTACGCGGCATAAAAGGTTATGCCGCGTACACACGGTCGGACTTTTCCACGGGCAAGCCTCCGTTGGAATTTCGACCGTATATACGCGGCATTAGGAGCAAAATCGCTCCTCCGCCCCTGCTGCCCCCATGCTTCGGCATATATGCTCTTTTTTTTAACTGTGGTGGTGAAATCACCTCCTACAGCGTTGGAGTCACGGCTTTATGTATCGTGGGAGCAAACGCTGTTGCTGTCAAGATAAATAGATCCACGCTGCAACTGAATGGCGTACCTGCTAAGCAAATGGTGGTTAACATTAAAACAAAGTAACATTACAGTACAACAGTAAGACCTTACCATGCCATACCTGCAAAGCAAATACCAAAACAAAACCTAGTAAAAAATAAAAAAATGTTTTAACGCAACCTGTGCCTAAAATATATATATGCCGAAGCATGGGGGCATCCTCCCGCAAAAAAGTTATGCCGCGTACACACGGTCGGAATTTTCCACGGGCAGGCCTCCGTTGGAATTTCGACCGTATGTACGCGGCATTAGGAGCAAAATCGCTCCTCCGCCCCTGCTGCCCCCATGCTTCGGCATATATGCTCTTTTTTTTAACTGTGGTGGTGAAATCACCTCCTACAGCACTGGAGTCACGGCTTTATGTATCGTGGGAGCAAACGCTGTTGCTGTCAAGATAAATAATTCCGCGCTGCAGTTGAATGGCGCACCTGAAAACAAAAAATTACATACCTGAAAAGCAAGCATGATAAAACATTGCAGAATAGAATACAGTAAAAAAGAGCAGAACAATAGAGAGAAAATAGAGAGAGAGAGAACAATAAAACGACAACTATTTTTGTTTTTTTTATTTTATATTTTTTTTGTGTTTTGTTTTTTACGTTTTTTTTTTTCTTTTTTACACTTTTTTTTGTAACTTTACAACTGTAATGGTTCGGGTCTCTCAAAATGTAATGGCATCTTGGGAGACCCTGTGTAAGTGTGTCCTAGTCTGTGAAATGCTGTACCCTACGCTAAAACTTCACTTTTGAGTGGTAGCGTTCAAAACATTCACCTTGGCAAAGACCAGGCTTGTCAGGACAGAGTGGACAAAAACTACGGGTGTCACGCCTAAATCCGCGCTTGCTACAGACACGACATCTTTTTTGGGGGTGGCTTTGGGTAGGGGTACTCGGGAGGACATACGGATAATGCCTCTAATGCAGCCGGCTTACTGCATTTGGTAGGGGATGGTGAGGTGCAGAACCGCCTGGATACAGGAGTTCTGTGACTATCTCATTCTGGAATTTTAGAAGAGATAACGTCCCGCCTGAAGCTCTGTATAGCACATGAGCGTTCAGCAAAGCCAATTGGAATAATGATAGAGAAACTTTTTTGTACCAGCGTCTCGCCTTACGGTCAATTAGATACGGCGCCATCAACTGGTCGTTGAGGTCCACCCCTCCCATATTTTGGTTATATTCGTGGACACAGAGGGGTTTCTCCACAACACCAGTCGCCGTACGAATTTGGACTGTCGTGTCTGCATGAAGGGAGGTAAGAAGGAAAACATTCTTATTGTCCCTCCACTTCATAGCGAGCAAGTTATTACACTTTACGCAGGCTCTCTCCCCCAGCCTAAGACGGGCATCTACAAGCCGCTGGGGAAAGCCCCGGCGATTAGGTCGCACGGTGCCACATGCTCCAATCTTATGATCAAACAAGTGACTAAACAGTGGCACGCTCGTGTAATAATTGTCTACATACAAGTGGTACCCCTTTCCGAATAAGGTTGACACCAAGTTCCACACTATCTTGCCAGCGCTCCCTATGTAATCCGGGCAGTTGACCGACTCAATCTGACTGTCTTTTCCCTCATAAACCATAAAGCTCCATACATAGCCTGTTGCCCTGTCACAGCACTTATAGAGCTTGACCCCGTATCTGGCACGCTTGCTGGGAAGGTACTGCTTGAAAGACAAGCGGCCAGAAAATGTAATCAGGGACTCATCAACGCAGACAACTTGATCGGGAGTAAACAAGGCTGCAAAACGTTCGTTGAAGTGGTTTATGAGGGGCCGAATTTTATAGAGCCGGTCGTATTCAGGGTCCCCACGTGGACGACAAAGTTCATTGTCGTTGAAGTGCATGAACCGCAAAATCTGCTCGTATCGTGCCCTGGACATGGAGGCAGAGAACACGGGCATGTGGTCAATTGGGTGCGTGGACCAATAAGCACGCAATGACGGAAATTTATGTGTGCCCATGTTGAGGGAAAGGCCCAGAAAGGTCTTAAATTCGGAAACCGTAATTGGTTTCCAATTTCTGGCAATTTTAGGCAACTGGGGGTTAGCGGCGATAAATTGACCAGCATATAAATTACTCTGGTCCACAATAGATCTATAGAGATCTTCCGTGAAAAACAGCGAATAAAAATCAATTGGAATAAAATCAGCTGTTTCCACCTGAATACCGGGTTGGGCAGTGAATGGGGGAAGTACGGGTTCTGCAGAAGTGGTGGGGACCCAATCAGGATAGGCGAATTCTGCAGGAAGGGCAGTATGGGCACGACGGGCCTGCCTTTGTCTTCTTGGTGGCAGCGGGACACTACTTGTGCTTGCCACCTCGCCAGCTTGAACTGCACTTATGGGACTCACCACGTCACCAAGTGTTACTGCAGTGCTGGATGTACATCCAGGCTGTACTAGGCCGCTGGTGCTTGCCAGTTCACCAGAAGGAATAGCGGCGCTAGTACTACTCTGCTCCATGATACGAGAGACCTGCGGTTCTTGCTCCTCAACAACCTCAGAAGATCGGGATCGGGTACACCTGACCTTAGCAGGGACCTCAACTTCGTCGTCAGAGCTATCTGACGTGGGGCCGCTGACGTCACTGTCTTCTACGGGAAGATATTCTGAGCCTGAATCTGACAGATATGTGACCTCCTCTTCACTATCTGTCATGCTCAGAATCTCGTAGGCCTCTTTACTAGTGTACCTTCGTCTTGCCATTTTGGGCTCTAAATTTAGGGGTATACTAGTAAGATTCACAGGAAAAAAAGCACCTGACTGTCGTCAGCAAATATATCAAACGCTACAAAAAAACTGTTAGCGATCGCAGGGATCAGGCCTGTCTCTGCGAACGCTGCAGTTATGTGTGTTGTGTTTGGTAAGTGACAGTGATCGATCGATACTGCACTTGGGTGGGCTGGGCTGGGCGGAGGGGCTAAACGCAGGCGCTAGCAGGTATCTGGGCTGATCCCGCTAACACTGCGTTTTTGGGAACCCTAAACCGCTGGGGATGCTAGTATAGATCTGATCAGATACTATACCACTAAGGGGGGTGTATGCTTTGCGCGTGGGTGTTAGCGTTACTGGCACTAACCTAACACTGCCTGGGGCGACGCAGACCCTCTCTGGCGCTAAAACCTAATTGATCTCACCCGCCGGGCGATCAGGGGGGTTAAACCTTTATTGGGTTATATACGGCGGGTGCCCTGATGCTATAAAAAGCAAACTAATCAACCAGCGTCACCTGTAACCTTTATATGGTGATCACTGGTGAAAGGGTTAACTAGGGGCAATCAGGGGGTTAAAACCTTTATTAGGTTAAATATGGGGGTACCCGACGCTATATAAAAACCTGACGGGTTACCTAAATAACTAGATAACTTACTGGCTAACCAGTGACACCAGTGACGCTTATACGGCGATCACTGGTGAAAGGGTTAACTCTAGGGGCAATCAGGGGGTTAAAATAATATATGGGGGTACCTGACACTAATAAAAACCTGCGGCGAACCTAAAAAAAAATAACTGCCTATCTAAAACACCAGCGACACGAATACAGCGATCGGAAAAACAATCGCTTAGTGACGCTGAAGTTAGGGGGTGAAAGGGTTACCTGGGGGGTGATCAAGGGGTTAAACCTTTATTAGGGGGGGGGGTAGGGGGCTACCCTGGACCTAAAGGGGCCTAATCCTAACTGCCCTGCAACTTTTTACAATCACAGATGACACTAAATGCAGTGATCAGTAAAATAAATGATCACTGCAATCAGTGACACTGTGATTGGGGGCTTTGGGGTGACCTGGGGGGGTGATCTGGGGGTGACTGGGGGGTGATTTGTGTGCCTATGTGTACCTACGTGTCAGTGGACTGTTGGAGCACTAACCTCTGTCTTCTCTCCTCGGCGCCGGGAACGAAAAGACCGCGGCGAGGGAGATGACATCACTTCCTCCAGCCTGTGTTTACATCACATGGCGGAGGAAGCATTTTCATTGGCCGGGAGCGATCGCGAGGGGGGGGGGCGGAATCGAGCGGCCGCCCCCTCATGCCTGATCGCTCCCGAACACTTAACGGCTGCTCACTGCAGTGAAGGGGGGTCCGGATGGACCCCCCAACTGCACAAAGGCGATCACGTAGATCTACGTGATTCTGCCTGTCCGTGCCATTCTGCCGACGTAAATCGGCGGTGGGCGGTCGTTAAGTGGTTAAATTGGGATATTTATTAGAGCAAAAATAAAAAAAATTGCTTTTTTTTCAAAATTGTCGCTCTATTTTTGTCTATAGCCCAAAAAATAAAAACCGCCGAGGTGATCAAATACCACCAAAAGAAAGCTCTATTTGTGCGAAAAAAAGGACGTCAATTTTGTTTGGGAGCCACGTCACACGACCGCGCAATTGTCATTCAAAGCGTGACAGTGCTGAAAGCTGAAATTTCGCCTGGGCAGGAAGGGGGTATATGTGCCCAGTAAGGAAGGGGTTAAATTGTCCAACCAGTCAATAAAAACACATGGAGCAACATGCAAGTAATAATAATAATAACACAGGACAAATACTTACTTTTTTGAAGCATTCTCTTGATCCTCTTGTACTGGTCGTGCTCCCTCAGTTTCAGGTCTAACCAGCGTTTCCTCAATTGCTCCTTGGATCGCCGTACCCCAAAATTCCTGTGAAGACTCCTCACAACTTTAGTCATGATCTTGGACTTTCTGAAATTTGGATTGGTGTATGGTCCATGCTTCCCATCATAATCGCTCCTCCTCAAGATGTCCACCATCTCCGCCATCTCTGCAAACGACATATTTGAGGCCTTATATCTCCTCCTGGATCGTGAAGTTTCCGGCTCCGGTCTTTCCTTGTCGTTAGTGGAATTATGCACCTGCTGTGTCTCTGCCATGTCTCTCCCAATGCGCGCCTAAAGAGAAGGGGTGGGGAATATAATCAAAAGAACGTCAGGGGCGGGCGGTGGAGTTTCATGCATGCGCAGTGTATATAAAGCTAACACGCATGTGTCGTAACTACATTCTGTGTGCGAAGGAAGGAGGAACGGAATTTACAAGCGTCCTAACGATGGTAAAATTGAAACTTGGGGCATCAGTGGCCTATGCTGCTTCATGATTGAGGCCTATATTATGATAGGATTATGACAGTTTAGGCTGACCTAGTGTTTTTGTCTTGTGTTTTATCTTGCAGCAAATATGCAGCACTTTAAAGACCCTCAAATCCTGGCAGCTTTCATTGACAAATACAGGGAGATGAGAATTTTATATGAGCTAAAGCATGATTTCTATCATAACCGCGATGTAAGGCGGGCAACGATGGACAAATTGGTCGAATTTATGCAGACAATGATCCCCGAGGCAAACTTTGACATGGTGAATAAGAAAATAAATAACTTGAGGAATATGTATAGGAAGGAGTACATTAAAGTCCTCAAATCACGGAAATCAGGAGTAGCAGCAGCAAAAGTGTATGTGCCCAGGCTGTGGTACTACAAAAGACTGCGTTTTCTGCATGACCAGCTTGAAGCCAAGGAATCACTTTCCAACCTTCCCTACGACTAAAACTAAAACACTTGCAGAAGACTAAAATGGCAATAAATAAAAATGTCATTTTAGTCCTAAGACTAAAGCCTCGTACACACGACCATTTTTTCCGGCAGGAAAACTGCCATGAGAGCTTTTGGCCGGGAAAACCGGCCATGTGTATGCTCCATCGCAGTTTTCCAGACAGGAAAACAGGCGAAAAAAAATAGAGAACCTGCTCTCTATTTTGCCGTCGGGATTCCCGGCAGACTTTTTCCCGTTGTGAAAACTGGTCAAGTGTATGCTTTTCTGAGGGCAAAAAAAACACGCATTCTCAGAATCAAGTATGAGACGGGAGCGCTCGTTTAGGTAAAACTAGTGTTCGTAATGGAGATAGCACATTCGTTACGCTGCAAATTATTGCATTGTTTAATGCTGCGCATTCTTTTCTTCTTTATAATGCTACAATAATGAACTTGTTTTGCTGCTGATATTCACACAGAGTTCTGACAAACTTTTTTCTTTATTTCTATTACGATCTGAAAGCACGAAGACTGAAAAGCGCGAATTGTCTCTCACCAAACTTTTACTAACACGTGATAACACGAGATCAGCAAAAGCAGCCCAAAGGGTGGCGTCATTGGAATGGAACTTCCCCTTTATAGTGCCGTAGTACGTGTTGTACGTCACCGCGCTTTGGACGGGCGGGATTTTGTATGACAGTCTGTACGCAAGACAAGCTTGGCAGGAATCCCGTCGGGAAAACCGACGTTTTTTTTCCTGCCAGGAAAACCGGTCTTGTGTACAGGGCTTTAGACTAAATTGAAATTTGCTTCCAAAATTAACACTGTTAGTTTCTAAGTTCAGCTTGTTCAGTTAAGCTTGACAATAAAACCTAGAAGGTGATTGGATACTATGCACCGCTGTAGCATATTCTGTGTTTACCATTCTTGGTAAATTGCCCCTATAGATTCTACAAACTATGATATACTGTATATACAGTGTGTGTATATATATATATATATACACATACTGTATATATATATATATATATATATATATATATATATATATATATTGTGGTAGTGTGGTACCCCACCAGTGTATGAATACAGGATTCTCAACCAGGCAGGTTGAGGGGCTCCAGGGTATTTGCTTGTTTGGGAGGAAACTGGCATTTCAGTTTCCTCATGATTTACTAAAGTCCACTTTGGGACCCGGAGCTTGGGGATTTCTTAGAGATCCGGGTGGGATGAAATCCCCAGTCCTGGATCCGGGTTTTGAGACTCAACTGCACACTGATTGTTCAGGTGTGTGTGGGACTGATAGTAGAATCAGGACCAGCATTCTGGGCCCCACCCTCCCGACGAGTGCAGGTGTGCACTGGGGAAGCCATAGAGTGCAAGTGTGCACTGGAGAAGTCAGAGAGTGCTTGTGTGCACTGTGGAAGCCAGAGACCCAGGTCTGAGGGTCAGAGCAGCAAGGGGCTGCTATCCAAATGGATGGTGTTGCAGATGGAATAGTCTATAGGAGACAGACAAGAGCCTGAAGTGGAAGGCCTGAGCAGCACTGCTGTATGTATAAGCCAGGAGGCTGAATGTCATTTTGTTGTTGAAAAGGAGTACTGAAACCCCTGCGAGGGAAAACCTTTTGATTTTGTTTTGAACTTCTTTTAATAAAAATGGGCAAACAACCCTTAAAAAGAAGAACCAGCGAGTGGCGGTGTCCTTCAAGCTCTACACTTGATGCTAGTCCTTTACAAGTGGTGGAGAATTTGGGCACAATCTGAGATCCCTACAATCAAGTGTGTTTTTGGTGCATGAGACTGCATAATCTGTGTGTGTGCAGGTGAGGAGAACCTGCAAGCGAAAGGAAACTAGCCTTAAAGAGACAGTGCTCCAATTTGTTGCAGGTGGTGTACCTGTGAACAAAAAGTCAATTTTTTTTTTCTCTGCAGTGAACTGCTGCTAGCTGTGTGTGGCAGCCAGGCAAACTGCATTGCGCAGAAGTTTATTTGATGGACTGTTGCATGCAGGTTGTGTACCTGTGAAAGGAGAAACAAACAGATTTTTTATTTTTTTTTCCCTTTTCTCCGCCAAGAACTGTTACAAGTTGCTGTGTGCAAGACTACAAGGATGGGGTGATCAAAACGCCTAAAAGAAGCAAGGATGGCTGAGATGATAGATAGAGCTCTGTGGCTGGAGGGGTTGTTACCGCCTGATCGAACCCCATACATGCCTAAACAGAGTTTTCCAAGGGAAAAGAGGGCTGCTGTTGTCCCTAGCAACCCTGGTGCAATGAATGCACAGATGACTGCTAGTGTGGAGAGTCCACCAGCGTTTGAATCTGCAGTGGATTGGTGCAAGCGACACCTGGCAGGTTTGGACCAAGCTAAAGTGGAAGGCAAGCCAACCTTCCATACAAAAAGAGAGCTGCTGGATGTCCATGCCTGGGAGAGGGGTGTTGTTGTCCCTGGCAACACTGCTGCAGTTAAACCAGCAGCTGTTGTGAAAAGTGTGAAAGTGACACAGCTTGAGACAGGGTCCAGCAGATGCAGGGTGGGAAACCCTGACAAGACATGGAACCAAGTGCGCTGTTTGCGGTGCAGTGAGTGGGGGCATGCAGTCTCCAAGTGCCTTTTGTCCCTGGCTCCAGTGCAAAGCTACCTAGCAAAACAAAGGTCTGAGAAGCCTGTGTTATATGACAGAAGAGAGGCTGATCAAAGGCCAGGACAGAGAGTGGTTGCCCATAGCAACACAGAGGAGGCCAGTCGGGCTGTCTGTGGACCAAGAGGTGTGCCTCCCATGGGTCGTGACAAGTGGCTTCCGGAGGAGCCAATACAGCATGTTGGAGAGAGCCAGCAAAGCTCTGCTGGGAGACTGCGATCTCCCATGGCAACGAGAGTGGAAGTTATGCCTGGAAGGAATCATCAGGAGAGAAACGCACTAGGGAAAAGTCATCCAGTACCATGCCTGGAATGTGGCCAGCTGGGGCACGAAATATTGTCTTGCCCTATATTCTGGGGTGCACCTAGAGGTAATGTTGCTAAACAGAACTCTTTATCTGTGGGCCAAGATCCCTTTGCAAATATGTTTGCAGTCACCCCTGGCAACAAGGAGGAGTTTTCTGTGGTGTCTGCAGGGGGTGCTAAACAGTGGGAGATGCCTGCTGAGATTTCATCCCATGGCCACCAGGGGGAGTTGGCCAGTAAATGTGCGGCTGAGGACTGGTTCTTAAGACAACGTACTCAAATGAAGATGGAGACCCCAACTACTGTGGTGGGTAAGACTATCTTTAATGAAATGATGCCTGGAACTGCTGATTTCAGGTATAAAAGAACTGGCTACGAGACTGTCCATGATGATGTGAGAGTGACCCCAGTTAGTGGGGCCACAGAATGTGCGCTTGAGAATGACTTTTTCATACCCAGTGGGAATGCAGGGGTTAAAGTCCAAACAGAACCTGTGTTGATGACTAAAAGTGTTGTGTCTAATGTCTGCCAGCCTCAAGTTGGCAGTGGGCTAGGACAGCCTGCAAAAACTAAAAATGCTATAAGTATTACTGTTAATGAAAAGTTTGCTGCTGTTGGGAAAACCCCAGGTTCTTACAGAGCAAAAGCTGTTGTCACAAATGGGTCATTGCCTGTAGCAATTGGTGGTAAGACAGCACAGTTGTCCCCAGAAATCTCCAGGGAACTTCATGTATTGGAGTCGGAGGTTGCCATGGACAACTGCGATGTCACTCTGGTGGGACAGAGTGGAACTGTACCGTGTAATGGTAATGTGTTAGTGCAAGCTGCTAGTACTAAAAATGTGCCGCTAAATGGTGGGTTAACACAACCTGTGAAAAATGCAAAGGTGTGTGAGGCTTATGAAGCGCCGCCCGAGCAAGGTGGTGGTTGTGGTGTATTGCAACCTGCGGTGCTAAAACATGTGTTACCGAAGTCTGCCATGATTCGTAATTTGGGTGATGAATCTGAAACTAAACCCATCTGTTCTAATGTGTCTCCTTGGGCATATGGATCAGGGCTGAGGAACGCCAGTGAATGGAGCACAGCTACAACGGATTGGGATAGTTGGGGTAAAAATCTAATGTCCCTGATAGATGAGGCTTTCATGCACAAAAATAAGGTGGACAAAGTTTCTGCTGTGCCAGCAGGAGGGACGGCAGAACAGCTTATACCTGAGGGCGCGGTGGCTGCTGCAGGGGTTAACCCTTGTGAGAAATATGGACCATATAAGGGCGAGCACACAGCAGACACTTTGTCAGTAACCTACAAAAATTATGCTGACATGGCGTGTCAAAGTGACGTTGTCACTGGTAATGTGAAGCAGTTCATTGGTGCTGAACCTGAGAAGTTGGGTATGAGTCAAGCACCTGGCAGCGCTCTGGTAGAGCACCAGGCTGTGGTTGTCTCCAGCTGGGAGAAGGTTCCATTAAACCTTGCAACCTCTCACGTCTCAGCAAGTGAGTCTGTCTGCATCCCCAGTGTCAGGAAAGTCCCCAGGAAGGACTTGGGTCTGGAGCCAAGGGTATGGTTTCTAACAAAAGTGTTAAAAGAGATGCTTAAACTTTGGGATGTACAGCCAGTCTATACTGGGGTGTCTCCACCACAGTCAGACAGTCTGGTACTGCGGAGTCCCATTAGGTGGACCCCTGAGTGGCAGGTGGTACAGCACAAAGGAAGACAAGACAGAAATGGTTTATTTATGACTGTATTACTAGTGTTAAAAATCGCCTCTAGGTATGCTGATGGGTTACTTCCTGTACAAGAGGTATATGGGAGAGGCTTTGGTGAAAAAAAAGTGTCTGAGGTTTCACCACCTAACAGCCAGGTGGAAGGCATTTCTGCTGCTATGGTCCAAGGTAGTACTGGTCAGTTGTCGGTGAAGGGTGTGTATGCTGTACCAGTGGAAGAATCACATGAGATGGAAAGGCCAAGTGTGGACCAGAAAGCAGCAGAAATCCTGACCGGGGCTCAACCGAAAGTGGTTAAAAAGACTGGGGTCCCCAGTCCGATGTTTGGTTTAGGTGACAAACCTAATAAGGTCCCCGAGACAGGGAAACGGATAAGAAGTGCGGTAAAAATGGTATGTGGATCAGACAAGAGCTTGTCTGTTCAGGTGGATAAAAATACAGATGGCATCAGAACAGGTCAAGTGGTAGGACAGCTGCCTGCAGAGTGGGTGAACCCAGGGGAGGTGACGTCCTGTGAGGTTACCGTGGGTAATGGCGGCCCTCCATTATGTGTGCCCTCTGCAGACGCTGCCCTAGCAAATGCTGAAAAAAAAGGCATTGGTGATCTGTGCAACGTTGAGAGGTGTAATGTTGGTTTGAATATGTCTGTCAATGATGAACCAAATAGTTTGTTAAAGGTACATGACAGTGTGGTGTCCAAAGGTATTGGGAAACCTGGGAACCTGAAGCGTGGAGGCAGAAGGGTTGGTAGAAAGACCAGGGGTGCCCTGTTAAAATTTCAGGAGAGGAACCCCAAAAGAAGAGGGAGAAGGCTGAGTATAGGGAAATATAGGACCTTGTTAAGATCCAGGGTGGGACATACCTGGAAGCGCCCCCCGAAAAAAAGGTTGCGCCTACGTGGCTGACAGCCAGCACAGAGGTGTCCCAACCATAATGATGGGTGCTGGTGTTCCTCCCTCCGGATCGAAACAAAGGGGGAGGGTATGTGGTAGTGTGGTACCCCACCAGTGTATGAATACAGGATTCTCAACCAGGCAGGTTGAGGGGCTCCAGGGTATTTGCTTGTTTGGGAGGAAACTGGCTTTTCAGTTTCCTCATGATTTACTAAAGTCCACTTTGGGACCCGAAGCTTGGGGATTTCTTAGAGATCCGGGTGGGATGAAATCCCCAGTCCTGGATCCGGGTTTTGAGACTCAACTGCACACTGATTGTTCAGGTGTGTGTGGGCCTGATAGTAGAATCAGGACCAGCATTCTGGGCCCCACCCTCCCGACGAGTGCAGGTGTGCACTGGAGAAGTCAGAGAGTGCTTGTGTGCACAGTGGAAGCCAGAGACCCAGGTCTGAGGGTCAGAGCAGCAAGGGGCTGCTATCCAAATGGATGGTGTTGCAGATGGAATAGTCTATAGGAGACAGACAAGAGCCTGAAGTGGAAGGCCTGAGCAGCACTGCTGTATGTATAAGCCAGGAGGCTGAATGTCATTTTGTTGTGGAAAAGGAGTACTGAAACCCCTGCGAGGGAAAACCTTTTGATTTTGAACTTCTTTTAATAAAAATGGGCAAACAACCCTTAAAAAGAAGAACCAGCGAGTGGCGGTGTCCTTCAAGCTCTACACTTGATGCCAGTCCTTTACAATATATATATATATATATATATATATATATATATATATATACTCACCTTATATACTCGAGTATAAGCCGACCCGAATATAAGCCGAGGCACCTAATTTTACCGCAAAAAACTGGGAAAACTTAGTGACTCGAGTATAAGCCTAGGGTGTCCATCTGCATGCCTCACTGTGCCTCACTTTGCCTCACTGTGTCCATGTGCATGCCTCACTGTGCCCATGCCTCACTGTGCCCATGACTAGACTGATGTTTAACATGGGAGTCTATTGAAGGGGTGCCCGGCTTTGAAAAATATGTGCTCCCCGGCCGTAGGTCCCCCAGACAACAAACTCTGCACACTTGTAGAGGAGAAATGGTGCTATATGTGTGCAGCCGGTAATGGGTCCCCAAAGTCACTGGAGAAATGACTGTTTAACATGGGAGTCTATGGAAGGGGTTCCCGGCTTTGAAAAATCGGTGCTCCCCCGCCGTAGGTCCCCTGGACAACAAGCTTTGCACACTTGCAGAGGAAGAGTGGATCTACATGTGTACCAAGTTTGGGGTCCAGAAGATATATGGCCAGCCGGTACCGTGTCTCCAAAGTTTGGGAGATCAGGTGCAAAAAGGTGACTCGAGTATAAGCCGAGGGGCATTTTCAGCACAAAAAAATGTGCTGAAAAACTCAGCTTATACTCGAGTATATACGATATATATATATATATATATATATATATATATATATATATATATATTTGAAAATTGATCGGTCCCAATGTAATGCTTATCTCAATTCTTGAGGCCCTAACATGCGAGGACGGTACAAATGGCCCCAAAATACCCTTTTTTAGAAAGTAGGCAGTCCAAGGTATTTAATAGGAGGCATGGTGAGTTTTTTTTCACAATGTTTTGGAAAATTAAGAAATTAAATAAAATTCGTTTTTTTTTCACAAGGCTGCTATTTTAACACACACACCATAGACATACTTACAATTATAGTAAATAAATACCTAGAATTGGTGCCTTATAGGTGAGGGATATGCAAATAAAGCTGCCCCTTAAAACGTGAACAAGTCACAAAAAAATTATTGAAATATTTTACTGTATATTCACTTATATGTTTTTTAGCGCCATCCCAAAACACATTCTGCTATGCCTCTGGAGTTTGGGGATACCAGATGTGTAAGACTTTTTTCACAGCCTAGATGCAAAGAGAGGCCCCAAATCCAAGGAGCACCTTCAGGGGCATAAATTACATTTATCGGAATCTGAATAAATGGGGGTCATATCAACCCAGAGTGGTGCTGGGGATATGATGTATTGTAAAAAGTGCCACGTCCCGAAAATCATAGACTGAAATAGTTTGATAGGCAGATGGACTTTATAGGCACAACACAAATAGATAAAATTATTGAGTTTTATTAACCCCCTTGGCGGTATTCCCGAGTATGGCTCGGGGTGAGTTTTTCATGCTAAGAGCGGTAACCCTGAGCCAGACTCGGGCTGCATCGCAGTATCCAGGGGAAGTCACTTACCTTGTTCCCTGGATCCTGCGATGTCTCTCCGCAGTGTGTGCGAGCCGTCTCCTCGCTCGATCCACACTGCCGGGTGCCCGAGCTCCGTTCCCTGCGACATTGCGGCACACGGGGGCGGAGTTCAGCGCCAAATTCAAAAAGTGAAAAACACAATACACATACAGTACGCTGTAATCTTACTGATTACAGTACTGTATCAAATAATAACACACCCCCTTTGTCCCTAGTGGTCAGTCCAGTGTCCTGCATGCACTTTTATATTATAAAAACTGTTCTTTCTGCCTGGAAACTGGAGATTGTCCATAGAAACCAAAAAGTGTCCCTTTATGTCAAAAGTGGTTTTAGACCAGCTAGAAAACAGCGATAATAAATTAGAATCACTTGCAGAATTGAGCGATAGCGGTTTGTGGGGAAATTCGTCATCAAACACTAAATCTAATGACAGCGACAATTCTGCAAGTAAGCAAATTTCAGTGTTTTTGATTTGATTACATTATTGAATAATTTATTATAATTACATTACTATGTGTTATAATTATTTATAGTTATTATATTATAATTTATGATTTTGTGTTTCAAACTTTATCATACCTGGGATGTCTACTAGACTCTTGTTTGGTCAGGTTTAAGTGAGTAATTACTAAGAATTGCAGGCCTACAATACATAACACCAAATTTCCATGCAAAATAATTGTACCGCTTTTGGTACATAATTCCAGACAGAATCATCCCGCCAGGGAGGTTAAAAATTGACAATGCAGTAAAAATAGCACACAAATTGATTGAATAGTGTAGCATAACCATTCATATCAAAAACATACCGCCAATCAATAACTGTCCTATCAATATTCATTATATTGTAGGAGGTGACCTTGTTGTCATTCAGCTCAGTACTAATACCTTTTTATTGCCTACTGTTTATTGGGTGGTGTGTTTATTTATCAGTGTTTTTTGATATGAATGGTTGTGCTACACTATTCAATCAATTTGTGTGCTATTTTTACTGCATTGTCAATTTTTAATAAAACTCAAGAATTGTATCTATTTGTGTTGTGCCTATAAAGTCCATCTGCCTATCAAACTATTTCAATTTATAGGAATCTGGAATAAGCCCCCCACACGCACACACTAGTTTACAAATAAAAAACTTTTAACCTAAAACAGAAGACACCCAAACATTTGACAAATCCTTTATTAAAAAAATCCGCAAAAAACGTCTCTCATTTTAAAGCGGAGCTCCACCCTAAAGTGGAACTTCCGCTCATCGGAACCCCCCCCCCCCCCCTCCGGTGTCACAATTGACACCTTTCAGGGGGGAGGGGGGTGAAGATACCTGTCTAAGACAGGTATTTTCACCCACATCCGGGAGTCCTCTCTCCGGGAATCTGCGGAAGTGACGTCACTTCCCGCAGACTTCCCATAGTGTTCTGGGAGACACTCGGCTCCCAGAACACCGGAGCACCAATCAGAACGGCGCAGCGCGACTCGCGCATGCGCCTTAGGGAACCGGGCAGTGAAGCCGCAAGGCTTCGCTTCCTGGTTCCCTCAGCGAGGATGGAGGAGGGGGCAGCAGAGTGACGAGCGATCGCTCGTCCTCTGCTGCGGACGCCGCTGGACTCCAGGACAGGTAAGTGTCCAAATATTAAAAGTCAGCAGCTGCTGTAGCTGTAGCTGCTGGCTTTTAATATTTTTTTTTTCAGGCGGAGCTCCGCTTTAAATCCATCAACAACCACGATACTCCCATCCCGCCGACTCGCAGAAAAAAAAAACATGACGACCCGGCACACATGACCCCAATGGCACTCATTGCCGAATAACAGCTCTAGGGCCGAAACAACTAATCGAATATGAAAATAATCGATTACAATTTTCATAATCGATTAATCGGCCAGTAACATAATGAGGTTAAAAAAATAAATAAATTAACCCTTTATAGTACAAAAAGAGCAAATTGCTACTGTAAATATTACTTTCACTGTCCCACAGTAAAAAATTAACCCCTTACAGTAGCGATTATTTGCTCTTTTTGTACTAATTTTATTTTTTTTAACCCCATTATGTTACTAAACATCTCAGGCCCGGGTCACACCTCCGTGTTTTTTGGTGCTTTTTGCAGAAACACACTACAGGTCATTTACATGGTTTCTATGGGACACATTCACATCCATGATTTTTTCAGCTGCTGTGTATTTGGAAAGGGCAAGGACTTTTTTTAACGCAAAACGGTGCTATTTTAGTCTTTTGGTTTAATATACTTCAATGGAGAAACTGCAGAAAAGCATGTAATGTGTTTTTGCGGCAATTTTGTAATCTGCCCAACAACAAATTGGCCAAAAAAAATGTAAAAATGCAAATCGCAGCAAAATTACCTTTTTTTTTTTTTTTTTAGGTCATTAACCGATTAGTATATTAATCGAAACAATAATCGGCCAACTAATCGATTATGAAAATAATCGTTAGTTGCAGCCCTAAACAGCTCCCAACTTTTAATCAGCTAATGTATATAAGGAAAGGGGTTGGGATGGTGGTGACATCATTGACCAAAAATAACCTGGCTCTACCAAGTGGCATCGGCCCCAAACTAGACAGGCTCTATCAGATGGAAGGTCAATTATCGGCAGCCTCAAGAGACCCCTAGCAACCTCTGGAGGAACCCTGGTTTAGAATGGCTGAACTAGATTCTGGCTTTGAAGGTGGGTGAAAATCTGAGAGATGATGTCATTTTTAAATTGTGCAAATGTCTTTACACCTCTACAAAGTGTGTGATGGTAACACACAGCTGGATAAACGCTGGAAAGCACCAATATAAGCCCTCCAAAATGTAACTTCAGTTTTTTGACAAAAAACTCAATCACCTGTAGGCGTCTTTTATACATTATAAGGATATTAGCTAACTTTGAAGCAGATGCCTACTATTTTCTGTTCTGTAGTATTAGCTGCTTGTTTTAAGAATGTGCTTTTAATTTCTAAATGGAAGTGTCAGCCTTTATTATATATCCACCAGCAAATCTCATTGTTCTAATAGGGAAAGCTGCAATGTCTGCATAGATCTTTGGGAGTATCTCACCAAACATGAAAGTCCTATTGCAGGAGATGCCTAAAATCTGGCTCTAAGATAACCAGTGAGCCAATCAAACATCAGGAAATCAGGTTGTAGATTGAAAGAAAAGGGACATTTTTAATAAAAGTGAAAGAAAAATTACCTGTGCTTCATTTTTATTTTTTTTATTTTTTTTAAGAAAGTGGAGTTTGCCTTTAAGCAATTTGTAACCAAGACTGACAAAATGATTTGAATACTCGTTTATCATTCCACATAAATATCATAGAGAACCAAATGTTTAACATTTGGTTAAAAATACATTTGGCGTCCAAGTCGTCTACATGCAGCCCAGTGACTCTTGATGAGAAGTAAAAGTGGAATTTACTAATGAATTAAAACAAAAATTGGACAGCTAACAAACGTCATCACCATACTTTTATTCCATTAGCCCAAAAGTGATCACTCGCACAAAATATTTCACAATTCATAAGCTGAGATACTTCGCAAGACAAGTAAATATTAGCAGAAGAAAATTTTGTGAACTTCCTCTATTGTGGGGTTTAAAAAGAAAACTTAAAGTGAACTTAACAATGCATATAAGCAAAAAAAAAAATATATACCCGTATATACTTGAGTATAAGCCGACCCGAATATAAGCCAAGGCACCTAATTTTACCACAAAAAAAAGGAAAAACTTATTGACTCGAGTATAAGCCTAGGGTGTCCATCTGCATGCCTCACTGTGCCTCACTTTGCTTCACTGTGTCCATGTGCATGCCTCACTTTGCCCATGCCTCACTTTGCCCATGCCTCACTGTGCCCATGCCTCACTGTGCCCATGCCTCACTGTGTCCATTAATAGACTTACATTTAACATGGGAGTCTATGGAAGGGGTGCCCGACTTTGAAAAATCGGTGCTCCCGGCCGTAGGGCCCCCAGACAGCAAACTTTGCATAATTATAGAGGTGAACTGGGGCTACAGGTGTGCTAAGTTTCGGGTCCAAAGGACCTACGGCCGGCCAGTACCGGGTCCCCAAATTTACCGGAGAAATTACCGTTTAACATGAGAGTCTATGGAAGGGGCGCCCGGCTTTGAAAAATTGGTGCTCCCCAGCCATAGGTCCCCCAGACAACAAACTTTGCATACTTGTAGAGGAAGAGTGGGGCTATATGTGTGCCAAGATTGCGGTCCAGGGGACCTTCGGTCGGCCGGTACCGGGTCCCCAAATCTGGGAGATCAGGCGCAAAAAGGTGACTCGAGTATAAGCCGATGGGGGCATTTTCAGCACAAAAAAATGTGCTGAAAAACTCAGCTTATACTCGAGTGTGTATATATATATATATATATATATATATATATATATATATATATATTTAGAATATAATAATATTATTCATATAATAAATGTAGCGGGGTCTCCGTTGAGGCCCCATGGACTACGTTACGCAGAACCCCGCTTGGCACCCAGGGTGCATTGGGCTGCCGCAGAGATTCATGGGTGGGGTATAAAAGGGGAGGCCGAGGCTAAGCCCGGCCTCTTTGGACACCGCGCGGCTGGCAAGAGGACTTCCTGTGCGGACCTGCTGCGAGTGCAAGGCCCAAGGCCGGGGCATTGCGCACTTCCAGAGAGCCTTCCACCTCGCTGCGGAGCCTGTGCGGCTGCAGACATCTACCTGCTTCGCGGACGTCAGTGAACCGGAGATCAGGCGGTGGCGGGTCCTGTGTGTGTGAACACAGCGGTGGGAGTCCCGGACTGGGATTGAGTCCGGAGGGGTGAGAGAGCACCTGCTCACAACTACAACCGAGTACTTTATTAGGCCTATTGACTGCCTTGGCCCATTGGGTTATACTTTCCTTTTTCCTGTCAGGAGACTAGTTGCAGAACTGAGTTACATAGTCTCCGGGGAGTTGCTTCCATTGCCTTAGACCACTATTGGATTACAAATATTGTTCCTGTATGTGCACCACCGATCATCTTGCATGCGAAGATCCCTCCTTTAAAGACTGAGCTTTAACTGAGTCAGGCCTGACTGGGAGTTTATAGCATTGCTGGGCACCATATTGCTAACGGGGACTCTAGCTATATGTCAGTGTGTGATAGAACTAATTGTGCACTATAGTTAACTAGTGTTAGTATTACTGCAGGGCTCTGCATGCATGTGTTATATGTGATATTGATCGTTAACCTCTATATACAAGTAAACCTTTTTACAGTTGATCATTCTTGTATTGGAGTCTATTACTACATTCTACCACTGTTTAAATGTATTGAGGGATTGTACATGAACTGGTATACTAGACTAGCTGTGCCAGAGAAGGGTCGAGTAGATTGCCGGGGGTTGGCTGTGCTGTGTACAGGGCCCGAAACAAAACCAGTGGCTCTCTTAGTTTGGGGGTATCGCTACATGAATATAATATAATATATATATTTAAGATATAATATAATATATTTAATATATACAAGTTAAAGATAAAATATTGCACATGATCATTTGATATTTACCAGTTGCAGTTAAGCACTGAAGTAATTTTGATAAATCACTAGTGTTGCTTAGTAGGTCTAAACAGCAGGAGAGATCAGATTACAAGGGCTGCTGAATGATTCAGATGAGGGTCATAACCCCCCCCCCCCCCCGCCCTTTCCCAAAGAAAAGATAAGACCATCTGACTTCCTAAAGCCGGGCCATACATAAATCAAAATTTAGCCAGTTCAGCAGGGACCGGCCAAATTTTCGATCAATGGATGAGCAGGCTAGTTGTACAGAAGTCAAGCTAACAATTGATGATGGAAAAAGTCCACACAATTAGCTCTGATCAGTGTATTCTGACAGCTCCCGCTGTCAGAATACAATACCTCAGAGGCAGTGATTCCCCTGACTCTGCAGCTGGAGAGGAAGTCAGGAGGAACCCGGTTCCTTTATGGTTTCCTGGGTCGCTGGGGAAGTTATCCGGTTGAATGCTGTTGCCCTATGTGACTCCGACAGACATCTTGTGTTAGCCTGAGCCTATTTAAGGCCCTGCCCACCCCGGGTTTGGCACTGATTATGCGAGTGGGTAGTGCATGGAAAGGTACCCCATCTCTAATGCGGCGCACACACGATCGTTTTTCATGCCATTTTTTTAACCAACGTTTTTCTCGTCCTTTTTTTTTCATGTTTCCTCTCAAGCCTGTCTTGCATCCACACGATCATTAAAAAAAAACGCTCGAGTAAAGCGCAGTGACGTACAACACGTACGACGGCACTATAAAGGGGAAGTTCCTTTCGAATGGCGCCACCCTTCATGTTAGTAAACTTTGTTGTGCGGCGATTCGCGCTTTTCAGCGTCGTGCTTTTCAGTCCGTTACAGCGTGACGAATGTGCCATCTCCATTAGGAATGCTAGTTTTATCAGAACGAGCGCTCCCGTCTCATACTTGATTCTGAGCATGCGCGTTTTTTTTTCCCCTCGTAAAAGCATACACACTATCATTTTTCACGTCGTTAAAAAAAACGACATGAAAAACGATGTGAAAAAATAGAGCACGTTCGAAATTTTTAATGGCCGTTTTTCACGCCGTTAAAAATGCTCTGGAGCCTACACACGATCGGTTTTAATGGCCATTTTAAAAAGTTGCATTTTTAACGGCATAAAAAACGATCGTGTGTACGCCGCATAATGGACAGTACCAGCGATAGGGAAGTTCTTGGTGAGGACGAATTCTGCCCCTCTCTACAGACGCTCAAACTTGCTCCGTTTATGTTGCTGTAACCGTGAGTGCACCTGGCTGGGCAGGCCCACCAGGATCATTGTGAACTGTTGCTGCATTGCTTGAATACAAGTTTATCACCATACATCACTGTGTGAATTATAGTCACCACACACTACTGCACCCCACTTACACCCCCATCCACATTAAATGTGTTTTTTTGTTTAACCGCTTCCGGACCAGCCGCCGCAGTTATACTGCGGCAGGCTGGCCCCCCTGCGCGAGCCGTTGTATCTATATTTTGGCTCTTTAAGGTGCCTCCGGCCCGAAGCGTGTCTCCGAACTTGATGTGAGTGTCCAGCGGTCGCGATGACCGCCGGCCACCTGCGATTGCTCATTACAGAACGAGAACGGGGTGTGTGTGTGTGTAAACACACACATCCCGGTTCTCTCAGGGGCGAGGAGACTGATCGTGTGTTCATACTATGTATGAACACCGATCAGTCTCTTCCCCTAGTCAGTCCCATCCCCCACGGTTAGAACACACATTAGGGAACACGTTTAACCCCTTGATCACCCCCTAGTGTTAACCCCTTCCCTGCCGGTGACATTTTTACAGTAATCAGTGCATTTTTATAGCACTGATTGTTGTATAAATGGCAATTGTTCCCAAAAATGTGTCAAAAGTGTCCGATGTGTCCGCCATAATGTGGCAGTCCCGATAAAATTCGCAGATCACCGCCATTACTAGTAAAAAAAGAAATAATAATAAAAATGCCATAAAACTACCCCTTATTTTGTAGGCGCTATAACTTTTGCACAAACCAATCAATATACGCTTATTGAGATTTTTTTTACAAAAAATATGTAGAAGAATACGTATCGGCTGAAACTGAGGAAAAAATTTGTTGTTTTTTTTTAAAATTGGGATATTTATTATAGCAAAAAGTGCAAAATATTGTGTTTTTTTTTTTCAAAATTGACGCTCTTCTTTTGTTTATAGCGGAAAAACCACAGAGGTGATCAAATACCACCAAAAGAAAGCTCTATTTGTGGGGAAAAAAAAGACGTAAATTTTGTTTGGGTACAGCGTTGCACGACCGCGCAATTGTCAGTTAAAGCGACACAGTGCCGAATCGCAAAAAATGGCCCGGTCATTGGGCAGCCAATTCTTCCGGGGCTGAAGTGGTTAACCCACTTCTTGTTGGTGTTTTTAATCCTAAACTGTTGGGGATTTTCAAGAAGATAAAATGCCAGATCTTAGAAGAAAGTGGAAATCTATTTGGCATTCTGCACTCTTCCAATGAAACACGTTCTGTAGAGAAAATCTGCAAAATGCAAAAAGCATTAAAAATGCATAGGTGTGAATCAAGCCTAAGGCCTGATTCACACCTATGCGGGTTGCAGTTTGCATATTGCAGGTTCATTTTGCGTTTTTCAATACATGCTTTTCATCCATAGAAGTCTATGGAACCAAAAACCAGAAAAAAGTCCCTGGCCGTTTCCATAAAATGCACAGATGGGAACTACATCCATAGGAAACCATGTTACATGGACTGTAGTGTGTTTCTTAAAACACGCTACAAAATGCATTGGTGTGAACCAGGCCTAAAGGTTCAGTATAATGTGGTGTAGGGTTGGTGTAGATGCAGTCTAGGTTTGGAATAAGTGTGGTACAGAGTGCAGTAGGGGTGTGGTATGGATTGGATACACTTGGTGTCATACTGGATACTGGGGTGACTCAGTCCCTACTAGGGATGAGCCGAACACCCCCGGGTTCGGTTCGCACCAGAACCTTCGAACGGACCGAAAGTTCGCGCAAATTTTCGAACCCTATTCGTTATAATGGACGCGAACGTTCGAAATCAAAATTGCTAATTACAACGGCCAATATGCATGTTAATGTCATAAAACAGGTTTGGGGACCCGGGTCCTGCCCCAGGGGACATATATCAATGCAAAAAGAAATTTTAAAAACTAAAGTTTTTTCGGGAGCAGTCATTTTAATGATGCATAAAGTGAAAAAAAAAAAAGTGAAATTTTCCTTTAAATATGGTACCTGGGGGGTGTCTAAAGTATGCCTGTGAAGTGGCATGTGTTTCCCGTGTTTAGAACTGTCCTTGCACAAAATGACATTTGTAAAGGAAAAAAAGAAGCCATTTAAAACCACTTGCGGCTTTAATGTCATGTCTTGTCCTGGCCGCCATATGGCTGAAAATCCTTGAGAAAAATGGCATGGCTACCCCATCACCCCCCCCCCCCCCACCCCAGCCCCTTTGGGTCTTGTATGGATACTAAGGGGGACCCCGCACCCAAAATAAAACCCTATACCTACAACCCTATATACTCTGAACAGCAGTATATAGGTGGTGCAAACAAGACATGGACTGTAGGTTTGTTCTTAAGTAGAATCTGAACAGGTACATTATGAAGTGTAGCTACATCCCAAAAAAATCAATTTTTAAGCTTTTTGGAGAACATAGGGAGGGGTTATCACCCCTGTAACATTTGCTGTCTTTGCACATCTGTTCAGAACATGTCACCTCACTTTCCGTCCCAATGACAAATGTTTTTGGAAAAGTGGGGTTTTAATTGAAACAAGGATTGGTGATAAAGCATCAGTAGAGAGGAGATACCTTTTTCCCAAATTAAATCTAACAGGATAGAATTTTCCTTCCTAGGGGTAGATTTCCTCTCACTTCCTGTTTTCTCTTGCCGTTTGCAAGTAGGAGTCGTTTGTAAGTTGGATGTTTGAAAGTAGGGGCCTGCCGTATATACTCTGCAGAAATTTGCCCTATTAGATGTTGGTGTAGCCACAAGACTGGTGGGCACAGGAATGGGCCCTGCTGTGAGTTAATAGATCAAGATTTGTACTTGCATGCACCTGTTGAACCGGGCAGAAAAATTGTGCCTTTGGTGGTGGTGGTGGTGGACGGTGTTGCCACAAGACTGTAAGCCCTCACAGTTACTCTTGGTGGGTGCAGGAATGGGCCCTGCTGTGAGTTATTAGATCAAGATTTGTAATTGCATGCACCTGTTGAACAGGGCAGAAAAATTGGGCCTTTGGTGGTGGTGGTGGTGGTGGACGGTGTTGCCACAAGACTGTAGGCCCTCATAGTTACTCTTGGTGGGCGCAGGAATGGGCCCTGCTGTGAACTATTAGATCAAGATTTGTAATTACACGCCCCTGTTAAACAGGGGCTGAAAAATTGTGCCTTAGGCATTGGTGCTGGTGCCACAACACTGCAACCCCTCACAGATACTGTACTTGGAGCACAGCAGTCACACCTGTTGCGAAGCATCTTTTTTAAAAAATTGTAATTACACGCCCCTGTTATACAGGGGCTGAAAAATTGTGCCTTAGGCACTGGTGCTGGTGCCACAACACTGCAACCCCTCACAGATACTGTACTCTGAGCACAGCAATGAGACCTGTTGCAAAGCATTGCCTAAAAATTGTAATTACACGCCCCAACAGGGGCTGAAAAATTGTGCCTTAGGCACTGGTGCTGGTGCCACAACACTGCAACCCCTCACAGATACTGTACTCTGAGCACAGCAGTCACACCTGTTGCGAAGCATCTTTTTAAAAAATTGTAATTGCACGCCCCTGTTATACAGGGGCTGAAAAATTGTGCCTTAGGCACTGGTGTGGTGGCATGGATCATTGAGGAGGAGGAAGAGGATAGTCAGTGAACATAACAGGACAGTCACTCAGCATCAGCATAGGCAGTCTTGAAGGGATGTGACATTATAAATTATTCCGTTATATCCGCTTCAGGTGTCTGGTAGCTGGTGGTGATCCAAGACTGATTCATTTTTATGAAGGTCAGTCGATCAACCGAGTCGGTGGACAGGCGCACCCTATGATCGGTGACAAATCCTCCAGCAGCACTGAATGTGCGTTCGGAAAGAACGCTGGATGCAGGACAGGCCAGTAGCTCAATTGCATACTGTGCAAGCTCTGGCCAGTGATCCATCCTCAGGACCCAGTAAGCCAGAGGATTTTCGGTGGGAAAGGTGTCCAAGTCTGACCTTGCCCCTAGGTATTCCTGCACCATGTATATCAGACGCTGGCGATGGTTGCTGGAACCGATCATACCTTGGGGCTGCGGACTAAAAAATTGTCTGAACGCATCGGTCAGACGTCCACCTTCCCCACCGCTCCTTCTGCTACTGACCGAAGCCTCAGCAACTCGTCGTCCAGGACCAGGAGTTTGTAACCTCCCAGTTTCTGGGAACGCGTTGCACAGACCTTTCTGCAAGGCCTCCCTGAGATGTCTCATCCTCTGCTCCCTCTGCGACGGCAAGATAAGGTCCGCAACCTTACCCTTGTACCGTGGATCAAGGAGAGTGGCCAGCCAGTAATGGTCACTCTCCTTGATCCGAAGAACACGAGGATCCTTCCGCAGGCTTTGCAGGATCAGGGAGGCCATGCAGCGTAGGTTAGCTGAGGCATTCGGTCCGGAGTCTTCTGGGTCACTGAGGATGACATGATCGCCAGCCACCTCCTCCCAGCCACGTACAAGTCCACTGGTTTGTTGGGACTGTACATCATCCCTAAAAGACTGCTGCTGCTGATGCTGAGTGCCAGGCTCCACCTCCATGCTCACACAATCCTCCTCCTCCTCCTCCTCCTCTTCCTGTGTGATGGGTGGGACAGAAGGAACATTGTCTGGATAAAGGGGGCCTTGAGAGACAAGGAAGTCCTCCTCTTCCTGCCTCTGTTCTGCCTCAAGTGCCCTGTCCATTATCCCACGCAGCGTATGCTCCAACAGGTGGACAAGAGGTACAGTGTCACTGATGCATGCACTGTCACTGCTCACCATCCTCGTGGCCTCCTCAAATGGTGAGAGGACAGTGCATGCATCCCTGATCATGCTCCACTGGCGTGGGGAAAAAAAGCCAAGCTCCCCTGACCCTGTCCTGGTGCCGTAGTCACAAAGGTACTCATTGATGGCCCTCTGCTGCGTGTGCAGTCGCTGCAGCATGGCCAACGTTGAGTTCCACCTGGTGGGCATGTCACATATTAGGCGGTTCTTGGGCAGGTTCAGCTCCTTTTGCAGCTCAGTCAGCCGAGCACTGGCATTATAAGATCGGCGGAAATGCACACAGACTTTCCTGGCCTGCCTCAGGACATCCTGTAAGCCTGGGAACCTGCCCAAGAACCGCTGCACCACCAGGTTGAGGACGTGAGCCATACAGGGCACATGGGTGAGCTGCCCCTGTCGCAGGGCGGAGAGGAGGTTGGTGCCATTATCAGAAACGACCATTCCTGGCTTAAGCTGGCGTGGCGTCAACCACCTCTCGGCCTGCCCCTGCAGAGCTGCCAGAACCTCTGGCCCAGTGTGGCTCCTGTCCCCCAAACACACCAGCGCAAGCACGGCATGGCATCTTTTTGCCTGCGTACTCGCGTAGCCCCTTGTACGCCTACGGAGCACCGCTGGTTCCGAGGACAGAGCACTCGAAGAGGACATGGAGGAAGAAGAAGAAGAGGAGGGGGTGGAGGAGAGAGGTGTGTCACAACCAGTAGTAGCATTTTGGAGGCGTGGTGGCGGAACAACCTCCAACACTACTGCACCTTGTCCTGCATCCCTCCCAGCTGCCAATAGAGTGACCCAATGGGCCGTGAAAGAAAGATAACGTCCCTGTCCATGCCTGCTGGACCATGAGTCAGCGGTAATATGCACCTTACCGCTGACCGCCCTGTCCAGCGAGGCATGGACATTGCCTTCCACATGCCAGTAGAGAGACGGAATCGCCTTCCGTGAGAAAAAGTGGCGTTTGGGAACCTGCCACTGAGGAACCGCACATTGAACAAACTCACGGAAGGGGGCCGAGTCTATCAACTGAAAAGGCAGCAGTTGAAGTGCTAGCAATTTAGCCAAGCTAGCATTCAACCGCTGGGCATGTGGATGGCTGGGAGTATACTTCTTTCGACGGTCCAGCAGCTGGGGCAGGGAAATTTGCCTGCTACAATCGGACGTCGGTGTACTGCAAGTACTTGGTTGTGACACACCTAATTCTACACCTTCAGTCCTCTCAGAGCAGCTTTCAGAGAGGACTGAAGATATAGTGGGGATGGAGATCCCAGCTGATGAGGAGCAAGGAGAGGTCCGCTTTGTTCTTTGGTGTGGGTCTTTTATGTGTGCTTGCCAACGAGCTGCATGGCAGGTCGACATATGTCTGCTCATGCTTGTGGTGCCCAAGCGGCTGATGTTTTGGCCACGCGAGATACGCTTGAGACAAATATTGCAAATAGCAGTGGTGCGATCTGATGCACTCGTCTCAAAAAAGGCCCACACCAAAGAACTTTTGTGATAACGTGCAGAGGCAGCGCCCTGCACAGGCGGAGCTCTGCGGTGTGGTACAGTTGCTGTGCTGGCCTCTAGCTGGCCTCCAGGGGGCATCCTGCCTCGTTGGACATGTGACGCTGCATCCTCCTCCTCCTCCTCCTCTCTCCCTTCAGGCACCCACGTGGAGTCAGTGACCTCATCATCCCCTCCCTCTTCACCACTAGAGCAAACCTGGCAGTAAGCTGCAGCTGGTGGAACACTACTGCCAGATTGCTGTCCTTCAGCATCCCCTCTCTCTGCGCGCACACTACTGACTTCCTCAAGCTGGGTATCATCATCCGAGCCTTCGAATCGTTGGGCATCCTCCTGGAGCATGTACCCAACACTGTGCTCAAACAGTTCGGGGGACTCCTCAGGAGGACATGGTGGGTCTAGGGAAGGGGTGGCTGATGATGCCATTGAGTACGCGTTGGCAGCTGCTCTGCCAGTACCCTGAGCCTGGGTGAGAGAGGATGAGGAGGGCTTGGTCATCCATTCTACCAAGCCTTCGGCATGATGCGGCTCCACATGTCCAGCTGCCGAAAACAAAGACAAGCGTGTCCCATGGCCACGTGCTGATGACGATGCACGACCACGTCCACGGCCAGCACTGTTGTCTCTAGAAACAGAGCCTGCCTGCCCTGTGTTCTTGCCTCGGCACGCTCTGCCTCTCCTTGGCGGTCTTCCAGCCATTGTAGTCGGTAGTGTATATAGTATAAAAAATAGAACTCCTATGTGTGCTCACAACACACTGTAGGTCCTATGGGTGCTGACACTAACACACTATAGGTACTATGTGTGCTGCTGACAAGAAAATATAGGAGCTCTGTTTGCTGCCACTAACACACTAGAAGTCCTATGGGTGCTGCTGAGAAGAAAATATAGGAGCTCTGTTTGCTGCCACTAACACACTAGAAGTCCTATGGGTGCTGCTGAGAAGAAAATATAGGAGCTCTGTGTGATGCCACTAACACACTAGAAGTCCTATGGGTGCTGCTGAGATGAAAATATAGGAACTCTGTGTGATGCCACTAACACATTAGAAGTCCTATGGGTGCTGCTGAGAAGAAAATATAGGAGCTCTGTTTGCTGCCACTAACACACTAGAAGTCCTATGGGTGCTGCTGAGAAGAAAATATAGGAGCTCTGTGTGATGCCACTAACACACTAGAAGTCCTATGGGTGCTGCTGAGAAGAAAATATAGGAGCTCTGTTTGCTGCCACTAACACACTAGAAGTCCTATGGGTGCTGCTGAGAAGAAAATATAGGAGCTCTGTGTGATGCCACTAACACACTAGAAGTCCTATGGGTGCTGCTGAGAAGAAAATATAGGAGCTCTGTTTGCTGCCACTAACACACTAGAAGTCCTATGGGTGCTGCTGAGAAGAAAATATAGGAGCTCTGTTTGCTGCCACTAACACACTAGAAGTCCTATGGGTGGTGCTGAGAAGAAAATATAGGAGCTCTGTTTGCTGCCACTAACACACTAGAAGTCCTATGGGTGCTGCTGAGAAGAAAATATAGGAGCTCTGTGTGATGCCACTAACACACTAAAAGTCCTATGGGTGCTGCTGAGAAGAAAATATAGGAGCTCTGTGTGATGCCACTAACACACTAGAAGTCCTATGGGTGCTGCTGAGATGAAAATATAGGAACTCTGTGTGATGCCACTAACACACTAGAAGTCCTATGGGTGCTGCTGAGAAGAAAATATAGGAGCTCTGTGTGATGCCACTAACACACTAGAAGTCCTATGGGTGCTGCTGAGAAGAAAATATAGGAGCTCTGTTTGCTGCCACTAACACACTAGAAGTCCTATGGGTGCTGTTGGGGTGCAATGCTGTGCTAACAGCACTGCGGTTGGTACTACTGCTATACTGTACTAACAGTAAGCACGCACCAGACTAATCCCCAGCAGCAGCTAATAACACACTAACTGTGCAATCAGCAGCAATGAACGATCAATGACTTAGGTAGCAATGGTTTAGCAAAGAAATAGCCAATGGTTTAGCAAAGAAGAGCAAATCTTTCAGTATCAAGCAAAGACAGAATCAGCAGACTAATCTCTCCTAAAGCCGGAACTCATGTGACCGGGGCCGATGGCGTGGCGGCCTTTTAAATGGCGGGGCGTGTACTAAAGCCCCTGAGCTGTAATTGGCTACAGGCGTCCTGCCTGTAGCCAATTATTGCTCTCCGAGTTTCGGGCGCTGTGATTGGCCAAGCATGCGGGGTCACAGTGCATGCTTGGCCAATCATCAGCCAGCAATGCACTGCGCCGGCCGCGCCGGCCGCAATGCATTGCGGGGCCGCTCGCATCACACGAATGTGATGCGAACGGCCCAAATAGTTCTGGGCTCGACGAGCGAGCGAACGCCCGATGCTCGATTCGAACATGGGTTCGAATCGAGCACCGGGCCCATCCCTAGTCCCTACTAATAGTATCAGCAATGGGTGAATAACCCTCCCATCAGTCCCCAGGACTGTCTTTGCAACATTGGCTCCTTGACCTAAGAGCATGGGCATCTCCCAGAATTTCATTTGTGGGCTACCATAAAAAAATATTGATGGTATTTATGAATGTAGAGGAGGACCCAGCATGGGCGAGGAGGAAAACTGAAGACTGTGCTGTCAGCCTGTGTATTTTTGTATCCTTGGTATGTTCCCCTGCCTTTTTGGTGCTAGTACTTAGCTAAATACTCACTGCCTCTTAAGCCCCGTACACAAGGTCGGACTTTTGCCCAAAAAACTTCGTTTTAAGCAAGTTGGACCAACAATCCGACCGTGTGTACGCTCCATCGGACAAACTTTTTTCGTTTGGTTTTGGATTTCATCGGACAAAAGTTGGGTCTGCAAACAGACAAACTTTTGCCCAACAAAAGTCCGATGGAGCAAAGTCCTACCGTGTGTACAGATAACCATCGGACTTTAGTCCGATGGACAAAACAACTAATGTTAAAATCAACCAACAATAGCAGAAGTTGACCAAAGGGTGGCAGTAAAGATCAGAAAAGAGCAGAAAAAACACGTGATGTTGTAAGAAGTTTTAAAAAAGTTTGCAGAAAAGTCCTGTGGTGTGTATGCTATGGGTGTTCCCGACCAACTCCGTTCGGACAAAAAACCACGGAAAAGTCCGATGGAAGTCCGACCTTGTGTACGAGGCTTTACTCTATTATTTGATTTAGCGTCACTTTTCAAGCAAAGACAGGTCTCAGCAGGGCCGCCATCAGGGGGGTACAGGCAGTACACCTATAAGGGGCCCGGATGGCAACCCCCCTTTTTTTTTAATGTAAGGGGCCCAGAGGCCCGGAGGTCCCCAGGGCCCCAGATGGCAACCCCCCCTTTTTTTTTGTTCTTTTTTTTTGTTCGTCAGCACCCAAAGCCCCCCGACCTCAACAATTCGCGGCGGCAGCACCCCCGCTTCTCAATTCGTGGCACCCCCCCGCTTCTCAATTCTTCTCTGCTCCAGGGGGCCCATGCCTGAAGCTGTGTAAGGGGCCCCAAAATTCCTGATGGCGGCCCTGGGTCTCAGGAAAGTCATTGTCTTTGTGTACTTCAAAAGACTGTAAGAACATCCTCTGTACTGCACTTACCTGAAGTAACCTACAGTACATCGGATTCAACTTCTTTGTCTTATTGAAGAGTTAAGCTGCCTGTGGATTTTGCTAAATCAGAAGGTGGTCTTACTGTCCACATAGACTGGGTCTAGGAGCTATGCCATTGAATAAAAGTGGCATTTGAAACAGAACAAAGGCTACACTGAATGTTACACTTTAGTGTGTGTTTAGTATTAGCCTCTCTTTATCGAATTTCATGCCTCATTAAATATCACTTCTGTAAAGTCCATTTTGGATTCGGTTTGCTTTGCCAATATTACCTAACAAGCCTTGTGCCAATTTAATGCCTATGACACACTTTAATTAATCCTTAGTTATCCAACTTACATAACCGCAGGCGGAATAAAACTGGGCTGTTGCCGAAAACCACAGTTTGGCTCTTAGCCGGCATGGTGTTATCACCAGGACAGGTAATCGGAAAACCGTTCCAAGGCGAGCTGCGATTAAGTTAACCTGTCGCTGTGCAGTGAAATGTATATCTACAGTAGATGTAAACCATAATTGATCAACATTTCGTTTTCCAAATCACTGTGTAACCGACGCCAATCAGCCATAACATTATGATCACCCAACTAATATTGAGTAGGTTCTTCTTTTGCTACCAAAACAGCCCTGACCCATCGTTTGCATGTTTTCCATGTGCTTGCGTGGGTTTCCTCTTACCTACCCTCCAAAGACATGTTGATGGGTTTGTTGGCTCCGGTGTAAATTGGCCGTAGTATGGGTAATCAGTGGTGTATTTCAGTTTTGTGCTGCCCTAGGCAAGATTAAAGTCGGGTGCCCCCCCCCCCCCATCTAAATTTGTCCCATCCCAGCCGTGATATACTTTTCTCCTCTCAAGGTCTGATGAGGAAGCTACAGCCATTCACAGTGAACAGCTGTGGCTTCCTTATCAGACCCTGAGACATGGTTCGTCCAAGAGCCACATACAGTGCCTTGAAAAAGTATTCATACCCCTTGAAATTTTCCACATTTTGTCATATTACAACCAAAAAAACGTAAATATATTTTATTGGGATTTTATGTGATAGACCAATACAAAGTGGCACATAATTGTGAAGTGGAAGGAAAATTATAAATGGTTTTCAATTTTTTTTACAAATAAATATGTGAAAAGTGTGGCGTGCATTTGTATTCAGCCCCCTTTACTCTGATACCCCTAACTAAAATCTAGTGGAACCAATTGCCTTCAGAAGTCACCTAATTAGGAAATATAGTCCATCTGTGTGTAATTTAATCTCAGTATAAATACAGCTGTTTTGTGAAGCCCTCATAGGTTTGTTAGAGAACCTTAGTGAATAAACGGTATCATGAAGGCCAAGGAACACACCAGACAGGTCAGGGATAAAGTTGTTAAGACGTTTAAAGCAGGGTTAGGTTATAAAAAAAATATCCCAGCTTTGAACATCTCACGGAGCTCTGTTCAATCCATCATCTGAAAATGGAAAGAGTATGGCACAACTGCAAACCTACCAAGACATGGCCGTCCACCTAAACTGACCGGCCGGGCAAGGAGAGCATTCATCAGAGAAGCAGACAAGAGGCCCATGGTAACTCTGGAGGAGCTGCAGAGATCCACAGCTCAGGTGGGAGAATCTGTCCACAGGACAACTATTAGTGGTGCTCTCCACAAATCTGCCCTTTTATGGAAGAGTGACAAGAAGAAAGACATTTCTGAAAGAAAGCCATAAGAAGTCCTATTTGCAGTTTGTGAGAAGCCATGTGGGGGACACAGCAAACATGTGGGGGACACAACAAACATGTGGAAGAAGGTGCTCTGGTCAGATGAGACCAAAATTTAAATATTTGGGCCAAAAGCAAAACGCTATGTGTGGCGGAAAACTAACACTGCACATCACCCTGAACACACCATCCCCACCGTGAAAAATGGTGGTGGCAGCATCATGTGGTGGGGATGCTTTTCTTCAGCAGGGACAGGGAAGCTGGTCAGAGTTGATGGGAAGATGGATGGAGCCAAATACAGGACAATCTTAGAAGAAAACCTGTTAGAATCTGCAAAAGACTTGAGACTGGGGCGGAGGGTCACCTTCCAGCAGGACAACGACTTTAAACATACAGCCGGAGCTACAATGGAATGGTTTAGATCAAAGCATATTCATGTGTTAGAATGGCCCAGTCACAGTCCAGACCTAAATCACATTGAGAATCTGTGGCAAGACTTTAAAATTGCTGATCACAGATGCTCTCCATCCAATCTGACAGAGCTTGAGATATTTTGCAAAGAAGAATGGGCAAAAATGTCCCTCTCTAGATGTGCAAAGCTGGTAGAGACATCCCCAAAAAGACTTGCAGCTGTAATTGCAGAGAAAGGCGGTTCTACAAAGTATTGACTCCGGGGGGCGCCATACAAATGCCCCCCACACTTTTCACATATTTATTTGTAAAAAAATGTTGAAAACCATTTATCATTTTCCTTCCACTTCACAATTATGTGCCACTTTGTGTTGGTCTATCACATAAAACCCCAATAAAAGACATTTACGTTTTTGGTTGTAACATGACAAAATTTCGAAAATTTCAAGGGGTATGAATACTTATTCAAGGCACTGTATAAGTGTATTAATTCCAGACTGTTTACGACAGTCTATTTATGACAGGGCCTAAATAGAAGTCTTTGGCAGACTTTGGCTAGTGGAGTTTTATGACTTGCTGCATTCCCTATTAGCTGGCCAAATGCGCCTGGGGAAGGGGGGACCACATTACCAAAGACATGACGCAGAATACCTTTTTGTCTACAATTATGAAGAAATTTGATTTTATTGTGCAGCGGGTGGTTGCTGCTAGTTACTACATCCATGCATATTTCAAACTGCTGCCGGACATCCATTCGACACACTCTGTAGACAATGAAAAGTATTTTGCTTTGTTTTGTTATTTTATTTGGGGAATTGAACTTGGTCGGGGACATGGGATGCCCATAGTAACAATGAATAGTTGATGAGTGATTTCTATAGATGCGTCACACTTCTGAAACAAAAATGGCTGACACTACACCCTGTTCCAAATTATTATGCCAATGATATTTTTCTCATTTACCTAAATAATTGATGTAAACAACAGTCAGCACAATTCTCATCCTTATCAACTATTAAGAGTACAATTCAAATTTTATTGAACAAACCTCCTAATGATAACATTTTTTTTTTTTTAAATATAAAAACTTACAATGCACTGTTCCAAATTATTACGCACAGTAGGTTTCAAAACACTTTATAGGTTGTAAAGAACTGAAAATTGTCATTTGTTGTGTTTGCAGCATATTTACTGAAATCAAAAGCTATTTCAATCAAACTTTGAACAACATTTTAACTTTTTAAACATTTTAACAGGTCACGTTACATTTTAACATAGGACCCCTTATTTGATAGCAGCTTCACAAGTCTTGCATCCATTGAACTTGTGAGTTTTTGGACAGTTTCTGCTTGAATTTGTTTGCAAGATGTCAGAATAGCCTCCCAGAGCTGCTGTTTGGATGTAAACTGCCTCCCACCCTCATAGATCTTTTGCTTGAGGATGCTCCAAAGGTTCTCAATAGGATTGAGGTCAGGGGAGGATGGAGGCCACACCATGACTTTCTCTCCTTTTATCCCCATAGCAGCCATTGATGCAGAGGTATTCTTTGCAGCATGAGATGGTGCATTGTCATGCATGAAGATGATTTTATTACGGAAAGCATAGTTCTTCCTTCTGTACCAGGGAAGGAAGTGGTCAGTCAGGAACTCCACATACTTTGCAGAGGTCATCATTACACCTTTGGGGGCCCTAAAGGGGCCGACCAGCTCTCTTCTCATGATTCCGGCCCAAAAGCATGACTCCACCACTGTCTTGCTGACGTCGCAGCCTTGTTGGAACAGGGTGGCCGTCCACCAACCATCCACTACTCCATCCATCTGGACCATCCAGGGTTGCACGGCACTCATCAGTGAACAGGACTGTTTGAAAATTAGTCTTTATGTATTTTTCTGCCCAATGCAGCCGTTTCTGCTTGTGAGCATTGGTTAGTGGTGGCCGAATGGAAGGTTTATGCACAGTTGCAAAACTCTGGAGGACTCTACACCTTGATGTCCGTGGAACTCCCAGAGGCACCAGCAGCTTCAAATATCTGTTTGCTGCTATGTAATAGTGTTTTAGCAGCTGCTCTCTTGATCCGATGCATGGATCTGGCAGAAATTTTCCTCAATGTGCCTTTATCTGCACGAAACCCGTCTGTGCTCTGAATCAGCCACAAATCTCTTAATAGTGCGATGATCATGCTTAAGTTTTCGTGAAATATCTAATGTTTTCATACCTCGTCCAAGGCATTGAACTATTTCACTTTTTTCAGCAGCAGAGAGATCCTTTTTCTTCCCCATATTGCTTGAAAATGGTGCGCTGCTTAATAATGTGGAACACCCTCCTCTAGTAGTTTTTCCTTTTAATTGGGCTCACCTGGCAATCTAATTATCACAGATGTCCGAGATTGTTTTCAGTGATCAAAAGAGCCCCGAGACACAATGCCATCCATGAGTTAAACTGAAAAACTAAATATTTAATCTTTGTTACACTGTAATAGAATTTGCATAATAATTTGGAACAGGGTGTAAACTTGACAGTATTCTGCACCATAGCACTTCTCTTCCTCCTGCACACAGCTAGACTACTTTTACCTCTGACCACTCTCCCTGTCACAGTCTTAGTATTCCCGTCACACCAAAGATATGACTAGGCCTCACTCTGAATAAGCGCCAGCATGAATAGAAGATAAAACCTCAGAAGGCCTGGAGCCTGCATTTCCCCCTCGTGGCTGTTTCCGGTTAATGGATGTTACTTTAGAGATGATAGACTACTGATCCCAGCAAGTCCGACTTGCAAATCCTGCCCGCCCTCATGGCTCTGCATCGATTTGGCACATAACTCCACAGTCTCTCCTTCTGGCTCTGCACCCAGCTCCCCTGGCATGCCTCTTCCAGATCTCTACTGTGCTTCACTCACCAACTCCTGCCCTGAAGGATTTACCCGGACGTGCAGACCGACTGTCTCTCCAGCTGCTGTTCCAGGACACCTCTTCATGACCGTGTAAGGCAAAGCTCCCTCCGAGCTCCTGGCTCCTCCACCAGATTTACACCCCCCCAGATGGGGGTGTTCCTCCTGCACGACAGTCTAGCACTCCATCCTTCAAGTTCACCCAGTGGACAACTCCTCCCCCAGCAGGCTGACCGTGAGTATATGTAGGAGGCCTGCCCCCTGCCAATCCTAGTTGGGGATTGGTCAGAGCTCCTCACATGTACTCCATGTCACTCCAACTCTCAGCCCTGCCCCTCTTCCAGAACATTCTCACTGGAAGCAGGGGAGGTGCCCAAAAGCTGAAGCACATGTCAGGCACCTACTGCTATACTAAACCATTACCTGCCCCCAGATCAAAACAAACAGACCTAGCTTGCAGCATAGGCCTGCTTAAATTTACCTGCACTGACAGAACATACAAAAAACCCTGCACTCAGCACCTACCTAAGGTAGAGGGTGCTACACTTGGATATGGTTCAAAACAGAAAGTAGAAAATATTGTTTGTTTGTCCTCTCAAAATGTTTGGTCTTTTTTAATTTATATAATAAAAAAATAAAAACCCCAGTGGTGATCAAATACCACCAAAAGAAAGCTCTATTTGTGTGGGAAAAAATTATATAAATTTAATTTGGGTGCAGCGTTGCATGACCGCGCAATTACCAGTTAAAGTAGCACAGTGCTAAATAGAAAACAAATGGCCCGGCCATGAAGGGGGTAAAACCTTCCAGTGGTTAAATCATCAGAGATGTCAGCAGCACTTAAGGGAACTTGAAGGAGCATTTTCTTAAGGAAAGGTAATCAGTTTAACTTATCTATAATGCCTCGTACACACGACCGGTTTTCCTGTCAGGAAAAAAAACAACGTTTTCCCCGACGTGATTTCTCTCCAGCCTGCCTTGCATACACACGTTCAGGCCAAATCCCGCCCGACCAAAGCGCGGTGACGTACAACACGTATGACGGCACTATAAAGGGGAAGTTCCATTCAAATGGCGCCACCCTTTGGGACGCTTTTGCTGATCCTCGTGTTAGTAAAGTTTGGTGAGAGACGATTCGCGCTTTTCAGCCTCGTGCTTTTCAGTCCGTTACAGCGTGACGAATGTGCCATCTCCATTATGAACGCTAGTTTTACCAGAACGAGCGCTCCCGTCTCATACTTGTATAGCACTACCCCCGTAGGAGCTGCTGGTTATATTTGGGTCTGCGAACTACCTCCATGGCTTCCGTTTTCAGGGTGTGAGAAAGTCTTTAGAAAGGCCAATGTCCACACAATGTAAAACACAAACAGTCAGGCTTTATTTTACTTTTGCTGAGGTAAACTTGAGAGGAAATGTAGTACGAGAGAAGAACAGGGGAAGGTTCAGGCACACAGTACTAAAGTAACAACGTCGTCACTCAGGCCTGAGTGGGTATTGCTCACCCGGATAGCCCTGTTTAGTGGTCCTAGCAGCCGGAATGCAGCACAAATCAATCTTTCTCTTTTGAGTGGAACCCTTTTCAGTAGAACTAGGGATACGATCCGAAATCCTCTGCCACAGGATTATCAAAAGTCCCGAACCTCCCGGCCAAGCAATAATAAAAGAACCTTTATGCCAGATTGGCGTATTGCAGGGCTTGTAGTAATGGATCCCTCCTTAGGTGAGCTCCAGGTCTCCTCCCGAGACAGCAGTACAGTCGCCAGTCTCCTCTGGGGCAGATCCTCCCCTGGCCTCCTTCCCTAAGCTTGAGCCTCCCGCAGATGGGTAACTCAGGATTCCTCCCGAAGGTATAGGCCTCAGCCAACGGAGCTGGGCCTACCAAGCAGCGATATAGCCTGGGGCTGAAGGTGCCCGGGGCCAGAACACACGCACCCCGTGCCATGCGGGCCACAAGGCGCGCAAGACGAACCCCAATCAATGGCGTCTGCCCCTTATGTACCCTCTCCGAGCATGCACAGCGGGTACACCACGCCCACTGCACGGATGCCGAGAGAGGTCACCCAAGGTGTTGTGATACCCCCTGTAGTTCTACCTATGCCGATGGTGACAGTGCCACCTACAGGCAACAGGGAACACTACTGCCAGGCAGCATCACACCCAGAGCAGAATCAAATCCAGAACGATCAATTGGTCTAAGCCCAACTACTGGCTCAGACTACCCTTAAATTTACACATAGCGCCCCCATATATTGGGGGGGGGGGCGCTACACTTGATTCTGAGCATGCAGGTTTTTTTCCCCTCGGAAAAGCATACACACCAGCGGTTTTCGTGACGGGAAAAAGACAGCCGGGAATAACGACGCGAAAAAAGAGAGCTGGTTCTAATTTTTTTGCGGGCAGTTTTCTCGTCTGGAAAACTGATATGGAGCATACACACGGCCGGTTTTCCCGACAAAAATCAAACATGGCAGTTTTCCAGTCTGGAAAACCGGTCGTGTGTACGAGGCATTACTCTTTCTTCACCCGTTCCAGCAATGTTTTCATAACTCCATGCTGACATTGCAGCATAGGTCATGAGGACAGTCATCCAGCTCTGTACGCGTTACGCCCCCCCGGGACACATGGTAAACGCCGACTGTCACGCGGGTCTCAAAAAAAAAAGTCCTCAATTTGCTTAATTGCAACTAGGAATGTAATGATAATTAGACGGAACCACAGGAAACGTCTTATCCCACCATCTCTCCTAATATAGCAGAGATCTGAGGAATGTGAAACCCACAAAGGAGACCAGCATGTCACCGTCAACCTAAATAGTATTTTTTTTTTTTTTGTAGTAAATTACTCCCCAGTACAATTCCCAGAATAAAGGGTTTCCTAAATAACGAGGAACTCCCCTATGCACCGTTTGCATCTGAAGCAGCCACACAACATAACTCATTTGAAAATCTACTTTTCATTGTTAAAGGAGAAGTCCAGCCTAAACTTTTTAGGCTGGGCTTCTCCTAAGGGTCACAGGAGTGCAATTCGTTTTACACTCCTGTGACCCGTTTTCAGCGGAGATCGGTTTGAAGTCCGCCCTCCGCTGACATCACTGCCATCAGTTGGGGCAGCACGTCATCATGACTTCCAAGTCGAGATCCGCCAGCTGCCCTGATTGATGGCAGTCTCAGCGAGCCGCTGAGACAGCCTCTCCCCGCCCCTCCACGGCTCAGCGCTACAATGAGCGTGGAGAAGCAGAGAGGAAAGAGGCTGACTGACAGTCAGCCTCTTTCCTCTCGGGGATCTGTGAGAACCGAGCCATCGGCGATGTTCGGTGGCTCGGTTCTCAGTGAAGTGACGGCGGGGGACAGATGGAGCATCGGTCTGATGCTCCATCCACCGAGGTAAGTATAGAGAAAGAACGTTGTCTGGACTGCCGCACTCTGTTCAAGCATTTATTAGCAAAAATGTAAAAACAAAAATATCCAAGAAAAAATTATAATAATCAAAAGCAATCAGAAAAGACATGCAGGAGAACAAGGCTGACGCGTTTCACATCAGGAATGATGCTTACTCATAGCTATGAGTAAGCATCATTCCTGATGTGAAACGTGTCAGCCTTGTTCTCCTGCATGCCTTTTCTGATTGCTTTTGATGGATTTTGATTATTATCATTTTTTCTTGGATATTTTTGTTTTTTAATTTTTGCTAATAAACGCTTGAACAGAGTGCGGCAGTCCAGACAACGTTCTTTCTTTGTGCATTAGAGCAGAGCCAGAACCTGTGAGTGAAGCAGGGCGGGAGCAATCATAGGAACCTGGAACCTTTTGAGCGGTGCACTCCTTCTCTTCATTACCGAGGTAAGTATGAATATAAAATAAAATCTAACCCATACTTCTCTTTTAAAAATACACTATATTACTAAAAGTATTGGGACGCCTGTCTTTACACGCACATAAACTTTAATCCCAGTCTTAGTCCATAGGGTTCAATACTAAATTGGCCCACCCTTTGCAGCTATAACAGCTTCAACTCTTCTGGGAAGGCTGTCCACAAGGTTTAGGAGTGTGTCTATGGGAATGTTTGACCATTCTTCCAGAAGGGCATTTGTGAGGTCAGGCACTGATGTTGGATGAGAAGGTCTGGCTCACAGTCTAGACTCTAATTCATCCCAAAGGTGTTCTATCAGGTTTAGGTCAGGACTCTGTGCAGGCCAGTCAAGTTCCTCCACCTCAAACTCACTCATCCGTGTCTTTATGGACCTTGCATTGTGCATTGGTCCGAATCATTTCATCATGGTGTAGGGGGAATTATGGTGTGTTTTTTTTTTTTTTCAGGGGTTGGGCTTGGCCCCTTAGTTCCAGTGAAGGGAACTCTTAAGGCGTCAGCATACTAAGACATTTTGGACAATTTCATGCTCCCAACTTTGTGGGAACAGTTTGGCGATGGACCCTTCCTGTTCCAACATGACTGCTAACCAGTGCACAAAGCAAGGTCCATAAAGACATGGATGAGCGAGTTTGGGGTGGAGGAACTTGACTTGCCTGCACAGAGTGCTGACCTCAACACCTTTGGGATGAATTAGACCGTGAGCTGTGAGCCAGGCCTTCTTGTCCAACATCAGTGCCTGACCTCACAAATGCGCTTCTGGAAAAATGATCAAACTTTCCCATAGACACACTCCTAAACCTTGTGGACAGTAGGGTTGAGCGAACACCTGGAAGTCCATGGGGACACGAACTTTTGAGGACTAAAATGGCTCTAAAAAAGTAATGGAAAGGGCTAGAGGGCTGCAAATGGCAGCAAAATGTTGTTAAGAGCATGGCAAGTGCTCTTCAAACAAATTTGGATAGGGAAATAATAACTTAAAATAACATAAAATACATAAAAATAAAAAATAATAATCTTGACCTAGGAGAACGAGGTCCGTATGGAGTAGGAGGTTCAGGTGGCAGTGGATGTGGCGGTGTAGGTGTATGCAGAAAATGTACCAAAAAATTTTTTTTGGGGCAGAAAACGCACCTAAATTTTTTTTTTTTGCCCTAAATGATTCTATTTTTTGAAGAGCAGAATAGGAGAACAGTATCTAAAGTGTGTATCTTACACGTACAGATATGCAGAAAATGCACCAAAATACATTTTTATGGCAGAAAATGCACCAAAAAAAAAATTTTGACCAGAAAACGCACCAAAATTTTTTTTTTTGCCCTAAATTATTCTTTTTTGGAATAGCAGAATAGGAGAACAGTATCTAAAGTGTGTATCTCACAGTAACATATGCAGTGCTGGTGCACTGAGCTTGCATAAAATGCCCGCCAAAGCCAACCTAACTAACAGACGGATAAAAGTTATCTTTTCTCTGGTACTGGGCTCAGGGCAGGATAAAAAGATTGTGCACTGCACCCACACAACAAAAGCAAGGTAGATCGCTGAGTAATTTGATTTCTGAATCAGGACTCCTATCTAATTCTCTCCCTCAAAGCAGCAGCAGCAGCAACCTTTCCCTACACTATCTAAAGCAGAGTGACGTGCTGTGCTATGTGCCTCTAGCTTATATAGAAGCTGGGTCACATGCTGCACTGGCCAATCACAGCCATGTCATTAGTAGGCATGGCTGTGATGGCTTCTAAGGGCACACAAGTTAAACGAATGTTGATTGGCTGCCCTGCAGCTTTTTAAAATGCGCCATTACATTGCCGAACACCGAACCCGAACATACAGTACATTGTTCGAGTTCGGGTCTGGGTACCAAAAACCCAAAAGTCCGGTATGAACCCAAACTTTACAGTTTGGGTTCGCTCAACCCTAGTGGACAGCCTTCCCAGAAGAGTTGAAGCTGTTATAGCTCCAAAGGGTGGGCCAACGCAATATTTAACCCTATGGACTAAGACTGGGATGCCATTAAAGTTCATGTAAAGGCAGGTGTCCCAATACTTTTGGTCATATTGTGTATATATGTACTGTGGTCAACAAGTCCTTAACTTCACCTTCCCCATTCACTGGATTTCGCAGAATGCCATCCATGACAAAGGTGGCAACATGGAAAGTCCAGGAATTCCGCCTCATTATGAAGTCTAGGCCGAATGCTCTTATGTGGAAGGAATTGTTCCCATTGCTTACACACGTGCTGAGCAGTCAAAGCTTCCCCCTTCCTTTCAAACTTTCTTTTTTTTTTTTCCTGCCAATCAACAGAATTGGGAAGGCGGATGTGAGGGAAAGAATATCAGGATAAAAATACTCGTCGGGTAAGATGCCCTTCCTGACGCTTATTTCCAGCCGGCTCTATTTTTATCATTGGCTGCTTTTAATTTGGGATTTACATAACATGCAAAAAGAAAAAAAAAGAAAAGAAAATGCCCGAAGGGACTGCATAGATCCACGCGGCGATGTCATCTGGGGATTATTATAGTCTTCAAGCAGAACTGGAATTTTTTCCATTCTGATTGTAAAATTCCTTTCAGGAATATATTTTGGGCTTTATGTGCCAGCGAGAGGCTGAGTCGTCTAAATTCAGTCTTTGATATCTGTCAGTCATTCGTTTGTAATAATGTGCTTAGGTCTAGGCAGACCGCCAGCTCTGGATTTATCTGCCACCTACTGGCATCACCATGTAATTACAAGATTCGCTGCCTGCTAAGAGCAACGGTTGCAAATTGCATGAGCAGATGCTGATGTACTTTACTTTTTACTGGATTACATTCCAAAATGCAAGCAGTGGAAGCACCTGAATTGAGCTTGGTCGGCCTCTTGCTGTCCCTGCACAGTAGAGCTCATACAGTGAGTGGGAAAAACAACACGAGGAGTCTTTAGGCATACACTGTATACTATATTTTTATGCCATTACTTTTAACCACTTCAATACCGGGCACTTTCACCCCCTTCCTTGCCCAGGCCAATTTTCAGCTTTCAGCGCCTCGCACTTTGAATGACAATTGCGCGGTCATACAACACTGTACCCAAATGACATTTTTATAATTTTTTTTTTTCCACACAAATAAAACTTTCTTTTGATGCCATTTAATCACCACTGGGGTTTTAAATTTTTGCTAAACAAACAAAGAAATAAAAAAAAAAAAAAATGTTTTTCTTTTGTTATAAAATTTTGCAAATAGGTAATTTTTATCCTTCACGGATGGGCACTGGTAGGCTGATCTGATGGGCACTGATAGGCTGATTTGATGGGCACTGATGAGGCGGCACTGGTATGTGGCACTGATGGGCACTGATAGGCGGCACTGATAGGCAGCACTGAGGGGTACTGATGGGCAGCACTGCTGGGCGCTGATTGGCAGCACTTATTGGCAGCACTAATGGGCAGCATTGATGGGCACTGAGTGGCAGCACTGATAAGGAGGTACTGATAGGCTATACTGATGGGCACTGATTGCAACACTGATATGCAGCACTCATGGGCAATGATGGGCAGCACTAATGGGCACTGATAGGCGGCACTGATAGGCGGCACTGATGGGTACTGATGAGCAGCACTTATAGGCACTGATTGGCGGCACTAATGAGCACTGATTGACAGCACTGATGGGGACTGATGGGCAGCACTAGTGGGCACTGATTGGCAGCACTGATGGGCAGCATTGATGAGGAGGTACTGATAGACTTTACTGATGGGCACTGATAGGCAGCACCGATGGGTACTGATATGCAGCACTGATTGACAGCACTGGTGGGCAATGATGGGCAGCATTAATGGGCACTGATAGGCAGCACTGATGGACAATGATGGGCAGCACTAATGGGCACTGATGGGAAGCACTGATGGGCACTGTTGGAGCTGCACTGGTAATCAGGACACTGATTTTCAGTGTAAATGTCCCCTGTCACACTTGCCGGTTACCGGCTCTTTCCTCTCCTCATACTGTGACAGCGTATAAGGAAAGGAATGCCCATAGCCAACAAGTGTGTTTACATTGTGATCAGCTGTTAAGGCTGATCGGGCCTTTCCCCTGATCTGAAGGACACAGCTATTACAGAGCGCGCCTGATGCGCACCACAGCGGGCATTCGGGGGCTTGGTTTGTGGAGGATGTCAATAAATGCCCTCCCAGAACTGGACAACTGAGCTTTAGCCGTCATTTGGCTATAGCGTGGTCAAGAAGTGGTTAAAATGCAAGCAACTTAAAGTGGTTGTAAACCTCAGACATGAAATATGAACAGAGCAGATCCCTCTATAGTGTGTACTTGTCTCGATTCAGAGATTTTTTTAATTTATTTTTTATTGAAGTTCTGCTTGAAACTATTTTCCATACAAAGTGTATTATTATTATTATTATTATGTTTTTTTTATTTATTTTTTTATAATTTTTTTTGTTTACTGAAGTTATACCTGGAACTATTTTGTGCATACATTTTTTTTTCTTTCATTTATTGCGTCCAATTATAGGGACCAGTTGAGTGATGCTGTAAAAAGACTTTAGATATTCTTTAAATGCAAAACGTTCATAATTTTTTAATTTATAATCATCTTAAATTAAAAAATGTTGTACGTGGTTTCATTTTTTTTTTTTTTTTTTTTTTACAGTTGACAAATTTATTTCCAAGCCAAGTTTCCACATTCACACCTTTCATAAACAATCCCTTTCAGTACAATTAAGTTAGGTACGTACAGTGGACTCATTGCCCCTCTCTTTCGTGAAAAAAACAAACAAAAAACGTTTCTGATGGGGCCACGGGGTTCATATAAAGCGAGGCATTATTGGATTACCTCCCACCATAAATTAACAAAAAGAATCAGTCATACAATCGCGGTGGAATTGTGCGGCTTTTCAGGACGTATGTTGTTTTAGCATGGAAGCGATCCAGCTTTTAAAAGCCCACTTGGCATTTCTTAGTGGTATGATGGGTATTTTGAATCAAACTCTTCCAAAACCGCTGAATGCGCCCGTGCTTGTTATAATTACAGAGAGCTAATTATTCCAGCAGCCCTGTTTGGATGGGGTTCCTCTCTCTCTCTCTCGGTGAAAATGGCTAGGCTCCAGCCCGGGTCTCCAAGCCTGTGTTATGTGCACACAGCCCAAAGTAACATTTTTGTACAGCAACTTTTTCTTATTTTTTTTTTAAAGATCTTGAGATGCAGTTGAAGGACATTTTTGAGATGAATGATTTATGAAGCCCCAACCTATTCATTTGTGTTTTTTGTGAGCGGTTCTGAGGAAGGGGCAGGTGGCTTGCAGCGATGGGAGGTCTTGTTCTGTACAGTAACAATGGTGTAAAGTTTGCATGTTGTCCACATGTTGCTGTGTGTTAGCTCTGGATGTTCCGTTTCCTGTCACAACCCAAAAAAAAGCCCATCGGTAAGTATAAGGGTCCCTCTTCAGACCTCTCTTGCCAATCATTACGCCTGCCCCCATTTATTAACAACATACATCTATTGATTGTATCACTTACATTGCAGATACAACATTCATGCATCCGTCCCTGAAGAAGCGAGCAGCGTCTCGCGAAACACATAGGGCTTTATTGATGCTTGTTTTATGCCGGTACATGCTGGGTATTATTGATGTCTGCATTATGTTTACATATTTCCCTGTTTATATGCATGCACATTTTATTTTCTCATTGTATATGTGTATCCACTGGCCCAGTAACTTTCAAGTTTTATTGTTGCTCGTTGATGTATAACATTTGTAATAAATCTTTATATATTTACTTTCATCTGTGCTGTGTACATTGGCTATTATGCCGGGTAACTCACAATCATTGTTGTTGCCGCTTCGTTACATAACACTTTGAAACAAATAAATTGATTTTGTTTCACTGTTCGCTGTTAACATTGGCTAAACCTCTCTCACCTCATTTAAAGTCCCAGGGCTACCTCTTTTGTCTTTTTGTGTACTACTAGGGATGGGGGTGTCAGAGGGGTCACACCAGACCTTTATTTTCGTGTTCTACATAGTTTCATTGGTCTAGCTTGGACCATTGTAAGTATGTAGACGTCATACCTGTGCAATCCCCATGGAAGCTTGATCACCTCTGCTACTACAGTGATCTCCTACAGTAAACACCGCTACTACAGTTATCTCCTACAGTAAACACTGCTACTACAGTTATCTCCTTCAGTAGACACTAAAGTACACACTAAAGTACACACCACAAATACAGTTATCTCCTATAGTAGACACTGCTACTACAGTTATCTCCTACAAGTAGACATGGCTACTACAGTTATCTCCTACAGTAGACACCACTACTACAGTGATCTCCTACAGTAGGCACTGCTACTACAGTGGTCACCTACAGTAGACACCACTACTACAGTGATCTCTTACAGTAGATACTGCTACTGCAGGTATCTTTTATGGTGGGCACAACTACTACAGTGGTCTCCTACAGTAAACACTGCTACTACAGTGATCTTCTATAGTAGACAATGCTACTACAGTGATCCCCTACAGTAGGTACTGCTACTACAGTGGTCTCCTACAGTAGAAACCACTACTAGAGTAATCTCCTACAGTATACAGCACTACTGCAGCTTTTTCCTACAGTAGATACAAGTACTACAGTTACCTCTTACAGTAGGCACTGCTACTACAGTGGTCTCCTACAGTACACACCGCGTCCGCTACTACAGGGATCTCCTACAGTAGACACTGCTGCTACAGTGATTCCCTACAGTAGACACCAATACTACAGTGATAGTCTACATTAGGCACTGCTACTACAGTTATTTCCTACAGTAGATGCCAATACTACAATATTCTTCTAGAGTAGATGCCACTACTACAGTGATCTCCTACAGTAGACAGCACTAATACAGTGATCTCATACAGTAGATACCACTAGGGATGAGCCAAACACCCCCCCCCCCCCGTTTCGGTTCGCACCAGAACACGCGAACAGGCAAAAAATTTGTACGAACACGCGTACACCGTTAAAGTCTATGGGACACGAACATGAAAAATCAAAAGTGCTAATTTTAAAGGCTAATATGCAAGTTATTGTCATAAAAAGTGTTTTGGGACCTGGGTCCTGCCCCAGGGGACATGTATCAATGCAAAAAAAAGTTTTTAAAAACGCCAGTTTTTTTGGGAGTGAAACAATAAAAGTGAAATATTCCTTTAAATTTCGTACCTGGGGGGTGTCTAATGTATGCCTGTAAAGTAGCGCATGTTTCCCGTGTTTAGAACTGTCCCTGCACAAAATGTAATTTCTGAAGGAAAAAAAGTCATTTAAAACTACTCGCGGCTGTAATGAATTGTTGGGTCCCGGCAATACAGAGAAAAGTCATTGAAAAAAAAAAATGCGTGGGGGTCTCCCAAAATTTCATTAACAGGCCCTTCAGGTCTGGAATGGATATAAAGGGGAACTGCGGACCAAAAAAAAAAAAAAATGGTGTGGGGTCCCCCCAAAAATCCATACCAGACCATTATCCGAGCACGCAACCTGGCAGGCCGCAGGAAAAGAGGGGGGTACGAGAGAGCGCCCCCCCTCCTGAACTGTACTAGGCCACATGCCCTCAACATGGGGAATTTGTCCCCATGTTGATGGGGACAAGGGCCTCATCCCCACAACCCTTGCCCGGCGGTTGTGGGGGTCTGCGGGCGGGGGGCTTATCGGAATCTGGAAGCCCCCTTTAACAAAGGAGACCCCCAGATTCCGCCCCCCCCCCTATGTGAATTGGTAAGGGCTACATTGTACCCCTACTATTTCACAAAGAAATTGTAAAAAATTGTAAAAAAAACACACAGACACAGTTGGGATAAGTCCTTTATTAAAAATCAAAAAACCATTCCAGCGATGTAATACAGTCTGCCCAGCGTTGTTCTCTATGTCCCGTGGTGATCCGATGTCCAGCGATGCTCCAGTCTCCACTCCACACGAAACCCTCATGACGTAAGAGGGGCCGGGGTCACCCACCGACATCATTGGGAATTCCTCGCTTGCCGGGGAAAGCCGGGGCTTACCCTATGATGTGGACGGGTGACCCCACCCCCTCTTACGTCATGGGGGTTTCGTGTGGAGTGGAGACTGCTGCAGTCTCCACTCCACACGAAACCCCATGATGTAAAAGGGAGTCACCCGTTCACATCATAGGGTAAGCCCCGGCTTTCCCCACTTGCCGGGGAATACCCAATGACGTCGGCGGGTGACCCCGCCCCCTCTCTCGTCCCTCCCTCTTTTCCTGCGGCCTGCCAGCTTGCGTGCTCGGATAAGGGTCTGGTATGTATTTTTGGGGGGACCCCACGCCATTTTATTTTTATTTATTTTTATTTTATTTTTTTAAACTTTGGTGCGGAGTTGCCCTTAATATCCATACCAGACCTGAAGGGCCTGTTAATGGAATTTTGGGGGACCCCCACGCTATTTTCAATGACTTTTCTCTGTATTGCCGGGACCCGACAATTCATTACCGCCGTGAGTAGTTTTAAATTCCTTTTTTTCCTTCAGAAATCACATTTTGTGCAGGGACAGTTCTAAACGCGGGAAACATGCGCTACTTTACAGGCATACTTTAGACACCCCCCAGGTACAAAATTTAAAGGAATATTTCACTTTTACTGTTTCACTTTAAGCATTATTAAAATCACTGCTCCCCGAAAAAACTGCCGTTTTTAAAACTTTTTTTTGCATTGATACATGTCCCCTGGGGCAGGACCCGGGTCCCCAAACACTTTTTAGGACAATAACTTACATATTAACCTTTAAAATTAGTACTTTAGATTTCTCCTATTTAAGGGTGTTCCGGGGCTTTTCGAATTTGCCGCGAACACCTTAAATTGTTCGCTGTTCGACTCGAACATAAAGCTCATCCCTAGATACCACTACTACAGTTATCTCCTAAATAGATTCCACTACTACAGTGACCTCCTACAATAGACACCACTACAGTTATCTCCTACAGTAGACGCCACTATTACAGTGATCTCCTACAGTAGACACCACTACTACAGTGATTTCCTACAGTAGACTTCACTACTACAGTGATCTCCCACAGTAGACACTGCTACTACAGTGATCTCCTACAGTAGACACAGCTACTATAGTTATCTCTTACAGTAGACATTGCTACTATAACAATCTCCGCTAGCTTCTGAGTTCCATGCTAAGCAGCTGCCTTGCTGCATTGTGAACACAGGGGTCCCTAAAAAAAAAAAACTTTAGTACAAGGTTTGTCTGTTTGTTCATACCCTGGACAAAGGTCTGTTTGTCTTTGACTTCCATCTGACTGTTCCATCATTCTGTTTATCTGTCTGGAGCCTTCACTATGTTTGTCTGCACATGACCTGGCTATTAAGCCAGCCATAGATGGATTGAATCTCAGCCGGTACAGCATTGGCTGCTTTAGTCTGCTGACTTTGTTATTGTCTGTCTTTTGCTTTGACCACATGTAAGAGGACTTACACCATTCTAGCATTTGTTCTGCCCATTGTCCGCTATTGCCCCTGGCAACACAATAGGTCTGTTAAATCTGGGAACTTGGTCCTGTCATGTGGCACAGTTTTTTCCATACACCATGTAATGGGGCAGTGCCAACTCACCATCAGTTTGCTGACTAGGGTCACAGTCCTTGCCTTGAAATCCTCCCATCTCTGCCATATTGTTTATTCAGAGTGATAGGCAACTGAGAAGCTTTGCGATGATGAGAACCAGAAGCTGTTTTACAGATGGCACCACATGGGGAAACTCGGACATCAGGGCTTTTCACCAGGCTCCCTTATGGATGTTGTTCCTTCTCCGGCTCTGCAATGTCTTCCTGATGTCGAAACTGAGTGGACTTGAAGAGAGGGTACATTTCATAATCCCTCAAGTAAAACTGCTTGTGTATATGTGTGTCATTTGAATATGTCCAGTAGCTGTTTGGCCAAAGTCAACTGGAAGCACATAGAAGCAGGAACCACTTGAATTCTTGAACTTTATAGGTAAGAATTATTTGCCATATGTCATTTGAGTATGTCCAGTAGCTGTTTGGCCAAAGTCAACTTGAACCATATAGAAGAAGAAACCACCTGAATCCTTGGACTTCACAGAAGAGAATAATTTGCCTTATGTCCACTTTACCACACCAAACTAGTCAATCCAGGTGACAAGCATCACAGTTCTTGCCTTAAAATCCCCCCATCTCCTCCATCCTGCTTATCTGGAGTGATATGCAACTGAGAAGCTTTGCGATAATGAGAATCAGCAGCAATGGAATCATGTGGAAAAACCAGAGCTTTTCAACAGGCTTCTCTTTTTAATACATATGCTCCCAAATGACTAAAATTTCAATCATTAGTGCTCACTTATGGATATTGTCTTGTCTCTGGCACATTTCATAATCCCCTGAGTTAGACCACTTTCACACTGAGGCGCTTTTCAGGCGCTTTCACGCTAAAAAAAGCGCCTGAAAACTTATTTCCATTAAAATCAATGAATGCTTTCACACTGGGGCAGTGCGCTGAAAAAACGCCCCTCTCCATTGAAATTAATTGAAAGCGCTTCAAAAGCGCCTGAAAAGCGCTCAGTGTTTTACTGGCAGTTTTTCAAGCGCCTCAGTGTGAAAGTGGCCTAAAACTGCTCCTTTATATGTGTGACATTTAAATATGTCCAGTAGCTGTTTGGCCAAAGCCAACTTGAACCATAATTTGCCTTATGTCCACTTTACCACACCAGACTAGGGTCACAGTCCTTGCCTTGAAATCCCCCCCCCCCCATTTCCACCATCTTGCTTATCTGGAGTAATAGGAAACTGAGAAGTTTTGTGATGGTGAACATCAGTAGCAGTTTTACCAATGGCACCAGGTGGGAAAAGACGGACATTAGGGCTTTTCACCAGGCTCCTCTTTTTAGTACACGTGCTCCAATAGACTCAAATTTCTGATTATGGATATTGTCCTATCTCGGGCTCTGCCTTGTCTTCAGGATGCTGAATCTGAGAGCCCAGGAGATAGAGGAGACCTGAAGAAGGAGCACATTACATAATCCTTCAAGTAAAACTGCTCCTTTACATGGGTGGCCAGTAGCTATTTGGTCGAAAAGTCAACTTGAACCTCATAGAAGCAGTAATCTGTATATTTGATTATATGTGCCAGTTACTTGCATTACACCACTTTAGTAACTTCAGACCAGGCAAAGGAAAATGGCTAATTGAGCCCAATTTGGACATTTTCACTTAATGGCTGTGTGTTGAGGTATTTTGAGGGGACAGCAAATTTACACTGTTATACAAGCTGTACACTCACTACTTTACATTGTAGCAAAGTGTCATTTCTTCAGTGCTGTCACATGAAAAGATAGAATAAAATATTTACAAAAATGTGAGGGGTGTACTTACTTTTGGGAGATACTGTAGAAGTCAGAGTCAACTGAATCCTTGGACTTCACAGGTAAGAATAATTTGCCTTATGTCATCTGAGTGTGACAAGTAGCTGTTTGGCCTAAGGTCATCTTCAACCACATAGAAGCAGGAACCACCTGAATCCTTGGACTACAGAAGAGAATAATGTGCCTTATGTCCACTTTACCACACCAAACTAGTCAATCCAGTTTGGTGACTACTAACTGTGACTGCTCACCGCTGTTCTACAGATCACATTCTCGAAGGGCCATTACCTAAATACAATCAGGATGTACAGCTGGCATACCACTCTTTGATGGGCACAGCTGTTTCGGGAGCTTAAAGACAAGTCATGCTGCGTGAACCTTGACCTTTCACTTATAACTTGTGAACTGAAAAGTGCAATCTATACCTGGAATTGTTCAACGATGGCTTATCAAGTCATGAGGAAACTCTTTGTTTTCATCTTATGCTTACATACCGCCTGGACTTAGATTAAACACTTCAAAGTCAAGTGATTAAATCCCACTTACAACACAGCTGCAAAGGTGCGTGTAGGCAGGTGCAGTCTACTGTCTCCACTGCAGGTAGCGCTATTCCATTGCAGTTGGAAAGGAAGACAAAGGGAACATGGTTCCGCTTTATTTTCCTGGGTCACTGGGGAAGCTATCCAATTGTGACTCTAGCAGCCATCTTTGGGCAGGCAGAATCTATTTAAGGCCTTGGCAGCCAGGCTTGGAGCGTATGTTTTTGTGAGTTGGTAAAGCAGGGACAGGTTCCCCCGCCTGGTAGGGACAGATCAAGTGGCAGGGAAAGGTTCCTGACAAGGAGGGAAAGATTTGGACATCTTCCCGCTTGGGCATGAGATGGCCAGGCTATTTTCTGCCCAACTCAACACTTCGACTGAAACCTGATCTCTACAAACTTTTGGGTCTGTAAGTGTTCCCTGTTGGGCTGTCTTCCCACTGGGTTTATTGTGAACTGTCTTTGCATTATGTCAATACAAGTTCTTTTGTTGCACTTGGACTGTGTGTTGTTGCCACCACACTGTGCTGCACCCCACCTACATTGGGATCCTATGAATGGGGTTTTTATATTGGTTTAGGGTTCCGATAATTTGACCCGCTGTAAATAGATGAGTGAAAATTGTAAGGTCCATGCTACTGGGGAAATTTAATTTGACCAGCAGTATTAGAGGACTAGTAAAAAGGGGTCCAAAGGAGCACAAGACAAACAGAACCCTTGAGAAATCCAAAAACACTATAGTAAAAGCTAAAGGATGCTTTCAACCTGTAATATGTGGAGAACAGCGGCGCTCATCTGAGTGCAGTATATTAAAATGATTCATGATGAATTTATTAAGATAAATAATTAAAATAAGAATTAACTCACAGGGTAAGGGTTAAAATGGCTAGTCTCAAGGGGAGACTCTGTGTAGCTGATCCAGGTAGCTGGCGGTGTGGGGTGCTGCTGCTCTCTCGCTAGCTGCAGGGGTTTCCAAGGCTCCGAGTCAAGCTGGCAGCCATCTCCCCGTCGGCTGTGACGTCACTGGGTGTGGGGCACAGGGCCGGCAGGCACGCGTACAGAGCATGCATGGTCCTTCATCAACGCTAGCGAGACAGCAGCAGCACCCCACACCGCCGGTTATCTGTATCAGGACTACACAGCGAGCCTCGCCTTGTGACTAGCTATTTTAACCCTTACCCTGTGAGTTAATTCTTATTTGAAAATGTTATCTTAATAAATTCATTAATCATTTCAATATACTGCACTCAGATGAGCGCCGCTGTTCTCCACATTATATATCTACAGAGCTGCTTGCTCTTCCACAGCTGGCTTCACCTCTAGAGCGCTATATACATCCTTAACCCATCAAACTTGTTCCTAACCCATTCAAGCCTGAACTGAACTTTCCAGGGTCCAAGCTACCCCCAACCATGGGCGTCCGCTCCATAGGGCAAGGGGGGTCAATTGCCCCCCCCCTGGAATCGGAAGTCAGAGTGAAGGCACTTGCCCCCTGTGTTGCAATGGCCGCCTCCGCGGCAGCTGTGGACTTTTTTTTCTAAGTCTGCTGCTGGCCTGGGGGCTGGGGCTGCTCTGTCTTTTCTGACTACACATCCGTCCCTCCCTCCTCATCCCTGGCCCGAGCATCGGATTGGCTCTGCCCCGGCCATCCGTGACCCGCCTGTTCTGTGATTGGCATGCGTTTGTAAATGCGTGCGGACAAACTCCTGTTTTTAACGCATACTGTTAGACAGGTTAATTGGTTGTCTGCGAGCTGGTCGGTAAGTAGGCTTGGTTTTTCCTGGGCATTCCCCAGGCTTTGTTGTTACCTGTTTTAGCCTTCCAATGCTGCTTACTGCAATAGCCAGCTATAGATGGGGGCGGTGGACAAGTTTTGTTTTCACCTATGGTGCTTGTATTGGTCCAGCAGTGCACCAACACCTTTGCAGCCATTGTGCTACATGCTGGGTGTTTGGTGTGCACCTGTACCTTTAAGGAGGGGGTGGCTCCCCTTCAGTCCACCTGCCCTCATCTAACCAATAAATGCAACTGTGTATCGCCGCTGCCGAAGCGGCACTTCGGCAGCGGTGCCCATTTACCAGTATTTCAATGGGCAGGGGCGGTGGAGGAGTGGTGTATACAGCGCTGTTCTACTGCCCCAAAGATGCATGGATGACCTTAAAATGATGCCCCCCCCCCCTGAAAAAAGTTCAGCGGACGTCCATGCCCCCAACTACTGGATTTTATTATCATAATCACTTTTACCCAAAGTTTTGTTTCCCACCCATCCGTCTCTCTCCAAGCACCACTATACTCCCCCCTTTCAACCTATAATGCCTATTACCAACTATTAAACATAGTGGGGGATCCATAATGGTATGGACTGACAACTAAATCCTTAAGGCCCCTTTCACACTGGGGCGGGCAGGTGCGGTGGCGGTATAGCAGCGCGATTTTCAGCGCTGCTATACCGTCGTTCTTACCGCGGTATGTGGCCGCTAGGGGGGTGAATTTAACCCCCGCTAGCGGCCGAAAAAGGGTTAATACCGCGCTGTCCCATTGATTTCAATGGGCAGCCGCAGTAAAGGAGCGGTGAACACACCGCTCCTTCACCGCTGTAAAGAAGCGGCTAGCAGGACTTTTGGAGCAGTCCTGCTAGCGCACCGCTTCAGTGTGAAAGCCTTCGGGCTTTCACATTGAAGGCTACAGGCAGGAATTTTTAATGCGGTATAATAGCGCTAATATTAGCGCTAAACCGCATGAAAAACGCCCCAGTGTGAAAGGGGCCTAAGTGATCACTTTGCTTGGACATCTGATGGCCATACAGGATTACAGCACCCCTTTATTTTGCAAGCACTTTTAACATTTCCAATTCGAAATAATAATCTCTCTGAACACAGCCTGAAGAACGTCATAAGGTAAATGTCATGCCAGATGCCGCCCAAGGCCTCCTCTACTATCAGATCTAAACATCATTGAAGTGTTGAATTTGGCATTCATCACTTCTGGATGTGTCGGATGTCTGTGTCCTAGCCGCCCACTGTGGTTACATCCTCCTACCCCAGGAAGGAATCTCAGCTTGTAGCTGGTTGATAATGGCATCTGACAGTCCCAAAACTGTCCAATGCTGAATGGAAAAAAAGGTAGGAGGCACAGGCAACCAGAGAAGCTCTTTTAATGCAGGGACCTTTTGTCTGGAGTTTTTTTTTTAACCCGACAGGGTCACTTGGAAAAGTTAGGGAAAGGTTCATGGAAAGTTACCACCATGTTAAATGGACTGTAGTGCAAATCTGAAAAAAAAAAAGCGCTAAAAATGCATAGGTGTGAATCCAGCCTTAGGCTGGATTCACACCTTATGCATTTTTAGTGCTTTTTGCATTTTGCAGTTTTGCACTATAGTCCATTTACCATGGTTTTCTATGGAACTCATTCTGTAGTGCAAATCTGCAAAATGCAAAAAGCACTAAAAATGCATAGGTGTGAATCCAGCCTTACTGCATTTTAACTGCACCAACCTTGCACCCGTGTGGAGACTATACCACGCCTATACCATACCTATACTGCAGGTTAACTGTCGTTTAAGTGGAGTTATGCCCCCCTCCCCCCCAAAAAAAACCTTTAAAGTCCGCAGCTACACATACTGTAGCTGCTGAATTTTATTAATAGGACACTTACCTGTCCTGGAATCCAGTGATGTCAGCACCCTACTTCCGTCAGAAGTTTGGCCCCCCCTCCTCCCTCCCCTGCCAGCCGGTTCCCTACTGGCCCGGCAGCAGGGGAAGGAGGAGGGAGGAGGAGGGGGGACGAACTTCTGATGGAAGTGGGGTGCTGACATCGCTGGATTCAAAAACAGGTACCCAATCCCCCCTCCTCCCCCCGAAAGGTGACAAATGTGGCACCGGAGGCGGGGAGGACCCAGATAAGCGGAAGTTCCACTTTTGGGTGGAAATGTGCTTTAAGCTCAAAGATGCTCTTAAAGGGTCCCAACGATAGCCGACAGAAAAACCTCTTAAAGGTCTGCCCCTCCCATAATATTTATTCTACAAGCCCCCTTAGTTCCCATGCCCCATCCACTATCATTTTCCTTTATTTTAAACAGTGCATACCCTGTCAGTCTTGGACTAGCATCACTGCCACAAATGCGCTCTGGCAGTTGACGTGGAAATTTCTCTCTACGCTACGCGTAATCCATGTCTCCTGCGCTAATAAAGCGACCTTTCAGGCTTTGGGTATAATGCATCTCTGTACAGCCATATCTTCCCAAGTAACACAGACATAACCACCGTCCTCACAACCTTAGCTCCACAGGCAGACTTCCTTCTGGAGCCCGTGTTTTGTTTATTCATAGTACTTAACAATAGAGCTTGGTAGCTTCACAATCGGCCAATCAAGCACAGGCATTCCTTCAAACAGGAGGAGTTATACAAATCTCAACCAATGGACAATGACTAGGGGAGTTTATGGGCGTGTTTGGGCAGGAGCAGTGTGTATGATTTCCCGCCCCCTGTCCATGCTCTTTAGCTACAGATAGAAACCACATGGCTGGCCTAAAAACTCATGAACACTGCCCCCGACCACAACGCACTCAAAGACTCCCGTTTTTACCGTTGGCGTGAATCCTTATTCTGCATTGTTCAGAGAACAACGCATACCCGTATTATACTACCATTCCTGCTGATGGGAGATTATCTGCAGGGTCACGCCATAGCCCTCCCATGTGCTGATCAGACACACAGAGCGACACAAGCGTACATCCCACCATAAACGATAATGTCTTTGCAGAGTGAACACATCCCCCCCAGACGATCGTCTGTGCATTGCACAGGGGCCCTTCGCTGGCGGACATATCCCCACTCTGCAAACACTTCTCTGCATCCTCAGGAAGCTTTTCACTACCAAACGGGTCTCAATTGGCATCAGTCTGCCCCAGTCCGCTCCTTAGAGCGGGCTGCAGGAGAACTAACACTGGGAGACACTGTGACAATACATATTAAATACATCTTAAAGTGGTTGTAAACCCACTTTTTAAACAAAGACCTACAGGTAAGCCTAGATTAAGGCTTACCTGTAGGTGCATGAAATATCTCCTTAACCTACACGGTTAAGGAGATATTTGTATGTAAATGCGGCGACGCTGACGTCACCCCATTCACAAATTCGGCTAGGTCGCAACATTCGACGACGTAGCCGAATTCGACAGCTCACGCGCGCATGTGCGGAGTCACGTCTTCGCCGCTCCGGCCAATCACAGCGCCGGAGCGGCGCTGTGATTGGCTGCAGCGGCGATACCCGGAAGTAACATTACGGCTGTCGTCGCAGCGATGGATGTGGCTAGAGGAGGGACACGGACGACTTCGGGGGCCCCGATCGAAGGTAAGTGGTACATAATGAGCTAGTATGCTAGTCATACTAGCTCATTATAGCTTTGTCTTGCAGGTAAGTAAAAAAAAAAAAAATTTGTCTACGTGGTTTACAACCACTTTAATAAAATTTCCACAACACAGTATACTATCAGCACTCAGTAGATTAAACTTTACTACTGCACACTGTTGAACTTGAGGTGGCCTTGCTGCTGTTTATGCTGATCTGGACGCCATCATCTTATGTCTAGTCCTCACTGTTTTTCACTTTGTAGACTTAAAGGGGTTGTAAAGGTAAAAGTTTTTTCACCTTAATGCATTCTATGCATTAAAGTGGTTGTAAACCCACTTTTTCAACTTGCACCTACAGGTAAGCCTAGATTAAGGCTTACCTGTAGGTGCAAGAAATATCTCCTAAACCTACATGGTTTAGGAGATATTTACTAAAAAGACAGGCGCCGCTGTCTACGGCGCATGCGCGCCGTAGACAATGGCGCATTCATGGGGTTAATCCCATTCACAAAATCGGCTACTTCCCAGCAATAGCTGGGCGTAGCCGATTGTGACGGCTCTCGCGTGCATGCGCAGAGTGACGTCTCCGCCGCTCCGGCCAATCACAGCGCCGGAGCGGCGCTGTGATTGGCTGCAGCGGCGATACCCGGAAGTAACCTTCCGGCTATCGCCGCAGCGATGGATGCGGCTGAAGAGGGAGACGAGGACGGCTTCGGGGGCCCCGATCTAAGGTAAGTGATGCATAATGAGCTATTATGCTAGTCATAATAGCTCATTATGCCTTTGTCTTGCAGGAGGTTGTGAAAAAAAAAAAAACATTATTGGGTTTACAACCACTTTAAAGTGAAAAAACATCTGCGGATTAGCGCCCCCCCCGAGCCCCAGTTTACTTACCTGACCCCTCGAAAGTCCCGCGCCGTGGACGCACTTGCTTCTCGGCCAGGCTTCTCGGCGCATTCATTGGTTGATTGAAAGCAGCGCAGCCATTGGCTCGCGCTGCTGTAAATCACATCCAATGACGCGGTGCGCCGGGGAGCGGGGCAGAGTGATACAGTGAGCGGCTATGTCTGCCGGCTGTATCGCGGGAGCGCGCCCGCAAGAACTCCTCACCATGCAAGCTCGCATGAAGGTGAGGAGCCGAGACAGCCGCCAAGGGACCCCAGAAGACCAGGTTCAGGGCCACTCTGTGCAAAACGAGCTGCACAGTGGAGGTAAGTATAACATGTTTGTTATTTAAAAAAAAAAAAATTAATTACCTTTACAACCCCTTTAATTTTGCTATTACCATTGTTAATCCATTTTTTTCTTGCCTAGTTATCTATCATTTTGGGTGACAGCATGTTAAGTTTGCCTTTACTACTTGCTTTGTTGTCTGTTTTCTTTGATATAGCACTACTATTGGGTACTAAGTATTACTTTCAGTGATTTCCTGTTATATGTTTGTACTCATCCTGGTGTGTCAGAGTATATAAAAAAAAAAAAACATGCATTGTTTTAGAAGCCAGGCCTCCCCTATTGATATGTAAATTAACTAGTTGAACTGGTTTGTGAAGCTCAGCACAGGAAATGATGTAGGCAAGAGAAGGTTGCGGCAAAAAAGAGAGGACCCATCCTATCCAGCGGCTCCTATGGGAGAAGTACTACATACAGATACTGAGAGTTAATTTTTCTAAGGACCAGTGACACCTGCTATAATCATATTGGAATGACTTTGCAAGCAAATTCGATTCTGCATTGAACCAAAGACCAGGTGAACTTTGCTCAAGCACTTCAGCCCGAAAGGATTTGCCCCCCTAATGACCATGCCATTTTTAGCAATACGGTACTGCGTCGCTTTAACTGACAATTGCGCGGTCGTGCGACGCTGTACCCAAAATTTATGTCCTTTTTTTCCTACGTAGAGCTTTCTACAATAGAGCTTTCTTTTGATGGTATTTGATCACCTCTTCGGTTTTTATTTTTTGCGCTATAAACAAAAAAAGTGTAAATTTTGAAAAAAAATCACAATATTTTTAATGCTATAATAAATAACCTAATTTTTTTTAAAAACAAACAAATTTCTTCATCAGTTTAGGCCGATATGTATTCTTCTACATATTTTTGGTAAAAAAAAAAAATCGCAATTGGCGTATACGGATTGGTTTGCGCAAAAGTTATAGCGTCTACAAAATAGGGGATAGATTTATGGCATTTTTATTATTATAATTTTTTTACTAGTAATAGCAGTGATCAGCGATTTTTATTGTGACCGTGACATTGCGGCGGACAGATCGGACACTTTTAACACTTTTTTTGGGACCATTGACATTTATACAGAAATCAGTGCTCAAAATAGCCACTGATTACTGTATAAATGTCACAGGCAGGGAAGGGGTTAACACTAGGGGGCGATCAAGGGGTTAAATGTGTTCCTTCAGTGTGTGTTCTAACTGTGGGGGGATGGGACTTACTGGGGGAGGAGACCTATTGCTGTTCCTAATTACTAGGACCAGACGATTACTCTCTACTCCCCTGACACAACGCGGAGATCTGTCTGTTTGCATTGACAGACCTCCGTTCTCGTTCTGTCTCTCTCAGGAGCGATCGTGGGTGCCCGGCGGACATCGCGACCACCGGACAAGTGCATCAGCTCCTACATCACGCGGCAGGCATGCACGCACGCCTCCGGTGGCGCGCGTGCACGCCCCCTATACCCCTTAAAGCGCCCATCGTACAGCTACAGCGATTTTAGCAGGGAAGCCAACCTGCCGCCCTATAACGACGACGGCTGGTCGGCAAGTAGCTATAGGATAAGTTCACCTTCTGAATATGTTACATGTTCAATCAAAGCCAGTGATGAGGGAGTGGGGAGGGGGCCTTGCTGAGGCCAGCTGTCTGTGTCACAGGGAGGGAGCCTGCGATAGTGCCGACATTCAAATTAGGGACAGTCCCTCGAAATCAGGGACAGTTGGGAGCTATGGCATAGTGTCATAGCTTTTAATAAGTTGGTGAAGGCCATTACTTTACTATTGAAAAAAAAAGTTTGGGCTTTATTTTCTGGTCAAAAGTTTTAGGCATATATATATATATATATATATATATATATATATATATATATATATAATTTTTAAATAGCACTCCAAATTCTTTATATACAGTTCCCAACTAATGGAAAGAAGAAAAAAAATAAACAGAATGAGGTTCAGCTGTAGCTGGTTTGATTTAAGATTCTGCTTCGAGTAATTAAGGTGGGGAATTGTACATTCCACCAGAAGCCATTACATTTCCCTGAATAGCTCAGTACGGCTGCTTTATGGTACAATATCCATATCAAGTTTCAGTTATGAAGAAATAGTCTTTTCTGGTATTTTCAACCTTAAAGGTCCAGTCCATGATAATTATCTTGGCATTTAAAAGAGTTCCAAACTCACAGTTTACGTCTACTGTACGACTTTAGCAGGTGCCATGTATTGAGCTTTTTGGATTAGCATTGCATTGCATTGTTGATGTCAGCCTTAAAGAATGTATACCATTTTTTTTATATAGTTACTGTGACTGGCACCCTGACTGGGTACCTATGCCAAGATACAGCTTCCTCCGCTCTGGAACCAGGAGTCAGGTATTATAGCTGAGAATTGCACCCAAGAACTAGACAACACTAGTTTGGGTGAAAACTGGAACTGCCCTTATTGTAAGTTCACACAAAATTTATACCACACAAAATCAGATAAGAGCTTGATCACATTATCCTAAACAATGCAAACTCTAAACAGAAATATCATCAGTACATCTAAGGCCGGCCATACACTGTACAAATTTCTTTCCTGCAACCAAGTTTCCTCCATCAACAGAGACAGTGCTGACAGTGGAATCAGCAATTGTCTTTCCCCCGGGAGAAGACAGTGATTACCACTAGCAGCTATAGCAGCCACTTGCAATAATCAGAAGAGAATCCAGCAGGCTGGTTGTACCCAAGTTGATTGACCGATCAACTTGGTACATACAGCGTGCCCATTAATGGTTTGAATCTCAGCTGGTACCTGCTGAACCGGCCAAGATTTGAACCATGCATGACCAGCCTAAAGCCCTGTACACACGATCGGATTTCCTATGGATTTTAAACCGATGGATTTTTCCATCGGAAATCCGATGAAGCTGACTTCCATCAGTCTTGCCTACACACCATCAGTTCAAAAACCGATCGTCCCAAACGCCGTGACGTAAAACACTCAGACGAGCCAAGAAAAATGAAGTTCTATGCTTCTGAGCATGCGTCGACTTGATTCTGAGCATGCGTGGGTTTTTTATCCGATGGAGTTCCCCACAGACGATAGTAATTTGCTATCATTTTTTTTTTCATCAGATAAATTTAAAACATGTTCTATGTTGGAAAAAAGACCGATGGGGCCCATACACGATCGGTTTGTCCGATGAAAAAAGTCCATCGGACTGTTTTCATCCGTAAAACCGATCGTGTGTACAGGGCTTAACAGTACATATAATTAGCAGCTAGGAGCTAATAGTGATCTAATCAAACAACAATCCAATAAACAGCTAACTAATAATTAACCAGTAAGCTAATTACCAGCTGGGCCCCTAGACAAGCCTTGATTAGTCAAGGAGTTCCTCAACCCAGACAGTCCGGCAACAGATCTCATTAACTAGCTTTTTTTTTCACATCCATTTTCTCACTGAGTTCAAGTTGGCAGAGACCTTCATGGCTTCCTTGACTGATAAATGTGGTAATAACATGTTATCTTGCATTATATAGCAGGATATCTTCCTGAATGCTTGAGGCTCACTCAAATGCCAGTGCCCATAGCCAGTAGGCAAGAGGCTACCCTGCACTCCCCTCTAAAAGCCCCTTTCCCTGTTGGGTCTGTCACAGGGTTAGACCAATGTAACTAAGTATATACCATGCCTGTGGAATCCCTCTAGAAGCTGGAAATCGCTGTAGTAGACACCGATACCCCAGTGATCTCCACTAGCTTGTAGGCAGGTGCAGTCTACGTTCTCCACTGCAGGAGGCGCTCTTCTGCAGCAGCACTGCAGACGGAGAGGAGGAAGTCTAGAGGTTCCATCATAGTTCCTCTATGGTTTACTGGGTCACTGGGAAAGCTAGACAATTGGATGCTGCTTGGCGTAGATTTTGCGAGTGAGTAGAGTGGGGACAGGTACACAGCTTGTTACGAACAGAACTAGCGGCATGGAAAGGTTGCTGATAAAGAGGGAAAGTGTAGGGCTTGCAACTTCGCTGGACATCTTCCTGCTTGGGCACAAGGTGGGCAGGCCATACTCAGCCATTCCTAACAGGTGCGGTCAGTTCAGCTGAAACCTGCTCTCTACACAGTAGTTGGATCTGTGAGTTTTCCCAGTTGGGTTGCCTTCCCACCGGATATTGTGAACTGTCGTTGCATTATTTCTATACAAGTTCTTTAATCACAAATGAATTGTGTGTGTTATTGCTGTCACACCTCGCTGCACCCCACCTACAAGCTTCCTGGTCCTGTGTCAAGCAGCCAACCTTTGGCACTGGATCCGGGAGCTAGTGGAGATCCCTGTAGCAGCATTGTCTGCTGAAGAGATTTCCAGCTTCTAAAAGGGATCCCACAGGTATGGTACATACATTCTTACATTGGTCCAAGCTGGACCAATGTAACTATTTAAAAAATGCCATGCCTGGAATTCTTCTTTAGGAGCAACCTCTACTGAAAAGTATGGAAGCTTACATGCCAAACCAGGGATCTCCAAACTATGGGCCTCCAGCTGTTGCAGAACTACACATCCCATGAGGCATTGTAAAACTCTGGCATTCACAGACATGACTAGGCATAATGGGAATTGTAGTTCCTAAACAGCTTGAGGGCCATAGTTTGGAGACCTCTGTGCTAAACTAATGGCTTCATTGCATCCTATTCCTAAGCCATCTCCTGATCCAGTTCCCAAGCCTAAAGAAGTCACTACAAGCATCAGGCAGTGAAGACCAGGGAGGTTGGACGTGATGACGGAACTCAAAGTCAAAGCTAGGTATGTAATTAGCTGAGGAGAGGAATTAGATGAGCATGAGGATAACCTTCTTTTTGCGTTTCCTTACCCTTTAGGCCTCATGCATTAAAAAATACACCCAAGCTGCATTTGGGTCTTTATTGCATTGCTCAGAATTTAAATTTATTCCGGCCATTGAAATTAATAAATTCTCAAGCTCGAAATGTGCCTAGGGCGTAGGCACGTTTAGATACATTTATTTGGTGTTTTTTTATGATTAAGAGGTTCTCTTCTGAATGCGATTCTTCTGCGTTCAGGTGAAGGAGCTTTGATGGCCTCTAAATGCTGCTGCTCATAAACTCCTCTAAAAGCCTATGTGTGCATGAACTCATGGGGTAGATTTACTAAGACTGGAGCACTCAGAATCTGGTCCAGCTGTGCATGGTAGCCAATCCGCTTCTAACTTCAGCTTGTTCAATTAAGATTTGACAAAAAAAAAACAACCTGGAAGCTGATTGGTTTCGATAAAGAAGTACGCCAGATGTTGCACACTACAGTTTTACCAAACAAACCTATGCCAACCTATACCTTCTCCTTATCCTTGTTCTTATCTTAATGCAACTTTAAAAACAGTTTTCAATCTTTTTTTAATCTACAATTTTTATTAAAAAGACTCCTCTCGTTCCTGCCATGAAAGTCCTTGTTCAGGCTTTTCCAGTTCTGTCCTAAAGTGGAAGTAAAGTCAGAACCTAACTAACTCTAAACCTACTTTAAGACACATTCTAAAGCCCTGTACACATGGCCGGGAATCCCGTCTATTTGAAAACCGTCGGTTTTCCTGCTGGGATTCCTGGCAAGCTTGCCTTTGCAAGCCCTATGTACAGACAGCCACTCAAAATAACCGCCGTTCTTTTGAATGGCAAGAACGCAGTGACGTCATCAACTACGACGAGCCGGCGCTCATCAAATTTAATGCCGTCGCCGCCATCTTGCTACACCCCACACTAACCTTGTATGCGAAGTCTTATCGAGCATGCGCGGGTTTACTTCTGACAGGTAAGCATACAGACGACCGGTTTTCTCGGCAGGAAACACTCTGCCGAGAATCCTGAGGGGAAAATAGAGAGCAGGTTCTCTATTTTTCACACCGGGATTCCCGGGAGTTTTCCTGTTGGGAAAGCATACACACACGTTTTTCACGGGAAAAAGCTCTCCCAGCAGTTTTCTTGCAGAGAAAACAGGTCATGTGTACGAGGCGTCAGTCTAATCTATCTAGCCCTGTAATGCCAAAATTGCTATACTTACCTGTTCTGCAGCCGCCCTGGTCCGGGCTTCAGCGGCGGATGCTGTGTGCAGATGAAAAACGTCAACGGCTGGGAAATGGCTGGGAAGTGATGTTACCCATAGAGTTACTATGGGGCTTTCATTGTTGGCTGCCTCTTCTACACACTGAAGCCACCGCTGACAGATGATGCTTGGACCGGACTGGAGCGACTGCAGAACAGGTAAGTATAGCGATTTATGCTTTTCAGAGCTAGATAGATTAGACTTAGAATGTGGCTGAGAGTAGATTTAGAGTTAATACTTGTAGTGCCGCTCTAAGCAAAAAAGGAAGTATATATAGTCCCACTGGTACTCAGGAATGGGGTGCTGGTGAAAAATATCACTATCCATTAATGTGTAGCATGTGAAAAAAATCGCCGCTCAACCATATCTAGTCTATGTGGTTAACATGTATAAGCTGGCCTCAGCCTTACACCACTCCACACACCATGTTTCGCCCCACTCACCAGGGCCTATTCGTAGACTAAGCCCCGGTGGGGAGTGGTGGTATGGAGTGGTATCAGGCAGAGGCCAGCATATACATGTTAACCACATAGACTGGATAGAGTTGAGTGGCGATTTTTTCAAGTAGGTTTAGGGTTAGTTAGGTTTTGACTTTACTTTAAAGTGACAACTGTCTCTCTCAGTTGCTCTCCTGCATGGTCAACCTGTTATCTGCTTCCCTGGTGAAGACTACAAGCTGCCACACATTGCGCTGGCATAGTCCACTGTTGTCCCTACCAGTAAGTCAGTCAAGAGCAATGATGCTTAGCCAATGCTGGATCAAGGGCATAAAGGCAGGGAGTGGCTGAAGGAGGCTGGAGGATATGAGTGGTACTTAAAGCAGATCTTTGCCATTAAGAAAGACTTCCATCCTATCCACCCCTCCCCCTCTGATTAGGGCTGTTTTTTTTTTTTTATTATTTGTTTACTTTTTCTTTTAAGAAATAAATGCAGCCCCGTCCCTCCTTGCTTTTCACATTTGGCCTAGGCGAATGAAGGGCCTCCCTTTGCCTATTGGGCTATGCATGCCACATATCCCAGTAGGCAAAGTGCTTCAATCATAAATGTGGCACATCATCAGGAGGCTGAACCAGGAAGAACGGACGGGCCTCTTGATGATGTCATAATCAATATGGAGGCACGGAACTGAGAGGTGGCAGAGAACCAGGGGATCTCAGTGACACAATGCTGGACCATCTGGGTGGGTGAGTATCGGTAATGGAACTACCAGACCAATCGGTAAGTGGGGGGAATAGGCAGAGGGAAAAGGGTAAACACAAGCATTTAAAAAATTTTTTTTAAAGCATTGTTTATAATACATAGTTCTTTAACAAACCCAATGTCATCCATTTAAGGCTTGCATCTACTGGAAGAACAGGAGAAGACAAGAAATTGCTGTATGTCTTGCTAAAATTCTTCCCATCTAAATAGTGAACTTAGACCGGATGATTTTTTACACAAAAAAAATTGAGTTTTACATGGCAGCCATTTGTCAGCTTACATTACAGAACAAGAATGCAAGAATATCGCTGGGCAATAGAGCCGTAAAGTTTGTTTTCCGTTAGTTCCCATCCCATCTCACTGATGAGCTTGTTGAGTTCTTCATGTCAGCAACACTCAGCAGCAAAGTTCCCTCGCCAAGGAAACCGCTGTGATATTGGTGGTGCCCTGCTGGGACGCAAAATAAAATAAAAACTTTATCCAAAAGGAAAATGTTGAAAAAAGCACCTGGGAACGGTCCAGTACATCATGTAATGTGAAAATAGAATCCCGGGGTAAATGCCATGGAAAGGTCATTCGAAAAACAAGCCCTTTGTGTTCCGTATCATCTTTCAGGTTGGGCCATTAATAACGAAGGCTTCGAAAGTTATCAAACCCCGATAGCTGATAGGAAGAGGCGTTCGGCTCCAATTCCCGCGCGACACACGTGTTTTGGCTACGGCATGATGGCAGCTGTGAAAACTCTTCCTGGAATGTAATAAAATAAATGAATCTGCAGGGTGCACACTATGTTTTTGGAAAATTATTTTAACATTTCATAGTTACCAAGAGGGATGCAGAGTATGGAAGGAATACAATACTAAGGGAAACAATCACAGCTTGGAAACACGCGGCAGGCCAAAGAATGAAGGTGAAGATGGATTCATTCATACCACAGAACTCTAGGAGGAGCTGCAAGACCTGTTCAAGACTAAGGGGAATATTTATAATGTGGTTGTTTTTGGTGCTCCTCTCGCTGGAAGATTAATCTCATTGTCATCTGTCTCACTTTGCTGGCCTTTGCCACAATAATGGAAAATTCATGTCCCACAAAAAGCAAATTAAAGAAAAATTCCAGATATGGATATCTTTACAAAGTTAGATAGGACCAATGTAACTATGTATTGACCATACCAGTGGGATCCCTCTAGCTGGACATCCCTGTAGTAGACACATCTACTTCAGTGTTCTCCACTAGGGATGAGCTGAATATCCCCGGTTCGGTTTGCACCAGAACCTGCGAACGGACCTAAAGTTTGCGCAAACTTTAGAACCCCGTTAAAGTCTATGGGACTCAAACGTTCCAAATCAAAAGTGCTAATTATAAAGGCTAATATGCAAGTTATTGTCCTAAAAATGGTTTGGGGACCCGGGTCCTGCCCCAGGGTACATGTATCAATGCAAAAAAAAGTTTTAAAAATGGCAGTTTTTTCAGGAGCAGTGATTTAAATGATGCTTAAAGTGAAAATAAAAGTGAAATATTCCTTTAAATATCATACCTGGGGGGTGTCTATAGTATGCCTGTGAAGTGGCACATGTTTCCCGTGTTTAGAACTGTCCCTGCACAAAATGAAATTTCTAAAGGAAAAAAAGTCATCTAAAACTGCTTGCGACTTTAATGTAATGTCTGGTCCCGGCAATATGGATGAAAATCATTGAGAAAAATGGCATGGGTACCCCAGCCCATTACCAGCCCCTTTGGGTCTTGTATGGATATTAAGGGAAACCCTGTACCCAAATTAAAAAAAGGAAAGGCGTGGGGCCCCCAGGCCCTATATACTCTGAACAGCAGTATACAGGCAGTGCAAACAAGACAGGGACTGTAGATTTGTTGTTAAGTAGAATCTGTTTGTAATTTTTAACTGGTACATTTTTAAAGTGTAGCTCCAGCCCAAAAATCTATTTTTAAGCTTTTTGGAAAACATAGCGAAGGGTTATCACCCCTGTAACATTTGTTTTGCTGTCTGTGCACCTGTTCAGAACATTTCACCTCACTTTCTGTCCCAATGACAATTTGTTTTTGAAAATTTGGGGTCTTTAGTGAAACAAGGATTGGTGATAAAGCATCAGTGGAGAGGAGACATATTTTTCCCATATTAACTCTTACAGGAGAGAATTTCCCTTCCTAGGGGTAGATTTCCTCTCACTTCCTGTTGTCTCCTTACGTTTGCAAGTAGGAGTCGTTTGTAATTTGGATGTTTGAAAGTAGGGGCCTGTCATGTATACTCTGCAGAAATTTGGCCCTTAGGTGTTAGTGTTGCCACAACACTGTTAACCCTCACAGTTACTCTTGGTGGGCGCTGGAACGGGCCCTGCTGTGAACTATTATATCAAGAATTGTAATTACACGCCATTATTGAACAGTGGTAGAAAAATTGGGCCTTTGGTGGTGGTGGTGGTGTTGCCACAACACTGTAAACCCTCACAGTTACTCATGGTGGGCGCAGGAATGGGCCCTGCTGTGAAATATTAGATCAAGAATTGTAATTACATGCACCTGTTAAACAGGGGCAGAAAAATTGGGCCTTAGGCACTGGTGCCACAGCACTGCAACACCTCACAGATACTCTAGTTGGAGCGCAGGAATGAGCCCTGCTGCAAAGTATTGCATCAAAAATTGTAATTAATTACACGCCCCTGTTAAACAAGGGCTGAAAAATTGGGCCTTAGCCACTGGTGGCAATGCCTAGAACCAAAAATGTTCTTACAAGCTATCAGCATGATCATTGAGGAGGAAGAGGATATTCAGTCAGCATAACAGGATAGTCACTCAGCATCAGCATAGGCAGTCTTGAAGGGATCTGACATTTAAAAAAAAAATACTTGGTTACATCAGCATTAGGTGCTTGGTAGCTGGTGGTGATCCAAGACTGATTCATTTTTATGAAGGTCAGTCGATCGACCGAGTCGGTGGACAGGTGCACCCTCTGATCGGTTACAAAGCCTCCAGCAGCACTGAATGTGCGTTCCAAAAGAACGCTGGATGCAGGACAGGCCAGTAGCTCAATTGCATACTGTGCAAGCTCTGGCCAGTCATTCATCCTCAAAACCCAGTAAGCCAAAGTATTTTCGGTGGGAAAGGTGTCCAAGTCTGATCTTGCCCCTAGGTATTCCTGCACCATGTAAAACAGACGGTGGCGATGGTTGCTGGAACCGATCATACCTTGGGGCTGCAGACTAAAAAATTGTCTGAACGCATCGGTCAGATGGCCACCTTCTCCACCGCTCCTTCTTTGACTGACCAAAGCCTCAGCATCACGTTGTCCAGGACCAGGAATTTGTAACCTCCCAGTCTCTGGGAACGCGTTGCACAGACCTTTATGCAAGGCCTCCCGAAGATGTTTCATCCTCTGCTCCCTCTGCGATGCCAAGATAAGGTCCGCAACCTTACCCATGTAACGTGGATAAAGGAGGGTTGCCAGCCAGTAATGATCCCTCTCCTTGATCGCATGCATACAAGGATCCAGGCTTTGCAGGATCAGGGAGGCCATGCAGCGTAGGTTTACTGAGGCATTTGGTCCGGAGTCCTCTGGGTCACTCAGGGCGACATGATTCGCAGCCACCTCCTCCCAGCCACGTACAAGTCCACGGGTGTCTTGGGACTGTAATTGATCCCTTGAAGACTGCTGCTGATGCTGAGTGCTAGGCTCCACCTCCATGCTGACACAATCCTCCTCCTCCTCGTCCTCTTCCTGTGTGATAGGCGGGCTAGCAGGAACACTGTCTGGATAAAGGGGGCCTTGAGAGGTAAGGAAGTCCTCCTCTTCTTCCCTCTGTTCTGCCTCAAGTGCCCTGTCCATTATTCCACGCAGCGTTACCACTGACCGCCCTGTCCAGCGAGGCCAAGACATTGCCTTCCACATGCCGGTAGAGAGCCGGAATCGCCTTCCATGAGAAAAAGTGGCGTTTGAGAACCTGCCACTGAGGAACCGCACATTACACAAACTCACGGAAGGGGGCAGAGTTTACCAACTGAAAAGGCAGCAGTTGAAGTGCTAGCAATTTAGCCAAGCTAGCATTCAACCGCTGGGCATGTGGATGGCTGGGAGCAAACTTATTTTGGCGGTGCAGCAGCTGGGGCAGGGAAATTTGCCTGGTACAATCTGACGTCGGTGTACAAATAGCAGATTGCCTGCAAGTACTTGACTGTGACACACCTAATTCTACACCTTCATTCCTCTCAGTGCAAGTTTTAAGAGAGGACTGAAGGTATAGTGGGGTTGGAGATCCCAGCTGATGAGGAGCAAGGAGAGGTCCGCTTTGTTATTTTAGATGTGCTTGCCAACGAACTGCATGGCAGGTCGACATATGTCTGATCAAGCATGTGGTGCCCAAGCGGGTGATGTTTTGCCCACGCGAGATACGCCTGAGACATATGTTGCAAATAGCAGCGCTGCGATCTGATGCACTCGTCTCAAAAAAGGCCCACATCAAAGAACTTTTGGAAGAACGTGCAGAGACAGCAGCCCTGCACATGCGGAACTCTGCGGTGTGATGCAGTCAGTGTGCAGCCCTTAAGCTGGCCCCTGGAGGGCATCCTGCCTCGTTGGAGATGTGCCTCTTCCTCCTCCTCCTCTCTCCTATCAGGCACCCACGTGGAGTCAGTGACCTCATCATCCCCTCCCTCCTCATCACTGGAGCAAACCTAGCAGTATGCTGCAGCTGGGGGAACATGACTGCCAGATTGCTGTCCTTGTTGGGCACCCCCTCTCTCTGGGCTCACATTACTACCCCCTCTCTCTGGGCTCACATTACTGCCTTCCTCTAGCTGGGTTCCATCATCGGAGCCTTCAAAACGCTGGGCATCCTCCTGGAGAATGTACCCAACACTGTGGTCAAACAGTTCGGGGGACTCCCCAGGAGGACATGGTGGGGCTAGGGAAAGAGTGACTGATGCCATTGAGCCGAGGGAAAAGGCCACGTTGGCAGCTACTTTGCCAGACAAAGTACCCTGAGCCTGGGTGAGAGAGGATGAGGAGGATGAGGACGGCTTGGTCATCCACTCTACCAAGTCTTCGGCATGTTGCGGCTCAACATGGTCAGCTGCCGAAAAGAAGGACAAGCATGTCCCACGGCCACGTGCTGTTGAGGATGCACCTGTTGCCTCTAGACACAGAGCCTGCTTGCCCTCTTTTATTGGCTCGTGACTGTCTGCCACTCCTTGTTTGCCTTCCAGACATACTAATGGCCTGCAGTGAAATGTAGCTGCACAAAGGTGGGATGTATATATATATATATATATATATATATATATATAGCTATACTGATTATACTGCAGCTAGCAGAATCAACTGCCTGCTGTAGTATTAGTATGAGAACACCAGCAATTGTATTCAGGTACCTTTAGGTGCACGCTGTGCAAAGGACACAGTACACTAAATGAAAATAATGCAGCTCCCTGCCTGTGGTATTAGTATGAGAACAGCAATTGTATTGAGGTACCTTTAGGTGCATGCTGTGCAAAGGACACAGTACACTAAATGAAAATAATGTAGCTCCCTGCCTGTGGTATTAGTATGATAACACCACCAATTGTATTCAGGTACCTTTAGGTGCACGCTGTGCAAAGGACACAGTACACTAAGTGAAAATATTTGCAGCTCCCTGCCTGTGGTATTAGTATGAGAACACCACCAATTGTATTGAGGTACCTTTAGGTGCACGCTGTGCAAAGGACACAGTACACTAAATTAAAATAAAGCAGCTCCCTGCCTGTGGTATTAGTATGAGAACAGCAAATGTATTCAGGTACCTTTCGGTGCACGCTGTGCAAAAGACACAGTACACTAAGTGAAAATACTGCAGCTAGCACAATCATCTGCCTGCCTGTCAGTATAGAGAATAACAGGAATGGATCTAGCTAAACTGAATACAGTGTGTAAATATATATACAACACCTAGGATGCATATATATTAGGGCTGTTACTGATTAAAATTTTTGTGTTCGATTAATCGTTTTTTTTTAAATCGATTAATCGACTAATTTCGATTAATTATAACGCAATCACAACTCCCAGTGAATGGCTGTAGAATCCCAGGTTGATAGAGAGAAGTGATAGAGGGAAGTGTAACAGCCCTTGCGTGTGGCAGATAGTAAGGTCCCGCCGTCATGCAGATATGAAGGCACAGCAAAAGAGCCCTTCAGATGGACACGGCAAGCCCCGCCGTTGTCCGTGATGTCACCGGATCTCCGACAGAACTCCCTGAAGAGTTGAGTACCGATCAAAACAATTTCGATCGATCAAAAAAATTAATCAAGGTTTAATAGTTAATTTTCACAGCCCTAATATATATCCTCTACACACTGTAACTGCAGCTAACTGACTCACCTGCCTGCTCTAATTCAAATCAAATTACACTGTCTCTCTCTCTCTCTGTCTTCTAACCAACGCCGCAACACACTACACAAGGCCGCCACGCTGGCGGCCTTATATAGTGTGGGGCATGTACCTACTCCTCTAAACCATAATTGGCCAAAGCCACCCTGGCTTTGGCCAATTACGGCTCTCTGTACTTACGGCACTGTGATTGGCCAAGCATGCGGGTCATAGTGCATGCTTGGCCAATCATCAGCCATGAATTATGGCCATGACGCGCCACTCAAATTTGGCGCGAACGGCCCATAATTTTTCAAAATTTGGCGAACAGCCGAACAGGCGATGTTCGAGTCGAACGTGGGTTCGACTCAAACGCGCAGCTTATCCCTATTCTCCACTAGCTTCCAGGTCCCATGCCAAGCGGCTGCCCTGCTGCTTTCTGAACAAAGTAGGTCAGCTGCTGGGCATGGATGCCATTCAGAGAATGCTTTGTATTTTCTCAATGAATGTGTAGCGCTTACCCCTGGAGGAGCCGTTTGGTACAACAGGGTTCTCTGTTCTTTGCCATGACTCTGAGAACTGCTTTGTCCCCTCTGACACACCTGGTCCGGTAATGAGATCCTGCAAACACCTATGAGCTCAAGTGCTAATAAACTACCCACAACTACATTAGGATATAGGAAATAGGCACCAGGTTAACTTAGTTGTGTAAGTATACACTCACCGGCAACTTTATTAGGTACACAGTGCTAGTACAGGGTTGGACCCCCTTTTGCCTTCAGAACTGCCTTCATTCTTTGTGGCATAGATTCTACAAGGTGTTGGAAACATTCCTCAGAGATTTTGGTCCATAGTGACATGATAACATCACACAGTGGCTGCAGGTTTGTTGGCTGTACATCCATGATGCGAATCTCCCGTTCCAACTTCTACCACATCCCAAAGGTGCTCTATTGGATGAGATCTGGTGAGTGTGGAGGTCATTGGAGGACAGTGACCTCATTGTCCAGTGGTGAGATGATTGGAGCTTTGTGACATGGTGCATTATCCTGCTGGAAGGAGCCATCAGAAGATGGGGACACTGTAGTCATAAAGGGATGGACTTGGTCAGCAACAATACTCAGGTAGGCCGTGGTGTTCAAACGATGCTCAGTTGGTACTAAGGGACCCAAAGTGTGCCAAGAAAATATCCCCCACACCATTTCACCACCACCACCAGCCTAAACCGTTAATATAAGGCAGGATGGATCCATGCTTTCATGTTTTGTATGCCAAATTCTGACCCGACCATCTGAATGTCGCAGCTGAAATCCAGACTCATCAGACCAGGCAACGTTTTTCCAATCTTCTATTGTCCAATTTTGGTGATCCTGTGCGAATTGTAGCCTCAGTTTCCTGTTCTTAGCTGACAGGAGTGGCACCCGGTGTGGTCTTCTGCTGCTGTAGCCCATCTGCTTCAAGGTTCGATGTGCTGTTCATTCAGAGATGATATTCTTCATACCTTGGGTGTAACGAGTGGTTATTTGGTTTACTGTTGCCTTTCTATCATCTTGAACCAGTTTTCCCATTCCTCACTGACCTTTGACATCAACAAGGCATTTTCCTCAACACAGCTGCCTCTCAATTCATATTTTCTCTTTTTTGGATCATTTTCTGTAAACCCGAGAGATGGTGGTGTGTGAAAATACCAGTAGATCAGCAGTTTTTGAAATACTGAGCCTAAAAAAAGAGAAAAGAATAAAGTACAGCTGGAGTCAGATGGGCCCAGAAATGCCGGGAATGGAATGGTGCTATGCTGTCATCAGAGTCCAGAGGACCACTATGTACTCTTCCAGTTATGGACTTGAAGTGGTTGTAAATGTTCGTTTTTTTTTTTTTAATTGCAAACATATACTTACCTGCTCTGTGTAATGGTTTTTCACAGAGCAGCCCCAATCCTCCTCTTCTGGGGTCCCGGCCAGCGCTCCTGGCCCCTCTTTTTCATCGGGTGCCCCCACGGAAAGCCACTTTCCCTGGGGTCACCCATGTGTGCTTGCTCCCGAGTCCCTGCAGACAGCGGGACTTGGGCCCACCCCCCACTGCAGTGTCCCAGCTTTCGATTGACTGCAGTGGGAGCCAATAGCTCACGCTGCTATTATTCTGTCTAATGAGGAGAGCGACAGCAGCTGGAGCCACTGAGCTTGTGCACATCGCTGGATTGGATCCGGCTCAGGTAAGAAAAAAAGGGGGGGGGGCTGCAGCACAGAAGGTTTTTCACCTTAATGCATAGAATGCAATGGGAGCTGCTCCACCCAACTGGTGATGGATGTATTTTCTATTGGTGGCTAATCTAAAGTCTTTCAAAGAAATCTTTACTTAGGGAAATATGGAGGCTGACATTGACAGCATCCTTCTGGAAAAACATATTGCCTAGATTTAAAACTTTCAGGCAGGTGCAGTCTTTCTTTCTCGTACATCACGGGACACAGAGCGACATAGTCATTACTAATGGGTTATATAGATACCTTCAGGTGCTGGCACTGGCAACTTCCAAAGCCGGAAGTACCCTCCCCTATATAAGCCCCTCCCATCCGGGAGCACCTCAGTTTTTTGCCAGTGTCTAAGGTGTTGGCCAAGAAGTAACATGTGTTTTTCACTGAGCTTGCGTACAGGTTCTTTTGGGCCTCAGTAAGCTATTCCGGATCCGACCAAAAAAGCTTCATAGCTAAACGGTCGGTACCCGGGCCTTGCAGAGAAGAGCAAGGTTTTGCCTGTAATGCCTCTCTTAGGAGGGCTGGACCCTGGGATCCAGAGCTCTGGTCATACCCACGACCAAGATGTTTTCTGTGCAGGGTGCTATACAGGTCCAGGGGAGTGGAATCCTTGGGAACCCGGTCCCTGAAGGTTTGATTACAATGCCTGCCGTGATAGGTGAAGTTTGGGCTTCTTTGGACCAAACAGAGTCCTGCGGCGAGGAAAAGGTAAGTGGGGGCCCTCGGGAACTTGGTTCTATTGAGGGACCCCCAAGCCTATTTTGTCTTTCTGCCTGTTACCTAAGGTATTCCCGCTAATATTCTGTGTATGCCTGTTACTACTGAGAAAATGTAAAAAAATTTAATAGTAGGCAAGGAAAAAAAAAAAAAATGTAAGACCGCGGTACCTGTGTTAGACACTAGAGGCCGCTATGGTTCTTTTTCTTGTAATGTGGATTTTTTTCTTCCAGAATCAAATCCAGGCAGTTGGTATGTTCTCTGCTGGGAAGCTGTCTCCTCTGCCCTGTTGCTGCGCTCATCCATCCCCGGGCCCTGCGGCAAAGGGACCCTGGCTCCCATCTAGCTCCTTATTGTTTTCAAAAAAGGCGCCGAAGGCGCACGTGCCCGCGCGCGTGCGCGTGCACGCGCCTCTATATATAGAGGCGATCTGGAAAAAGGGGCGGAGCGGGTGGATGACGCTCAGGTGTGCGCCGCGGCGCTACTGCGCATGTGCGGGCGTCCAGCGTGTTTTAAAGCACATTATAGCTGGCTATTGAAGTGCACAGACAGAGCTAGCAACAGTATAAAGGCACACAGAGGCGGTTGATGCAGGCATCCCCTAGAAAGGCACTTTAGTAGACACCAACTGTGATATAGCAGCAATTGTGCTAGACTATTCTCAGTAAAAGTGGTGTATTACGGCTGGAATACCTCAGCTTTAGGCTTAGGAATATGCCGTCCAGAAGCTCCGGAACTGAATCTTCCAGGAAGCGAAGGGGGTCTCATCGGGCTCTGAGGATCTTGGGCATGCTTCTGCTGCACCAGTCTCCCCTGAAGTTCAGAGGTAAGTGACCGTAGAGACCCCGCAGGGGTACTTGGTACTGTGGCTGTCCTCAGTTCACCTGCTCCTGTGTATGTAACAGAGGAGGTTTTTTCCTCGGCTCTGGGAGGATTAGAGAGAGATTGTCAACATTGATCGCTGCCTCCCTGTCAGGGAAAGCACGCCCGATCTCCGTCTCCTCCTTCAGAGTGCCTGTTAGCAGAGCAACAGTCCCATACAGGGATCGACCTGCCTGAAGGGGATCAGGATAAGGTTGATTCTGTTATAGAGGAATCAACAGTGGGGGAACCTTTTCTCAGCATCTCAAGCTGAAAGATTATGGGTTCAGTCTCTGACTAACATGGTCCGATCAGCATTTAAAAATGCACCTTGCGGAACCATCAACCACTACTGTATCCTCGTTGGGGTCGCTAGAAGCCCCCAGACTGTCTGTTCTTTTCCACTTCACCCTTTACTGAAAGGGCTCATTTACCAGGATTGGGAACGTCCTGAGAAAATATTTATTCCCCCAAGAGATTTCCGATGGTCTATCCCATGGAGGATAAGTTCATCAAAAAATGGAAGGTCCCTACAGTGGACACAGCCATCTCTTGTATGTATAAATCACTGACATGTCCAATGGATAATGTCCAAATGTTCAAGAACCCAATAGATAAAAGATTGGAGTCCTTATGAAAGTCTGCTTCTTTCTACAGCAAGCTTGGTGACACAACCAGCAGTGAGGTCTGCTAAGCAGTGAAGGATCAGTTGAAACAGGTCTTGAGGGACTTGACAGATCAGCAGGCCTTGCCCTAGCTGATCTACCTAGAGCCTTAGGCTTTGCGGTTTACGCCATAAAGGATTCAGTCCATCAGGCCTCCCGCCTTACGCTGTCTATAGTACATATGCGTAGGCTTCTATGGCTCAAAAACTGGTCTGCTGAAGCTCCCTGTAAAGAATGGCTGGTTAGCGTCCCATTTCATGGTGAACGCTTATTCAGGGAAAACCTGGACAAATATATCCAGAAAATTTCCAGCGGTAAAAATACGCTCTTGCCGGTTAAAAACAGAGTTAGAGGTCCCTCTTTAAGAGGCCTGCTTCTCCAGTCCCTGGGGCATCGGCTGTGTAACAGTTCCGACGGCCTCCTCGGTCAATTCCCGGGGGTAAAAACCAGGGACAATAGCAGGGTAATGAGAAACCCTGGGTCAGGGGAGGTACAAAACCTCCCCCAAAGTTAAATTCATTGAAGGGTTGCCCCCACTCAGTCGGGTGGGGGGAGGACTCCAGTTGTTCGCAAGAGACCTGGCGGGACACGATCAAGACAGATAGGTGCTCTCCGCAGTATGTTTGGGATACAGTTTGGAGTTAAAAGACTCTCCTCCTTCCCATTTTTGAGGTCAAACGTGCCAAGGGATCCCCGGAAGAGAGAGTCCCTCCTGTTGGCACTAGAACAACTATTGCTCCAAGGAGTAATTATGGAGGTTCCCCTGGAAGAATGAGGGTTCGGGTTTTACTCAAACCTCTTTACAGTCCCGAAGCAAACGCGGACGGGAGGCCCATATTAATTCTAAAAGGGCTATACAAATTCCTGTATATCAGGACTTTCCGATGGAGTCGATCCGATCGGTGGCCACTGCCCTACAAGGGGAGGATTGGTTAGCCGCGATCGACATCAAAGATGCTTATTTGCACATTCCCATCTTTCCAGTCCACCAAAAATTTCTACGCTTTCCAGTAGAAGGGCGCCATTTTCAGTTCAGAGCCTTACCCTTCGGTTTGGCCACAGCACCACGAGTGTTTACAAAAATTCTGGCCCTTTATTGGCCAATCTAAGAACACAAGGTGTAATGATAATGGCATATCTAGATGACTTGTTGCTGATAGACCACTCAGTGAAAAAACTAGACGTGGTCGTTCACAAGACAATCAAGTATCTGGAATCTCACGGTTGGATTATCAACCGAGACAAGTCAGCCCTAAAAACCAGTCAAAAGTCTGAAATACTTGGGGCTAAGGTTGGATTCAGGCCAGAGAAAAATATTCTTGCCTCGAGGAAAGGTGTTGTCTTTGAAAGATTTGATCCACTTAGTGGGTACAAAAAAGACAGCCGTCCATACGCCTGTGCATGAGGCTGCTGGGAAAAATGGTGGCATCATTCGAAGCAGTACCCTACGGTCAATTCCATTCAAGGAATTTGCAAGGGGCCATACTGTCAGCCTGGAACAAAAAAGTTCAGGCCCTAGACTTACAATGTCCTTGTCCCCTTCCGTTCGCAAGAGCCTCCGTTGGTGGTTGGTTCCCCAGAATCTGGAAAAAGGGAAATCCTTCAGTCCGATTTCTTGGAAGGTGGTCACTACAGATGCCAGCCTTATAGGCTGGGGAGCAGTACTGGAGCAATAGTCTCTCCAGGGCAGATGGTCGGATGCAGAAAAGGCCCTGCCCATCAATCTCTTAGAGATACGAGCAGCCCGGTATGCCCTAGTAGCATGGACATCCAAACTCCAAGGGTCCCCTGTCAGAATTCAATCAGACAATGCCACAGCAGTGGCATATATCAATCATCAGGGGGGCACCAGGAGTCGTGCAGCCCAGAGGGAAGTAAATTACATCCTGAAATGGGCAGAAAGATATGTCCCAGCCATATCTGCGGTATTCATTCCAGGAGTGGAGAATTGGAAGGCGGACTTTCTAAGTCGCCAGCAATTATGCCCAGAGGAAGGGTCCCTTCACCCCGAGGTTTTCTGGACAATATGTCAGCGGTGGGGAACATCGGATGTAGATCTTCTAGCATCCAGATTCAACGCAAAGGTGGACAGGTTTGTCTCTCGGACAAGGGATCCCCTAGCTTGCGGCTCGGATGCCCTAGTGTTCCCTTGGGATCAGTTCAAGCTGATATATGCATTCACACCGCCACAATGGTTACCTCGATTACTCCGCAGAATCAGGGTAGAAAAGAAACCAGTGATTCTGGTGGCTCCAGCGTGGCCCCGAAGAGCGTGGTACGCGGAGATTGTAAAATGTCAGTGGGGAGTCCTTGGACTCTCCCACGTCGTCCGGACCTGCTTTCGCAAGGACCGATATACCACCCTTCCTTACCAGCCCTAGGTTTGACGGCCTGGCTATTGAAGCCCACATTCTAAAAAAGAAAGGGCTCTCTAATTCTGTGGTATCTACCATGATCAATGCCAGGAAGCCGGTATCCAGGCAGATCTACTATAGAATCTGGAAGACGTACATCGCCTGGTGTGAGGCCAAGAAATGGCATCCACGTAAGTACGTAATAGGTAGGATTCTGGACTTCCTACAATGGGCTGTAGATAGGAAGCTTGCCTTGAGTACTATCAAGGGTCAGATTTCGGCCTTGTCAATATTTTTTCAAAGGCCCTTGGCTTCGCATTCACTAGTCAAAGCCTTTATACAAGGAGTGATGCGTATTAGTCCTCCGGTTAATATTCCCATATGTCCATGGGATCTAAACTTGGTTCTGTCGGTTCTACAGAAACAACCATTTGAACCATTACAGCATATTTCTTTGGTTCTTCTCACCAGGAAATTGATTTTTCCAGTAGCCATTTGTTCGGCTAAAAGAGTGTCGGAATTAGCAGCTATGTCCTGTAAGGAGCCATATCTGGTTATCCATAAGGATAGAGTAGTGTTACGCCCTCATCCAGCCTTTCTTCCTAAGGTGGTATCGAGGTTTCATTTGAACCAAGATGTGGTTCTTCCTTCTTTTTTCCCCAAACCTACTTCGGTAGAGGAAAAGTTATTGCATTCTTTGGATGTAGTAAGAGCAGTTAAAGCTTATCTAAAAGCCACTGCTCAGATTCGCAGAACGGATACTTTGTTTATTCTGCCGGAAGGCCCCAGAAGGGGTCAGGCAGCGTCAAAATCTACTTTAGCCAAGTGGATTCGACAGGTCATAATGCAAGCCTATGGCTTGAGAAGGAGACCGCCTCCGTTCAAAGTTAGAGCGCACTCCACGAGAGCAGTTGGAACTTCATGGGCAGTGCATCACCAGGCCTCCCTGGCTCAAAACTGTAAGGCCGCAACATGGTCTTCAGTACACACGTTTACTAGGTTCTACCAGGTGGACGTTAGAAGTCAGGAGGATGTCGCCTTTGGGCGCAGTGTGTTGCAGGCCGCAAAAGATCCTCATGTCTGATAGCGCTCAGCTTATATATGGTGTATCCCCCCCTCATTTGGCATTGCTTTAGGACATCCCACATAGTAATGACTATGCCGCTCTGTGTCCCGTGATGTACGAGAAAGAAAATAGGATTTTTATAACAGCTTACCTGTAAAATCCTTTTCTTGGAGTACATCACGGGACACAGAGCTCCCACCCCTCTTTAGGGACACTTATTGCTTTGCTACAAAACTGAGGTGCTCCCGGATGGGAGGGGCTTATATAGGGGAGGGTACTTCCGGTTTTGGAAGTTGCCAGTGCCAGCACCTGAAGGTATCTATATAACCCATTAGTAATGACTATGTCGCTCTGTGTCCCGTGATGTACTCCAAGAAAAGGATTTTACAGGTAAGCTGTTATAAAAATCCTATTATTTTCTCCACTGCAGGTGGCACTCTTCCGCAGTGGCATTGCAGGCGGAGAGGAAGTCAAGAGAAACATGGTTCCTCTATGGTTTCCTGGATCACTGTGGAAGCAGTCCAATTGGTTGGCACTGCCCCGTGTGACTCTAGCAGCAGTCTTGGGTCAGGCAGAGCCTATTTAAGACCTTGGCTCCCAAGCTTGGCATGCATTTTGCTAGTAGATAGAGTTGGGGCAGGTACCCCATCTGGTAGGGATAGAACTAGCGGCAGAGAATGGTTCCTGACGAGGAGTTGAGGGTGTAGGGCTCACAACTTCAATGGACATCTTCCTGCTTCTGGGCCGCATTCTGACGCTCTCAACAGGTGCTGTCAGTTCAACTGAAACCTACTCTCTACACGTTGTTGGACCTGTGAGTGTTTCCAGTTGGGTTGTCTTCCCATGGAGTTTATTGTGAACTGTCTGTGCATTATTTCAATACAAGTTCTTTCATTGCACTTGGAATGTGTGTTATTGCCGCCGCACCACGCTGCACCTCATATACACTATATATTCAAAAGTATTGGGACACCTGCCTTTACACGCACATGAACTTTAATGGCATCCCAGTCTTCGTCCGTAGGGATTAATATTAAGTTGCCCCGCCCTTTGCAGCTATAACAGCTTCAACTCTTCTGGGAAGGCTGTCCACAAGGTTTAGGAGTGTGTCTATGGGGATGTTTGACCATTCTTCTAGAAGTGCATTTGTGAGGTCAGGCACTGATGTAGGACGAGAAGGTCTGGCTTGCACTCTCCACTCTAATTTATCCCAAAGGTGTTTTTTCGAGTTGAGGGCAGGACTCTGTGCAGGCCAGTCAAGTTCCTCTAACCCAAACTTGGTCATCTACAGTATGTCTTTATGGACCTTGTTTTGTGCACTGGTCCAAGTCATTTGGTGGAGGGGGTGATTATGGTGGGGGGGTTGTTTTTCAGAGGTTGGGTTTGGCCACTTAGTTCCAGGGAAGGGAACTCTTAAGGTGTCAGCAAACCAAGACATTTTGGACAATTTCCTGTTCCCAACTTTGTGGGAATAGTTTGGGGATGGCCCCTTCCTGTTCCAACATGACTGCGCACCAGTGCACAAAGCAAGGTCCATAAAGACATGGATGAGCGGGTTTGGGGTGCAGGAACTTGACTGGCCTGCACAGAGTCCTGACCTCAACCCAATAGAACACATTTGGGATAAATTAGAGCAGAGACAATATAGTGTACAAATGGGCACAGCACAAGTACCGTATATGCTCGACCCGAGTATAAGCCAAGGTACCTAATCTTACCACAAAAAACTGGGAAAACGTATTGACTCGAGTATAAGCCGAGGGTGAGAATGCAGCAGCTACTGTAAGCAGAAAAGAGGGTCAACAATGCCCATTTGCACGCCTCACTGTGCCCATTGCAACCTCATTGTGCCAATTGTCACTGTTCCCAACCTCACTCTGTCCATTGCCACCAAACTGTGCTCATCCTCAGTGTGCCTGAAATTGAGAGGCTGCGGGCGTTCATTCATTGTTTAAAACTTGCGGTCTCCTTCTGGTCCCTTCCGTGATAGGCGGAACTGTGTCTGCTGAGAATCGCCTATCGTTCTCTCATCCTCACCCATCCCAGCAGACACTGTGTTCAGTGTTCCGCCAATCACGGACGTCCTCTTGTCCGAGGATGAAAAGGCGTCCGTGATTGGCGGAACACTGAACACAGTGTCTGCTGGGATGGGTGAGGATGAGAGAATGTTCGTGATAGGCGATTCTCAGCAGACACAGTTCCGCCTATCACGGAAGGGACCAGGAGGAGACCGCGAGTTTTAAACGATGGATGCCCGCAGCCTCTCAGGATTTTCAGGTACACTGACTCGAGTATAAGCCGAGGGGGACATTTTCAGCCCCAAAAAAAGGGCTGAAAATCTCGGCTTATACTCGAATATATACGGTATGCAGATAAAGAGAGTTGTGGAAGTCTGAATTGAACATAGTCCAATATAGTACGTTTGAAAGCCTAGCGATCAGCATGAAGCCAGGCAGCTGGCATTTTTAGAATGCATGGTAAGTGAAGACACAGTAAGGGGTCACATCTAGGCTTTATCCTCACACTTCCAGTGCGCTGTGCTTCAGTTTGTAGGCCATGCAAAGCTGTGTTGCATCTGATTTCTGAAACGTTGGCGTTGCTTCCCGCACGCACAGAGTTCCTATTTGGCAGGGTCCTTTCCCTGGGATTAGGCTCAACATGTTCTTCCATTCTGCCGGCCATATGCTCAGCACCAGAATTTGGCTATGGATGCCAGCTGCTGGGATCTGGCTGCTAGATGTGCAGAACCTTAATTGGTGGTGGGATATTGTTATTTTTCTGTAGGAGTTATGGGACGCCTTAACGTTTTTGTTTTTTAAGTTTTCTAAGAAAGTGATAATGTGACCCTGTATGAAAGGAACCATGAATGTTTCAACATAAAATACCTCTGTGTGTATGGTTTTATTGCACATGAATGTTACACACCAGATGCTATAGAAGAAAATTGTGCAGCAAAAGAAATATTCTGGAATCACAATTCGGTTTTAAAATTCTACAGCAGCCCATGAAGGTAGTAGAAGACACGTGTGCACGTGACGCGCGCGTGTGTAAGGGGTAGAGGGAAAGGTTGTTAGCCTCTGTCCCCTTGAATTGAGAAAAAAAAAGCAAACCTGTGTAGTGCCCTGCTCCTGTTGGGTAGGCGCTATGTGTTAAATTTAAAAGGTATAGTGGTGGTGTCTGCGCTGTGAAGGATGAGGTGAGTAGTGGAACCAACCCAGTGATGGATAAAAGTGATAATTTGCCAAATAATCTAGGCAATAACTATCACAGGTAGTATAACAAAAGTAGGTGAAAACAGCACCTGGATCCACGGAAGATCAAGGTGAATGCTAAAATATACAATGCTAAAAAAATGTGTAGTGGAACCTCACTCTCCCTCTTGCCTCTGTGAATGGCTTGTGTCTAGGGGTACCTGGGAGAGGAGAGTGCAGGAACACTACGCCAAGCTCTCCCCTCATCTGTATAATAGGGCAGGGATGAGCCGAACCCCCCTGTTCGGTTCGCACCAGAACCTGCGAACAGACAGAATGTTCGCGTGAACTTTAGAACCCTATTAAATACAATGGACTCGAACGTTCGAAATCTAAAGTGCTAATTATAAAGGCTAATATGCAAGTTATTGTCCTAAAAAGTGTTTGGGGACCCGGGTCCTGCCCCAGGGGACATGTATCAATGCAAAAAAAAGTTTAAAAAATAGAAGTTTTTACAGGAGCAGTGATTTTAATAATGCTTAAAATGAAAAAATAAAAGTGAAATATTCCTTTAAATTTCGTACCTGGGGGGTGTGTATGATATGCATGTAAAGTGGCGCACGTTTCCCGTGCTTAGAACTGTCCCTGCAAAAAATGTCATTTTTGAAGGAAAAAAAGTCATTTAAAACTCACTCGCGGCTATTAATGAATTGTCGGCTTTTATTAATACATAGAAAAGTCATTGATAAAAAAAAAAAAAAAAAAAAAGCGTGGGGGTTCCCCCAAATTTAATTACCAGGCCCTTTAGGTCTGGAATGGATATTAAGGGGAACCCCGCCGCAAATTAAAAAAAAAATGGCGTGGGGTTCCCCCTAAATATCCATACCAGGCCCTTGAGATCTGGCATGGATTTTAAGGGGAACTCCACCCCAAATTTTAAAAAAATGGCGTGGAGTCCCCCCAAAAATCCATACCAGACCCTTATCCGAGCACGCAACCTGGCCGGCCGCAGGGGAAGAGGGGGGGACGAGAGAGCGCCCCCCCTCCCTCCTGAACCGTACCAGGCCACATGCCCTCAACATGGGGAGGATGTCCCCATGTTGATGGGGACAAGGGCCTCATCCCCACAACCCTTGCCCGGTGGTTGTGGGGGTCTGCGGGCGGGGGGCTTATCGGAATCTGGAAGACCCCTTTAACAAAGGGGACCCCCAGATCCCGGCCCCCCCCTATGTGAATTGGTAAGGGGTACATTGTACCCCTACCATTTCACGAAGAAAGTGTCAAAAAATGTAAATAAAAACACACAAACACCTTGAAAAAGTCCTTTATTAAAAAAAAAATAATAATAAAAAAAAAAAAAAACATTCCAGCGATGAAATCCAGTGTCCCGCGGCGATCCCGATGTCCAGCGCTGTCCGTCATTGGTTGTGCCTGAGCGGACCTGATGGGGAACTTCCTCCGCTGTGTTTTAAATGTATAGACCCGCCCCTTCTAAAGTTCTCCATCAGGTCTGCTCAGCGGACCAGATGCGGAACGCGAGAAGGGGCGGGTCTATACATGTATTACACAGCGAACGAAGTTCCCCATCAGGTCCGCCCCCTCGGTATGTCCGACCCCGCCTACGTCATTGGCCTGAGCGGGGAACTTCCTTCACTGTGTAATTTAAAGCGCTGGACATCGGGATCACCGCGGGACACTGGATTTCATCGCTGGAATGTTTTTTTTTTTTTTTTTTAATAAAGGACTTTTCCAAGGTGTGTGCGTTTTTATTTACATTTTTTGACACTTTCTTCGTGAAATGGTAGGGGTACAATGTACCCCTTACCAATTCACATAGGGGGGGCCGGGATATGGGGGTCCCCTTTGTTAAAGGGGTCTTCCAGATTCCGATAAGCCCCCCGCCCGCAGACCCCCACAACCACCGGGCAAGGGTTGTGGGGATGAGGCCCTTGTCCCCATCAACATGGGGACATCCTCCCCATGTTGAGGGCATGTGGCCTGGTACGGTTCAGGAGGGAGGGGGGCCGCTCTCTCGTCCCCCCCTCTTCCCCTACGGCCGGCCAGGTTGCGTGCTCGGATAAGGGTCTGGTATGGATTTTTGGGGGGACTCCACGCCATTTTTTTTAAAATTTGGGGTGGAGTTCCCCTTAAAATCCATGCCAGATCTCAAGGGCCTGGTAATTGAATTTGGGGGAACCCCCACGCTTTTTTTTTCTTTTATCAATGACTTTTCTATGTATTGATAAAAGCCGACAATTCATTAATAGCCGCGAGTGAGTTTTAAATGACTTTTTTTCCTTCAAAAATGACACTTTGTGCAGGGACAGTTCTAAGCACGGGAAACATGCGCCACTTTACATGCATACTATACACACCCCCCAGGTACGAAATTTAAAGGAATATTTCACTTTTATTGTTTCACTTTAAGCATTATTAAAATCACTGTTTCTAAAAAAACGTCCGTTTTTAAAACTTCTTTTTGCATTGATACATGTCCCCTGGGGCAGGACCCGGGTCCCCAAACACTTTTTAGGACAATAACTTGCATATAAGCCTTTATAATTAGCACTTTAGATTTCTCCTATAAACTTTTCGAATTTGCCGCGAACACCCCAAATTGTTCGTTGTTCGGCGAACGGGCGAACAGGCAATGTTCGAGTCGAACATGAGTTTGACTCGAACTCGAAGCTCATCCCTATAAGAGGGTTGAGCAAAGTTAGTCGATTTACCTCCCGGGTCTGTCCACTGCATACGAAGCCTTGTTGTTCCATGGAAACGTGTCTGCCAATAATAGAGCCCCACACCAATCGAAAGTCCGACACTCCTTTATTTCTCGTTGAACACAATCAGTTGAACTTCCAATAACAGAAGAACACGGGGGTGTGGGTACGAGTAGGCCCAGGCACAACTGAACTCTCCTATTCCTTTTCTCTAGCGAATAGGCCTGGCGCACGGTCTCTGCCACCGACCAGGTGAACTGTTGAGGCCCCTGCCACAGGCCTAATCGCAGGCCTCTGCCACTGACCTGATTGAAATAGCTGGACCGCTGCCACCGGTCATTGAACGTGGACTGAACTTCCTCTTTGAACTTGGCCCCTGTTCGGGAAAGATATCCCTCCGGGCGGTCTCCAGAGGTTCACCCGGCACTGACAATCTGCTGCACCAGGTCTTCGGGTGAGTCCCTCCTCCGTTCCCTTACGCCTCTGGATTCGGGTGCCCCACTCCCGGGGGCCCCCTAGGATGATCCCTCCCTCGCGGGGCCCAGCGGAAGGTACTGGGCCCCAGGCCTCCGGCTGAGTACCTCACCCCAGACTGAAGGTGTCTGGGATGGAACACGAACTCCAAGTGTCCAGGCCTAGGCCGCCTGGACACCGACCGCAACCACAGCCCTCAGGCTGAAGGTGCCCGGGACTCGAACCTCGTGGCAAAGATGTCCGCCGCCTTTATACCCCCCCCAGCAAGCACGGCGGGTTCCCCGCCGTACAACCGCTACGAGAGGTCACAAAGGGTGCGGCACTGCAGCGATGGTTCAACCCCGGCCCAAAGTGACAGCTCCACCTGCTGGGCCGCAGGGAACCATGCATCACTGGTGTCCTCACCAGTTTAAAAAGTACATACCCGCTACAAATGCATAGATAAACGCAATATAAAATGAAGCACAAAGTCCAAACAAAGTCCAAATCCTTAAAAGTGAAAAGTGCAACACAAAGAAGTGTATATATAAATGTATATAAAGTATATTAGTGTCTCCCCCCACCAATATAAGTGAAATAAACACAATCCTTGGATAGATGCTTCAGTGATACACCTCTGTGTCTGCAGCTCACCTCACTGCTGTTAGATAACAGCAAACGCAGACCACAGGGTGTAGATGCAGCAGATGTATATGTGGAGATCTCTTCTTATGCCGCGTACACACGACCATTTTTAATGATGAGAAAAATTAAATTTTTTAAAATGGTCATTAAAAATGATCGTGTGTGGGCTTTCCAGCATTTTTCCCGACGAGAAAAATTGGAACATGCTCTAATTTTTCACGTCGTCATTTTTCTCGTCATGAAAAACGGCCGTGTGTGGGCTTTAACGACGTGAAAAAAAATGCGCATGCTCAGAATCAAGTATGAGGCGGGAGCGCACGTTCGGGTAAAACGAGCGTTCGTAATGGAGATAGCACATTCGTCACGCTGTAACGGACTGAAAAGCACGAGGCTGAAAAGCGCGAATCGTCGCTCAATAAACTTTACTAACATGAAGGGTGGCGCCATCCGAATGGAACTTCCCCTTTATAGTGCCGTCGGATGTGTTGGACGTCACCGCGCTTTATTCGAACATTTTTTTCCACGATAGTGTGTAGGCAAGGCAGGCTTGAGAGGAAACACGAAAAATCACGTCGAGAAAAATGCAGTTTTTTTCAATGACATTAAAAACGGTCGTGTGTACGCGCCATCAGTTGCTGGAGTCCTCTCATACATAGGTCATGAATGGGAATATAAACACAGACACAGCAATCATAGCATACCCTAAAGTAAAAATATGGGTACACGCCAATCTCATAAGATAACACTCACATTAGTAAACATGAGCGTGGGCAAAACTCCACGAACTCCGCGTTCGTACGCCCCATGTGATGTGTAGGATGTATGGATCTCCTTATATTACGGGTAGTTCAATAGTCTGGCTCATAGGATAGTGGGGATGAAAGCCAAAGAGACATACATAGCATGATACCGCTTAGGGCAAACATTTATTAAAATATAAGATATAAAACTCACATATGGCAGGTAAAATCAATGCATAAGTTACTACGAGCGCCGCGCTCGTCTTCCTGTAGTCAGCGAATGGTGTACCTAATGCTCCAATCCAACGTGTGTCGTCACATCACTGATGAAGTCACGTGATGTGACGACACGCGTTGGATTGGAGCATTAGCAGTTCCGCTGCTTGATCGTTCTTATAGGCGGCGGGAGGGGACATCCCCCTTCCTGCCGCCATCCGGTGCTTCTCCGGGCTCTCCCGTGCCATCAGGGGCCAGGAGAACGAATCGGCCGGCGCCGGCTCATGACGATAGAGATTTCCGGTCATCTCTATGACTGTCGGAGTCCCGGGCGCTACGTTGTGACGTCATGCCCGGTACCCCGAAGTAAACAAAGCCGCAATTGCGGCTGTCAGCATGAGATCAGTGAATTTTTTTTTCACCAATCTCATGCTTTCCAGCCTGGAGGAGAGATGTGGAGGTCTTATTGACCCCGCATCTCTCCATAAAGTGGACCTGTCACAATGATTCCTATTACAAGGGATGTTTACATTCCTTGTAATAGGAATACAAGTGATCAAAAAAAAAAGAAAAGTGTCAAAATAAAAAAAAATCTGTAAAATGAAAAAAAAAAAAAAAAGTGTCAAAATAAAAATGAAAAAAAAAGAATTTTTTTTTTTTTAAAACGCCCCTGTCCCCGGTAGCTCGCGCTCAGAGGCAAACACGCATGTAAGTCCCTCCCACATATGTAAACGCCGTTCAAACCCCACATGTGAGGTATCACCGCATGCAGTAGAGTGCGTGCAACAATTCTCGCACTAGACCTCCTCTGTAACTCGAAAATAGTAACCTTTAAAAAAGTTTAAAGCGTCGCCTATGGAGATTTTCAAGTACCCAAGTTTAGCGCCATTCCATGAGTGTGCGAAATTTTAAAGCGTGACATGTTAGGTATCCATTTACTCGGCGTAACAGCATCTTTCACATTATATAAAAAAATTGGGCTGACTTTACTGTTTAGTTATTTTTTAATTCGTGAAACTGATTATTTTCCCCAAAAAAGGCATTTAAAAAATTATTGTGCAAATACCGTGAAAGATAAAAAGTTGCAACGACCGCCATTTTATTCCCTATGGTGTCTGCTAAAAAAAAAATATATAATGTTTGGGGGTTCTGATTAATTTTCTAGCAAAAAAATGATGATTTTTACATGAAGGAGAGAAGTGCCAGAATAGGCCCGGTGGAGAAGTGGTTAAACTTCTCCACAACTTTATCCCTGACCTGTCTGGTGTGTTCCTTGGCCTTCATGATGCTGTTTGTTCACTAAGGTTCTCTGAGGGCTTCACAGAACAGCTGTATTTATACTGAGATTAAATTACACACTGGTGGACTCTATTTACTAATTAGGTGACTTCTGAAGGCAAATTGGTTCCACTACATTTTAGTTAGGGGTATCAGAGTAAGGCCTCGTACACACGGCCGGTTTTCTCATCAAGAAACGACAAGAAAACTGTTGGGAGAGCTTTCTTGTCGAGAAAATCGTTCGTGTGTACCAGGCTTTCAGGTTTCTCGTCAAGAAAACTGCCCAGAACTAGTGATGAGCCGAACACCCCCGGGTTCGGTTCGCACCAGAACCCGCGAACGGACCGGAAGTTCGAACGAACATTAGAACCCTATTAAATACAATGGATGCGAACGTTCGAATTCTAAAGTGCTAATTATAACAACTATTATGCATGTTATTGTCCTAAAAAGGGTTTGGGAACCCGGGTTCTGCACCAGGGGACATGTATCAATGCAAAAAGAAGTTTTAAAAACGGTCGTTTTTCGGGAGCAGTCATTTTAATGATGCATAAAGTGAAAAAAAAAAAGTCAAATATTCCTTTAAATATCGTACCTGGGGGGTGTCTAAAGTATGCCTGTGAAGTGCCACGTGTTTCCCGTGTTTAGAACTGTCCCTGCACAAAATGACACTTCTAAAGGAAAAAAAAGCCATTTAAAACTGCTTGCGGCTTTAATGTAATGTCTGGTCCCGGTAATATGGATGAAATTCTTTAAGAAAAATGGCATAGCTACCCCATGACCACCCCCCCCCCCCCTACCCCAGCCCATTACCAGCCCCTTTGGGTCTTGTATGGATATTAAGGGGAACCCCGCACATAAAATAAAAAAGGCCCTATATACTCTGAACAGCCGTATACAGGCGGTGCATACAAGACAGGGACTGTAGGTTTGTTCTTATGTAGAATCTGTTTGTAATTTTGAACAGGTACATTGTTGAAGTGTAGCTCCAGCCCAAAAATCTATTTTTAAACTTTTTGGAAAACATAGGTAAGGGTTATCACCCCTGTAACATTTGTTTTGCTGTCTGTGCCCCTGTTCAGAACATTTCACCTCACTTTCCGTCCCAATGACAACTGTTTTTGAAATGTGGTGTTTTTCTTGAAACAAGGATTGCTGATAAAGCATCAGTACAGAGGAGACACCTTTCTCCCATATTTATTCTTACAGGAGAGAATTTTCCTTCCTAGTGGTAGATTTCCTCTCACTTCCTGTTGTCTTCTTGCGTTTGCAAGTAGGAGTCGTTTGTAAGTTGGATGTTTGAAAGTAGGGACCTGCCGTATATACTCTGCAGAAATAGGCCCCTTAGTTGTTGGTGTTGGCACAACACTGTAAGCACTCACAGTTACTCTTGGTTGGTGCTGGAACGTCCTGCTGTCAACTATTATATCAGGAATTTTAATTACATATAATTGTTGAACAGTGGTAGTAAAAATTGGGCCTTTGATGGTGGTGCTGGTGCCACAACACTGTAAGCCCTGACAGTTACTCTTGGTGGGTGCAGCAATGGGCCCTGCTGTGAATTATTAGATCAAGAATTGTAATTACATGCCCCTGTTGAACAGGGGCTGAAAAATTGGGCCTTAGGCACTGGTGGCACAACACTGCAACCCCTCACAGATACTGTACTTGGAGCACAGCAATGAGCCCTGTTGCAAAGTATTGCTTCAAAAATTGTAATGACACGCCCCTGTTAAACAGGGGCTGAAAAATTGGGCCTTAGGCACTGGTGGCACAACACTGCAACTCCTCACAGATACTGTACTTGGAGCACAGCAATGAGCCCTGTTGCAAAGTATTGCTTCAAAAATTGTAATTACACGCCCCTGTTAAACAGGGGCTGAAAAATTGGGCGTTAGGCACTGGTGGCGGCACCCATAAACAAAAATGATCTTCCAAGCTATCATCATCAATCGTATCATTGAGGACTCGGAGGAGGAGGATAGCCAGTCAACATAACAGCACAGGCACTCAGCATCAGCATCAGTCTTGAAGGGATGTGACATTTTAAAATCAATTAGTCTGTTATATCAGCATCAGGTGTGTGGTAGCTGGTGGTGATCCAAGACTGGTTCATCTTGATGAAAGTCAGTCGATCAACCGAGTCGGTGGACAGGCGCACCCTGTGATCCGTGACAAATCCTCCAGCAGCACTGAATGTGCGTTCCGAAAGAACGCTGGATGCAGGACAGGCCAGTAGCTCAATTGCATACTGTGCAAGCTCTGGCCAGTGATCCATCCTCAAGACCCAGTAAGCCAGAGGATTTTCGGTGGGGAAGGTGTCCAAGTCTGACCTTGCCCCTAGATATTCCTGCACCATGTTTATCAGACGCTGGCGATGGTTGCTGGAACCAATCATACTTTGGGGCTGCGGACTAAAGAATTGTCTGAACGCATCGGTCAGACGGCCACCTTCCCCACCGCTCCTTCTTTGACTGGCCGAAGCCTCAGCAACTCGTTGTCCAGGACCAGGAGTTTGCAACCTCCCAGTCTCTGGGAACGCGTTGCACAGACCTTTCTGCAAGGCCTCCCGGAGTTGTCTCATCCTCTGCTCCCTCTGCGACGGTAACATAAGGTCCGCAACCTTACCCTTGTACCGTGGATCAAGGAGAGTGGCCAGCCAGTAATGGTCCCTCTCCTTGATCCGAAGAATACGAGGATCCTTCCGCAGACTTTGCAGGATCAGGGAGGCCATGCAGCGTAGGTTTGCTGAGGCATTCGCTCCGGAGTCCTCTGGGTCACTAAGGACGACATGATCCGCAGCCACCTCCTCCCAGCCACGTACAAGTCCACTGGTTTCTTGGGACTGTAAATCATCCCTAAAAGACTGCTGCTGATGATGCTGAGTGCCAGCCTCCACCTCCATGCTGACACAATCCTCCTCCTCCTCCTCCTCCTCCTCCTCCTCTTCCTGTGCGATGGGTGGGACAGAAGGAACACTGTCTGGGTAAAGGGGGCCTTGAGAGGCAAGGAAGTCCTCCTCTTCCTGCCTCTGTTCTGCCTCAAGTGCCCTGTCCATTATTCCACGCAGCGTGTGCTCCAACAGGTGGACAAGAGGTACAGTGTCACTGATGCATGCACTGTCACTGCTCACCATCCTCGTGGCCTCCTCAAATGGTGCCAGGACAGTGCATGCATCCCTGATCATGCCCCACTGGCGTGGAGAAAAAAAACCAAGCTCCCCTGACCCTGTCCTGGTGCCGTAGTCGCACAGGTACTCATTGATGGCCCTCTGCTGCGTGTGCAGCCGCTGCAGCATGGCCAACGTTGAGTTCCACCTGGTGGGCATGTCACATATAAGGCGGTTCTTGGGCAGGTTCAACTCCTTTTGCAGCTCAGCCAGGCGAGCACTGGCATTATAAGATCTGCGGAAATGCACACAGACTTTCCTGGCCTGCCTCAGGACATCCTGTAAGCCCGGGTACCTGCCCAAGAACCGCTGCACCACCAGGTTAAGGACGTGAGCCACACAGGGCACATGGGTCAGTTGTCCCTGTCGGAGGGCGGAGAGGAGGTTGGTGCCATTGTCGCAAACCACCATTCCTGGCTTAAGCTGGCGTGGCGTCAACCACCTCTCGGCCTGGCCCTGCAGAGCAGACAGGACCTCTGCCCCAGTGTGGCTTCTGTCCCCCAAACACACCAGCGCAAGCACGGCATGGCATCTTTTTGCCTGCGTACTTGCGTAGCCCCGTGAACGGCTACGGAGCACCGCTGGTTCATAGGACAAACCACAGGAAGAGGCCATGGAGGAAGAAGAAGAGGAGGGGGTGGAGGAGAGAGGTGTGTCACAACCAGTAGTAGCATTTTGGAGGCGTGGCGGTGGGACAACCTCCAACACTACTGCACCTTGTCCTGAATCCTTCCCAGCTGCCAAAAGAGTGACCCAATGGGCCGTGAAAGAAAGGTAACGTCCCTGTCCATGCCTGCTGGACCATGAGTCAGCGGTAATATGCACCTTACCGCTGACCGCCCTGTCCAGCGAGGCCAAGACATTGCCTTCCACATGCCGGTAGAGAGCCGGAATAGCCTTCCGTGAGAAAAAGTGGCGTTTGGGAACCTGCCACTGAGGAACCGCACATTGCACAAACTCACGGAAGGGGGCCGAGTCTACCAACTGAAAAGGCAGCAGTTGAAGCGCTAGCAATTTAGCCAAGCTAGCATTCAACCGCTGGGCATGTGGATGGCTGGGAGTGAACTTCTTTCGACGGTCCAGCAGCTGGGGCAGGGAAATTTGCCTGCTAGAATCGGACGTCGGTGTACTGCTAGCAGAGTGGGCGCAAGTACTTGGCTGTGACACACCTAATTCTACACCTTCATTCCTCTCAGTGCATGTTTCAGAGAGGACTGAAGTTATAGTGGGGTTGGAGATCCCAGCTGATGCGGTGCAAGGAGAGGTCCGCTTTGTTCTTTGGTGTGGGTCTTTGAGGTAGGCTTGCCAACGAGCTGCATGGCAGGTCAACATATGTCTGGTCAGGCATGTGGTACCCAAGCGGCTGATGTTTTGGCCACGCGATATACGCTTGAGACATATGTTGCAAACAGCAGCTGTGCGATCTGATGCACTAGCCTCAAAAAAGGCCCACACCAAAGAACTTTTTGAATGACGGGCAGAGGCAGCGCCCTGCACAGGCGGAGCTCTGCGGTGTGATTCCGTCGGTGTACTGCCCTTACGCTGGCCACCAAAGGGCATCCTGCCTCGTTGGAGATGTGCCTCCTCCTCATCCTCCTCCTCCTCCTCTCTCCTATTAGGCACCCACGTGGAGTCATTGACCTCATCATCCCCTCCCTCCTCATCACTGGAGCCAATCTGGCAGTATGCTGCAGCTGCTGGAACATGACTGCCAGATTGGTGTCCTTCTTGAGCATCCCCTCTGTCTGCTCTCACGCTACTGCCTTCCTCTAGCTGGGTTTCATCATCAGACCCTTCGAAACGCTGGGCATCCTCCTGGAGCATGTACCCAACACTGTGCTGAAACAGTTCGGGGGACTCCTCAGGAGGAGGACATGGTGGGTCTAGGGAAGGAGTGACTGATGATTTGTCTGACATTGATACCAGGGAAGACGACGCTTTGGCAGCTGCTTTTCCAGTACCCTGAGCCTGGGTGAGAGAGGATGAGGAGGAGGAGGAGGGCTTGGTCATCCACTCTACCAAGTCTTCGGCATGATGTGGCTCAACATGTCCAGCTGCCGAAAAGAAGGACAAGCGTGTCCCATGGCCATGTGCTGATGACAATGCACCGCGTCCACGACCAGCACTGTTGCCCCCAGACACAGAGCCTGCTTGCCCTCTTTTATTGCCTCCTGACTGTCTGCCTCTCCTTGTTTGCCTTCCAGACATTCTAATAGATGGCCTGCAGGGAGATGGGAAAAAAGCAATAAGGGCTACCTTCAGGTGTCCTTCTCTGTCCCTGGAAACAAGGACTTGCAGAGTGAAAGAAAAAAAACACTCTCCCTACCTACAGTTTTCTGTCCCTAGAAAAAATGTTTTTTTTAATCACAATATAGCACAAGGAAAATTAACTCACTGTCCTTACAGGTCCCTGGAAACAAGGACTTGCAGAGTGAAAGAAAAAAAACACTCTCCCTACCTACAGTTTTCTGTCCCTAGAAAAAAATGTTTTTTTTAATCACAATATAGCAAAAGGACAATTCACTCACTGTCCTTCCAGGTCCCTGGAAACAAGGACTTGCAGAGTGAAAGAAACTGACACTGTCCCTACCTAGAGTTTTCTGTCCCTAGAATAAATGTTTTTTTTAATCACAATATAGCAAAAGGACAATTCACTCACTGTCCTTCCAGGTCCCTGGAAACAAGGACTTGCAGAGTGAAAGAAACTGACACTGTCCCTACCTAGAGTTTTCTGTCCCTAGAATAAATGTTTTTTTTAATCACAATATAGCAAAAGGACAATTCACTCACTGTCCTTCCAGGTCCCTGGAAACAAGGACTTGCAGAGTGAAAGAAACTGACACTGTCCCTACCTAGAGTTTTCTGTCCCTAGAATAAATGTTTTTTTTAATCACAATATAGCACAAGGAAAATTAACTCACTGTCCTTACAGGTCCCTGGAAACAAGGACTTGCAGAGTGAAAGAAAAAAAACACTCTCCCTACCTACAGTTTTCTGTCCCTAGAAAAAAATGTTTTTTTTAATCACAATATAGCAAAAGGACAATTCACTCACTGTCCTTCCAGGTCCCTGGAAACAAGGACTTGCAGAGTGAAAGAAACTGACACTGTCCCTACCTAGAGTTTTCTGTCCCTGGAATAAATGTTTTTTTCAGCACAATATAGCACAAGGACAATTAACTCACTGTCCTTACAGGTCCCTGGAAACAAGGACTTGCAGAGTGAAAGAAAAAAAATACTCTCCCTACCTACAGTTTTCTGTCCCTAGAAAAAAATGTTTTTTTTAATCACAATATAGCAAAAGGACAATTCACTCACTGTCCTTCCAGGTCCCTGGAAACAAGGACTTGCAGAGTGAAAGAAACTGACACTGTCCCTACCTAGAGTTTTCTGTCCCTAGAATAAATGTTTTTTTTAATCACAATATAGCAAAAGGACAATTCACTCACTGTCCTTCCAGGTCCCTGGAAACAAGGACTTGCAGAGTGAAAGAAACTGACACTGTCCCTACCTAGAGTTTTCTGTCCCTAGAATAAATGTTTTTTTTAATCACAATATAGCAAAAGGACAATTCACTCACTGTCCTTCCAGGTCCCTGGAAACAAGGACTTGCAGAGTGAAAGAAACTGACACTGTCCCTACCTAGAGTTTTCTGTCCCTAGAATAAATGTTTTTTTTAATCACAATATAGCAAAAGGACAATTCACTCACTGTCCTTCCAGGTCCCTGGAAACAAGGACTTGCAGAGTGAAAGAAACTGACACTGTCCCTACCTAGAGTTTTCTGTCCCTAGAATAAATGTTTTTTTTAATCACAATATAGCAAAAGGACAATTCACTCACTGTCCTTCCAGGTCCCTGGAAACAAGGACTTGCAGAGTGAAAGAAACTGACACTGTCCCTACCTAGAGTTTTCTGTCCCTAGAATAAATGTTTTTTTTAATCACAATATAGCAAAAGGACAATTCACTCACTGTCCTTCCAGGTCCCTGGAAACAAGGACTTGCAGAGTGAAAGAAACTGACACTGTCCCTACCTAGAGTTTTCTGTCCCTAGAATAAATGTTTTTTTTAATCACAATATAGCAAAAGGACAATTCACTCACTGTCCTTCCAGGTCCCTGGAAACAAGGACTTGCAGAGTGAAAGAAACTGACACTGTCCCTACCTAGAGTTTTCTGTCCCTAGAATAAATGTTTTTTTTAATCACAATATAGCAAAAGGACAATTCACTCACTGTCCTTCCAGGTCCCTGGAAACAAGGACTTGCAGAGTGAAAGAAACTGACACTGTCCCTACCTAGAGTTTTCTGTCCCTAGAATAAATGTTTTTTTTAATCACAATATAGCAAAAGGACAATTCACTCACTGTCCTTCCAGGTCCCTGGAAACAAGGACTTGCAGAGTGAAAGAAACTGACACTGTCCCTACCTAGAGTTTTCTGTCCCTAGAATAAATGTTTTTTTTAATCACAATATAGCAAAAGGACAATTCACTCACTGTCCTTCCAGGTCCCTGGAAACAAGGACTTGCAGAGTGAAAGAAACTGACACTGTCCCTACCTAGAGTTTTCTGTCCCTAGAATAAATGTTTTTTTTAATCACAATATAGCAAAAGGACAATTCACTCACTGTCCTTCCAGGTCCCTGGAAACAAGGACTTGCAGAGTGAAAGAAACTGACACTGTCCCTACCTAGAGTTTTCTGTCCCTAGAATAAATGTTTTTTTTAATCACAATATAGCAAAAGGACAATTCACTCACTGTCCTTCCAGGTCCCTGGAAACAAGGACTTGCAGAGTGAAAGAAACTGACACTGTCCCTACCTAGAGTTTTCTGTCCCTAGAATAAATGTTTTTTTTAATCACAATATAGCAAAAGGACAATTCACTCACTGTCCTTCCAGGTCCCTGGAAACAAGGACTTGCAGAGTGAAAGAAACTGACACTGTCCCTACCTAGAGTTTTCTGTCCCTAGAATAAATGTTTTTTTTAATCACAATATAGCAAAAGGACAATTCACTCACTGTCCTTCCAGGTCCCTGGAAACAAGGACTTGCAGAGTGAAAGAAACTGACACTGTCCCTACCTAGAGTTTTCTGTCCCTAGAATAAATGTTTTTTTTAATCACAATATAGCAAAAGGACAATTCACTCACTGTCCTTCCAGGTCCCTGGAAACAAGGACTTGCAGAGTGAAAGAAACTGACACTGTCCCTACCTAGAGTTTTCTGTCCCTAGAATAAATGTTTTTTTTAATCACAATATAGCAAAAGGACAATTCACTCACTGTCCTTCCAGGTCCCTGGAAACAAGGACTTGCAGAGTGAAAGAAACTGACACTGTCCCTACCTAGAGTTTTCTGTCCCTAGAATAAATGTTTTTTTTAATCACAATATAGCAAAAGGACAATTCACTCACTGTCCTTCCAGGTCCCTGGAAACAAGGACTTGCAGAGTGAAAGAAACTGACACTGTCCCTACCTAGAGTTTTCTGTCCCTAGAATAAATGTTTTTTTTAATCACAATATAGCAAAAGGACAATTCACTCACTGTCCTTCCAGGTCCCTGGAAACAAGGACTTGCAGAGTGAAAGAAACTGACACTGTCCCTACCTAGAGTTTTCTGTCCCTAGAATAAATGTTTTTTTTTAAGCACACTATAGCAGAAGCACAAAACACACTGACACTCTCCCTACCTATCCTTCTCTTTCCCTAAACTAAAGGAATCCAGGTTAAGCAAGAAAGAAATAACAGTCACTGTCCCTGCCTATGCTACTCTATCCCTGCTCCGGAACACACTACACTAGGCCGCCGTGCTGGCGGCCTTTTATAGTGTGGGGCGTGTACTAAACACCCTCAGCAATAATTGGCCACAGGCATCCTGCCTGTGGCCAATCATTGCTCTCCTCGCTGCCGGCGCTGTGATTGGCCAAGCATGCGGGGTCACAGTGCATGCTTGGCCAATCACAGCGCCTGGATGACACTGCGATGGCGTAGTGCATTGTGGGCCGTTCGCGTCACTCGAATTTGGCGCGAACGGCCCAAATCGTTCGATCTTCGTCGAACGATCGAACAGCCAATGTTCGAGTCGAACGTATGTTCGACTCGAACACGAAGCTCATCCCTACCCAGAACCTCGACGAGAAAAATAGAGAACCTGCTCTCTAGTCTAGTCGGGATTCTTGTCGGCCTGTTTCCCGACGAGAAACCCGAGCGTGTGTATACTTACCTGTCGCCGTGGAAACCCGCGCATGCTCAAAAATGACTTTGACGCATGCGTGGTAGCTTCCAAGGCATCGGTAGGGTGAAGCAAGATGGCGGCGACGGCATCGAATGTGACGAGCGCATGCTCGTCGTAGTCGATGACGTCACTGCGTTCGTGGCATTCAAAAGAACGGCGGTTCTTTTGAATCGTACGTGTGTACACTCGGCCAGGACAAGATTCTTGTCAAGAATCTCGTCAGGAAAAATGACAGGTTTTTTACTGACGAGATTCTTGGCCGTGTGTACGAGGCTTGAAGTGGGCTGAATACAAATGCACGCCACACTTTTCACATATTTATTTGTAAAAAAATGTGAAACCTATTTATCATTTTCCTTCCACTTCACAATTATGTGCCACTCTGTGTTGGTCTATCACATAAAATCCCAATAAAATACATTTACGTTTTTAGTTGTTGTTCTGTCTCAAGGACATTCAGCTAAACCATTCTTATCCCATAAACATGATACCATATTTCTTCGATCACAGTTTATTGGAACAAGCTAGGTGAAACTACAAATATCCAGGGCTTTTTTTCTCAGACAATAGGTGCAGGAACTCCCCTTTTCCGAGTCACTTGTTTTCTCCGCCCCTACCCACCTCCCAGTACCGTCCCTTGGTTCCATCCCCCTACCCACCTCCCAGTACCACCCCTTTTAGACAATACAGAACCAAGTATCCATTTTGTGGTGCTAAGTAATTTGTATGGAATTTCGTAATGATATCAAGAAAAGCAGTAAAATAGAACCCCGTCAGCCAGCAACAATAGATCCCCCCTAATAATGTACCACCCACAACAAAATCCCCCCCAGCAACAATAGACTCCCGGCAGCATCAACAGATCCCTGCACAACCAGCATTAATAGACTCTCTGGCAGCCATCAACAATAGACCCCTCCCCCAACAGTAGATCTCCTTCAGCAACAACGGACCCCCCAGCCACAATAGGTCCCCCACCAGCAACACTAGACCTCCTCGGCAACAATAGACCCCCCCTGCAAAAAGCGATCCCCTCCAGCTAGAATAGATCCACCAGCAGTGAGCATCAATTCCCTGCAGCACACCCCAGCACCACTTGCCATTACATACAGTCAGTCCAGGAGGTGCCGGAACTGCGTTCCACCGCGTTCCCGCTGAAAAAAAGCCCTGACAATATCCCATATATTTAGCATACATTGCAGAAACAAAGATACACAGTACAATATGAGACAGTAAAAACTTACTGTTTAAGTTCTCTAAGGGTTGATGGTAAGAGATTGAAATAAGACATATCCTGTTTCCTGCAGTGTCTTGAAAAGCATGGTGAATGTGTCTCTTCCTGTGAGATTTTACCCAGAATACTTTGCTTTCTAATCACTTCCTGGGTTATGCATTTAATAATAACAAAGTTGAAACAATACCAAAAAGGGACGCTAGATGGCACCTACGCTCTGCAAATGATTTCTATAGAAATTACAACATTAAATGTCATTTTAATCAACACAAATGCAGATAATCAGAATATAGACATCTGATGGACAGAACAGTTGTAACACGACAAAATGTGGACAATTTCAAGGGGTATGAATACTTTTTCAAGGCACTGTACTTCTCTTCTCTGTTTTCTATTATATAGTTAAACGTCTACTGAATTTGTATCATTTTTACGTTATATAAGTGCATGTTCTACAGCAAATTTAAGTGCCATGTATGTAGAATACAACAAAATTGCTCATGAAGTATACATTGCTGACATGCAAAGATCTGTAGTCTGTAAACACGAGCCGTATGTCTGGGGGTATTTATAGAACATATGAGCTATGATTAGGGAAAATAGAATTAGGAGAGCTATTTTAGAAGAACAGATTAACTTTCATCAGTATGTCATTGTGAAACAGACGACATCCCCCCCCCCCCAACCCCACATGAAAAGCGAGCAATTGTTCTAAGACAAAATTGTCTTTTAGGAGGCTGTATTTACAATAATCATATGTTCTACGTTATTCTAAGGAGCTTTGTCCATTTTAAAGGCTAATTCTATTATGATCTGAAATGCCCGACCTTTTCTGACATTTTTACTTTACATTTAAAAATCAATATTTTTTATTTTTTGCTAGAAACTTACTTAGAACCCCCAAACAATATATCATTTTTTTTTAAGCAGAGGCCCTATATAATAAAATGGTGGGTTTTGCAATTTTTTATGTCACACTGTATTTGCGCAGCAGTTTTTCAAATGTATTCTTTTAGGGGGAAAAAAAATACACTTCCATGATTATTAACCATTTGCCTACCGGGCAATTTCACCCCCTTCCTGCCCAGGCCAATTTTGCAGCTTTTTGCGAGTTGTCGCATGCAGGACTGTACCCATTTGAGATTTTAGATCATTTTTTTTCACACAAATAGAACTTTCTTTTGGTGGTATTTAATCACCGATGCGTTTTTTATTTTTTGCTAAACAAACAAAAAAGACCCAAAATTTGGAAACCCCCAAAAAATGTTTTTTTTAGTTTCTGTTATTAATGTTATATAAAATGTATCTGTTATCTGTAATATAACAATTTTCAAACAGGTATTTTTTTCTCCTTCACTGATTTACGCTGATGAGGCTGCACTGATGGGCACTGATGAGGCGGCACTGACTAATAGGTGGCACTAATGGCCACTGATGAGGCAGCACTGATGGGCACTAATAGGCTGCACTAATGGGCACTGATGAGGCGGCACTGATGGGCACTAATAGGTGGCACTGAGAGGCTGCACTGATGGGCTTTGATTAGGAGGCACTGATGGGCACTGATAGGCTGCACTAATGGGCACTGATGAGGTGACACTCCTGGACACTAATGAGGCTGCACTAATGGACACTGACGAGGCGGCACTGATGGGCACTAATAGGTGGCACTGATGGGCACTGATAGGCTGCACTGATGGGCACTGATAGGCTGCACTAATGGACACCGACGAGGCGTCACTGATGGGCACTAATAGGTGGCACTGATGGGCACTGATAGGCTGCACTGATGGGCACTGATAGGCTGCACTAATGGGCACTGATGAGGTGACACTAATGGGCACTGATGAGGTGACACTAATGGGCACTGATGAGGTGACACTGATGGGCAATGTTTAGGTGGCACTGATGGACACTGATATGCGCCACTAATCGGCACTGATAAACAGCACTGATGGGCACTAATATGCAGCACTGATGGACACTGATAAGCAGCACTGATGAGGAGGCACTGATTGGCAGCACTGACTGGCACTGTTGGGGCTGCACTGATAATCAGGACACTGTTTACAACGTGAGGAAGGGAATTCTGATAAATGGCAAGTGTGTTTAACCACTTCCCGTCTGGCCTATAGCAGAATGACAGCAAGACGGTGGTTCTATTATCCTGACTGGATGTCATATGACGCCTTTCAGGATAACGAGAAGGTGTTCTATCGAGCAGTGCCCGCTATCGAGAAGTGCCCGGGTCTAACTGCGCATGCGCATCACAACAGCTGAGTTTATGATCAGCTGTTGTGTCGGCGAGACGGCGCCTGCGCACAATAGCGGCCACTTCTCAATAGAACATCGTGCGCTGCTGAGGCACTTTCATGCTGATGAGGGGCGGGTTTTTTACATGATGGGGCCGGATTATTAAATGATGGGCAGTGCTGCTAAAATAGGGGCAGATTTTTTAATTATGCCCAGTGCTGCAAAACACATATTTTCCTAATACAAAAACCCGCCCTTCAGTTGACTAAACCCCTCAAGCGTCCAGGAAGAATAGCAGAAAAATATGTATTTTGCAGCACTGCCGATCATTTAATAATCCTCCCCTATCATGTACTAATCCGCCCCTCACCCACATGAACACGCCTCGGCAGCATGGGGCACAATCTGACAGAAAAAAATATTCGGTCTGCTATTGTGCGCAGGCGCTGTCTCGCCATCACAACAGCTGATCGTAAACGTATCTGTTGTGATGCGCATGTGCAGTTCGTCCAGGGCACTTTTTGATGGAGGGCACGTCTCGATAGAACACCGGCGCTCACCCGTGGGGGCGTTCATCGCTGTAATCGGTGTTGCTGTGTGTCAGTCTGACACACCGCAACTTCGATCTAGGTAAGGAGCCTCTGACGTAGGCTCCTTACCACGTGATTAGCTGTGACCAATCACAGCTTATCACAGCGTAATTTAGGAAGTGCCAGTAAATGGCTTTCCTCGGTTCGCGCTGACAGGCAGAGCCAATCGCCGGCTCTCCCTGTCAGAGGGAGGGAGGGGTCTGCGTTGATAATCAGCACATTGATTATCAGCACAGCCCCCGTCAGATGTGCCACAACAATGCCAATCAGTGCCCATCAGCTGCAGGTCAGTGCCCCATCAGGAACACCTGTCTGTGCCCATCAGAGTGTCAATCAGTGCCTATAAAAGTGCCAATCAGTGCCCCATCAGTAACGCCTGTCAGTGTCTCCTCATCAGTGCTGCCTATCAGTGCCACCTATCAGTGCCCATCAGTGCCCCCTATCAGTGCCGCCTATCAGTGCCACCTATTAGTGCCCATCAATGCCACCTATCATTGACCATCAGTGCCTATCAGTGTTGCATATCAGTCCTGCCTATCGGTGCCCATCAATTCTACATATTAGTGCCGCCTCATCAGTGCCACCTAATCAGTGCCCATCAGTGCCGCCTCATCAGTGCCCAATAGTGCAGCCTCATCAGTGCCCATCAGTGAAGGAGAAAACAAAATCTTATAAAAGAAACAAAGAAAAACTTATGTTTTTCAAAAATTTCTGTCTTTTTTAGTTTGTTTAGCAAAAAATAAAAACCCCAGTGGTGATCAAATGACACCAAAAGAAAGGTCTATTTGTGGGAAGAAATTTATAAAAATTAAGTTTGGGTACAGTGTAGCATGAGCGCGCAATTGTCATTCAAGTTGTGACAGCGCTGAAAGCTGAAAATTTCCTGGGCAGGAAGGCGTATAAGTGCCGTTATTGAAGTGGTTAAATTGTGATCAGCTGTGATTGGACACGTGGTAAAGTGCTGCAGTGATCGTCTCTCTACCCCGATCTGTGATCAGCTGTCTCTGAAGAATGCAGTGATCACAGAGTGCGCTGCCCACGCGTCGCAACGAGCATGCGGGAGGTATGATCATTGGAGGACGTCATGTGACGCCCTCCCAGAACTGTCCGACCGCGCTGTACCCATCATTTTGCCAAAGCACAGTTGGCAAGTGATTAATGCACACCAACACAATATAATACCAATTTTTTGGAGTAAAATATAAAAGCTGGAGTTACGCTGAGTAAATAGATACCCAACAGGTCACACTTTAAAATTGAGCACACTTGTGGCTCCAAACTATGGTATTTAGAAATCTCCATAGGTGACACTTTAAAAGACTTTACAGGTTACTGAATTACAGTTGCAGAGGAGGTCTAGTGCTAGAATTATTGCTCTCACTCTGACGTTTGCTGAAATACCTCACATGTGTGGTGCGATTGCCATTTACTGTACATATGCATGCAGGACCAACGCATGCGTTCGCCTTTGCACGGGAGTTTGGGGGGACAGGCACTTTTATTTTATAAATTTTATTATTTATTTTATGTTTTTGGTTTTCTTTTTACACTATTTAAAAAAATAAACAAATTATTGCTGTCACAAGAAATGTAAACATTGCTTGTGATTAACAATAAACAGTGACAGGTCCTCTTTAGACTGCATTCACACCTGAGCGTAGCGCTTCGAGCATTTTTACCAACGTTTTTACCGGCGTTTTGTCGCGTGAATTTTCGCCCGTCGAAACGCTCATTGTCGCGCTAAACGCTTAAATCAAGCGTTTCCATTACATTCTATGACTCCTAAAACGCCCAAATCTGCCCGATTCGCGCGACAGAAAAGGGTCCAGAACTTGTTTGAGCTTCAGGCGTTCGGCTTCAGGCGTTTTGGAGAGGAGATGTGAACCATCTCCATAGAGAATAATGGTTTTTTCCCCCTCTAGCGTTTTGTAGCTTCAGGCTTCAGGCTACAAAACGCTCAGGTGTGAATGCAGCCTTATGGAGAGATCTGGTGGTCTATTAGACCCCAGATCTCTCCTTTGCCCTTAAAAGATCCTGATTAAACCAAGATTAGTGTGATTAGATGCTTTTTACAAATCAAAAATGACTTTTTTACATGTTTGGGAAACCGGAATACTTGTCGCTTCCAGTTTCTAATACCATAGAGATGATCAGGGAAGATCCAGTCCCTTATGATCTCAAGTGATCTATGGTAAGCTGGCGGATCATACTATGGTAAGCTGGTGGGACGGTAAGCCCCCGGAAAGGCACCGGAAGGCGGTGGAAAGGGGGCAAGACCCCCCTCTGCCACCTGTAAAAGCAATCCAGCTGCTAATCAGCCACTAGCATTGCTTTTAAGGTGTGTGGAGAATAGGGCACTCTGGACGAAAAAGCAGACTTTAACAAACAGTACATGACTGGCTCTTGAAATGTGATTAATGGTTTGAAGAAGGAGTGACTGGGCATGCTCCGAAACATGTCCCGCCCACTCTGACGTCACTTCCAGTTGCCTGGAATCCATGCTGGTCGTGAAAGCACGGCCCTCCATCTTGGAACATTGAAAAAAGGATTCCTCAAAGAGTGGCACTTTGAAGGACCGGAAACAGTAAATAGTATATTATAAAAGTACAAAATGTATTGGTGAAACATATAAAAAATTGAATCAATTAAAACAAGCACATAGCATGTAAAACAGCATTGAAAAGCATTGAAAAGCAGTGGATAACTTATAAATCGACTGTCCAAATGAATAGGACAGAAGAAATCCAATGCGTTTCAACAAAAATTGGTGAAGGTCCTCTTCAGGGACAATAGGTTATATAATTCCAGATTTTTCAAGGTTAATCCTATGTGCTGATGATTCAACAATTGGAAGTCATAACTTAAAAGCAGAATGGTCCAACCGCTGAAAGTGTGCCAGCAAGCAAGGAGAAATAGAACTGCCGAACGGGGCCCCAGTCTCAAACCCAAAAACCCCAAAAGGGGCCAGGGCATATGGAAGACCGATGAGTCTCAACAGGAGCTCCCAACATCTTAATCACATGACGTGCATGGAATCACTAAATCTAAGGATAATGTAGTAATGATGTGATGAAATATCCAAAGAATGATATCAATCGGGAAACATATATCAGAAGGTGGCAAAAACATTGATGTTTCCAGATTGATATCATTCTTTGGATATTTCATCACATCATTACTACATTATCCTTACATTTAGTGATTCCATGCACATTATGTGATTAAGAGGTTGGGAGCTCCTGTTGAGACTCATCGGTCTTCCATATGCTCTTGCCACTTTTGGGGTTTTTGGGTTTGAGACTGGGGCCCCGTTCGGCAGTTCTATTTCTCCTTGCTTGCTGACACACTTTCAGCGGTCGGTCCATTCCGCTTTTAAGTTATGACTTCCAATTGTTGAATCATCAGCACATAGGATTAACCTTGAAAAATCTGGAATTGTATAACCTATTGTCCCTGAAAAAGACCTTCACCACTTTTTGTTGAAATGCATTGGATTTCTTCTGTCCTATTCATATGGTCAGTCGATTGATAGGCTATCCACTGCTTTTCAATTATTTTCAATGCTGTTTTACATGCTATGTGCTTGTTTTAATTGATCCCATCTTTTTCTATGTTTCACTAATAAATTTCGTACTTTTATAATATACTATTTACTGTTCACGGTCCTTCAAAGTCCCACTCCTTGAGGAATCCTTTGTTCATTGTCTGTATCAGGGGTGTGAACAGAAGCAGTTTACCCAGTTAGTTGTCAAAATTCTTTCTATTACATCTTGGAACAGAGAGACAGTGTTTACCACCGCTGCTTGGCTGGAACTTCCACCTGCAGCTGTATTTTCTTCCAGGAGGTATCTCGCTGGATGTCATAGATTCATTGATATGCCTGTTTTTAACTTCCATCTTGTAAGTGTTTTTAACCCTTCATTGTCATTAAAGTGTTTTATTACTGCACTTAGAAGCGCCTTATTTTCTGCTTTAGGATTTCTTTAACATAAAAGAGAATTGGTTGATAAAAAAACAATAGCCAGGAGAGGCACCTCAGGGCAGCAGAAGGAGGGAGACCCCCCTCTGCTGTCTGTAAAAGCAATCTAGCAGCTAATTAGCTACTAGGATTGCTTTTACATAAAAGAGAATTGACTGCTATAAAAACAATACCGGGGTGATGCTTGAGGCTCCATAACCTTCCAAACTGCAAACGTATATTAACGTTAGTCAGTCTGCAAGTGGTTAGATTTTTTTTTGTGCTGTAAAGAGAGAAACTAAAATAATAATAGTAATTTTTTAAAGTTTAGAGATTTTCTTTGTTTCCTGTCTTAGGGCCACAACAGGGAGGGGTCCAAAGTGTGGAAAATCCCACCTCAGACAGTTGTCACCGGCATCGGTGTCTTTGTTGGAAGATATTCCCTCATGTTCTATTTTGGAAACAGCTAATAATATTTCTTTCTTGGTGACACAGAACAAGTTTACTACAAATGAGAAGGGGGGTGAAAGAAATGACATTGCCCAATAAAAGATTTAATTGTAGGAAATATTTGCAATGGGATGAAAGCAGAACTTAACTGTTTCTGAGCTCCAATTTAAGATTCAAAGCAAACTCCCCTATCCACCCATGTCTTCATAATTTTCTTTTTTGAGAAATCACTTTGAAAAACACCTCCATAAAGTTTTGAGCTGCGGCCATCTTGAGTAAGGGCAGAAGATTCATATAACATTTACTTTCTGGAATCCATCTGCCCTCAGGCATGCAGGCAGGAGGGTGTGCTTAGCTCAGAAAGCCCCTCCTTCACTCCTCCAAACAAAAGCAAAATGCCCATACAAATGCAAATTGTTTATTTAAATTATCCAGCATCCATAGAATCACAAAATGCAATGGAAACATGCGTATACATCAGTGGCGGCCCATCCATTAGGGGCGCAGGGGCGCCGCCCCCCTAATCCATGTGCACGGCCCCTAATCTACATGCAGGGTGCCGGACACATGGATTCCAATGTTTTTTTTTTCAAGCACATGATTAGAGTCTGAGGCTCTAATTGGCTTCAAAAAAGGGTGGGCTCAGGGTGCAGAGCACTGCGCCCTGAGCCCACCCAGTTGTGTGACAATAGCGAATTAATATTCGCTATTGTTACCTGATTCTCCTTTCGGCCAATCAGGAAACAGATCCTGAGACCCGATTGGCCAGGGAGTCTTAGAACCCACTTCCTGTTCGGCCAGGAGGAGAAGCAATGGCCCCAGAGCTTGGAAGAGTCAGGGAGCAGCTCAAGCCAGCGGTCCTCTCCAGCCAGGACTCAGCTCCCTCTTCCAGGGACGGCTCATCCGCAGCCACATCCAGCACTCCCCAGCTCGGACAGTGGAGGGAGGAGGAAAGGAGATCAACGTGTCATCCCAGAACTCCTCATCTGCCTCCTAAGGTAAGGAGGCCCCTGATTGCTGCATCCCTGTCCGTCCATCTCCCAGGGAGGGAGGGGCTGATCGCAGTCTGCTCGCTCGGCTCCTGCAGGGGGTTTAGAACACCTTTGGGATGAATTAGAGCGGAGACTGCGAGCCAGGCCTTCTCGTCCAACATTGGTGCCTGGCCTCACAAATGCACTTCTGGAAGAATGGGCAAACTTTCCCATAGACACACTCCTAAACCTTGTGGACAGCCTTCCCAGAAGAGTTAAAGCTGTTATAGCTGCAAAGGGTGTGGCTGCACTACTGCTGATCTCCTGAGCTCCAGTGAGGCCTACTGATCCAGGGAGCTTGATTACTCCCTATACCCAGGGTGGATGCAGGAACCTGGGGTGGACCCAGGGGAGGATCCCCCGGAAGGCCAGAGTACTGGTCCTCCCATACCAGTGTTTGAGGACCTGGGAAATGGCTCAGCTAAAGGTGAAAGCCTGGCAACCTACAGAAAGAAGGTTTGTGCTAGGATTGCGAGAGTCGCTAAGGAGGAAGAAGTACTGGCGAAGTTGAAGTTTGACTTCAAGCATAAAAAAATTGCAAGTGACCGGCTTCACAGTTCTAAGAGGAAACAGATGCGGCCTGAGTTAATGGCTTTGGAGGCCAAAGTGGAAAAGCAGAGTCTGCTGGTGGCCAGTGGCCACATTGAAAGAAACCAGCGGTGCTTTCAAGGAGAAGTATGGCAACGATGATCGCTTCCGTGCAATGCGCAGAGGGGCCATAGAGGCCAGTGGAGGGCAGGCATCACCAGAGTGCGAGAAGCAAAGGTCAGTGCAAAGCAAAAAAGTTTCTGTGGGCTCGGATTGTGTTTCTGGCCAGCACGCTGGAAAATCTTTGCATCCCGAGCCAACTATCAGTATGCCTGCAGAAAGTGGAGAAAGCTCTGGCACACAGGCTGCGGGTGATCAGCAGTCAGGTGTTTTGACTGGCAGTATGTCATTGGGCCAAGGAAGTTCTGTGCCCTTACCACCGCAGCAGAAGGCCATGGGGCAAGATGATCCATCTGAGCCTGTGGAGGGAGCAGGTATGCTGAACTTTATATCAGAAATGGAATCACCTTTGCATGGTCGCAAGTTTTCAGTGTCTGGATCATCGGAGGATGATGTCCCCCCAAAACCTTTGAAACATCGGGTGACAGAAAAAGAAGTTTTTGGTCATGACTTGCCTGTACAATGTAATGGAGGTGTAGTTCCTATGGATGGTGCAGTAGAGGGCAGCGGAGAGCAAGCTCATCTCCTGGCTGAGACTTCCACCTGTGTACAGCCAGCCAGTGCAGACTCTGCTGTGAAGAGTGCTGACAAAGACATCTCTACTGCTGGTAATGAAGTAAGAATTACCAAGGGTAATGTAAATGACATTTCTGTGTCAGAAGTCTCTGCTCCATCTGTTCCTGACAATAATGTTAATACTTTATCTAAAGTAGGGTCTGTTACTAAAAGTGATGTGCCTGATGTTGCAAGGAGTGCGGTTATTTCCCATGCTGCAGCACTGGCTGCACCTGTCCCTGGGGTGAGTAGGACCAGTTATTCTGCGGTCACTGGGAGTAATGTGAGTGAAGGTCAGGCCAATCTGTCACCATCTGGTAGCTCCTTTAAACGCCGCAATGTGGTCCAATTGAGGTGGACTGGAGAAGGCCCCCCCCCAAATAGGAGAGATGTGGTGGACCATATTCTGGGGATGGGTTTTAAAGCAGAGGAGATTTTTGCCCTTATCAGCCCAGTTGGGTCATATGAGTATGACCTCTCCTTTGTCAAGGCGGAAGGTTTAGATGTCTTTTGGGAGAGGTATGAGCAGAGGTGTAAGGAGTCCCCAAGATGGGCAGGTTTGTCACCTAAAGTAGTCTCCCGCCAGCCATTATACAAGAACGTCACCATTCTAGTGCGTAACGAGTCCATTCCTGCTGCGGATCTGGTGGTGTGGTTGAGGAGATATGCGGATGTCCAAGCCCCCTTGAGGAAAGTTGTAGATGACAGGGGGATATGGACAGGAGGATGGACAGTGTTATTAAAACTACATGTCACAGGTAATGTTGTTAAGCACATCCCTTCGTCTGCCTTTATAGGTCGTGACAGGATTATTACATTTTATGCAGGGCAACCAAAGCTGTGTCATCGCTGTGGTGAAAAGGGCCATTTTTCAAGCTCATGTTCTGCGCAGAAATGTTCCCTCTGTCAGGGCTCAGGGCATGTTGCAAAGGACTGCAATAGTATTCGTTGTAATCTTTGTAACAAGTTAGGTCACCCCTATAGCCTTTGCCCTGAAGCCCTCCATAATCAGCCAGAGGTGGTGGAAGAACTGCTGAGGATGGAGGAGGAGGAACGTGGGGGGCAGCAAGGGGTTGGTGGAGCTGTTTCAGCTAGTCCTGAGGGGCCCCCCCAGGTGTCAGTTTCCCAATCTGAAGGTGTGACCCCTCTTGTGTCTGCTCCCCAGTCTGTGCTCCCTACTGTATCAGTGTCTACTTCTGTTGTGTGTTCTTCCCCAGTGTTTCAGGTGCCCAGTGTTCCAGGTGTAAATAAGTCATCCAGATTGGCTGAGGCTGCCAAAGGGGCGGATTCATGCCGATCTGAGGTGGCAGCTTCACCTGGGCCTTCCCTGAGGCAACGTAAGACCTCTAGTGGAGGTTCTAAGGGGAAGAAGGGGGAAGTTGCCACTGCTAATGATGTAGATGAGGCCTTTCAGGGTGATGTTTCAGGGGAGGAGGGAGAGTGGACCAAGGTGGGCAGAAGGAGGAATAAGGTAGTCCCGACCTCTGCCTCCTTGGTTTCATCTTTAGAGGTAGATGATCTACCTCTGGGAAACAAGTTTGGGTCCTTATCTGAGGGGGAGAAGGAGTTTTCTAATTCCGTATCTCAGATGGAGGAGGATGAGGTAGAGTGCTCCCTAAAGAGGTCAAGGTCTCCAGTAAAGGGGGAGGGAGCTCAGGCTAAGAAACGCCTACCTCAATCATCCTGATGGCAGTTCCCACTCCGATAAAGGTGGCAACCATTAATGTTGCCAGCATAAAATCTGTAGGGGCTCGTAACATGGCCTTATTTTTGCTCAGCGAGATGGATGCTGATGTTTTATTTTTGCAAGAGACCCGGCTAAATAGCCTTGCCGATGTCCACCTGGCAAAGAGGGAGTGGAGGCGTGGGCCCTCCTTCTGGTCTCTTGCGGCCGAGCCTTACAGCAGAGTTGCAGTACTTTTTACTGGCATGGTAACGTGTCGGCGGGTTATCGAGGTAGAGATTGGAAGGTGTATGGTCTTGGACGTCTCTGTGAAGGGGCATGATCTACGTTTAGTAAATATTTATGGACCACAAACTAGATGGGAGAGGAAATGCCTCTTTACAAAGATTAAGCCTTTCCTTTTTACATCTCGGCAAGTTGTCTTTGGAGGTGATTTTAACACCGTTACTAGGCCCAAAGACAGGAAAGGCTCCACTGACAGCCTGAGATATGATAGCGTCTTTCTTAATTCGATAGCCAGGGAAGCAGGTCTGGAAGATGCGCATATTAAGCGTTGCCCAGACAGCACAGGGTACACATTTAAGCGAGGCAGTTGTGAGAGCAGGATAGACAGGTTTTTTTTTAAGGGGGACTCTGCCTTTTCGGCTCCTGAGTGTCGTATGGTGGAGTTCTCTGATCACCTTATGCTGTCTGTTATTCTCAATGCTTCAGATATGCCACCTAAAGGAAAGGGTATTTGGAGGATGAATTCGGCTCTGCTGGATGACGAGGAGGTAAGACAATCTTTTGAGGATTTTTTTCAGGCTCAGGTAACTATCCTGGATTTCTGCAGCAGTAAGTCGGAGTGGTGGGAGCTTGCCAAAAGCCGGATTAGTGGGTTTTTCAAGGCCATAGGAAAAAGGAAACAGCTTGGTAGGTACATTGCCTACCAGCAGCTGCGGAGAAAACTTGATCGCCTTGTCTCGAGTGGTGGAGATTCAGGGGCAATCTCTGAGGTAAAACTTCTCCTTAGGAAGTATCAGTATGATCGGCACGCTTCTTTGGTTCTGGAAAGGGACTACGGGAAATATCACTCGCCCGACCCTTATCAGAACTGCAAACAAAGCGCAGCAGTTAAGACGGTTTTTGGGCTAAGGGATAGTACGGGCTCTTTGACGAAATCCAGGTCAGGGATCCTGGAGGTCTCAAGGTCTTTTTATGTGGATCTTCTGGGGGAGAAGTACCTCGATCGGGCAAAGATGTCAAGTTTTCTGGATTCTACACCAGGTCTGGGAAATAACATTCCGCTGGCAAGTTTGACGGGGGAAATCACAGCAGAAGAGGTAGTCAAAGCTATAGACGGTCTGGCTATTAAGAAAACACCTGGGCCAGACGGATTGACAGCTGAATTTTATAAGACTTTCAAATCCAGCTTGGTACCCTATCTTGTGGAGGTATTTAATGGCTGCCTGCAAGAGGGTTAGCTCCCTCCCTCCATGAGACAATCTGCTGTGATTCTGTTGTCAAAAGGCAAGGATCCCTCGATGATTGAGAATTGGCGCCCCATTAGCCTTCTCAATGTCGATAGAAAAATTCTGGCGAAGATAATTTTCTGGCGCTTGTCGTCAGTAGCAGACAGATTGCTTTCTCGTCAGCAGCACTGTTCGGTCCAGGGCAGGAGCACTTTTTCAGCGGTGTTAGCTGTCCGGGAGGCTCTGGAACTCTGCAGGGCTGAAGGCTGGGGAAAGTATTTGCTGGCATTGGATCAGGCGAAGGCTTTTGATCGTGTCAACCATGAGTACCTCTGGTTTCTCCTTGACAAGTATGGCCTGGAGGGTGGGTTTATTGGATGGCTTAAGACTTTATACAGAGAGGCAGAGAGCTTCATGCTTGTTAACGGTTGGGTTGGACGACCCTTCAGGGTTGGATCCGGGGTGCGCCAGGGGTGTCCACTGAGCCCTTTGCTATATGTGTTCGCAATCGACCCCTTCATCAGAAGGCTAGAGAGCGGACCGTTGTGCGGGGTGCCGGTGGGCATTACTGGTGAGCCGCCCTTGAGGGTTGTAGCCTATGCTGATGACGTTTCTGTCTTTATCTCTGGGACAGAGGAGGCGCAGGAGGTGGTCTCAGTTATAGAGCAGTATTCCGAGGCATCGGGCTCCCAGGTCAACCGTGATAAAAGTGAAGTTTTTTGGATGAGCGAGGGAGGTGAGAGCTTTGCACTTCCGGACACCTTCCCGAGGCCTCAGCAGAAAGTCAAAATATTAGGCATCGAGTTTGGCCCTGATGATTACAGTAAGTCAAATTGGGAAGCCAGGCTGAATGATGCTGATGTCAAGGTGAAATGCTGGAAGGGGTGGCGGCTCTCCTTGAGGGAAAGGGTGGACTTGATTAAGACCTACCTGATTCCTACCTTTCTGTATGTCAGCTTTGTTTGCATCTTGCCAGAGTCCTTCTATACCAGGATTTATAGTTGTTTCTTCCAATTATTATGGGGGAACAGGCTGAATCTTGTGAAGCGGAATGTGACTTACCTATCAAGGCGGAAGGGTGGCCTAGGGATGGTCAACCCGGTTGTGTTCTTCTCTCTGATGTTTTTGAAACACAATTTTGGTAACATGCTAGCAGAGAGACCGCCTGGATGGGTAGGTATTTTCCAGATCTGGTTTAGACCTTTTCTGGGCTGTTGGGAGAGTGGGGGGCCAGTGAAAAGCCTAAGGATCAAGCATGGTAAGCTCCCGGCTTATGTTGCCCCGTGCCTGAAAATTCTTAAACGGTGGCATGTGACAGCGGAGGATATCAGGTCCCTCCCTAGGAGACTCCTGGGTGAGAAGATCGTGGGTACTGTCTTTCATGCGCCACTGGCCTTAAGGGATTGCCCAGGTCATATTATGAGGGAAGGTTTACGTTTAATAAATTCTGAGCGGATTCCCTTGAAATTTAGGGACCAGGCCTGGCTCGCTTTCCACGGTAGGCTCTATGTGAGGGGGAACGTGAAGTGCCGCTCTTTGGACAATCGTGGTTGTCCAAGAGCGGAGTGTCAGGGTGAAGTGGAAACCATGGACCACTTCTTGCTTCAGTGCCCTTTCAATATAGAAGTCTATAAAAAGGTGGGGAGGGCTCTAAATATTCCTTTCTTGCCTAGCATGTCTTATGCTGAGTGGGTGTATGGAGCATTGCAGAATCGCAAGGGATTTGATTTGGACACTCTTTTTTTAGTCAGCTTAGTAGTCCGATATTACACCTGGAATGCACGGTGTCAGGTATCCCTTCGGCAGAAAGTCCTTCCTGTTCCGGTGGTGGTGTGTGAGATTCTTGGTGAGGTAGGGAAAATTCGGGGTCTCGAGAAAGACAGATGGCGGCAAAGGGTCTGGATAAAGGCGTGGAGGAATATCAGGCCTGTAGCTGCTGTTTGTTGATCTCTGGGTGTTGGGTTCTTTCCCTGTTTTCTCTCTGGGCACTCCCTTAGATTTTCAAGGATACACATAATTTTTGAAGAAAGGCTACATACACATGATAATCTATGTTTCTTGGTCTGAGTGTTAATCAAGTTGAGTAATGTGTAGTATTTTTGAAGATGTCCGTGCTTGTAGTGATGTGTGTGTGTGTGTGTATATATAGTATAATTTAATGCAGTGATATTTCTCTTGGTGGAAAAAAACGTTTGTTCATATATTATAGGTTGAAGTATGCCTTTATTATTATTAGTCTTGTATACAATATGTTATGCATATATTAAAAAAAAAAAAAAAAAAGGAAAAATATATATTTATTTTTTGTATTTTTGTATAAAACAAAAGTTGGAATGTGTTTCTTGTTTGCAAGATTCTCAAAATAAAAAATTGCCAACTCAATATTGAACCCTACGGACTAAGACTGGGATGCCATTAAATTTCATGTGTGTGTAAAGGCCGGTGTCCCAATACTTTTGGTAATATAGTGTATATGTATGGGATAGCTGGTATAGAAGTGTGCAGAGAGTTTATTCGGAATCCAAAAACACGATAACCCTTCCAGGCGCTATCCAAACCGTATAAACTATGTAGCACAGTAAATCCTTTATAAAACAGAAAGTATTCGCATGTCTCAATCAGGGCTGTCTTTAAGGCAAGGCAAAAAGGACAGATGCCCTGGGCCTATTATTGCTGTGGGGCCCAAAGCAGCTGCCTTATACCTGCCAACTATCCCAGTTTAAATTCCCTTGTCCCTTGAAGTTTTAGTCCCGTGCTGTGTCCCGATATCTCAGTGTGAAGTTCTGTTATTAATGCTGCAGCTGCGCCCTTTTGTCATGTACAGATGACTCACCTGCAGTCCCTATGCTTACATGTAAATAACCTGCATTGATATGTAAATAGCGGCAGTATTAATATGTAAATAGCCGCAGACCGATGCATTGATATGTAAATAGAGATGGCATTCATATGTATATTATGCCCTCCTGAGGTCATATCCACCATCACTTCTGCTGAATGCTGCCCACTGGGGAGATAAAGGGTCATGCTTGAAAGTCCTGCCTACAACTGTGAACATTAGGCCTAACATTAGCCTGTTCTGCAATGGTAAGCAAATTTTCCATTACATTGGTGGTCAGTGTAAATCCCTTCAGGGGTCTACATACAGTTCAATTATATAATGTAATGCTGTATAATCACATGTTTGCCTTGCTGTATTATGGAATATGTATTGTATCCCTACAACCAACATTTTAATGGTAACGTGTATTCATAATATATTTCAATAAAGATTTGTATATAATTCTTCTACTTTGATTTATACAATTTTGCTGCATTAAAACTCCTTGGGGGAACTTCCCATTAGTACCCAAATACATTTTGGGGTGCGCAGCCTGAACTTTCCTACGTGTGTTTTTTTCTATTTTGTGTAAATCCCTTCTTACATCGGTGGTTACTGTGAATGCTCCTATTACATTTGTGGTCAGTGTAAATCCCCATTACATTGGTGGCCAGTGTAGAAACTCCTCTTTATATTGGTAATCAGTAAAAAAAATCAAAACTTGCATTTGTGGTCATTTTTGAATCCTCCTTTACATTGGTGGTCCAGGTAGAAGCCCCCTTTAATTGGTGGTGAGTGTAAATCCCTTCTTACATTGGCGGCCAGTGTAGAAATCCCCCCTTATTGGTTGTTAATGTATAATCCTCCATTACATTGGTTGTCAGTGTAAATTCTTCATTACATTGGTGATCAGTGTACATTTCCCTTTACATTGGTGGTAAGTGAAGAATTGCCCTTACACTGGTGTTCAGTGTAAATTCCCCCTAACATTGGTGGTCGGTGTAGAAGTGTCACCTTACATTGCTGGTCAGTACAAATCTCCTTGACAAAGGTTGTAAATTCCCCCTTACATGGAGGTCATTGTATATTCCCCTTACACTGGTGGTTGGTGTAAATGACATTGGTGTCAGTGTAGAAATCCCTCTTTATATTGATGGGTGGCATAAAATCCCCCCTCACGAGTGCGCATGGGCGAGGCTCCTAAGATGGCCACTTGAGCCGAGAGCTCCGCTCCATCCCTCCACAGCGGTGCCAATAGCGGCAAACACGGTGGCGGTTCTGCCCTCATTTCGACACAGCTGACTACCGGAAGACCAGAGAACATCCCCAGCTTACCTAATCCTATTTTTTAGAGGTTTTCAGGCCGTTATTTGGCTTACTAATGACGGACGTAAAATCCAAGATGGCCACCGCATCACAGCATTTGATCCCTGATCCGCCATTTCTGACTGAAAATCTACAGAATACCCGCTCTTCCACTGCTAAGTTCTCCTCAGGAACTCAAGAGGTACTTACTCAGGTAATTACCACCACTCCAACTACATCTGGAACCATAAATAAACTCTCTGCCTCAGAATATAGCCTTACTGCATTGGGGCATGACACTGCTATTCAGGCCATTTCTTTTACCTCAGACGCCTGTCAGGGAATAGAGGCTTATCAAATGGCGGACTTATTTCAGAAATTCTCTGACTTACTTGACAAAGGTCTGGCACAAACTGCTAATAAAATCACAAGGGACCTGAAAGCAGATTTTCAAAGCTTGGGCTCTAGAATTGACTTTATTGAAAATAAAATTGATGAAACTGCTGCAGCTACTAATCAAAATATGGAACATAACACTGTTCAGGAACAACTGGATATTGCATTGTCTAAAATCGATGAACTCGAAAATAGGTCCCGCAGATACAATGTCAGAATTAGGGGACTTCCTGAATCTGTAATTGATGTACCCAAAGCGGTCCAGGACTTATTTAGAAATATGCTTCCTAATACCCCACTTAACCGACTGGAACTGGATAGGGCACACAGAGCCCTGGGACCACCTAGGAAGGATGGTAATCCGTGGGACATTATTGTCAAGCCTCATTTCTATGCAGTGAAGGAAGATATTATGAAGCAAGCTAGATCTTCTCCACAAGTGACATACCAGGGTCATTCAATTCAATTGTTTGCTGATCTTTCTCCGTCCACTATACAGCGCAGGAGGTCATTGAAACCTTTATTGTTAATCCTCACTAAAAGGGATATCAGATACAGATGGGCCTTTCCATTCGCTGTTAGATTTACTATCAACGGGAAATCCTATTCTTTCTCCAACTTTCAAGAAGGTGAAAAGTTGTTCTTACAACTGAAATTAATCTCGCATGAGGCAGAAATGGATACTTCTCCGCCCAGTTCTGGATCATCTAAAAGACCAACGCCGACTAGTCCAAATTCTCCCCAATGGAACAAAGGAAGAGCTAAGAAAATGAAGGATTACTTGATTTGATTGTATTGTCTGTTTTTTTTTCTTCCCTTAATTCTCGTTTGGACCGAGTGTCCAACTTTTTCCCTTTGGGGAAGTCTGTCGATTGTTCTCCCCCTTCCGCATTTTTTGTGCCCCTAGCGACTTAAATTTACAACAACAACCTGTCCTATCTTATTTAAAAAAGGATTTTTTTATGTATATATATTGTGACAGCAGGAAGGTAAAGTCACCTGGTTGCATCCAGGGGGGTAGGTATATTTCTCCCAGATTCAGGCTTTATGCCGACTTATACAACTAGGGAGAGAGTTGATGAAGCCCAGCTGAGGCTAGTGGGCTCATGGATGATTCATACCTCTAGGGAGAATGCTGGGCGTCGTGCAGGCAGGGAGTTGATGAGACCAGCTGAAGCTTGTCAGCTCGTTTAAGGCCTCTATAAAAACTCCCAGCTTCATTAGGTGTTTGCTCATGCCTGGACCCAGACCTGTGTGGACTGTCTAGGGAGAGTGAACCCCTGTGCGGTGAGACAAAGCCTGTGTGGCTATTTGTTTGGACATTTACTAAACCAGGGACTTAGGGACTAGGACAGCACCAGGCTGATCCCAGTTGTTAGTTAGGGAAACCTGCATGTTTAGTCAGAGGTCAAGCTGACCAGGATTTATTTTGTTTATGTTTCTTTTTGCTTTGCTGTGTTTTTGGTCACTGTAAATAGAGAAATAAACCGCACCTTTTGATCTTGAAAACCACAACCTCTGCTGGGCCTGTTTTTGTGTGGGGAGCCCATCCTGGGGGTCACACACACCCGCTACCGAGCTAACCCCCTCACAGTTGGTGGAGAACCAGTGGCAGTTTTTTTTTAAGCCAGCATGGAGGAGATACTGAAACAGCTGGCTCTAGCAAATGCCAATCAACAGCAGACAAATGCAGGTTTGCAAAAGAGCCTTGCAGCTCAACAACAGAGCTTCGCAGCCCAGCAACAAGCCCAGCAGCAATCTGAGGCCCGCTTCATAGACCTGTTGTAGAAGCAAGAGCAGAGACTACAACAACAGATGGAAGCAGTAATGCAGCAACGTCCGCAGACCAGTGAGGAAAGCCGTCCCACTAATACCGCGTCCTTTGGGGTGAGTCGTTTATTGACAAAAATGACTGGAGAGGATGATCCAGAGGTATTTTTGACCACATTTGAAAGGACTGCTGAAAGAGAAAAGTGGCCTGAGGAGCAGTGGGCTGGACTGCTGGCTCCTCTGTTAACTGGTGAATCGCAGAAAGCTTACTATGACCTAGAGCCTGACCAAGCAAAAGACTATGTGATGCTAAAAGCTGAAATATTGGCAAGGCTGGGTGTCACCCTGGCTGTCCGGGCTCAGCGTGTGCATAACTGGACTTTCCAGCTTGGAAAACCCCCCAGGTCTCAAATGTATGATCTCATTCACCTGAGCAGGAAGTGGCTACAGCCAGAGACTTTGTCCGCACCGGAGATTGTGGAACGTGTTGTGATGGATCGTTTCTTGAGAGCTCTTCCTACCGCCATTCAAAAGTGGGTAAGCCATGGAGACCCAGAAACGGCCGGTAAACTTGTGGATCGTGTAGAGATGGAAAGGATTGGGACTGTCTACTTCCTTATTTGATGTTTGCTATTAGGGAGGTGCCCCAATCCTCTACGGGATTCTCCCCCTTTGAGTTACTGTATGGGAGACACCCAAGAGGGCTGTTGGATATTGCCAAGGAAACTTGGGAAAGTGAGAGTTCTCCCCACAGGAGTGTGATTGAGCATGTCGCCCTGATGCAAGATCGAATTGCACAGGTAATGCCCATCGTGAAGGAACATTTGGCCCAAGCGCAGTTGGCACAGCAGAGAGTGTACAACCGTGGAGCCAAGACCCGTACCTTTTCCCCGGGGGATAGGATATTGGTACTTGTCCCTACGGTTGAAAGTAAATTCCTTGCCAAATGGCAAGGCCCCTACGAGATAATGGAAAAAGTGAGCGAAGTGAATTACAAGGTCAGATAACCAGGAAGGCGAAAGCCCGAACAGATCTATCACGTTAATCTGTTGAAAGCCTGGAGGGATAGAGAGTCCCTAGTCGCAGAAACTTGGTCACCAGCTCAAACTGGTTGCGTGATTCCGGAGGTTGGAATAGCAGCCACCTTGTCACAACCCCAACAACAGGAGGTTAAGGAGTTTGTGCTTCGCAACAAGGAGGTGTTCTCTGAGCTGCCGGGACAAACATCTGGGGTAGAGCATGATATTATTACCCCGCCCGGTGAAAGGGTGAAGTTAAAACCCTATCGGATCCCAGAGGCCCGACGGGAGGCAATACGGGAGGAAGTACAGAAAATGCTGAACTTAGGGGTGATAGAGGAGTCCCAAAGTGATTGGTCTAGTCCCATTGTGTTGGTGCCTAAACCGGATGGGAGCTGGCGATTTTGTAACGATTTTCGTCAGTTGAACAAAGTTACAAAATTTGACACCTACCCCATGCCACGTATAGATGAGTTGATCGACCTGCTGGGAACAGCCCGATACATGACGACTCTTGACCTCACAAAAGGGTATTGGCAAATTCCCCTGGCCAAGTCGGCCAAAGAGAAAACCGCATTTGTAACCCCAGACGGGGCGTTCCAATATAAGAGAATGCCGTTCGGGTTACAGAATGCGCCGGCCACATTCCAGCGGAAAATGGACCAGATACTAAGGCCCCATCGGAAGTATGCTGCGGCTTACCTGGATGACGTAATTGTCCATAGCACAGATTGGGCCTCACATCTGCCAAAAGTGCAAGCAGTCCTAGACTCTATCCGGGAAGCGGGGTTTACGGCTAACCCCAAGAAGTGTACCATTGGGCAGGAGGAGGCCAAATATCTTGGGTACACCATTGGCAGGGGAGTAATAAAACCCCAACTCAACAAAGTCGAGGCCATCCAGAGTTGGCCACGTCCCAACAGCAAGAAGCAGGTACGAGCCTTTCTGGGAATCGCGGGTTATTATCGGCGCTTCATTCCCCACTTTGCTTCTAAGGCTGTGCCCCTAACCAACCTGACGAAAGGGAAAGGGTCGGTCATGATTAAATGGACCCCCGAGGCTGAGGCAGCATTCCAATTCTTGAAACAAGCCTTATGTAGCCAGCCAGTGTTGTACTCACCCGACTTCTCTAAAGACTTTGTCGTACAAAGTGATGCGTCAGATGTGGGGTTAGGAGCAGTATTGTCCCAGGTCTGGAACGGGGAAGAGCACCCAGTCATTTACCTCAGCAGGAAGTTGAAGTCCCATGAGGTAAATTACGCCACGGTTGAAAAGGAGTGTTTAGCGGTGAAGTGAGCTCTAGATTCCCTTCGGTACTATCTGCTAGGTAGGCACTTTGACATGGTTACGGATCACGCTCCGTTAAAGTGGATGGCTCAAAACAAGGAGACAAATAGAAGAGTAAATAGGTGGTTCCTGGCCCTACAGGAATTCAACTTCACAGTAAAGCATCGCCCTGGCGTTCAAATGGGGAATGTGGATGCTTTGTCTCGAGTACATGAATGCCTGATTGCTGGTGTTCCAACCCCAAGGTTAAAACAAGAGGGGGGGGGTATGTGACAGCAGGAAGGTAAAGTCACCTGGTTGCATCCAGGGGGGTAGGTATATTTCTCCCAGATTCAGGCTTTATGCCGACTTATACAACTAGGGAAAGAGTTGATGAAGCCCAGCTGAGGCTAGTGGGCTCATGGATGATTCATACCTCTAGGGAGAGTGCTGGGCGTCGTGCAGGCAGGGAGTTGATGAGACCAGCTGAAGATTGTCAGCTCGTTTAAGGCCTCTATAAAAACTCCCAGCTTCATTAGGTGTTTGCTCATGCCTGGACCCAGACCTGTGTGGACTGTCTAGGGAGAGTGAACCCCTGTGCGGTGAGACAAAGCCTGTGTGGCTATTTGTTTGGACATTTACTAAACCAGGGACTTAGGGACTAGGACAGCACCAGGCTGATCCCAGTTGTTAGTTAGGGAAACCTGCATGTTTAGTCAGAGGTCAAGCTGACCAGGATTTATTTTGTTTATGTTTCTTTTTGCTTTGCTGTGTTTTATGTCACTGTAAATAGAGAAATAAACTGCACCTTTTGATCTTGAAAACCACAACCTCCGTCTGCTGGGCCTGTTTTTGTGTGGGGAGCCCATCCTGGGGGTCACACACACCCGCTACCGAGCTAACCCCCTCACAATATATATATATATGTATATATATATATATATATATGTGTGTATATATGGATAAATTCTAAACTTTCATATATAGACTTATATATGGACTTGACACTCTTATTAGCTCTCTTCGGAGGGAGATGTATGTATGTACGTATATATATGTATGTGTATGTGTATGTGTGTGTGTGTGTGTGTGTGTATGTATGTATATATATATATATATATATATATATATATATGTATATTTTTTTTTTTGGAGGGGTAGTGATTCGCTAATCCTATATAGGTCACTTGTGGACACCCTGATATGTTCAGTTCAAAATGTTATATAACCGTGTTACAACTTGAATGCAATTTTTTTTCTTTTGGGGGCGTCCTGTGGAGGGATGGCTCACATGCGCCTCCACCTATCTCTTGAAGACCAGTAGTCTTTGGAGGATAGGTTGTCTGCACCTTTGGGTCAGACGTTTTTGTTGAAGGGCTCTGGGGGGTTGTCCCCCCCCCCAAATCCTGATTTTTGATGCTAGGAGACTTTTCCTTTTTTTCTTTTTTTATTGGTTCTACTTTTTCCATTTTTTTTCTTCTCCCTCATCCTTCTTTTCTTCCCCTCTGTGTACATGCCTGACTTATCTGTATTTTACAGGATCACATCCACCAGATTTACAGTGAGCACATTCACATTTGGGTATCTGCTGAGAGAAATTCTGAGCTCAACTTCTACCAGCTATCTCTTCTGGGTGAGTGGGTACGACTGTAAGAGATGCTTTCACCTTAACTTCCATGGCTAATACCACACATTCCAACCTACTAATTGCCTCGCACAATGTACAGGGCCTAAACTCTCCAACCAAAAGGAGAACATTTTAGACTATTATAAAACTCTTAAAATTGATATTCTCCTACTCCAAGAGACACACTTTCCTATACGGTATACTCCTACTTTCCTACATTCACATTATTCACAATTTCACCTAGCCAATGCCGAGAATAAGACAAAGGGGGTAGCCATTCTTTTTTCTAAATTTTGTAAATTTGAAAAGATTGCTGAATACTTAGATCCTGAGGGACGATTTATTCTACTAAAAGGTACCATTGAAGGGCACCTTTATTCTTTAGTTTCCTACTATGCCCCTAATAAGGGTCAAGCTTCTTTTTTTAAAGTCATGATGGATTCCCTCAATCCCTTACTAGAAGGCACGATCCTTCTTGGAGGCGATTCCAATGTTGCTTTGGACCAGGCTTTGGACAAATCTAAACCCCAAGGTACTCAACTAACTAGACCTACTAGAGAAAGCCACAAATTTGCAAAATTACTTTCGACCCATAACCCGGCTGACATATGGAGGGAGCTGAATCCTTCAAAAAGAGATTTCACTCACTTCTCTCATCCGCATAATACATATGCTAGAATTGATCATATTTTAACGTCCACATCTCTTCTCCCATTTATTCTCGATGCTCGTATTAAAGATACTGTCCTTTCAGATCACTCAATTGTACTTATAGCTCTTCACTCTAATGCTTTGAGCGGAAAGAGGGGCAATTGGAAACTCAACGAATCCATTCTTTCTGATCCATTAAGAGTTGAGACGATTAATAAAGCTCTTCAAGATTATTTTCTTCTCAATGATACTGGAGAAGTCTCGGTTGAAACACTTTGGGCGGCTCATAAGGCTTTCATACGGGGTAAAATAATTCAGCTAGCAACGCAACTCAAAAGGGAATGTAAAGATAATATAGACCGCTTAGAAAAAGAATATGCCTCTCTCAGAGCCAAACACAAAAAGGACTCGTCCAAAGTTCCTATTGCCCTCATTGATAAAGCTAGACTTGATCTAAACTTACTCCTCACTACTCAAGCTGATAAAGCTATTCGCTGGACGAGTAACAAATTCTATGTTCATGCTAACAAAATAGGACCCTTATTAGCTGCTAAGCTTTCCCCCCGTGTTCGAATCAATACTACTCCTAAACTCAGAATTTCTGGTCAGCCTCCCACAGCTAACCCTGTCAAAGTTCTGGAGGCCTTTCATGAGTTTTTTTCCGACCTCTATAAATCTTCCTCCCAAATTGATACAGACTTAGTTACTAAATTCCTTGATGATGTCCCCATTCCTACCCTTCTCTCTTCGCATAGGGATTTACTTGAATCTGCCTTTACTGAGGAGGAGGTTCTTGAAGTCATTAATGGTCTCAACGCGGGTTCGGCTCCGGGTCCTGACGGATTCTCTATTCCCTACTATAAGGCCTTTGCGGAAACATTAGCTCCACATTTAACTAAATTTTTCAATGCTAAAACAGTGGGTGTTCCTTTAGATGTACAATTAAATACTGCATATATCACAATTTTACCTAAGCCTGATAAAAATCCTGAAGAAATTAATAACTACCGTCCAATCTCTTTGATAAACAATGATATAAAAATATTGACGAAGATACTAGCCAATCGTCTAGCCTCTTTTATTAATGTGTATATACTGTGACAGCAGGAAGGTAAAGTCACCTGGTTGCATCCAGGGGGGTAGATATATTTCGCCCAGATTCAGGCTTTACGCCGACTTATACAACTAGGGAGGGAGTTGATGAAGCCCAGCTGAGGCTAGTGGGCTCATGAATGACTCATACCTCTAGGGAGAGTGCTGGGCGTCGTGAGGCAGGGAGTTGATGAGACCAGCTGAAGCTTGTCAGCTCGTTTAAGGCCTCTATAAAAACTCCCAGATTCATTAGGTGTTTGCTCATGCCTGGACCCAGACCTGTGTGGACTGTCTAGGGAGAGTGAACCCCTGTGCGGTGAGACAAAGCCTGTGTGGCTATTTGCTTGGACATTTAAAACCAGGGACTTAGGGACTAGGACAGCACTAGGCTGATCCCAGTTGTTAGTTAGGAAACCTGTATGTTTAGTCAGAGGTCAAGTTGACCAGGATTTATTTTGTTTATGTTTCTTTTGCTTTGCTGTGTTTTGTCACTGTAAATAGAAAATAAACCGCACCTTTTTGATTTTGAAAACCACAACCTCCGTTTGCTGGGCCTGTTTTTGTGTGGGGAGCCCATCCCGGGGGTCACACAAACCCGCTGCCGAGCTAACCCCCTCACAGTTGGTGGAGAACCAGTGGCAGTTTTTTTTTAAGCCAGCATGGAGGAGATACTGAAACAGCTGGCTCTAGCAAATGCCAATCAACAGCAGACAAATGCAGGTTTGCAAAAGAGCCTTGCAGCTCATCAACAGAGCCTTGCAGCTCAACAACAGAACTTCGCAGCCCAGCAGCAAGCTCATCAACAGAGCCTTGCAGCCCAGCAGCAAGCTCATCAACAGAGCCTTGCAGCCCAGCAGCAGACAAACGCAACTTTGCAACAGAGTCTGGAGGCTCAGCAACAAGCCCAGCAGCAATCTGAGGCCCGCTTCATAGACCTGTTGCAGAAGCAAGAGCAGAGACTACAACAACAGATGGAAGCAGTAATGCAGCAACGTCCGCAGACCAGTGAGGAAAGCCGTCCCACTAATACCGCGTCCTTTGGGGTGAGTCGTTTATTGACAAAAATGACTGGAGAGGATGATCCAGAGGTATTTTTGACCACATTTGAAAGGACCGCTGAAAGAGAAAAGTGGCCTGAGGAGCAGTGGGCTGGACTGGTGGCTCCTCTGTTAACTGGTGAATCGCAGAAAGCTTACTATGACCTAGAGCCTAACCAAGCAAAAGACTATGTGATGCTAAAAGCTGAAATATTGGCAAGGCTGGGTGTCACCCTGGCTGTCCGGGCTCAGCGTGTGCATAACTGGACTTTCCAGCTTGGAAAACCCCCCAGGTCTCAAATGTATGATCTCATTCACCTGAGCAGAAAGTGGCTACAGCCAGAGACTTTGTCCGCACCAAAGATTGTGGAACGTGTTGTAATGGATTGGTTTTTGAGAGCTCTTCCTACTGCCATCCAAAAGTGGGTAAGCCATGGAGACCCAGAGACGGCCGATGGTCTTGTGGATCGTGTGGAGAAATACTTGGCTACAGAAAACCTGACGGCCTCTTCCAGAGACACTCGGACTTTCCACCCTAAGACCAGACCATCCCCAGGGGCGGATAAGAGGATTCCAAGGGGTGAGGGTGGAGAGAGTGAGAGGGTGGGAGCTCTACCCCAAGTTTGGCGAGAACAGCCTGGGAAATCAGCGGCTCAAGAGGCGGCAAGAAGGATCGTTTGCTACCGCTGCCGGCAAGCGGGACATATTGCAGCCAATTGCCCGGTTGTGGAGGAACCCATGCAGTGTGACTTTCTGACGGGCAGACGTCAGTCGCTGTGTGCGACAGTCGCATGCACTGCCATTCGAGGAACTGAGAAACATTTATGCAAAATGTGTGTTAATGGTAGAAATGTTGTGGTATTGCTGGATTCAGGTAGCCTTGTGACCCTGATAAAGGCTGAGTTAGTTAAAACAGAGGTCTCTGGGAATAGCAAGGTAGCTGTTATTTGTGTGCATGGGGACACCCGAGAGTATCCAGTGACTACAGTGTGTTTCGAGACCCCCAAAGGTACCCTCTTTCATCCAGTGGGCTTAGTATCTCAGTTACCGCATGACGCCATTGTGGGAAGGGATTTTCCGAAGTTCTGGGAACTGTGGGATGATCCTGAGCCCCCCACTGGTGCCCCTATGTACCAGGAATGTGATAGCCAGAACTCCCCTGAGAGTGGTGAGGACTCTCCGGAATTTCCCTTATCAGTATTGGCAGGGGAGACTCAAGAAACTGGAGAGGAGCCCACCTCCTCAGACGAAAACCTACCGTCTGTGGAGTTTTCTGATCTTGAGGTTCACAGGGAAAACTTTGCCACAGAACAGTTGAAAGACCCCGCCCTAATAAAGGCACGGGAAAACGTAGTGAAAATAGATGGCGAGTTAGTGAACCCAGATAATACCTGCACTTACCCATACTTCAGCGTAGAGAAGGACCTACTGTATCGGGTGGCAAAAAGGGCAGAAGAAACCGTTGAGCAGCTTGTGGTGCCCAAACCTTACAGGAAGTTGGTGTTGGAGTTGGCCCATGGGCACATTCTTGGAGGTCATCTGGGGACAGAGAAAACCCGAGAGAGGGTATTACAGAGATTCTATTGGCCGGGGGTGATGAAGGACATAGAAAATTATTGTTCCTCCTGCCCTGTGTGTCAGAGGTCGGCCCCGATGCCACATTTCCGTAGCCCGCTGGTCCCTCTACCCATCATTGAGGTCCCGTTTGAGAGGATCGCCATGGATTTGGTAGGTCCTACAATCAAGTCCGCTAGGGGGCACCAGTACATATTAGTTATAATGGACTATGCCACCCGTTATCCAGAAGCGATCCCTCTCCGAAATACCTCGGCCAAAACCATAGCCAAAGAGCTATCTCTTGTGTTTAGCCGGGTGGGTATTTGTAAAGAACTGCTTACGGACCAAGGTACACCCTTTATGTCCCGGGTTATGAAGGAGCTGTGTAAATTGTTCAAAGTGACGCAATTACGTACATCTGTGTATCACCCCCAAACCGATGGGCTGGTTGAAAGATTCAACAAAACCCTAAAACAAATGTTGAAGAAAGTGGTGGATAGAGATGGAAAGGATTGGGACTGTCTACTTCCTTATCTGATGTTTGCTATTAGGGAGGTGCCCCAATCCTCTACGGGATTCTCCCCCTTTGAGTTACTGTATGGGAGACACCCAAGAGGACTGTTGGATATTGCCAAGGAAACTTGGGAAAGTGAAAGTTCTCCCCACAGGAGTGTGATTGAGCATGTCGCCCTGATGCAAGACCGAATTGCACAGGTAATGCCCATCGTGAAGGAACATTTGGCCCAAGCGCAGTTAGCACAGCAGAGAGTGTACAACCGTGGAGCCAAGACCCGTACCTTTTCCCCGGGGGATAGGATACTGGTACTTGTCCCTACGGTTGAAAGTAAATTCCTTGCCAAATGGCAAGGCCCCTACGAGATAATGGAAAAAGTGAGCGAAGTGAATTACAAGGTCAGACAACCAGGAAGGCGAAAGCCCGAACAGATCTATCACGTTAATCTGTTGAAAGCCTGGAGGGATAGAGAGTCCCTAGTCGCAGACACTTGGTCACCAGCTCAAACTGGTTGCGTGATTCCTGAGGTTGGAATAGCAGCCACCTTGTCACAACCCCAACAACAGGAGGTTAAGGAGTTTGTGCTTCGCAACAAGGAGGTATTCTCTGAGCTGCCGGGACAAACATCTGGGGTAGAGCATGACATCATTACCCCGCCCGGTGAAAGGGTGAAGTTAAAACCCTATCGGATCCCAGAGGCCCGACGGGAGGCAATACGGGAGGAAGTACAGAAAATGCTGAACTTAGGGGTGATAGAGGAGTCCCAAAGTGATTGGTCTAGTCCCATTGTGTTGGTGCCTAAACCGGATGGGAGCTGGCGATTTTGTAACGATTTTCGTCAGTTGAACAAAGTTACAAAATTTGACACCTACCCCATGCCACGTATAGATGAGTTGATCGACCGGCTGGGAACAGCCCGATACATGACGACTCTTGACCTCACAAAAGGGTATTGGCAAATCCCCCTGGCCAAGTCGGCCAAAGAGAAAACCGCATTTGTAACCCCAGACGGGGCGTTCCAATATAAAAGAATGCCGTTCGGGTTACAGAATGCGCCGGCCACATTCCAGCGGAAAATGGACCAGATGCTGAGGCCCCATCGGAAATATGCTGCGGCTTACCTGGATGACGTAATTGTCCATAGCACAGATTGGGCCTCACATCTGCCAAAAGTGCAAGCAGTCCTGGACTCTGTTCGGGAAGCGGGGTTTACGGCTAACCCCAAGAAGTGTACCATTGGGCAGGAAGAGGCCAAATATCTTGGGTACACCATTGGGAGGGGAGTAATAAAACCCCAACTCAACAAAGTCGAGGCCATCCAGAGTTGGCCACGTCCCAACAGCAAGAAGCAGGTACGAGCCTTTCTGGGAATCGCTGGGTATTATCGGCGATTCATTCCCCACTTTGCTTCTAAGGCTGTGCCCCTAACCAACCTGACGAAGGGGAAAGGGTCGGTCATGATTAAATGGACCCCCGAGGCTGAGGCAGCATTCCAATTCTTGAAACAAGCCTTATGTAGCCAGCCAGTGTTGTACTCACCCGACTTCTCTAAAGACTTTGTCGTACAAAGTGATGCGTCAGATGTGGGGTTAGGAGCAGTATTGTCCCAGGTCTGGAACGGGGAAGAGCACCCAGTCATTTACCTCAGCAGGAAGTTGAAGTCCCATGAGGTAAATTACGCCACCGTTGAAAAGGAGTGTTTAGCGGTGAAGTGGGCTCTAGATTCCCTTCGGTACTACCTGCTAGGTAGGCACTTTGACTTGGTTACGGATCACGCTCCGTTAAAGTGGATGGCTCAAAACAAGGAAACAAATAGAAGAGTGAATAGGTGGTTCCTGGCCCTCCAGGAATTCAACTTCACAGTAAAGCATCGCCCTGGCGTTCAAATGGGGAATGTGGATGCTTTGTCTCGAGTACATGAATGCCTGATTGCTGGTGTTCCAACCCCGAGGTTAAAACAAGAGGGGGGGGGTATGTGACAGCAGGAAGGTAAAGTCACCTGGTTGCATCCAGGGGGGTAGATATATTTCGCCCAGATTCAGGCTTTACGCCGACTTATACAACTAGGGAGGGAGTTGATAAAGCCCAGCTGAGGCTAGTGGGCTCATGAATGACTCATACCTCTAGGGAGAGTGCTGGGCGTCGTGAGGCAGGGAGTTGATGAGACCAGCTGAAGCTTGTCAGCTCGTTTAAGGCCTCTATAAAAACTCCCAGATTCATTAGGTGTTTGCTCATGCCTGGACCCAGACCTGTGTGGACTGTCTAGGGAGAGTGAACCCCTGTGCGGTGAGACAAAGCCTGTGTGGCTATTTGCTTGGACATTTAAAACCAGGGACTTAGGGACTAGGACAGCACTAGGCTGATCCCAGTTGTTAGTTAGGAAACCTGTATGTTTAGTAAGAGGTCAAGTTGACCAGGATTTATTTTGTTTATGTTTCTTTTGCTTTGCTGTGTTTTGTCACTGTAAATAGAAAATAAACCGCACCTTTTTGATTTTGAAAACCACAACCTCCGTTTGCTGGGCCTGTTTTTGTGTGGGGAGCCCATCCCGGGGGTCACACAAACCCGCTGCCGAGCTAACCCCCTCACAATACATAAAGATCAAGTTGGCTTCATCCCTGGTAGACAAGGGCCTGACCAGATAAGGAGAGCAATAGATTTAATCTCTATACTTCAGACTAATTGGGAGGGGGTCACGAGGCAACAGGGATTCCTTTTATCATTGGACCTTCATAAGGCTTTTGATTCGGTTTCATGGACTTATATTTTTACCCTTATGGAACGTTGGGGTTTTGGAATGCGCTTTAGGGGTCTTCTTCATTCTCTATACTCTCATCCCACAGCATTGCTTCGTCTCCAAGGTCATTATTCAAAACCGATTAACATAGAAAAAGGCACTAGGCAAGGTTGCCCGCTTTCTACGCTCATCTTTGCCATTGTGATAGAAACCCTGGCAATAGCGATTCGTCAAAACCCTAGCGTTCAGGGGGTGGTATGCGGAAATCAGACACATAAATGTGGGCTATTTGCGGATGACATTCTTTTGTTTGTTACTTCCCCTTTAATTTCTTTACCAAACACTTGCAAAGTACTTAATGACTTTTCTAAAATTTCAGGTCTGAGGCCTCGTACACACGGCCGAGATTCTCGTTGAAAAAAACATGTCGTTTTTTTAGACGAGATTCTTGGACAAGAAACTTGTCCCGGCCGAGTGTACACACGCTCGTTTCAAAGAACCCGCGGTTCTTTGAAAGGAGTGTACGCGGTGTGAGGGGGTTAGCTCGGCAGCGGGTGTGTGTGACCCCCGGGATGGGCTCCCCACACAAAAAACAGGCCCAGCAAACGGAGGTTGTGGTTTTCAAAATCAAAAAAGGTGCGGTTTATTTTCTATTTACAGTGACAAAACACAGCAAAGCCAAAAGAAACATAAACAAAATAAATCCTGGTCAACTTGACCTCTGACTAAACATACAGGTTTCCTAACTAACAACTGGGATCAGCCTAGTGCTGTCCTAGTCCCTAAGTCCCTGGTTTTAAATGTCCAAGCAAATAGCCACACAGGCTTTGTCTCACCGCACAGGGGTTCACTCTCCCTAGACAGTCCACACAGGTCTGGTTCCAGGCATGAGCTAACATCTAATGAAGCTGGGAGTTCTTATAGAGGCCTAAATGAGCTGACAAGCTTCAGCTGGTCTCATCAACTCCCTGTCTGCACGACGCCCCACACTCTCCCTAGACATATGAGTCATCCATGAGCCCACTAGCCTTAGCTGGGCTTATACAACTCTCCACCTAGTTGTATAAGTCGGCGTAAAGCCTGAATCTGGGCGAAATATATCTACCCCCCTGGATGCAACCAGGTGACTTTACCTTCCTGCTGTCACAGCGGTGACGTCATCGACTACGTCGAGCATGCGCTTGTCACATTCGATGCCGTCGCCACCATCTTGGTCTACCCTACGTATGCCTAGGAAGCTACCGCGCATGCGTCGAATTCATTTCGAACATGCGCGGGCTTCCGGGAGGACAGGTAAGTGTACACACACTCACTTTTCTCGTCGAGAAACATGCCGAGGAGAATCTCGACGAGAAAATAGAGAGCAGGTTCTCTATTTTCTCGTCGAGGTTTCTTGTCGGTTTTCTCGACGAGAAACCCGATAGCAACGTACACACGACCGATTTACTCGGCAAGACCTCTCTGCCAGCAAGTTTCTTGCTGGTTCTTGCCGAGAAAATCGGTCGTGTGTACGAGGCCTAACAGTAAACTATACGAAATCACAAGCCCTAAACATCTCACTCCCCTGTTCCGTTGTTTCCTCATTACAGCAATCATTCAAATTTGAATGGAAAGATTCTATCAAATACCTAGGTATAACTCTAATTGCACGAACGGAAAATCTATATGACTGTAACTACCCGCCCCTATTTAAGAAATTGGAAATTGATCTCAAAGCCTGGTCCAAATATGATATGTCCTGGCTTGGCAAAATCAATTCTGTCAAAATGACTTTACTCCCGAGGATTCTTTATTATTTTAGATCATTGCCCATCCCTATTAAAAAAAATCATTTGAAGTAATTTCAGAGCAAGATTCTCAAATTTATTTGGGGTTCCTCTGGTTACCGTGTATCACAGAGCACTCTTTTTCTTCATAGAAATAGAGGGGGACTAGGTCTCCCAGACTTATACAAATACTTTGTTTCAGCAAGATTAGCACAACTCTCCTCAATATACTCTAAGACTGAAAAGCCTGATTGGGTCTTAATAGAAAATCAAGCAGCACCCTGTTTTTCCTTGGATTATCTCCTATGGTGCCCTACCAAATTTCGTCCTCCTATAATGTCTCCTACCTTGTCGCAATCTATAGCACTTTGGGACAAATTTAGGAATCTTCCAACCCTTACATCTGCTGGATGGCCTCTCACACCTGTATTTAATAATCCAGATTTTCCCCCTGGTCTGAATGTTGATGATTTCAGATGGTGGACTAATAGGGGACTATACCGTATAGGAAACTTCATTAAATCTGGGTGTCTTATATCCCAAGCTCATTGTATCAAAATATTAAAACTCCCAGACTCTGAAAAATTACATTATCGCCAAATTTCACAATTCCTAAATAGTACATGGAAGGATATCCCTTCCTCGATCTAATATACTAATTACGAAACATGGTGCGATAGAGCTATGGAACCAAGGGGAGGTATTTCTCTAGTGTATTCGTCCCTCACTCATTCTAATGAGAAGTCCCCCTACATGACAGCTTGGGAAAAGGACTTCCGTTGTACTTTGGACCTGAAAGTCTGGCATACTGCTTGTTCGAAGTCCTTTAAAGGCGTTCTGAATGTATATCTGGTGGAAGCCAATGTAAAAGTTTTAACAAGGTGGTATCTTACCCCTCTAAATTAGCTACTATTTACCCTTCAGCTGATCCTTCATGCTTCAGAGGTTGCCAACTTATAGGATCAATGGCCCATACATGGTGGGAGTGTCCTAGGATTCGCCCCTTTTGGAATAAAATTTTTAATTTAATCTTTAAAGTCACTGGAAACCAGATTCCCAGATCCCCATTTGTTGCTCTCCTGAATGCACATGTTCCTCGTATATCTAAACCTACTCAATTACTGATTCACTTCATTCTCACCGGAGCCAAGATCACCATAGCAAAAGCTTGGAAAAAACAAAAACCCTTCCTTTTTGATGTCAAACGAAAGGTTTCTTGGATTATGACTCAAGAAAAACTAGCTACTATATTAAATAACACAGTTCCAAAATTTGAAGAGATATGGGAACCTTGGGCGAATTATATTGGATTATCTCTTCATTGAATTGTTCCATTGTTTTCCAGCTTGGGATCGTTAAATCAGGCATGTACACCCCTCTCCTTTTCTTCCCCCCTCCTTCCATCTTTTATTGTGCTTTTGTCTTCTATTTTTATTTTTATCTTTATTTTTTCTGATATGAATCTTGGAGATCCTTATAAGAAACATATTCTTATGATATTCCTAGGGTCTTTACAAAATTTTTTGATTGAACGGTTATAGTGTGGATGACCCTTCATCCTATTTCATTGGTTTTATCTCATGATTTGTAAGGGTTAGAGGGCTTTATTAAGAACCCATTTAAATACACGTGGGATCCCCTCTTCTGGTACAGCATGATCCCTATAGGGGTGCCATGGAGGGGGCGTGGATCTCGATTAATTCATTTTTTCTTTTTATTCTGGTTTAGCTAAAGTAAATCTATATAGCATTTTTCAGGCTTTCTGGCCTTTATCGGATAAATCTTCTATTGAAAGTAGAGATACGTATTGCTCATTTATTTTTTATTTTTTTATTACATTTTTTGAATATGGAATATTATTTGTGCTGTCTATATTATTATTCTCCTGTATGAATTATTCGTATGTTATACTGTATATTATTTGTTTTATTTTATGATTTATTTTATGATGATTAAAAAATAAAATATTTTGAAAGAAAAAATAAAATAAAATCCCCCCTCACATTGGTGGTCAGTGTAAATCCCCCCTCACATTGGTGGTCATTGTAAATTCCCCATTAAATTGGTGGTCAGTGTAGAATCCCCCACTATATACTTGCCAAAGTTTTCCAGCTTAGCTCTACGTGATTCAGAATTTGTCACAGTGTACTGCTTCCTAACTAATCCCATCCCCCCACCACTGCCACTGATCCCATCAACACCCCAGCATTACCACTGATCAGGGCTAGACTGGGCCAAAAATTTGGCCCTGGACTTCATCCAGACCGACCCACTTTAAATTTGAGTGTCCCCCTTGCATCAGAGTGTCCCCCATCAGAGTGCCCACTTGCATCAGTGTCCCCCTTGCATCAGTGTCCCCATCAAAGTCCCCCTTGCGTAAGAGTGTCCCCAATCAGAGTCCCCCTTGCATCAGAGAGCCCCCTTGCATCAGAGTGTCCCCCATCAGAGTGCCCACTTGCATCAGTGTCCCCCTTGCATCAGTGTCCCCCATCAAATTGCCCCTTGCGTCAGAGTGTCCCCAATCAGAGTCCCCCTTTAATCAGAGAGTCCCCCTTGCATCAGAGAGTCCCCCTTGCATCAGAGTGTCCCCCATCAGAGTCCCCCTTGTATCAGAGTGTGCCCCATCAGAGTCCCCCTTGCATCAGTGTCCCCCTTGCATCAATGTCCCCCATCAGAGTCCCACTTGCATCAGTGTCCCCCATCAGAGTCTCCCTTGCATAAGAGAGTCCCCCTTGCTTCAGAGTGTCCCCCATCAGAGTCCCCCTTGCATCAGAGTGTCCCCCCTTACATCAGAATGTCCCCCATTGCATCAGAGTGTCTTCCATCAGTGTCCCCTGTTGCATCAGAGTGTCCCCCATTAGAGTGTCCCCCATCAGAGTTTCCCCTATCAGTGTGTCCCCCCCCCCTTGCATCAGAGAGCCCCCTTGTATCAGAGTGTCCCCCCTCTCTTCTCCCTCCCACATGTACTCACTCACAGCTCTCCAGAATGAAGGCAGCATCGTTCCTCTCTCCAGTCATGTGATAAGTGACAAGTGATAAGGCGAGAGAGGAAGGAAAGCCTGACGGCTGTCTATCTCCCCCTGCAGGCTGGAGGGAGCAGAAAGGCTAATCCTCTCTCCAGCAAGTAAAGGCAGCTGCTCCTCCTGACAGGAGTGAAATCGCGATCACTTACTGTCAGAGAGGAGCGGCTCCAGGAATGCATCTGACCGGCCCACTGAGCCATCGGCCCACCAGGAAACTCCCGGTAGTCCCGATGGCCAGTACATGCCTGCCACTGATCACACACCCCTCCCCCAGCATTGCCACTGTTCCAAGGAGTCTTAGGATCCCTAGGAGTTTTCCGTCTATTGATGGGTCCCCTCACCTCCCCAGTCCATGGTGTGGAGGCAGTGAGGAGATGATGAGATGTAACCTTTAGCAACCAATGAGTGAGCAGTAATAATGTGCACTAACCTCTTGCAACCAATCATTGAGCTGTAAGGATATGCAGTAACCACTAGAAACCAATCAGTGAGCAGTAATAATGTGAAGTAACCTCTAGCAACCAATTAGTAAGTGGTAAGGATGTCCAGTAACCTCTAACAACAAATCAGTGAGCAGTATTGATGTACCGTAATCTCTAGAAACCCAACAAGCAGAAGTCACGTGCTGTAACCTCTAGCAAATAAGCAATAATGTGTGTTGTAACCTCTAGCAGCCAGTCAGTGAGTGGTAATGATACACTGTAACCTCTGGCAACCAATCGCAATCGCTGCCTGTATTGATTCAGTAAACTGATTTTGAGTCTAGCTGCTATTTATTGATTGTGTGTCTTATGCCGCGTACACACGGTCGGAATTTCCTTCGGAAAAACCTTGGATGTTTTTTCCATCCGAATTCCGCTCAAGCTTGGCTTGCATTACACACGGTCACACAAAAGTTCTCTGAACTTTCGACCATCAAGAACACAGTGACGTACAACACTACGACGAGCCCGAGAAAATGAAGTTCAATGCTTCCGAGCAATTGTTTCCGAGCATGCGTGTTTTTTTGCGCGTCGGAATTGCATACAGACGAACGGAATTTTTCCTTCGGAAAAATAGAGAACCTGCTCTCAATCTTTTCCTGGTGGAAATTCCAACAACAAAAGTCCGATGGAGCATACACACGGTCGGAATTTCCGACCAAAAGCTCCCATCGGACTTTTGCTGGCGGAATTTCCAACCGTGTGTACGCGGCATAAGAACAGGTTGAAAGTGAAATTGCAAATGGGGGGGGGGGGGGCAATAAAATGTTTGCCCAGGGTCCAATCAATATTTAAGAAGGCCCTGGTCTCAATCCATCACATATCCCAAAAATAAGAGGAGGATTCCTCAATTTGTGACAGTGGACAGGTCTATGTTCCGGGCTGGAGAGACCTGTGCTCTCGATAGTGCAGACTGCAGACAGGCTAAATGTAAACAAAGTGTAGCGCCCTACTCCTGTTGGGTAGACGCTATGTGTTAAATTTAATTATCTGAGCTGTTGTTTAGCTCAGAAAGATTATGCTAAATTGTTGGCTTTGTTTCAGTCTGGCTGGGTTGCACGTTTTCCACCTGACAGTAGGTGTCACTGTCACCACAGGTCAGGGTTGGAAATTCAGCAGGCTAGGTGTATTGGGTATTCCTTTCCCAGAAGTGGCTCAGGGGGCGTGGTCAACCCGCTGTGCATTCTGGGAGGGGGTACTTAAGAGACAGAGACCGCTCTACCGGGGTTCGTTGCCGGGGGTTCGTTGCCGGATCCTGACCTGAGGGCCCTCCTGACCTCAGAGATGTGCGAGCCATTTTCGGCCTCGGGGCCTGCTGGCCCGAGGCTCTGCAACTAAGAAGTAGGCCCAGAAGTTGCTGGGGCCTACTAGTCCAGGGATGGTCCTACGTGGTCTTAATAATGTGATTCAGCGCCACCTATAATTAAATTCAATATAATTAATGTGATTAGAACTAAAGAACTATGAATCTAAAATATTTATGCTGCTCCCCTGAGAATGGAGTATATATCTCCTGACTATAGTTATTGAATGTGGATAGGGGGGTGCTATTCGCACAAATTGTATTGGATTAATACATGATGGCAAATATCTATAAATTAATATTGTGATAACAGTGATCAATATAAAATATAAAAACACACAAACATGTGATATTTCATATATACCAGGATTATGACATCCAATAGTAATATTTAAATATTAGTCCCAATTGTGATTTAAATCGTGTTTCCACAAAAATAAAAAATAATAATCAAAAAAACTAATAGAAAAAGTCCCAATTAGGTGTTGATATTGTATCAAAAAAAGCTTCAAAATCCGATATGTGAAATTCTTCAACATATAAAATTCATGCTATGCTGTAATCTTTCCTTCACAACAGTGCAGTATTGATCCTTCACCAAATCTTCAAGAGAAGAAATACACCCAAAGTGCACAGGTAGTGGACTGCGCTTACCAAATGAAGTGGACCTCTTTATTTAAAAAGATAGTCACAAACAGCTTGAGCAGGATACGCGGTCTTGACTGCGGGAAGAAGCGGAACAATTGGGGACTCAATTGAAGGACGCATCCTGGCCACTTTGCCTCAGTGCTGCCGGGTGGGCTGAAAGATTCTGGCACTGTACTTTCTAAAGGAACTTTGCAAAGTGTAAGTGTAGTTACACGATCTTGTGGCGGAAGATTGCGGAACGACGCGACGGCACTCATCAAGTCTGTGGCAGAGATTTTGAACGAGCTCCGCACCGGTTGCTAGGCCAGTGAGAGTAGGCCTATCCGGTGGTGGCTGAATAATGGAACTGATTTGTCCTCTGGATCTGAGATTGTACCCGTGATCCGCAAAGGTACCTGAACCTCCCCTATCCCTCTACCCCTCTGTTGGAACTGGTAAAATAAAGCTCTTGAAGAAAAAGTAACCAAGTAACATTCATGAAAGCTCTTCAAGAGGGATCCCTGACACGAGTGCGGTGAACAGAAAGGTAACGGTAGGCCCAAAACTTTAAACCAGCAGCTCCTACGGGGGTAGTGCTACAAAAGCAATGGGTCAGTGATGACAGCTTTCAAAGCCCAGGAAATAAATGTCAAAGGTCATCATTTATATTTGTATTAAGTTTCATGGCATCCCTGGAAATAGTAAAAAGAAGAGAACTTATAGTCTGGCTTTAGCGCGACCCCACTCACTGAAATGAATGGAAAGTTTTCTGGCTCCAGAGTGAACAAGCACAGGAAGAACTCAACAGCATTGGCCTTACAAAAAGCATATGACTTATGAATTATGAATTACATTCAGCTCATCTGGCTTTAATACACTTGTACAGCTTATGGGCTTCTTATCAACAGTGAATCCAACACAGCCCTTCACATTTCAGAGATCTGATGTTGTAACCAATTCTCACACCTGTGCACCCCCTGTGGATACAATTCTGCTATGTGCTTGTTTATTTGGCAATTACTGATGTAAAACATACATTTTTTTTTTTTTTTGTTTTTTTCTTTAGAGCCGGTTCACACTACCGTGACTTGGGATCCAACTTGTGTCGCTCCAAGTTGCGCGACATGACAAATTACATTCAAGTGAATGAGCGCCATCTTAATGTACACTACTGAAGTCGCTCCGACTTCAGAAAAGGTTCCTGTACTACTTCAAGGCTACTTCTAGGCGACTTGTACCCATTGATTTCAATGGAAGTCACCTCCAAAGTCGGATCAGTGTCTTAACTGAAGCAACTTTACAGGAAGAGAAAATAGTTTTCTCAGGCAAACCCCTCCCTCCCACAGAGCTGATTATTGTTTGATTGGCCACAGCCAAAGTCGCCTGTCCTGGAGGAAACTTGAAGTTGCCTCGAAGTTGCCTTGTAAAGTCGCGCTGGAAGTCGTGTTGCCCCAGTGTGAACCGGCTCTTAGGACAAAGAAGGCTTTTCTTTGGTGACTGTCTTGCAAAAGCAACATTTATTTAATTTTTTATGCAATCCATAGACAACCCCCCCCCCCACACACACATAAAACTAGCACACAGTGGGGTTGATTTCCGAAAAACGGGTGCAAAATCTGGTGTAGCTGTGCATGACAGTCAATCAGCTTCTAACTTCAACTTGTTCAATTAAGCTTTGAGAATCAGGCCGGGTTCACACTGGCATCACACTACAGTCGTACGACTGTGGATCCGACTTTGCCCCGCAACTTGAAGTCCGACATCCATCCAACTTCAATGAACAGGGATCCGACTTTGATCTGCGACAATACCAGGCACTGTGTCTGGTATGAATCTTTAGGGGGAACTCCACGCAAAATTAAAATAAAAATCATACGGAAGCCCCGCCCCTTATGAAGTCACCGCCCGGGGCATATATATATATATAGTTACATAGTAGGTGAAGTTGAAAAAGACACAAGTCCACCAAGTCCAACCTATGTGTGTGATTATATTTCAGTATTACCTTGTATATCCCTGTATGTTGTGGTCGTTAAGGTGCTTATGGAAATTATCGATGCTCCCCGCTGAGACCACAGCCTGTGGAAGGGAATTCCAAATCCTTGCCGCTCTTACAGTAAAGAACACCCTACGTAGTTTAAGGTTAAACCACTTCTCTTCTAATTTTAATGAGTGGCCACGTTTCTTGGTAGTCTCCCTTCCGCGAAAAAGTTTTATCCCTATTGTGGGGTCACCAGTACGGTATTTGTAATTTGAAATCATATCCCCTCTTAAGTGTCTCTTCTCAAGAGAGAATAAGTTCAGTGCTCCTAACCTTTTCTCATCTAATATCCTCCAGACCGTTTATTAGCTTTGTTTCTCTTCTTTGTACTCGCTCCATTTCCAGTACATCCTTCCTGAGGACTGGTGCCCAGAACTGGACAGCATACTCCAGGTGCGGCAGGACCAGAGTCTTGTAGAGCGGGAGAATTATTGTTTTATCTCTAGAGGTAATCCCCTTTTATAATACATGCCAATATTCTGTTTGCTTTGTTAGCAGCAGCTTGGCATTGCATGCTATTGCTGAGCCCATCATCTACTAGGACCCCCAGGTCCTTCTCCATCCTTGATTCCCCTAGAGATTCTCCCCCAGTGTATAAATTGCATTCGTATTTTTGCCACCCAAATGCATTATTTTACATTTTTCTACATTAAACCTCATTTGCCATGATGGGGCAGTGACGTCATAAGGGGGCGGGGCCTCCTGATGATTCACCTGGTGACCCCCGCCCCATGCCAATATAAGTAGTGGAACACCGATGTCTATTGAAATCGCCCCCCCCCCCCCCCCAATTTAAAAATATAATTTTGATACAAAACATTGCAAAGTTATTTAATAAATTAATATAGCTTGATTTTTTTCTTCCAATTTTGCATTTTTTTTTTTATGTAACACAAAAAAAAAACACAGCTGATCACATGGTAAAGAGCCTACATCATAGGCTTTTTGCAGCGATCGGAGATGCGGTGTGTCCAAATGCCGTGCTGTGTGCCACCTTCTTCTGAAGGACGTCATATGATGTCCACTCAGAACAATGAAACCACCGCCCGACCTTTATTTTGCTATAGGCCGGGCAGGAAGTGGTTAATGAGTTGATAAAAAACAATGCAAAAATACACTCACAAAATCAGGCTTGTGTAAAGCATATAATCCACTCGGTCACGATTCCACCGCTGGTATATTCATCTTGCGCTGGCCTTTAGTATGGAAGACTGTGCCATGTTGTACTGTTTTTTCTTAGCAGCAGCTTCTACGGATGCTTTATTTAGACAGCAACTCCCGGCTGTCATTTCGACAATAGACAATAGAAAACCGTCAGTAAGTGCAAAAGAAAAGAAATGGGGACAACATTGGGCTGAAGAATAGGATGCACTACATACAGTGCCTTGCAAAAGTATTCACCCCCCTTGGCATGCCCAAAACTTTGAAGATGTTTTTATTTTTATTGTGAAGCAAACAACAAATAGGACAAAATAACAAAAAAAGTCAATGTGCATAACTATTCACCCCCCTAAAGTCAATACTGTAGAGCCACCTTTTGCGGCTATCACAGCTCCAAGTCTTACCACTGGGATTTTTGTCCATTCCTCCTTGCAAAACTGCTCCAGCTCCTTTAGGTTGGATGGTTTGCGCTTGTGAACAGCAATATTTAAGTCTGACCACAGATTTTCTATTGTATTGAGGTCTGGGCTTTGACTAGGCCATTCCAACACATTTACATGTTTCCCCTTAAACCACTCAAGTGTTGCTTTAGCAGTGCGTTTGGGTTGATTGTCCTGCTGGAAGGTGAACCTCCGTCCTAGCCTCAAATCACACACAGAGTGGTACAGGTTTTGCTCAAGAATATCCCTGTATTTAGCACCATCTTTCTCCCTCAACTCTGACCAGTTTCCCAGTCCCGACTGCTGAAAAACATCCCCAAAGCATGATGCTGCCACCACCATGTTTCACGGTGGGGATGGTGTTTTTTGGGTGATGTGTTGGGTTTGCGCCAGACATAGCGTTTTCTTTGATGGCCAAAAAGTTCAATTTTAGTCTCATCAGACCAGAGCCCCTTCCTCCATATATTTTGTGAGTCTCCCACATGCCTTTTAACAAACTCAAAACATTGCCATTTTGGTTTTTGCTGAAAGTAATGGCTTTCTTCTGGCCACTCTGCCATAAAGCCCAACTCTATGGAGCGTACGGCTTATTGTCGTCCTATGTACAGATACTCCAGTTTCTGATGTGGAACTCTGCAGCTCCTCCAGGGTTACCTTAGGTCTCTGTGCCGCCTCTCTGGTTAATGCCCTCCTTGCCCGGTCCGTGAGTTTTGGTGTGCGGCCGTCTCTTGGCAGGTTTGCTGTTGTGCCATGTTCTTTCCATTTGGTTATGATAGATTTGATGGTGCTCCTAGGGATCATCAAATATTTGGATTTTTTTTTTTAACCTAACCCTGACTTGTACTTCTCAACAACATTGTCCCTTACTTGTTTGGAGAGTTCCTTGGCCTTCATGGCAGTGTTTGGTTAGTGGTGCCTCTTGCTTAGGTGTTGCAGCCCCTGGGGCCTTTCAAAAAGGTGTGTATATGTAATGACAGATCATGTGACACTTTGATTGCACACAGGTGGACATCATTTCACTAATTATGTGACTTCTGAAGGTAATTGGTTGCACCAGAGCTTTTTATGGGCTTCATAACAAAGGGGGTGAATACATACACACATGCCAATTATCATTTTTTTATTTCTGAAAAATAGTTTTATGTATATATTTTTCTAATTTTACTTCACTAACTTAGACTATTGTGTTCTGATCCATCACATATAATGGAGGTTAAAAAAACATTGAACTAAAGGCTGTAATGTAACAAATTAGATAAAAAGATTCAATTACATTTTTTTTGGGCCTGTGAAGCACACCCAGTGTCCACAGCTAATTAAAAAAAAGCACACAAGGAGCTTGAACAAAGTACATGTTGATTTTATTTTTTATTAAAATGTGGGGTTCTTCGAAGGTGAATCCATAAATCCTCCGTCCATTCTGCAGAAGAATAATTGGGAACAATTCTCCTCTCCCCAGATAACTATGTGTAGCACTTACCCCCGAAGGAGCGGCTGGTTTTGTTTTGGGTCATGCAAACTACCTCCAAGGCTTCCGTTGTCAGGGTAAAGAGTCTTTAGAAAAGTCAATGTCCACACAAATGTAAAACCTAAACAGCAAGGCTTTATTTTCCTTTTGCAGTGGGAACTTGAGGAGAAAGCAGGAAACGAGAGAAGTATAGGGGAAGGTTCAGGCACGCAGCACTAAAAGCACACTGAAATTGTAACGTTGCCACTCAAGCCTGAGTGGGTATTGCTCACCCGGATAGTCCCCTCTCACGGTCCTAGCAGCCGGAGTGATGCAGTGATCAGAGTCAGACGGTTTCTGCCACAAACTGTTGTAGATGAATGAAGGTTTCTGCCACAGACCTGATGAACTTGGGGTCTCCGCCACAGACCTGATGAACTTGGGGTCTCCGCCACAGACCTGATGAACTTTGGGATGCGTCTGGGAATCCTCTACCACAATATTTTAATTGTCCCAAACCTCCCGACAAGCAATAATAGAATAATAATAGTGTATCCCTCCTTGAACGAGTTTCCAGGCCTCTCCCGAGACATTGGCGCCTTTCCAGTCTCCTCTGGGGTAGGTCCTCCCCTGGCTCCCTCTTCAAGAGCTTCCTTCCCATGGATTGACAGCTTGGGATACCCCTCAGAAATGTAGGCCCAAACCAGCAGAGCTGGGCCTGGCGAGCAGAGATGCAGCCTCGGGCTGAAGGTGCCCGGGGCTGGAACACACACGCGCACCCCGTGCCATGCGGGCCACTAGGCGCACCACCAGAACCACGAACCAATGGCGTCTGCCCCTTATGCACCCCCCCAGCATGCACAGTGGATCAACCACGCCCACTGCACGGCCGCCGAGAAAGGACACCCAACATGCTGTGTCACGCCTGTATTCCAACCTGAGCCTGTGGCGGCAGCGCCACCCACCGACCAAGGGGTACAACTGCCAGGCAGTGTCACAACCAGAGCAGAAACCGAATCCAAACACAATTAAACAAGTCTGAGCCCAACTATGGCTCAGACATACCCCTAAATTTAACATAGCGTCCCAATTATTTGGGAGGGGCGCTACATATGCAAACCACAAGACAACTCCAGATGAAAGACTTGTGTCACTAGAATCCCAGGCACATTTTTGAAAGGTACTTTTTGTGCTGGAATTGTTTTTAGAAACTTGTATTTCTAAACAAATTTACATCTGTAATAGACCGCAGTCTGTCATCATGTTAAAGTACAAGTAGATCCAAACTAGAACCTCATATAAGGATTAACATGTTAATGTCATTTTTTTTTTTTTTATATTTTTAATTGAAGCTTTTCTTAAAATAAATGTTTTTAAACAAATGTCCTTGTTCAGATGCTTCCTGTGATAAGGTGACCACACTATGCCCCTCTCATACAGGCTTTCAATGGAGATTACTTTAACCCCTTCCCGACCAGCCGCCGCAGTTATACTGCAGCAGGTTGGCACAACTGTGCCAGCCATCGTAGCTGTACGTCGGCTCTTTACGACACTGTAGCAGGCGCCAGCGCACACGCAGTGTGTCCCCAGAGCCGATGCATGTGCCCGGCGGGCGCGATAACCGCCGGGAACCTGCAATCGCTCGTGACAGAGCGAGAACCGGGATCTGTGTGTAAACACACAAATCCCGTTTCTGTCAGGGGAGAGGAGACAGATTGTGTGTTCCTACTAAGTAGGAACAACGATCTCTCTCCTCCTCTAATCAGCCACATCCCCCCCCCCACAGTTAGAAACGCACAGAGGGAACACACTTAACCCCTTGATTGCCCCCCAGTGTTAACCCCCTTCCTTGCCAGTGACATTTATACAGTAATAGTGGCTATTTTTAGCTCTGATCGCTGTATAAATGTCAATGGTCCCAAAAAAGTGTCAAAAGTGTCCGATCTGTCCGCCGCAATGTCGCAGTCCTGATAACTGCCATTACTAGTAAAATAAATAATAAAAATGCCATAAATCTATCCCCTATTTTGTAGACACTATAACTTTTGCGCAAACCAATCAATATACGCTTATTGCGATTTTTTTTTTAAACCAAAAATATGTAGAAGAATATATATCGGCCTAAACTGATTTATTTATTTACATTTTCTTTTTTGGCATATTTATTATAGCAAAGAGTGCAAAATATTGTGTTTTTTTTTTTTTCAAAATTGTCGCTCTTTTTTTGTCTATAGCACAAAAAATTAAAACCGCCGAGGTGATCAAATACCACAGCTTCAGCCCCGGGAAGGATTTGGCCCCTTTCTGACCAGGCCGTTTTTTGCGATACGGCACTGCGTCGCTTTAACTGACAATTGCGCGGTCGTGTGACGTATTAACCCAACAAAGTGTATGTCCTTTTTTTCTCCACAAATAGAGATTTCTTTTGGTGCTGAAGTTGTTAAAGTGTTACTAAACCCACAACAGTAAAATGGTCTGTATACAGTGCCTTAAATTAGTATTCATACCCCTTGAAATTTTCCACATTTTCTCATGTTACAACCAAAAACATAACTGTATTTTATTGGGATTTTATGTGATAGACAAAGTGGCACATAATTGTGAAGTGGCAGGAAAATGATAAATGGTTTTCACAATTTTTTACAAATAAATATGTGAAAAGTGTGGGGGGTACATTTGTATTCAGCCCCCTTTACTCTGATACCCCTAACTAAAATCTAGTGGAACCAAATGCCTTCAGAAGTCACCTAATTAGTAAATAGAGTCCACCTGTGTGTAATTTAATCTCAGTATAAATACAGCTGTTCTGTGAAGACCTCAGAGGTTTGTTAGAGAACCTTAGTGAACGAACAGCATCATAAAGGACAAGGATCACACCAGACAGGTCAGGGATAAAGTTGTGGAGAAGTTTAAAGCAGGGTTAGGTTATAATAAATGTTGCCAGCTCGCTTCCGGGTTTGGACCATGCATGCGCACCTCCACTGACCTGTGCTGTGGTTTGACACAGCACAATTTTGTCAGGTCATAGCCAATAATTTATGGCTGAGACCTGCTGATCGGCTGTGTCCAATCACAGCACAGAGTTCTGTAGCAAATTCTGTAGCCTTTTGTGGATGTCAGACAGCCTGCACCCCCCTCCTTCATCAAGAACTCAATGATGGCGTGTTGCTACTGCTTGCACTGCTTGCTGCTGCATTATCTACCTGTGCTGAGAGAAAGAATGAGGAGACAGAGAAGGAGAAGAAGGAGAAAGGGAAGGGGAAAGGGGGAAAAGAGAAGGGGAAAGGGGGGAAGGAGAAGGGGAGGGGGGAGGGGAAGGGGAAAGAGAAGGAAAAGTAGAAGGGGAAGGGGAAAGGGAAGGAGAAGGGGGAAGGGTGAGGGAGAAGGAGAAGGAGAAAGGGGGAAGGAGAAGGGGAAGGAGGAGGAGAGAGAGGGAAGGAGAAGGGGATGGGGGAAGGAGAATGAGAAAGGGGAGGGTAAAGGGAAAGGGGAAGGAGAAGGAGGAGGGGAAGGGGAGGGGAAGGAGAAGGGGAAAGGAAAGGGGTAAGGAGAAGGAGGCGGAGAAAAAGAAGGGGAGAAGGAGAATGGGAAAGAGAAGAGGAAGGGAAGGACAAGGATAAGGTGAAAGGGAAATGAGGAAGGAGAAGGAGAAAGAGAAGAGGAAGGGGAAGGGGAAAGGGGAAGGAGAGGAGAAGGGGGAGGGAAATGAGAATGAGAAGGAGAAGGGGAAGGGGAAAGGGGGGAAGGAGAAGGGGAAGGGGGAAGGGAATGGGAAGGAGAAGGGGAAGGAGAAGAAAAAGGGGACAGGGGAAGGAGAAGGGGAAAAGGGGAAGGGAATGAGAAGATGAAGGGGACAGGCGGAAGTAGAGGGGGATGGGGAAGGAGAAGGAGATGGGTGAAGGAGAAAAGGGGGGAGAGAAGGGGAGGGTAAAAGGAAATGGAGAAGAAGAAGAAGAGGAAGGAAACAAGGGAATGGGGAGGGAGAAGAGGAAGGAAACGGGGGAATGGGGGAAGGAGAAGGAGGAGGGGAAAGGGGAAAGGTGAGAAGGGGAAGGGGAAAGGGGGGAAGGAGAAGGGGAAGGGGGAAGGGAATGGGAAGGAGAAGGAGATGGGGAAGGAGAAGAAAAAGGGGACAGGGGAAGGAGAAGGGGAAAGGGGGAAGGGAATAGGAAGGAGAAGAAGAAGAAGGGGACAGGCGGAAGGAGAAGGGGGATGGGGAAGGAGAAGGGGATAGGTGAAGGAGAAATAGGGTGGGAGAAGGGGAGGGTAAAAGGGAATGGAGAAGAAGAAGAGCAAAGAAAACGGGGGAACGGGGAGGGAGAAGAGGAAGGAAACGGGAGAATGGGGGAAGGAGAAGGAGAAGGGGGAGAGGAAAGGGGGGGATAAGAAGGGGAAGGGGAAAGAGAAAGGGGTTGGAGAAGGAGACGGAGAAGGGGGCGGGTTAAGGCAAGGAGAAGGGGAAAGGGAAAATGATAAGGACAAGGCGAAGGCGAAAAATGTTTACTATAGATGTGTGTAATTTAAATGACCTATGTAAGCTCATAGAAAAATGATACCCACTTTTGCATTACATTTGGCACAACCCTTGTCTTGGGTCGCACATTAAATACACTAACAATAAGGAAAGCTAAGGAGCAGAAAAAGTCAGGCTGATCACAAGTTAACAATCACTGATTTAGATAATGTACCTCTCTGAGTAATAAAACTTAATTTTTTTTGTATTTTTTTTATTATAAATGTAAAAGAGGACGACATAAAACTAGTGCGATTCTTGACACTGGTTTTGATAAACTAACATATCAATATTTGGTTCAATGGATATACAGTAGTAGCAATTTGTCAAAGAATTCTTAAAGCGGAGCTCCGCCGGGAAAAAAAAATTAAAAGCCAGCAGCTACAGCTACAGCAGCTGCTGGCTTTTAATATTTGGACACTTACCTGTCCTGGAGTCCAGCGACGTCCGCAGCAGAGGACGAGCGACCGCTCGTCGCTCTGCTGCTCCCTCCGCCATCCTCGCTGAGGGAACCAGGAAGTGAAGCCCTGCGGCTTCATGCCCGGTTCCCTACGGCGCATGCGCGAGTCGCGCTGCGCCGTTCTGATTGGTGCTCCTGTGTTCTGGGAGCCGAGTGTCTCCCAGAACACCAAGGGAAGTCTGCGGGAAGTGACGTCACTCCCGCAGATTCACGGAGAGAGGACTCCCGGATGTGGGTGAAAATACCTGTCTTAGACAGGTATCTTCACCCCCCTCCCCCCTGAAAGGTGTCAATTGTGACACCGGAGGGGGGGAGGGTTCCAAATAGCAAAAGTTGCTATTTAGGGTGGAGCTCCACTTTAAGGTGCTCATCAGATATTTTGGTTATTATGAGTAAGCGTTGTCTATTCTCATCTGTGCTCTATGCTCCTTGTGCTGTGATTTTTTTTTACTTTGGATTTTTTGGAATACATCAATAAAGCAATCAACATAGGTGTGCGCAGCCTATTGCATTAGGGTGTGCCCCCCAAAGTTTAAACACACATGTGTATGACAGTGTCAGTGGAGCAATAGATGGCGTCAGTAGTTTTTATTTTTATTATTTCATTTCTTATTATTTTATTTTTTTCATTTCATTTTTTTTAAATTATTGAATTTTACAATTTTTTAGGAGCCCCGTTAGGGGGCTTTGAGGGAATATAAGGAGTCTAAACAGGGGGATTCTGTGCCATATGGAGTGATTAGTGTGTGCCTAGGCACACCTGGCACACCCTGTGCGCACGCCTATGGCAATCAACGTCCTGGCCGAGTATGTGGCCATTCATATTTATTTTCATCAGATATGTTGGTTCTAATTTTGCCCTTCCTGTGCTTCAGGCATGATTGTGAAGTGCAGAATATTTTTCTTTGGGAAGATAAAACGTATAAAAGTCCAAGAGACACTTTCAATTTTTTGTTCGGCCGCATGTGTTCGCTAAGTGTAAATGCAATTTTGCAAAGATTTTTTTATTTTTTTATTCTATTTTTTTTGTAAGTTTATGATTTTGTGTTGGGCCACATGCATAGCCACCTTGGGCAGCATTGGGCCCATGGGCCGCAGGTTGGACAGCCTCTAACTTAAAGCATGCTTGTTCCACGACTCAACAGTATTGACCAGCATTTTCAATGAGAAATGGAAGCCCTTGTATTTTTTCTCATGACACGTTCCCTTCATCCAGACAGTGTTGCCCTTTCTTGCGGTCGGCCTCTGTTCTTGTAATTATGGTTTCATGAGTCCAAAACACATCTCTTCAGACCTCCATCGACCACTTTACAATTTCCGGCCAATATTTACACTTGAGCGCTTGTGTTGCCTGTTTTATGTAAAACAAAAACCCCTTCCATAAACATGTACATAAATACATAAAACCAAAACCAAAGGGCAGGAGTGTAAACAAATGTATCAACTTCGAGATACCGCAATGTTTCTTTTTTTTTTTTTTTTATGTGTTCCAGTTGGATCTGTGTTATATACAGTAGAACAATTCCGATCCCCCCCCCCCCCCAACTTCTTTCCCGACAAATTCACAGCCAGATGCCTTCATTATTTTACAGCACGTATGACAGGAAGTAATATTTGTAATTTCCCATTCGGTGTCCCGGAATGCCGAGATTCCTGTGGTTTGTCTCCGGGTAGACAAGCCCCGGGTCTATTTATAGTTTGTGGTTCACGCCAAATGAAATGGCTGAATGTATGTTTCTGGGAGGTGGGCGGCTGCAGAGAGGACCTACATGTTTGTGTTGTTTGTGTTATTTTGGTTGCTTGACTTCATTAAGACTTGGTGATTGGGGATTGCTCGTTGTTGGTGCCAAGTTGGAGTAAGTAGCCATTTTTGTGTTTAAAGCAGTATTAAACCTAATTTATTATATTTCAGCTTATCAATTCTTATGCCGTGTACACACGACCGTTTTTCATGACGAGAAAAATGCAATTTTTTTAATTGGTCGTGAAAAACGATCGTGTGTGTGGGCTCCAGAGCATTTTTCTCAACGAATTTAGAACCTGCTCTATTTTTTCTCGTCGTTTTTCACGTCGTCGTTTTTCTCGTCGTGTGTACGCTTTAAAAAACCATGCATGCTCACAAGCAAGTTATGAGACAGGAGCGCTCGTTCTGGTAATGGAGATAGCACATTCGTCACGCTGTAACAGACTGAAAGGCACAGAGACTAAAAAACGCGAATCGGCTCTCACCAAACTTTTACTAAGGCCCCTTTCACACTGGCACGTTTTTCAGGCGGTTTAGCGCTGTTATACCGCCTGAAAAATCGTGCCCTGTATTCTTCAATGTGAAAGCCCGAAGGCTTTCACACTGAAGCGGTGCGCTAGCAGGACCGCTCCAAAAGTCCTGCTAGCCACATCTTTACAGCGGTGAAGGAGCGGTGTGTTCACCGCTCCTTTACCGCGGCTGCCCATTGAAATCAATGGGACACCGCGGTAATACCGCCCGCAAACCGCGGCAATAGCCGCGGTTTACGGGCGGTATTAACCCTTTTTCGGCCGCTAGCGGGGGTTAAATTCACCCCGCTAGCGGCCGCATACCGCGGCGCTGAAAATCCGCCGCTATACTGCCACCACACCTGCCCGCCCCAGTGTGAAAGGGGCCTAACACGCGGTAACACGAAATCAGCAAAAGCAGCCCAAAGGGTGGCGCCATCCGAATGGAACTTCCCCTTTCTAGTGCCGTCGTACGTCTTGTACGTCACCGCGCTTTGCCCGAGCATTTTTTTTTCAGTGTGTAGGCAAGGCAGGCTTGAGAAGAATCACATCGAGAAAACTTTGTTTTTTTCCATGACATTAAAAACGGCCGTGTGTACGCGGCATTAGATGTGATGGCTGCATTTGTTTTTTTGGTTTTTTTTTAGGCTTTCTTTCTTCTATTCTTCTATTTGCATCTGGTAACCCAGCCAGCAAGTTTTTTTTTTTTCCAAAAGCACAAGCTCTAAAGCAGAGTGTATCAGTGTACATGGATGAGACAAACCATGTAACAATGGTAGGGGTGGTAAAGAGTGACAGCTTTATGACTTGTACCTACAGATATGCCTATAATAAGGCTTATCTATAGGTACAGTGAATATCCCAAATGTGTACTGTGTACTGTTATGGTAAAACAAAGTAAAACATTTATTTTAAATTATTTAACCCCTTCCTGCCCAGGCCAATTTTCAGTTTTCAGCACTGTCACACTTTGAATGACAATTGCACAGTCATGCAACACTGTACCCAAATCTGCGGTTTTTATTTTTTGCGCTATAAACAAAAGATGAGCGACAAGTTTGAAAAAAAAAACAATATTTTTAACTTTTTGCTATAATAAATATCCCATTTTTTTTTTCCTTAGTTTAGGCCGATATGTATTCTTCTACATATTTCTGGTAAAAAAAAAATTGCAATAAGCGTATATTGATTGGTTTGCGCAAAGGTTATAGCGTCTACAAAATAGGGGACAGATTTATGCCATTTTTTTTTTTTACTAGTAATGGCGGCGATCTGTGTTTTTTATCATGACTGTGACATTGCGGCGGACAGATCGGACACTTTTGACACTATTTTGGGACCATTCACATTTATACAGCGATCAGAGCTATAAAAATGCACTGATTACTGTATAAATGTCACTGGCAGGGATGGAGTTAACACTAGGGGGCGATCGAAGGGTTAAATGTGTTCCCTAGGGAGTGATTCTAACTGTAGGGGGAGGGGACTCACAAGGGGAGGAGACTGATCGGTGTTCCTCTGTACTGGGAACACGCTATCGGTCTCCTCTTTCCTGACAGGACGTGGATCTGTGTGTTTACACACACACAGATCCATGTCCCTGCTCTGTTACAGGCAAACGTGGGTGCCCGGCAGACATCGCGGCCGCCGAGCACGCGCATCGGCTCCCGAGTGACGCGGCGGCGGCGCGCGCGCCCCATAGGCGGCCGGAAAGCCCAGGATGTCATATGACGTCTGCCCAGGATGGGAGATCCCTCCTGCGGACATCGTTTGACTATGGGCGGGGATGGAAGAGGTTAAAAAAAGTAAAGTAATGTAAACAGCAATTGCACCACATGTTAGGTATCACTGCACACATCAGAGTGAGAGCAATAATTCTGGGTCCATCATTCAAGGCTAACCCAAATCTGATAACCTGTAAAGGCATTTAAAGTGTTGCCTATGGATGATTTTGGGTACCATAGCTTTTCGCCATTTTATAGCTGTGCTCAATTTTAAGGATTGACATGTTTGGTATCTATTGGCTCGACGCTACCGCATCTTTTAAAATGGATGATATATTGTATTTGTGTGCACCTAAAGCGGAGGTCCACCCTGAAAAAAAAAATACAGAAAAGAGGCTCAAAAAAATATGAAAACAATTAACCACTTAACGACCGCCCACTGTATATATACATCATCACTTTAAAGATGGATATCTCGGCAACAACAGCAGCTGCTGCCACAACCGAGATATCCATCTCTTCAGTGGGCGGTTCTGTTTACGATAATAGTGGTCTCTGCGGCGGATTCGGTAAGCCCTCCGCCGCTTACCGGAGCCGTCGGTAGCGGCGGAGGCGATCGGGTCCTTCTCCCTCTGTGGTATGGATACGAGTGAGGGGAAGATGACCCCCACCCGTCTCCATACCATAGCAGGGTGGAGCTGACGTCAAAACGTCAGCTCCGCTTATACGTCTTAAAAGGACATTTTTTTTTGTCATTTTTTAAAATGACATTTTTTTTTTATTATTGCATTTTAGTGTAAATCTGAGATCTGAGGTCTTTTTGACCCCAGATCTCATATTTAAGAGGACCTGTCATGCTTTTTTCTATTACAAGGGATGTTTACATTCCTTGTAATAGGAATAAAAGTGACCCATTTTTTTTTTTTTAAGACAGTGTAAAAATAAATAAAATCAACAAAAATAAATAAGAAAACAAAAAAAAATTTTTTTTAAAGCTCCCTGTCCCGATGATCTCGCGCGCAGAAGCGTACGCTTAAGTGAGTAGCGCCCGCATATGAAAATGGTGTTTAAACTACACAAGTGAGGTATCGCCACAATCGTTAGAGTGAAAGCAATAATTATAACCCTAGACTTCCTCTGTAACTCAAAAGATGCAACCTGTAAAATTTTTAATCGTCGCCTATGGAGATTTTTAAGGGTAAAAGTTTGACGCCATTCCATGAGCGGCCGCAATTTTGAAGTGTGACATGTTGGGTATCAATTTACTCAGCATAACATTATATTTCACAATATAAAAAAAATTGGGCTAACTTTACTGTTGTCTTATTTTTAATTCAAAAAAGTGAATTTTTTCCCAAAAAAGTGCGCTTGTAAGACCGCTGCGCAAATACGATGTGACAAAAAGTATTGCAATGACCGCTATTTTATTCTCTAGGATGTTAGAAAAAAAAACAATATATAATGTTTGGGGGTTCTAAGTAATTTTCTAGCAAAAAAAAAACTGTTTTAAACTTGTAAACACCGAGTCTGAAAAACAGGCTTGGACCTTAAGTGGTTAATAAAAATGTATACTTACCAGAAATGGCTGTTACTAGGCAGATCTTCCTAATCTGCCCCTTCCTTGTCCGCGGTGCTCCTCGGTCTCGTCCTCCTCGCGGTGTCTTCTGGGGAATGGGGCGCGCTGACTTCTGGGAACTGTGTGTCTCCCAGAAGTCAGCCGCCCATTCACAAAGCGCCGCGTGACTCGCGCATGCGCAGTAGGAAACAGGCAGTGAAGCCACAAGGCTCCACTGCCTGTTTGCCTTAGTGAGGATGGCGGTGCCAGGGCCTGCCACGATCGAGGGATCGGCCTCGGGGGGCCGACATCGCAGGCGCCTAGGACAGGTAAGTGTCCTTATTAAAAGTCAGCAGCTACAGTGTTTGTAGCCGCTGACTTTAAAAAAAAAAAAAAATCGCGGCTGGAACACCCGCTTTAAAGTGGTTATAAACCCATAAAATTTGTATTTATTTTTTTACCCCACCTGCAGGACAAAGCTATAATGAGCTAGTATGACTAGCATACTAGCTCATTATGTACCACTTACCTTGGATCGGGGCCCCCGAAGCCGTCCGTGTCCCTCTCTCCAGCCGCAGCCATCGCTGCGGCGATAGCCGGAATGTTACTTCTGGGTATCGCCGCTCCAGCCAATCACAGCGCCGCTCCGACGATGTGATTGACCGGAGCGGTGAAGATGTGACTCCGCGCATGCGCGCGGGAGCCGTCAAATTCGGCTAAGCCCAAGCATTGCTGGGACTTAGCCGAATTTGTGAATGGGATTAACCCCATGAATACGCCGTTGTCTACGGCGCGCATGCGCCGTAGGCAGCGGCGCCTGTGATTTTAGTAAATATCTCCTAAACCGTGTAGGTTAAGGAGATATTTCTTGCACCTACAGGTAAGCCTTAATCTGGGCTTACCTGTAGGTGCAAGTTGCAAAAGTGGGTTTACAACCACTTTAAGTTCATCTTTGAATCCTTTCACACGGATTTTGTCAGTTCCCTTAACCACTTCCCTACCCAGGCATAGTCAAATGACGTCCACAGATGGGACGTCCTCGGCTTTGTAGGGGGCTATCTGAATGATGCCTGCAGCTAGAGGCATCATTCAGATATCCTTTTTAAGTGCCGGCGATTCTGCGCACCATAAGAATGATCATAGCGGTGGTTCCGCCGCTTGATCGTTCTTATAGGCGGCGGGAGGGGACATCCTCCCCCTCCCGCCGCCATCCGGTGCTTTTCCGGGCTCTCCCGTGCGATCGGGGACCCGGAGAGAATCGTCCGGCGTCGTTGGTGGGGTCACATGATGAGCATAGAGATGACTGGTGACCAGATGGTCACCAGTCATCTCTATGATCGTCGGAGGCCCGGGCGCGATGTGATGACGTCACGCCCGGGCCTCAAATGTAAACAAAGCCGCCATTGCGGCTGTAAGTATGAGATCAGTGAAAAAAATTTCACTGATCTCGTGCTTTCCAGCCTGGAGGAGAGATGTGGGGTCTTATTGACCCCGCATCTCTCAATAAAGAGAACCTGTCACACACATTCCTATTACAAGGGATGTTTACATTCCTTGTAATAGGAATAAAAGTGATAAAAAAAAAAAAAAAGTTAAATCATTGTAAAAAAATCAATAAATAAGTAAAAAAAAATAAATAATAATAATAAAAAAAATTAAAACGCCCCTGTCCCCGGTAGCTCGCGATCAGAAGCGAATGCACACGTAAGTCGCCCACATATGTAAACGCCGTTCAAACCACGCATGTGAGGTATCGCCGCGTGCGTTAGAGCGCGTGCAACAATTCTAGCACTAGACCTCCTCTGTAATTCTAACCTGGTAACCTGTAAAAAAAATTAAAGCGTCGCCTATGGAGATTTTTAAGTACCAAAGTTTGGCGCCATTCCATGAGTGTGCGCAATTTTAAAGCGTGACATGTTAGGTATCTATTTACTCGGCGTAACATTATCTTTCATATTTTCCCAAAAAATTGGGCTAACTTTACTGTTTTGTTATTTTTTAATTCATGAAACCATTTTTTTTTTTTTAAAAAGGCGTTTGAAAAATTATTGCGCAAATATCGTGCAAGAAAAAATGTTGCAATGACCGTCATTTTATTCCCTAGGGTGTCTGCTAAAAAAACATATATAATGTTTGGGGGTTCTGAGTAATTTTCTAGCAAAAGAATGATGATTTGTACATGTAGGAGAGAAGTGCTAGAATAGGCCCGGTATTGAATAGGTACAAAAAGCCCGGTATGGAAGTGGTTAAATAGGGGACATGTAAACAGTTCCCTAGCTGAATTTAAGCTGAATGGGACAGATGTCCGTTTTGTAACAGGCATTCCCGTTCAGTCTCAGTCTACATTTTGACAGCAGACAAATGTTACTGAAAGTGTTACTGAACCTGTTACTACAAGTGTTACTGAGCCTGTTATTACACGTGCTACTGAGCCTGTTACTGCAAGTGTTACTGAGCCTGTTACTGCAAGTGTTACTGAGACTGATACTGCAAGTGTTAGGCCCCTTTCACACTGGGGCGGGCAGGTGCGGTGGCAGTATAGCGGCACGATTTTCAGCGCCGCTATACCGTCGTTATTACCGCGATATGCGGCCGCTAGCGGGGTGAATTTAACCCCCGCTAGCGGCCGGAAAAGGGTTAATACCGCCCGCAAACCGCGGCTATTGCTGTGGTTTGCGGGCGGTATTACTGCGGTGTCCCATTGATTTCAATGGGCAGCCGCGGTAAAGGAGCGGTGAACACACCGCTCCTTCACCGCTGTAAAGATGTGGCTAGAAGGACTTTTGGAGCGGTCCTGCTAGCGCACCGCTTCAATGTGAAAGCCCTCGGGCTTTCACACTGAAGACTGCAGGGCACGATTTTTTTCAGGCGGTATAACAGCGCTATTATTAGCGCTAAACCGCCTGAAAAATGTGCCAGTGTGAAAGGGGCTTTACTGAGCCTGATACTACAAGTGTTACTGAGCCTGATACTGCAAGTGCTACTGAGCCTGTTACTACAAGTGTTACTGAGCCTGTTACTGCAAGTGCTACTGAGCCTGTTACTACACGTGCTACTGAGCCTGTTACTACACGTGCTACTGAGCCTGTTACTACAAGTGTTACTGAGCCTCTTACTACAAGTGCTACTGAGCCTGTTATTGCAAGTGTTACTGTGTCTATTACTACAAGTGCTACTGAGACTGTTACTACACGTGCTACTGAGCCTGTTACTACAAGTGCTACTGAGCCTGTTACTCCAAGTGTTAACGAGCCTGTTTCTACAAGTGCTACTAAGCCTCTTACTACAAGTGCTACTGAGCCTGTTACTACAGGTGCTACTGAGCCTGTTACTTTAAGTGTTAACAAGCCTGTTTCTATAAGTGCTACTAAGCCTGTTGCTACAAATATTACCAAGCCTGTTACTACAAGTAATACTGAGCCTGCTATTGCAAGTATTACTGAATCTGTTACTACAAGTGCTACTGAGCTAGTAACTGCCACTGATACTGCACCTGTTACTGCAAGTGTTCCTGTATATGTGCCTATCAATGTTCTACACCTGTTGCCATAGTAATACTAGTGCTAATCTCCGTGTTATTAGTCCCCAGAAACCCTGTGATTCTCTAAACTGCATTAATCTAAATACAATAACCCTTTGCGGACTGTGTGTGTGCTGCTTCCTTCATTTGGGCATCCTACTGCCGGCCCCGTCCACACACAGGCAGGGAGACACATTTGTACTATTGGGGCCAACTCTTGGAACTACAGAACACAGAGAGGCAGGCAAAAGATGTTTTAGCCACCTTACCCCTTCAAGAGAGAGAAGATCGGCAACACAGAACAGTTGATGTTTCAGGGGTCTTCATGGTAAGATCCCTGTCAGGACCCAGGTCTGAACTTAGTAACTCTACTGTGTCTGGTAGTGTCTCTTCTTGCTGAGCCATTTGGAATGCTGGACAGCTCCCTGGACAATTCCTTGAATGATCTTGCCTTAAACCTTGTTTCTCTTGAACCTTGAATGCTTTGTTCCTCCCATGGACTTCCTGATTTAAGCCATGTCTCTGCACTTCTGGTTTGCCAGATTATTGTGCTCTTTCAGGCAATATCTCACTATTGTCGCTCCTGCTGCCCCTGTATCTCCGCTACCATTTATTGCCAACCTTTGGCTTATTCCTCGACTACGCTTATGCTTCATCCAAACCTGCAACCACTCGTTACCGACCTTTGGCTTGTTTAAAGACTATGCTTCTGCTTTATCCCTACCTGCTATATCTGGTACTGGACCCCGCCTTGCTCACCTCCTTGTGAGGCAATACAGAGGACCGCAACTTGGTACTAAAATACAGCAAAACCCATCTCCACCATCAGGAGCTCTGGTGAATACCAGTTAATACTAAGACTCAAGTAAGCCAACGCCATCCGCCAGGGTGTCCTGCTTGTATACCTATTCTGCTGGTCGGTGGGAGCCTCTCTATTGCTTTAGCTACTGGTCTCCAAGTGTAAAATCCAGTGAAAATCCCTTTCTCAAGGCAACATAGTTTTTATAAGAAACTGACATTTCAGGGGCCTCGCAGGGTCCATTTTTTCAAAAGTCCCTTCACTATGTTGCCTTCAGAAAGGGACCCTGTGAGGCCCCAAAACATCATTTTTTTATACCTTTTGTAATAATGTCTTCATAGCAAACACGTGAGAAAATAAATTATTTGCAGTACTGGTGACTTTGCATCCTTAAAAGATTTCATATAAAAATTGTCCATCATCCTTATGTATTGTGCGTAGATGCTATGGCTTTACTTGAAATTGAAATTGGGAAATATCAGAAAAACCTGTGTAGGCACAGATTTACAATCCAAGTTGATATCTGTACTGTTTATTGGGCTGGGAACCAAGAAGCCAAACATCTGTACGGATGGAGAGAGCATGAAACCAAGGCACAGATTGGAAAGTAGAGGATTGGAAAAACCAACTCATAAATCGTTCAAGTCAATCCAGAAGTGTACAACATGGCAGGATTTTGGCACAGAGCTGTCCACAAATTCCTTATTTCTGTCGTTCTAAAATTAATCAAAATTTGAACTGTGCAGCGGCAAGTAATAACAGCCGTCAAAAAAAACAAAAAACGTCTCCGCTTGGCGATACATCAAGTGGTTGCTATTTTCTGCTATTTTTAGCGGTCGGGACCTGCGTTGGCTGTTTTTTTGGACTCAAAATATTCCTGGATTATTTTTTATTCCTCCACAGCGGTTTTCTTGAAACAACCGAGCATATTAATAGGTGTTTGGCTCGAGTCTCAATGAACTGGCTATCGGGTAAGATGGCGTTCCGTTCGCGGTGATTAATGTCCGTGTTGTCGCGTTGGATGGAGGAATTTTTTGCCTCATGTTAGCACATGAGGTCATTATTACAAACAGGCAGTCTGGTACAGTATTTGGAAACATGGAATGTATGTGTGGTATGGAAGAGCTAATGGAAAGCACAGAGGGTTCGGGTAAGCAGGATTGTGACCTTAATTCATTATTATTACGCAGTGGTTTCCAGTCGTGGATGATGTCTTCCTCACTTGTTCTAAAATACAGGTCAAACCTTCTGAAGATTTGACTTCTTTATTTAAGGACTTTAAAGGAGAATTCCAGATATGGCATGGCCGACTTAATGGGTTCACAATGCAGCAGGGCAGCCACTCGGTACGGGTCCCAAGAGTCGGTGGAAATCACTGGATTAGCAGTGCCTACTTCAGTGATTTCCAGCTTTCAGTGGCATCAGCCATGTATTTAATATCCATAGTTACATTGGTCCAAGCTGGACCCAGAACTACCCCCGATGCTTACATTATGGTTCCCCAAAACAAAATAAATTAGAGTTGAAGGTTAAGGTGAAAAGATTCAGGTGCACATGATTTTATTGGATTGAGTTGAGTATAAAACCCTACTTCAACGGTAACATGAGCCACCTGGTCTCCCCTTTCCCCTACTTGACCTCCTTATTAGGAGTGAGTTACCTGCCCTGGTGCCCCCCATCTCTTTCCTTCCTTTTTTCTCATGGTTGTTCTAATTCTCTACTGGTTCTGAAGCATATAATGGGACTGAAGGGTGGTTATGTCTTTGATATTTTTTATAATGTTCTGGATGGCTGTAAATATCACCAATTTCTTTATTTTTTTCCAATATAAATTTTATTGAGAATTGCAAAAAAAAGGGGGTACAAAAAAGAAACGGTACAACTGTGGTCAAATTCGACAATCCAACAGATATAGAGGTCTTCAACAAAAGGCTCATATTCGGTCTCCAGTGAGGGTAGCATACCACATGTCAATCAAATGAAATGGACGTAGTAGTACATTGCATAAATCTTAACATTTGACCCGGAAACCAGGCCATACCACATATACAGATATCCTTAATATTGCTATAATTACTGAGCAGTATATACAGTCGGACTACCGGCGACCTGACGACCTTAGCCTAACTGGAGTAAAAAGGACAGCCTCAAAGTATCCAAGTAACTGGAGGCATAGCCATCAGTTGAGAAAATAGGGGGTGAAACAGATAGGGAGTAGAGAAAAAGGAAAAAGGGGGTGAGGGGGTAGTTTATTAACACGAGCATGATGGACACATCAAGGGCGTCGCCCTACAATCGGTCCGCGTCGACGAGACCTTTAAGAGTTCAGTAAGGTCTGTCCTTCATCAGAGAAAATGAACATATTCCATGCCAATCAGGTTTTAGAGTGCTTCTCTTGTTTGTGTTGGGCTGTGAGCACTAGGTCTTCTAGATTTTTAATGTCTTCTACTTTGCGCAACCACAATCTAACGGAGGGGGTATGTTTTGCTTCCATGTAGCCATTGAGTAAGTGTCGGACAACCGACTTCTTGTACGACCGTATCACCAATTTCTTCTATGAAACGTTTACTGTAATTTATTGGGTTGTTTTCACCCAGGTATGTGTTGCTATTGAGATTTTGTGACCGCTTTCATGTCCTTGTGCAAAACTTTTCACTAATTAAAAAAAAAAGAGATTGTAAACTGCTTAATAGTTCTAGTCCCTCAACACTTTTTATCCCTTGTACCCATCTTGTGGCCTAGGGGTTGCACCTATTATGAGCCCTCGGGCTCCGGCAGATATTAGTCTGTGTTTCCTTATATTAGTATTAATCATTACAAATTCAGCCTGTCTTGCAGCGCTTGAGTATGGAAAAGCTCTGGGGCCATCCTAAAATGTTTTAGATACAATTCTGAGTTTGAAATTGTTTAAAACATTTTAGAATGGGCCCAAAGCTCTTCCATAATGTGTTTGTGTGTGTGTATCTTATAGAACAGTCAGTGGTCAGTGGGAGGTCTACATTAATGCTCATTGCTCTTATAATCTCACAAATCCCAACCCTTCTAATAGAGACTAATGCATTTATAAACTCAGAATTCTGATTCGGCAACACAGAATTCTAACTTTGGAAACTCAGAATTCAGAATTCTGATTTTGGAAACCCAGAATTCTGACTTTAAAACTGAGAATTCTGATTTGTAATCTCAGAATTCTCACTTTGAAACTCAAAATTTTGACTTTGAAACCTGGAATTTTGACTTTGAAAAGTGAAATTCTGACTTTGAAACTTGGAATTCTGACTTTAAAATTTGGAATTCTGACTTTGAAACTAAGAAATCTGACTTTGAAACTCAGATTTCTGCCATTTAATCTCAGAATTCTGACTTTTAATCATAGAATTGTGTTAAGTAAATTTTATCATGGCTCGAACTTGTAATCTGACTTTGAAACTGAGAATTCTGATTTGTAATCTCAGAATTCAGACTTTGAAACCTGGAATTTTGACTTTGAAATTTGGAATTCTGACTTTGAAATTTGGAATTCTGACTTTGAAACTTGGAATTCTTACTTTGAAGCTCAGAATTCTGCCATTCAAGCCTCGTACACACGAACGTGTTTCTCTGCAAAAACCAGCAAGAAACTTGCTGGCAGAGATTTTTTGCCGAGAAATTCGTTCGTGTGTATGGTTTCTCGTCATGAAAAGCGACAAGAATCTCGACGAGAAAATAGAGAACCTGCTCTCTATTTTCTCGTCGAGATTCTCGTCAGCCTGTTTCTCGACGAGAAAATTGTGTGTGTGTACACTTACCTTTTCGCCGGGAAGCCCGCACATGCTCGAAATGACTTCGACGCATGCGCGGTAGCTTCCTAGGCATAGGTAGGGTGAACCAAGATGGCGGCGACGGCATCGAATGTGACGAGCGCATGCTCGTTGTATTCGATGACGTCACCGCGTTCGCTCCATTCAAAGAACCGCGGGTTCTTTGAAAGGAGCGTGTGTACACTTGGCCGGGACAAGTTTCTTGTCCAAGAATCTCGTCGAAAAAAACGACATGTTTTTTTCGACGAGAATCTCGGCCGTGTGTATGAGGCTTTAGTCTCAGAATTCTGACTTTCAATCTCAGAATTCTGACTTTGAACCTTAGAATTGTGTTTAATAAATTTTAGCATTCCTCAAACTTGTAATCTCAGAATTCTGACTTTGAAACTGAGAATTCTAATTTGTAATCTCACAATTCTCATTTTGAAACTCAGAATTCTCACTTTGAAACCTGGAATTTTGACTTTGAAACTTAGAATTCTGACTTTGAAATTTGGAATTCTGACTTTGAAACTCGGAATTCTGGCATTTAATCTCAGAATCTCTTTCCCCCCTCTCTTTCTTCCCCCTCTCTCCCTCTCTTTCTCTCCCCTCGCACTTTCTCTCTCTCTTTCTCCCCCTCCCTCTCTCTTCCCTCCTCTCTCTCTTTCTCCCCCTTTATCTCTCTCTTTCTCGCTCTTTCACCCCCTCTCTCTGTTTCTCTCTCTTTCTCTGTTCTCTCTCTCTCTCTGTTTCTTTCTCTCTCTGTTTCTCCCCCTCTCTCTCTTCCCTCCTCTCTGTTTCTCGCTCTCTCTCCCTCTTTCTCCCCATTTATCTCTCTCTTTCCCCCTCTCTCTGTTTCTCTCTCTCTTTCTCTCTGTTCTCTCTAACTCTCTCTTCCCTTCTTCCCCCTTCATCTCTCTCTTTCTCCCCTCTCTCTGTTTCTCTCTCTTTCTCTCTCTATGTTTTTCTCTCTCTCTCTCCTCCCACCTCTCTCCCATTTGCTCTCTATCTACCTGTCTCTCTCTCTCTCCCTCTCTCTCCCTCCCCCCTCTCTCTCTCTTCCTCTCATACTATATAAACTTTTAATTTTATTTTCGTTTTATATGATAAAATGTGTGTATTATCTATCTATCTATCTATCTATCTATCTATCTATCTATCTATCTATCTATCTCTATCTATCTATCTATCCATTTATCTTTCTAAATTATTATATATAATATTTCTATAGATCTATTGTTCTATGTATATTATATGATACTGTACACAATCTCTCTCTCTCCCCCCTTTCTCTCTCTTTTCCCACTCTTTCTTCCCACTTTCTCGCTCTCTCTCCTTCTCTCTTCCCCATCTCTCTATCTTTCTCCCTCTCTCTCTCCCCCCTCGCTCTCTCTCTATCTTCCTCTCTCCCTCCTCTCTCTCTTTTCCATCCTCTCTCTCTCCTCCCTCTCTTTCCCCTCTTCCCTCTCTCTCTTTCTCTCTCGCCTTTCTCTTCCCCCTCTCTTTCTTCCCCCTCTCTTTCTCTCCCCCTCTCTCCCCTCTCACTTACTCTCTCTCTCTCCCCCCTCTCTCTCTCTCTCTCTCCATTCCTCTCTCTATTTATCCCCCCTTTATCTCTCTCTTTCTTGCCTTTTTCACCCCCTTTCTCTGTTTCTCTCTTCCTCTGTTCTCTCTCTCTCTCTGTTTTCTCTCTCTCTCTCTCTCTCTGTTTTCTCTCTCTCTCTCTTTCTCTCCCCCTCTCTATCTCACTTCCCTCCTCTCCCTCTTTCTCCCCCTTTATCTCTCTTTTCCCCCTCTCTCCGTTTCTCTTTCTCATGTTCTCTCTCTCTGTTCTCTCTCTCTCTCTCTCTCTCTGTCTTCCCTCCTCTTTCTCTCTTTCTTGTTCTCTCTCTCTTTCTCTCCCTTCATCTCTCTCTTTCTCGCTTTTTCTCCCCCCTCTCTATGTTTCTCTCTCTCTTCCCCCCTCTCTTTCTCCTCCCTCTCTTTCTCTCCCCCTCCTCTTCCCTCTCTCTCACTTTCTCTCTCTCTTTCCTCCCATCCCTCTGGCCTCTCTTTCTCTCCTTTTTCCCTCTCTTTCTTCCCCCTCTCACTTACTCTCTCTCTCTCTTTCTCCCCCCTCTTTCTTTTCCTTCCTCTCTCTATTTCTCTCCTTCCTCTCTCTCTCTTTCTCTGTTCCTTCTCTCTGTTCTCTCTCTCTCTCCCCCTCTCTCTCTTCCCTCCTCTCTCCCTTTATCTCGCTCTTTTCCTCTTTCTGTTTCTCTCTCTCTCTCTGTTCTCTCGCTCTCTCTCTCTTCCCTCCTCTCTCTCTTTCTTGTTCTCTCTCTCTCTTTCTCTCCCTTCATCTCTCTCTTTCTCGCACTTTCTCCTCTCTCTCTCTCTGTTTCTCTCTCTCTCTCTATGTTTTTTTATCTCTCTCCTCCAATCTCTCCCCCACTTTCTCTCTCCCTTCCCCTCTCCCCCTCTCCCTCTCCCCCTCTCCCTCTCTCTCTCCCCCCTCTCCCCTCTCTCTCTCCCCCCTCTCTCTCCCCCTCTCATACTATATAAACTTGTAATTTTATTTAAATTTTATATGATAAAATGTGTATATATTATCTATCTATCTATCTATCTATCTATCTATCTATCTATCTATCTATCTATCTATCTATCTCTGATCCTCATTTTTCATTCTAAATATTGTGGCCTTAGCCAAAACATTTTCTTTCTTTCAGTTTTGGATAGACATTTTGTAGTGTAAATGCTTTGCTCTAGTTTGTATTGAAGTCTGTGACCCCCACTGGGGAGATGACACCTCACTTCCTGTCCCTGAGACAACAGAACAAGGAATAATGGGAGTGGTTATCACAGGGACAGGCAACCACACAATAATATTATCCCAACAAAGATTCTTACCTTTCCCCCTGTAGTTATTTGTTGCAGTTTGTAGTTGGAGGTAGAGTTCTCCTTTAACCGCTTCCCGACCGCCAGCAATACATTTACAGCAGGTGGGCACTGGGCAGCACAGGCAGGCTGGATCATGTACCTGTACGTCAACCAGCCTGTTCCGGGTTAGGGATGAGCAGCACTCCACTCCTGTGATCGGTGGGCACAGCAGATTAAAGTCACCAGTAGGTGGGTACGGGTATCATGTGATCGCAATGATTGGTCATAGGGATCACATGATAACAATGTAAACAAACTATCATAAATGGATTTTCATTCATAAACAGCTTGCTTACGGTTGTGCTCTGTGATTGGTCCAAAGCAATCACATGGTACTTGGCTGCCTGCACCATGTGATTAGCTGTAACCAATAACAGATCACAACCATAAGAAAGCTGTTCATGAATGTTAACCCATTCATGACAGATAAAACTATTACTTATACAGCTAAAACCTATTACTTATCCCTGTATAAGCATTAACAGTGTAAAAAAAAATCCTGATCACCCCCCCCAGAGTAGTACAGTATCACTATGGTGATCCTGAACTACTCTGATTTATTTATTTCATTTCAGGTACTTATATAGCGCCGTCAATTTACACAGCACTTTACATATACATTCACATCAGTCCCTGCCCACAAGGAGCTTACAATCTAATGTCCCTAACTCACATTCATACATACAGATACTAGAGACAATTTAGACAGGAGTCAATTAACCTCCTGATGACAGGATGTACAAAAAAAAATATATAAAAAAGTAAAACAAATATTAAAAATATTTAATAAAAAATTATTTTATATATATTTTTTTTTTTACATACGGTCACCAGTCAGTGTGATCACCCTGATCCCAGCTATACCAGTCATATGATGAACCTGTGCTGCACTAGTGGCAGTATGTGAAAAGAAAATATGAAGGAATAAAAAAAAGAAAATATTAATTTCTTCATTTTCCAAAAATATTGTTACAAAAAAAAACTTCAAAAAGCTTGACCTGCCTCTTACTAAATACCTTGGACTGTCTACTTTCCAAAAAGGGGTCATTTGGGGGGTATTTGTACTGTACTAACATTTTAAGGGCCTCAAGAAATGAGAAAATACTGTCAGTACATCAGGTGTGATCAATTTTCAAATACCGTATATACTCAAGTATAAGCCGAGTTTTTCAGCACATTTCTTTGTGCTGAAAATGCCCCCCCCCCCCCCTCGGCTTATACTCGAGTCACCTTTTTGCGCCTGATCTCCCAGACTTTGGGAAGCCGGTGCCGGTCGGCCGTAGATGCTCTGGACCCCAAACTTGGCACACATGTAGCCCCACTCTTCCTCTACAAGTGTGCAAAGTTTGTTGTCCGGAGGACCTACAGCCGGGGAGCACCCATTTTTCAAAGCCGGTCACCCCTTCCGTAGACTCCCATGTTAAACTGTATTTTCTCCGGTGATTTTGGGGATCCTGTACTTAGCACACATGTAGCTCAATTTCTCCTCTATACAGTAAGTGTGCAAAGTTTTTTGTCTGGGGGACCTACGGCCGGGGAGCACCCATTTTTCAAAGCCGGGCACCCCTTCCATAGACTCCCATGTTAAACGTCAGTCTAGTCATGGACACAGTGAGGCATGGGCACAGTGAGGCATGGGCACAGTGAGGCATGCACATGGACACAGTGAGGCAAAGTGAGGCACAGTGAGGCATGCAGATGGACACCCTAGGCTTATACTCGAGTCAATACGTTTTCCCAGTTTTTTGTGGTAAAATGAGGTGATTAATTTTTTGATCGATCAAAATTGTTTTGATCGGTACTTACCTCTCCACCGGCTTCTGGGTCTTCAGGGAGTTCTGTCGGAGATCCGGTGACGTCACGGACACCGGCGGGGCTTGCCGTGTCCATCTGAAGGGCTCCTTTGCTGTGCCTTCATATCTGCATTCCGGCGGGACCTTACTATCTGCCACACGCAAGGCCTGTTACACTTCCCTATATCACTTCCCTCTATCAACCTGGGATTCTACAGCCATCCACTGGGATTTTTGATAGTTCCCTTCACGGGACATCTACATGCCGACGGACTGATGTTAGCCCCTCCTCATCTGGATTCAGCAGTGGTATCGTTGTACAAATTTTTATACCAGTATCATACTTAGCTACATGTTTTTATGACTGCTTTTGCTACAGTTTGGTATTACTCGCACCATTTTTACAGTTTATGTAGCTACATCGATTTTATCTCCAGTGCAATATTTATTTTGTTACCTACTTGAAGACTATAAAAGTTTTAATGCTATTCCCATCGAGCGCTGCCTTTGTGTGTTTTTTGTATCCATTTTTCCAGTGGTTGGTAGCTGCACTGGGAATCGGCCTGCAAGGAGATCAGCTAAAAGTAGTTGGATCTGTATGTGCGTTATAATTAGTCGAATTTAGTCGATTAATCGATTTAAAAAAAAAACGATTAATCGAACACAAAAATGTTAATCAGTAACAGCCCTAATATATATATATATATATTGTGAGGGGGTTAACTCGGTAGCGGGTGTGTGTGACCCCCTGGTTGGGCTCCCCACACAAAAACAGGGCCAGCAGATGGAGGTTGTGGTTTTCAAAATCAAAAGGTGCGGTTTATTTCTCTATGTACAGTGACAAAAACACAGCAAAGCCAAAAAGAAACATAAACAAAATAAATCCTGGTCAGTTTGACCTCTGACTAAACATGCAGGTTTCCTAAACTAACAACTGGGATCAGCCTGGTGCTGTCCTAGTCCCTAAGTCCCTGGTTTAGTAAAAGTCCAAACAAATAGCCACACAGGCTTTGCCTCACCGCACAGGGGTTCACTCTCCCTAGACAGTCCACACAGGTCTGGTTCCAGGCATGAGCAAACACCTAATGAATCTGGGAGTTTTTATAGAGGCCTTTAAATGAGCTGACAAGCTTCAGCTGGTCTCATCAACTCCCTGCCTGCACGACGCCCAGCCCTCTCCCTAGAGGTATGAGTCATCCATGAGCCCACTAGCCTCAGCTGGGCTTCATCAACTCCCTAGTTGTATAAGTCGGCATAAAGCCTGAATCTGGGAGAAATATATCTACCCCCCTGGATGCAACCAGGTGACTTTACCTTCCTGCTGTCACATACCCCCCCCTCTTGTTTTAACCTTGGGGTTGGAACACCAGCAATCAGGCATTCATGTACTCGAGACAAAGCATCCACATTCCCCATTTGAACGCCAGGGCGATGCTTTACTGTGAAGTTGAATTCCTGGAGGGCCAGGAACCACCTATTCACTCTTCTATTTGTTTCCTTGTTTTGAGCCATCCACTTTAACGGAGCGTGATCCGTAACCAAGTCAAAGTGCCTACCTAGCAGGTAGTACCGAAGGGAATCTAGAGCCCACTTCACCGCTAAACACTCCTTTTCAACGGTGGCGTAATTTACCTCATGGGACTTCAACTTCCTGCTGAGGTAAATGACTGGGTGCTCTTCCCCGTTCCAGACCTGGGACAATACTGCTCCTAACCCCACATCTGACGCATCACTTTGTACGACAAAGTCTTTAGAGAAGTCGGGTGAGTACAACACTGGCTGGCTACATAAGGCTTGTTTCAAGAATTGGAATGCTGCCTCAGCCTCGGGGGTCCATTTAATCATGACCGACCCTTTCCCTTTCGTCAGGTTGGTTAGGGGCACAGCCTTAGAAGCAAAGTGGGGAATGAAGCGCCGATAATAACCCGCGATTCCCAGAAAGGCCCGTACCTGCTTCTTGCTGTTGGGACGTGGCCAACTCTGGATGGCCTCGACTTTGTTGAGTTGGGGTTTTATCACTCCCCTGCCAATGGTGTACCCAAGATATTTGGCCTCCTCCTGCCCAATGGTACACTTCTTGGGGTTAGCCGTAAACCCCGCTTCCCGGATAGAGTCTAGGACTGCTTGCACTTTTGGCAGATGTGAGGCCCAATCTGTGCTATGGACAATTACGTCATCCAGGTAAGCCGCAGCATACTTCCGATGGGGCCTCAGTATCTGGTCCATTTTCCGCTGGAATGTGGCCGGCGCATTCTGTAACCCGAACGGCATTCTCTTATATTGGAACGCCCCGTCTGGGGTTACAAATGCGGTTTTCTCTTTGGCCGACTTGGCCAGGGGAATTTGCCAATACCCTTTTGTGAGGTCAAGAGTCGTCATGTATCGGGCTGTTCCCAGCCGGTCGATCAACTCATCTATACGTGGCATGGGGTAGGTGTCAAATTTTGTAACTTTGTTCAACTGACGAAAATCGTTACAAAATCGCCAGCTCCCATCCGGTTTAGGCACCAACACAATGGGACTAGACCAATCACTTTGGGACTCCTCTATCACCCCTAAGTTCAGCATTTTCTGTACTTCCTCCCGTATTGCCTCCCGTCGGGCCTCTGGGATCCGATAGGGTTTTAACTTCACCCTTTCACCGGGCGGGGTAATAATATCATGCTCTACCCCAGATGTTTGTCCCGGCAGCTCAGAGAACACCTCCTTGTTGCGAAGCACAAACTCCTTAACCTCCTGTTGTTGGGGTTGTGACAAGGTGGCTGCTATTCCAACCTCCGGAATCACGCAACCAGTTTGAGCTGGTGACCAAGTTTCTGCGACTAGGGACTCTCTATCCCTCCAGGCTTTCAACAGATTAACGTGATATATCTGTTCGGGCTTTCGCCTTCCTGGTTGTCTGACCTTGTAATTCACTTCGCTCACTTTTTCCATTATCTCGTAGGGGCCTTGCCATTTGGCAAGGAATTTACTTTCAACCGTAGGGACAAGTACCAATATCCTATCCCCCGGGGAAAAGGTACGGGTCTTGGCTCCACGGTTGTACACTCTCTGCTGTGCCAACTGCGCTTGGGCCAAATGTTCCTTCACGATGGGCATTACCTGTGCAATTCGATCTTGCATCAGGGCGACATGCTCAATCACACTCCTGTGGGGAGAACTCTCACTTTCCCAAGTTTCCTTGGCAATATCCAACAGCCCTCTTGGGTGTCTCCCATACAGTAACTCAAAGGGGGAGAATCCCGTAGAGGATTGGGGCACCTCCCTAATAGCAAACATCAAATAAGGAAGTAGACAGTCCCAATCCTTTCCATCTCTATCCACCACTTTCTTCAACATTTGTTTTAGGGTTTTGTTGAATCTTTCAACCAGCCCATCGGTTTGGGGGTGATACACAGATGTACGCAATTGCGTCACTTTGAGCAATTTACACAGCTCTTTCATAACTCGGGACATAAAGGGTGTACCTTGGTCCGTAAGCAGTTCTTTACAAATACCCACCCGGCTAAAAACAAGAGATAGCTCTTTGGCTATGGTTTTGGCCGAGGTATTTCTGAGAGGGATCGCTTCTGGATAACGGGTGGCATAGTCCATTATAACCAATATGTACTGGTGCCCTCTAGCGGACTTGATTATAGGACCTACCAAATCCATTGCGATTCTCTCAAACGGGACCTCAATGATGGGTAGAGGGACCAGCGGGCTACGGAAATGTGGCATCGGGGCCGACCTCTGACACACAGGGCAGGAGGAACAATAATTTTCTATGTCCTTCATCACCCCAGGCCAATAGAATCTCTGTAATACCCTCTCTCGGGTTTTCTCTGTCCCCAGATGACCTCCAAGAATGTGCCCATGGGCCAACTCCAACACCAACTTCCTGTAAGGTTTGGGCACCACAAGCTGCTCAACGGTTTCTTCTGCCCTTTTTGCCACCCGATACAGTAGGTCCTTCTCTACGCTGAAGTATGGGTAAGTGCAGGTATTATCTGGGTTCACTAACTCGCCATCTATTTCCACTACGTTTTCCCGTGCCTTTATTAGGGCGGGGTCTTTTAACTGTTCTGTGGCAAAATTTTCCCTGTGAACCTCCAGATCAGAAAACTCCACAGACGGTAGGTTTTCGTCTGAGGAGGTGGGCTCCTCTCCAGTTTCTTGAGTCTCCCCTGCCAATACTGACACGGGAAATTCTGGAGAGTCCTCACCACTCTCAGAGGAGTTCTGGCTATCACATTCCTGGTGCATAGGGGCACCAGTGGGGGGCTCAGGATCATCCCACAGTTCCCAGAACTTCGGAAAATCCCTTCCCACAATGGCATCATGCGGTAATTGAGATACTAACCCCACTGGATGAGAGAGGGTACCTTTGGGGGTCTCGAAACACACTGTAGTCACTGGATACTCTCGGGTGTCCCCATGCACACAAATAACAGCTACCTTGCTATTCCCAGAGACCTCTGTTTTAACTAATTCAGCCTTTATCAGGGTCACAAGGCTACCTGAATCCAGTAATACCACAACATTTCTACCATTAATACACATTTTGCATAAATGTTTCTCAGTTCCCCGAATGGCAGTGCATGCGACTGTCGCACACAGCGACTGACGTCTGTCCATCAGAAAGTCACATTGCATGGGTTCCTCCACAACCGGGCAATTTGCTGCAATATGTCCCGCTTGCCGGCAGCGGTAGCAAACAATCCATTTGGCTGCCTCTTGAGCCCCTGACTTCCCAGGCTGTTCTCGCCAAACTTTGGGTAGAGCTCCCACCCTCTCACTCTCTCCACCCTCACCCCTTGGAATCCTCTTATCCGCCCCTGGGGATGGTCTGGTCTTAGGGTGGAAAGTCCGAGAGTCTCTGGAAGAGGCCGTCAGGTTCTCTGTAGCCAAGTATTTCTCTACACGATCCACAAGACCACTGGCCGTCTCTGGGTCTCCATGGCTTACCCACTTTTGGATGGCAGTAGGAAGAGCTCTCAAAAACCGATCCATTACAACACGTTCCACAATCTCTGGTGCGGACAAAGTCTCTGGCTGTAGCCACTTCCTGCTCAGGTGAATGAGATCATACATTTGAGACCTGGGGGGTTTTCCAAGCTGGAAAGTCCAGTTATGCACACGCTGAGCCCGGACAGCCAGGGTGACACCCAGCCTTGCCAATATTTCAGCTTTTAGCATCACATAGTCTTTTGCTTGGTCAGGCTCTAGGTCATAGTAAGCCTTCTGCGATTCACCAGTTAACAGAGGAGCCACCAGTCCAGCCCACTGCTCCTCAGGCCACTTTTCTCTTTCAGCAGTCCTTTCAAATGTGGTCAAAAATGCCTCTGGATCATCCTCTCCAGTCATTTTTGTCAATAAACGACTCACCCCAAAGGACGCGGTATTAGTGGGACGGCTTTCCTCACTGGTCTGCGGACGTTGCTGCATTACTGCTTCCATTTGTTGTAGTCTCTGCTCTTGCTTCTGTAACAGGTCTATGAAGCGGGCCTCAGATTGCTGCTGGGCTTGTTGATGAGCTTGCTGCTGGGCTGCAAGGCTCCTTTGCAAACCTGCATTTGTCTGCTGTTGATTGGCATTTGCTAGAGCCAGCTGTTTCAATATCTCCTCCATGCTGGCTTAAAAAAAACTGCCCGCATTCTCCACCAACTGTGAGGGGGTTAACTCGGTAGCGGGTGTGTGTGACCCCCTGGTTGGGCTCCCCACACAAAAACAGGGCCAGCAGACGGAGGTTGTGGTTTTCAAAATCAAAAGGTGCGGTTTATTTCTCTATGTACAGTGACAAAAACACAGCAAAGCCAAAAAGAAACATAAACAAAATAAATCCTGGTCAGTTTGACCTCTGACTAAACATGCAGGTTTCCTAAACTAACAACTGGGATCAGCCTGGTGCTGTCCTAGTCCCTAAGTCCCTGGTTTAGTAAAAGTCCAAACAAATAGCCACACAGGCTTTGCCTCACCGCACAGGGGTTCACTCTCCCTAGACAGTCCACACAGGTCTGGTTCCAGGCATGAGCAAACACCTAATGAATCTGGGAGTTTTTATAGAGGCCTTTAAATGAGCTGACAAGCTTCAGCTGGTCTCATCAACTCCCTGCCTGCACGACGCCCAGCCCTCTCCCTAGAGGTATGAGTCATCCATGAGCCCACTAGCCTCAGCTGGGCTTCATCAACTCCCTAGTTGTATAAGTCGGCATAAAGCCTGAATCTGGGAGAAATATATCTACCCCCCTGGATGCAACCAGGTGACTTTACCTTCCTGCTGTCACAATATATATATACACTGTATATATATATATATCCCATAGTTTGTAGACTCTATCTTTTACACAAACCAAATAACACTTTTTGGGATTTTTTCTTTACCAAGACATGTAGCGGAGTAAATTTTGGCCTAGATTTATGAAGAAATTAGATTTTATTGCACTTTTTTTTTTAACAGAAAGTAGAAAATAGTGTTTTTTATTTTTCAAAATTTTCGGTCTTTTTTGTTTTTATAATAAAAAATAAAGACATCCAGTGAAGATCAAATACCACCAAAAGAAAGCTCTATTTCTGGGAACAAAATGATATAAATTTAATTTGGGTACAGTGCAGCATGACCGCGCAATTACCAGTTAAAATAGCACAGTGCTGAATAGCAAAGAATGCCCTGGTCAGGAAGGGTGTAAAACCTTCCGGAGGTCAAGTGGTTAAAGGTGAGGACTCTGTGTTGTTTTCAGCCTGCGTTTATTATGCATATAACCAGCGTGTTCATGTTTGGGCTCTGACAGACATCTTCTACACATGTGGTTGAGATAACATTTAAATAATAATAATAAAAAAAAATGCTGATTCGGCCTTGGTGAGCTGCGATACATGGCAAGCCGTATTTTCCATGGCCCTCAGCTGCTTTTCATCATGAAATCAGATGCAGGTTTTATGAAAAGCTGGAAAACGGTTTCACTGTTTTTTTTTTTTCCCCTGTAGGTCATGTGATCATCTTGGTGTTTTGTGTACATTAATTATTCCGATTTTTATGTGTTAAAATGGAAGATAAAGAGGAGATCCTAATAGAAAACATTTGATTGTAAGATACAAAAGTATACATAGTATATAATAAACAGGGATCTGTATTTAAATTGGTATTAAACCCCCAAAAAACTAAAAACAAACAAAAAAAAAAAAATATATATATATACACAGTGAAGGAAAAAAGTATTTGATCCCCTGCTGATTTGGTACATTTGCCCTCTGACAAAGAAATGATCAGTCTATAATTTTATTGGTCGGTTTATTATAACAGTGAGAGACAGAAAAACAACAAAAATATCCAGAAAAACGCATTTCAAAAAAGTTATAAATTGATTTGCATTTTAATGAGTGAAATAAGTATTTGATCCCCAGCCAGCAAGATTTCTGTCTCCCAGGTGTCTTCTATACAGGGAACGAGCTGAGATTAATAAAAAGAGAAAAACTGCGCAGTTTTTCTCTTTTTATTTGCTTTTGGTGCTGTCACACTATTACTGCTGCCTATATTTAGTTTAGTAACTTCTAATGCTAGTGCAGTTTTTCACTCTTTACAAGCTGAGATTAGGAGCACTCTTTTAAGCCCGGGTTCACATTGCTACGGGTTAGAAATTGTGCAGCTTCAACCCAGCAATGCAGTCCGACTTCGGGGGGCGATTTGACAGAGATCTGGGCGGTTTCCTGCACAGATGTCTATTGAAATCGCAACCCGAAGTCGCCAAAGGAGGAACTACTTTTGGGAATCGGTTGGTGCTATTGCTGGCAATATCGCATGCCAAATCGGACCAATGTGAACCTAGGCTTAAAGGGAGTGCTCCTAATCTCAGCTTGTTACCTGTATAAAAGACACCTGTCCACAGAAGCAACCAATCAGATTTCAATCTCTCCAACATGGCCAAGACCAAAGAGCTGTCCATGGGACTAGAGACCAAATTCAATTTTATCTTAAACTTTAAATATATTAAATATAATAAAACAAATAATCTTAAACTGTGGTATGATTGGCCGCGGCCCTTTTATTACTGGTATGGCGATACACAACCAATAAAAACCAATGTTTATTTATTTGACGATATAATACTTTCTAACCTTATATAAATTAACATACGAAAGGTTCAGCTTTAAAAACTCGAACCTACCAACTTATACCAACCAACTACTATCCCTTTCAAAAGAAAGGATATTCAAAATGGGGAAGGACCGCGACAAGGGGAGGGAGGGAGGGAGGGATGCTTTTTCTTCTGCTGCAGCCGTTGTTCTGCTAAAAACCGTTGGTCTGATGTCTTTTATAACCTCTTCTTTTTTCTTATAGGTTCGTTGAATCACCTGACCAACTGTAGAATCTTCTGGAAGTTATATGTCAGCTGACAGGTAAGTGACCAATAATAACTGTATTTTATTTTTTAAATTTACAGTGCAGTACCCTATTGATTTGTTCCTATTCTCATAGGTAGGGGGAGCTATTGCGTTCCCCCTACTGCCCAAGGACGTCGGGGACAAGACTGTAGATCTACACAAGGCTGGAATGGGCTACAAGACCATCGCCAAGCAGCTTGGTGAGAAGGTGACAGTTGGTGCGATTATTCACAAATGGAAGATCTCACCTCGGGGAGTTCCAATGATCATGAGAACGGTGAGGAATCCGCCCAGAACTACACGGGAGAATCTTGTCAATGATTTCAAGGCAGCCGGGACCATCGTCACCAAGAAAACAATTGGTAACACACTACACCATGAAGGACTGAAATCCTGCAGCCCCCGCAAGGTCCCCCTGCTCAAGAAATCACATGTACAGCCAGTCTGAAGTTTGCTAATGAACATCTGAATGATTCAGAGGAGAACTGGGGGAAAAGTGTTGTGGTCGGATGAGACCAAAATCAAGCTCTTTGGCATCAACTTAACTCACCGTGTTTGGAGGAGGAGGAATTCTACCTATGACCCCAAAAACACCATCCCCCACCGTCATCCATGGAGGGGGAAATATTATGCTTTGGAGGTGTTTTTCTGCTAAGAGGGCAGGACAACTTCACTTCATCAATGGGACGATGGACAGGGCCATGTACCATCAAATATTGGGTGAGAACCTCCTTCCCTCAGCCAGGGCATTGAAAATGGGTCGTGGATGGAAATTCCAGCATGACAATGACCCAAAACACACGGCCAAGGCAACAAAGGAGTGGCTGAAGAAGAAGCTCATTAAGGTCCTGGAGTGGCCTAGCCAGTCTCCAGACTATAATCCCATAGAAAATATGTGGAGGGAGCTGAAGGTTCGAGTTGCCAAACATCAGCCTCGAAACCTTAATGACTTGGAGAGGATCTGCAAAGAGGAATGGGACAAAATCCCTCCTGAGATGTGTGCAAACCTGGTGGCCGACTACAAGCATTGTCTGACCTCTGTGATTGCCAACAAGGGTTTTGTCACCAAATACCAAGTCATGTTTTGTGAAGGGGTCAAATACTTATTTCACTCATTAAAATGCAAATCAATTTATAACTTTTTTTTAAATGCGTTTTTCTGGATAATTTTGTTGTTATTTTGTCTCTCACTGATCATTTCTTTGTCAGAGGGCAAACGTACAAAATCAGCAGGGGATCAAATACTTTTTCCCCTCACTGTATATACGATATTACCAAAAGTATTGGGACACCTGCCTTTACACACACATGAACTTTAAGGCATCCCAGTCTTAGTCTGGAGGGTTCAATATTGAGTTGGCCCACCATTTGCAGCTATAACAGCTTCATCTCTTCTGGGAAGGCCCTCCACAAGGTTTAGGAGGGTGTCTATGGGAATGTTTGACCATTCTTCCAGAAGCACATTTGTGAGGTCAGGCACTGATGTTGGATGAGAAGGCCTATCTCGCAGTCTCCACTCTAATTCATCACAAAGGTCTTCTATAGGGTTGAGGTGAGAAATCTATGCAGGCCAGTCAAGTTCCTCCACCCCAAACTCGCTCATTCATGTCTTTATGGACCTTGCTTTGTGCACGGGTCCGAATAATTTTATGGAGGGGGGATTATAGCGTGGGGTTGTTTTTTAGGGGTTGGGCTTGGCCCCTTAGTTCCAGTGAAGGAAACTCTTAAGGCGTCAGCATACCAAGATATTTTGGACAATTTCATGCTCCCAACTTTGTGGGAATAGTTTGGGGATGGCCCCTTCCTGTTCCAACATGACTGCACACCAGTGCACAAAGCAAGGTCCATAAAGACATGGATGAGCGGGTTTGGGGTGAAGGGAGTTCAGTGGGCATCGGCATCAAACAGCGGGCAGCGGCTCCTGTGTCCTTTCCTCTATCACAGAAGCTGTGCTTCTCTTCCCCTCCTCCTAGACGTCCAATAGGATCGCCTGTCCTTTCAGCCAATCGGGTGACAGGTCTCAAGACCCTCTTCCTGATTGGCCAGGAGGAGGATCAGTGTTACAATAGCGAATATTTATTGGCTTCTGTAACACACCTGAATGGGCTCTGTTCCCATTCTCTGCATCCCAAGCCCACCCTATTTTGAAGCATATTTGAGCCTCTGGCTCTGATCAGGTGCTTCAAAAAAACACCTACCATGGATAGGGGGGGGGGGTCGGGGGCGGCGCCCATGCACCCTTAATGAATAGGCTGTCAAAACTTCTGTCTTTTCAAAATAGTCCGTCTTTTTTTGTTTATAGCGCAAAAAATTAAAACTGTAGAGGTGATCAAATACCACCAAAAGAAAGCTCTATTTGTAGGATAAAAAGGATGTCAATTTTGTTTGGGTACAGCTTTGCACGACCACGCAATTGTCAGTTAAGGCGGTGCAGCGCCGTATCGCAAAAAATGGCCCGGTCAGGAAGGGGGTTGAACAACAATATCGCTAAAACCTTTATGAGATAGTCTTCAAACTATGAGACATTTATCTTATGTTGTAAGCTTCAGTTACTCTCTTTATTACCAAAACACAATGCAGTCATTTAGGCAACGCTGTATCCTGGCCTAGGCCAACAAGGCCCAGACCTAGGGCAGCACTTTGCAGGGGGGCAGCACGCAAAGAGTCCCCGCCGGCTTGTGCTACACTGTTAGTGTAACGCAAGCTGCTTCTAATTTTGACTGTCCTACCAGCCTGGACCACAAACCTTCCTCACTGAGCTATATGTTTTCTGCTGCATCATTGGCATGGTTATATCTTCTTAGTCCTCTCCATAAAATGATCAGAAATTTGTGCTTAAAGTAGAACTATTGGCAACACTTTTTTTTTTCATTTTGGATAGAGTAAGGGAGGGTTATAGCCTCTGTCAGTTTATTTTTTACCATCCCTGTCCCATTGCAGAGATTTCCTTTCACTTCCTGCCCCATAGCCAAACAGGAAGAGAGAGGAAATCTATGCAAATTAAGGGAATCCATTATCCCCCCCCCCCCTCCCAGGCCCTAAGAACTAGTGTCCCCACGGGAAAATTTCAGGGTGGGTCTTAAATAGAAAGGGGTGTGGCCTTGACAATAAGGGGTGGGTCATATTTAAATTAGGGGGTGCACGAGTTTAGTCAGGCCTAGGGCAGCACAAAACCTAAATACACCACTGCATTTAGGGGAAATGTAACTCCCACTACTGGTCACTTGTGAAAAACAGGTAAGAAAAGGGGTAAAAGGGGGAAGAGTGGAGAAAAGTGTAGCGGGGTCTCCTTTAAGGCCCCGGAACTACATTACCCAGAATCCCATCCGGCCTCAGGGTGAAAGTTTCCACCGCAGAGACTCATGGGAGGGGCTATTTGAGGAAGAGGGGAGGCGGAGCTCGGCCTCTTTTGGACACCGCGCTGCAAGCAACCAGTCTTCCTGTGCGGATCTGCTGCAGTGCAAGGCCCGAAGCCTGGGGCCTTGCGTGATTTCCGAAGAGCCTTCCACCCCACTGCGGAGCCTGGGTGGATCCTGTCTCGTCGAGTGAGGACATCAGTTGGATCGGGGACCCGATCGTTGCAGACGCTGTGTGCGGATACACAGCCGGTGGAAGTCCCGGACTGGGATCGCGTCCGGAGTGGTGAGCGGGCACCTGCCCAGACCAATAGACTGTGTCGTGTTCAGGCCTATAGAACTGCATTGGCCCACAGTTCGTTTATCTGCTGTTCCACGGGGGGACCGGTAGCAGGACAGAGTTGAAGTGTCCCCCCAGTATAGTATTCCAAGTTACTGCCTGTTGTGGATTACAAATTAGACTTTCATCAAGTGCACCACCGAAAGCTGGCATGCAAAGAAATCCTTATAGGTAGTGACTGAGATTTACTCCATATCAGGCCTGACTCGGGTGGGGAGATAGTACATACCTCCCAACTGGCACGCATTCTGCGGGTTTTACCCGCAGAGGCTCCTCCTTCCCGCAGTCCCGCGAGACTGTCATGTTTCCCGCACAGCAGGAAACATGGACAGATGAAGAGGAGCAGCAGCAGGTAAGAACGTAGTATATTGTTTAGTGCGCCATAGGGCGCGCACACCATAATAGCTACGCGTGGTGTAGTACCGCGCAGCGCCATTATAGTGTGCTGAATTGATGCCAGTTGCATGTGTGATGTTATACCTATGCTATTTACTATAAGAGTAAAACCGTTATAATCAATCTCTCGCCTTAGTGTGTTGTCTTACTGCTTAGAGATTAATTCATGCAATACAATTGAATGTGGTATAAGTATATCCCTAGACTAACTGTGCCAGCGGGGGGTCGAGTAAGATTGCTGGGGGTTGGTGGTGCTGCACACAGGGCCCGAAAAAATCAATCCAGCGGCTCTCTTAACTGGGGGTAGCGCTACAAAAGGAGAAAAAGAGTGAGATAAGTAGAGAAGAAAAGAAGGTGAATCTGTCCGGGGATCTACTACCCAGCCAATCCTGAAGTCAGCGCCTAATGTCTGGGACCTACATATAGACAAGCCAAGGAGACCATATTTTGTTGAAGAGGCGTTGTTCACCTCCCAAGACACTAACCAATTTATCATTTAGCATTATACACGTGAGGTTACGCTTCATTAAGGCTATCTCTATAACTGGGCTTTTCCAGGAGGTCGCAATGGCAATTTTGGCCGCCAGGAACATGAAATATATTAACCACTTCAGCCCCGGACCATTTGGCTGGTCAAAGACCAGGCCGCTTTTTGTGATTCGGCACTGTGTCGCTTTAACTGACAATTGCGCGGTCGTGCGACGTGGCTCCCTAACAAAATTGGCGTCCTTTTTTCCCCACAAATAGAGGTTTCTATTGGTGGTATTTGATAACCTTTGCGATTTTTATTTTTTGCGCTACAAACAAAAATACAGCGACAATTTTGAAAAAAAATGCAATATTTTTTACTTTTTGCTATAATAAATATCCCCAAAAAATCTATAAAAAAAGTTTTTTTTCCTCAGTTTAGTCCGATACGTATTCTTCTACATATTTTTGGTACAAAAAAAAATTGCAATAAGCGTTTATTGATTGGTTTGCGCAAAAGTTATAGCGTCTACAAAATAGGGGGTCGTTTTATGGCATTTTTATTAATATTTTTTTTTTTACTAGTAATGGCGGCGATCAGTGATTTTTATCATGACTGCGACATTATGGCGGACATATCGGACACTTTTGACACCATTTTGGGACCATTGTCATTTTTACAGTGATCATTGCTATAAATATGCACTGATTACTGTAAAAATTACACTGGCATTGAAGGGGTTAACCTGTAGGGGGCGCTGAAGGGGTTAAGTGTGACCTAGGGAGTGCTTGTAACTGTTAGGGGGGCGTGGCTTGGCGTGTTACGTCACTGATCGCTGTTCCCAGTGACAGGGAACAGACAATCACTGAGTGTCACTGGGAAGAACAGGCGAGATGTTTGTTTACACTTACCTCTCCCCGTTCTTCAGCTCTGTGACCCGATCGCGGGACACCAGCGGCGATCGGGTCCCGCGGGCGAAGTCACGGAGCTCCGGACCGGGTCGCGAGCATCTTAAAGGGGACGTACCTGTACGCCCTTATGCCCAGCCGTGCCATTCTGTCGACGTATATCGTCGTGCGGCGGTCCTTAAGTGGTTAAGGTCTGTGTGTGTCTCGGGACGTTGTTGACTGTTTTTTATTTTTTTCAGTAGGGCAATACTTGCACCTTTGATAATATTGACCGACGTAACTGAAAAAATAAAAGAGCCAATCAGCTACTAACTTCAGCTTGTTCAATTAACCACTTGCCGACCACCGCATGCTGATTTATGCCAGCAAAATGGCACTGGCAGGCGAATGGGCGTACCTGTACGTCCCTTTGAATTTGCCGCCTAGCGGGCGCGCGTGCGCGTGCCGCAGAGGCATGCCTTCGCGTCCCGCAAACCCGATGTTCACCAGCAGCCCAGAGAGGCAGAACAGGAAGATGCCTATGTAAACAAGGCATTTCCCTGTTCTGCCTAGCAATATGACAGGGATCTACTGCTCCCCGTCATCGGGAGCAGTGATCCCTGTCATGTTGTAGTGAGCCCATCCCCCCTACAGTTAGAACACATCCAGGGAACACATTTAACCCCTTGCGACTCAGTGCCGAATCGCAAAAAATGGCCCGGTCATTGAGCAGCCGATTCTTCCGGGGCTGAAGTGGTTAAAGCGGTTGTATACCCGCTGACTTTTTTTTTTTAAACCTGTAAAGGAAAAGGCATAATGAGCTAGTATGCACCGCATACTTGCTTATTATGAAATTCTTACCTTAGAACGAGGTGTCGGCGTCCCTCCCTGTCCAGTGCTGTGAGTGGCTGAAGCCGCAATGTCGTCACTCCCGCACATGCGAGCAGGAGACTTCTTTCCAGCAAGGTCCGGCGTCCGCCGGGCCTTCAGCCGAGAATCCCCTGTGCGCATGCGCCGCTGCAGTCAGCGGCGCAGTGCAAGGGGAATATCTCCTAAACCGTAAAGGTTTAGGAGATATTTTTTTACCTATGGGTAAGCCTTAGGCCCCTTTCACACTGGGGCGGGCAGGTGCGGTGGCGGTATAGCAGCGCGATTTTCAGCGCTGCTATACCGTCGTTCTTACCGCGGTATGCGGCCGCTAGGGTGGTTTGCGGGCGGTATTACCGCGGTGTCCCATTGATTTCAATGGGCAGCCGCGGTAAAGGAGCGGTGAACACACCGCTCCTTCACCGCTGTAAAGAAGCGGCTAGCAGGACTTTTGGAGCGGTCCTGCTAGAGCACCGCTTCAGTGTGAAAGCCTTCGGGCTTTCACATTGAAGGCTACAGGCACAAATTTTTCATGCAGTATAATGGCGCTAATATTAGCGCTAAACCGCATGGAAAACGCCCCAGTGTGAAAGGGGCCTTAATATAGGCTTAACTGTAGGTAAAAGTAAAAAAAAAAAACAGTATACAACCGCTTTAAGGCTATCTCTAAAACTGTGTTTTTCCAGGCGGTCGCAATGCCAATTTTGGCCACCAGGAACATGAAATATATTAAAGGGGTTGTAAAGGTTCATTGTTTATTTTCTAAATAGGTTCCTTTAAGCTAGTGCATTGTTGGTTCACTTACCTTTTCCTTCGATTTCTCTTCTAATTGTTTATTTTCTTTGTTTTCTTTGTCTGGATTTCTCACTTCCTGTTCCTCCTCAGTAAGCTGTTCTGGCTGACTAACCACAGCTCTGATGATGGTGTGAAGCTTACTGAGGAGAAACAGGAAGTGAGAAATTCAGACAAAGAAAAAAAACATTTAGAAGGGAAATAGAAGGAAAAGGTAAGTGAACCAACAATGCACTAGCTTAAAGGAACCTATTTAGAAAATAAAAAACTAACCTTTACAACCCCTTTAGAGCCCATTCACACAGGGGCGGCACGACTTGTCCCGCGACTGTGCCGGGCGATCCTAACACGACTTCAGAGGTGACTTCAAAAATGACTTCTGTATTGAAGTCAATGGAAGTCGCCCTGAAGTCGTCCCGAAGTAGTACAGGAACCTTTTTCTAAGTCAGAGCGACTCGAGTCGCTCCTATTAGAACGGTTCCATTGAACAGAGTGGGACGCGACTTGTCAGGCGGCTGAGTCACCTGACGAGTCGCCCCTGTGTGGGTCTTAATGTCTGTTTGTGTCTCGGGACGTTGTTGACTGTTTTTTTTTTCAGTAGGGCAAAACTTGCACCTTTGATAAGATTGATGGACGTAACTGAAAAAAAATAAAAGAGCCAATCAGCTACTAACTTCAGCTTGTTCAATTAAGGTTTGACAATAAATCCTGGAAGCTGATTGGTTTCTATGCAGAGCTGCACCAGATTTTGCACTCTCCAGTTTTAGTAAATAAATCAGTCTCAGAATGTGCATTGGCTATGATGTAATCCTGGATCCCCTCACTATGACATCATCAGGGTTAAATACTGCTTATCTTTCTGCCTTGAGAGGACACAATGCTCCTCTGTGTATTTCTTCCTTCCTAAATTTCCCATCTACCGCACAGCGTGTTAATGGTTCCCCCGGGGGCCCGAGCACCTGAAGGTCGATCTTCTCCTTTCGGCTGCCAAAACCAACATGACCATCCGTGGTTTCCCATTTTTCTTCTTCTCTTTGTTTTTCAAAGCAGTTTCTTTCACGTGCGTGTTTGACAACAAGAGCCCCGGACGATATTTTCATTTTGGAGCATGTTGCAATTGAATCCATTCTTCTTTGTGGTGTTTCTTAGAAAGAGTTGTGACCTTGGGATTGCAGCCAAACCTATGGGTTATGGGCTGTTTCTGCTCCGCTTTCTTTTTTTTTTTTTTTAGTCCTAATGGAAAGAATTATTCTAAAATTGCTTAGCATGTTTTAACTTAAAAAACGATTTCTCTGGTGCTTACACATGATTAATAACATACGGGAAGAAGACAAGCTTTCTTTTTTCTTTTTTTTTTTTGGAGGACCTAGCGTCTCGTGAAATTCTGCACCCCCCGTTATAAAAATATAAAAATAAATATTGCGCTAAAAAGGAAAAAAAGAAAAAAAAAGTTTCTATCTGCGGTTATTGACTGTTGATAATGGATTTGGGCTGGACATATGGATGATGATAGATAAATCACTTTGACGCACAGAAGGGAGGGCGGCCGATGACAAGATAATGCATCTCGTAAGGCCGACCGAGGAACCACACCAAGTTAGTCACAGACAAATGGCTTGAAATATTACACGGCGTCAACCTGCGGGCGGGTCTAGAGAGAATGCAAACTCCACATCATCTGTCCAGGAGGATCGAACCGTAGAAAAGCTGAACTCGGATTAATGCAGCTCCTTAATTATTAATATATTATTCACCACTTAAGGACCTCCTCCTGTAGATAATATACATCGGCAGAATGGCTCGTACAGGCACATCAACGTACCTGTACGTCCCCTTTAACTGCCCGACGTCGGGGTCGCGCGCTCGCGACCCTGCTGCCTTCCCCGTGAGTCGGACCACGGGTCCCGCGGACTCAATCGCCGCAGGGATCCCCGCGATCGTCTCACGGAGGGATGGAGCGGGGAGATGCCTGTGTAAACAAGCATCTCCCTGCTCTGCCTAGTGACAATGACACCGATCTCGGCTCCGTGTACTCGGAGCTGAGATCGGTGTCATGTGACACAGAGCCCAACCCCCCCCCTCAGTTAGTAACACTCATCAGGGCACGCTTAACCACTACAGCGCCACCTAGTGGTTAACCCCTTCACTGCCAGTGTCATTTTCACAGTAGCCAGTGCATTTTTATAGCACTGATCGCTGTGAAAATGACAATGGTCCCAAAAATGTGTCAAAAGTGTCCGATGTGTCCGCCATAATGTCGCAGTCACGAAAAAAAAAATCACTGATTGCCGCCATTACTAGTAAAAAAAAATTTTTTTTATAAAAATGCCATAAAACTACCCCCCTATTTTGTAAACGCTATAACTTTTGCGCAAACCAATCAATAAACGGCGATTGCGTTTTTTTTTTTACCAAAAACATGTAGAAGAATACGTATCGGACTAAACTGAGGAAAAAAATGTTCTTCTAATATATTTTTGGGGGATATTTATTACAGCAAAAAGTAAAAAATATTAAATTTTTTTCAAAATTGTCGCTCTATTTTTGTTTATAGCGCAAAAAATAAAAACTGCAGAGGTGATCAAATACCACCAAAAGAAAGCTCTATTTGTGGGAAAAAAAGGACACCAATTTTGTTTGGGAGCCACGTCGCACGACCGCGCAATTGTCAGTTAAAGCGACGCAGTGTATATTAAGTTTATAAATAAAGAGAGAGTATGGAAGATGGAGAGATTTTAGAAGGGAGAGGTCGGGGAAAGGAGGGGGGGGGAGGGAGGGGGGTTGGTGTGTACTAATAAACCGAAATGTAAAAGGTTACAATGTCGTGTTCACATGAAAAAATTAATAAAGAGATATAAAAAAAAAAAAAAGCGACGCAGTGCCGAATCGCAAAAAGGGGCCTGGTCTTTATGCTGCATATTGGTCCGGGGCTTAGGTGGTTAAAGCGGTGGTCCACCCGAATTTATTTTTTTAAAAGCCAGCAGCTACAAATACTGCAGCTGCTGACTTTTAAAAATGGACACGTTCCTGTCCAGCGCGCCTGCGATGTCGTGTCGGCAGACGAGGGTGAGCAATCGCTCGGTCCTCGGATGCTGCCGCCGCCATGCTTGGTGAGGGAATCAGAAAGTGAAGCCTTGCGGCTTCACTGCCTGGTTCCCTACTGCGCATGCGCCAGTAGCGCGGCGCGCCATCACTGGTCCCCGCCTCTTTCCTGGGAACAGTGTGTTTCCCAGGAGACAGCGGGGGGGGGGGGGGAGTGCCGTAGACTCCCATGGGAGTCTATGCTCCGGAAGTGGGTGCAAATACCTGTATCTGCACCCCCCTCCCCCCTGAAAGGTGCCAAATGTGGGGGGGATGGTTCCAAAAAGCGGAAGTTCCATTTTTGGGTGGAAATCCGCTTTAAATGTAATCAGTGGAAGAACTTGAATCTGAGTTGGTGTCCGTCTCTAAGGCATGGCTATCTAAGGCCTCATGCAACCTGAGCGTTAAAAACACAGCTTTTTACGGCATTTTACTTTTTTTTTCTGCCTCTAAGCGCCCCTCTGTATTAGCATGTGTGTCCTTCCACACTATAGGCATTTGCGGGCGCCTAACCACTTCCAGCCCAAGGCCGTCGTATGACGTCCTTGAATTTCGTTCTTAAAGGCGACAGGAGCGGACACCCCCCCCCCTCCCGCCGCCATCCGGTGCTTCTCCAGGCTCTCCCGTGTCATCGGGGACCCGGAGAAAGAATCGGCAGCCGCCGGATGACCACCATAGAGCTTTCCGATGACCGGATGGTCACCAGTCATTTCTATGACTGTCAGAGGCCTTGGCGCGACGTTATGACGTCACGTTCGGGCTGTGGATGTAAACAAAGCCGCGATCGCGGCTGGTAAGCATGAGATCAGTGAATTTTTTTTCTCGATCTCATGCTTTTCAGCCTGCAGGAGAGATGTGGGGTCTTATTGACCCCGCCTCTCTCCAGAAAGAGGACCTGTCACACACATTCCTATTACAAGGGATGTTTACATTCCTTGTAATAGGAATAAAAGTGTAAAAAAATCAAATGTAAAAGAAAGTTTAAAGATAAAAAAAATAAAGTAAAGTAAAATAAAAAATAAAAATTTAAAACGCCCCTGTCCCCGGTAGCTCGCGCTCAGAAGCGAACACACACGCAAGTCCCGCCCACATATGTAAACGCCGTTCAAACCACACATGTGAGGTATCGCCGCGTGCGTTGGAGCACGAGCAAAAATTATAGCACCTCCTCTGTAACTCTAAATATGTAACCTGTAAAAAAAATGTAAGCGTCGCCTATGGAGATTTTCAGGTACCGAAGTTTGGCGCCATTCCACGAATGTGCGCAATTTTAAAGCGTGACATGTTAGGTATCTATTTACTCGGCATAACATCATCTTTCACATTATTCAAAAAAATTGGGCTAACTTTACTGTTTTGTTATTTTTTAATTCATGAAACCTTTGAAAAATTGTTACGCAAATACCGTGCAAGATAAAAGTTGCAACGACCGCCATTTTATTCCCTAGGGTGTCTGCTAAAAAAACATATATAATGTTTGGGGGTTCTGAGTAATTTTCTAGCAAAAAAATTATGATTTTTACATGTAGGAGAGGAGGGCCAGAATAGGCCCGGTATGAAAGTGGTTAAAGGCAAAAATATATATATATATATATATATATATATCATTTGCGTTTTCAGGACAAAAGCATTTGGCCAGAAAAATGCTCTACAAGTCTAGATGCCGAATTTTGCTCTTGAGCATTCATTTGTCTCAGTGGGCAGAAAAAATTAATATTCCGGCAAATGAAATGAACACCAAAATGCTGGACGTGCCTGAATGCGTCTAAACACTGTGGAAAAAGGTGGCTTTATGTTGTTTAGAAGAGCTGGGCGAACGCTCAGTGTACAGGACGCCTTAATCTCAGGACTGGAAGCAAAGGAAAATAAAAATTATTTGGCAGGTAAAATGCACTAATGTTCCGTATGTATTAACAGCGGATCTTTGTTAGACATGTGCACTGCCAAAAATTGTGTTTGTTTTCGTTTCATTCATTATTGTTTTGTTTTGTTTTTTCCCGTTTTTCAGGTCATCCATTATGATCGAAATTCGTAAATTAAAAAATGTGTGAAGTCGTTATTTCATAAATTCGTAAAATTCGAAAATTCATCAATTTGAAAATCTGAAAATTCAAAAAACTGGAAATTCGTAAATTTGAAAATTCATAAATTCTTTATTTTAGAAATCTGTAAAATTCGAAAATTCATCAATTCAAAAATCTGGAAATTCAAAAATCTGGAAATTCGTAAATTTGAAAATTCATAAATTCTTTATTTCAGAAATTAGTAAAATTCGAAAATTCATCAATTTGAAAATCTGAAAATTTGTTAATTTAGAAAATTCCTAAATTCGTAAATTCCTAAATTCGTAAAATTCGAAAATTCATAAATTTGAAAATCGAAAAATTCCAAAATACTGAAATTTGAGAATTGGAAAATTCCAAAATCCGAAAATTAGAAAGAAAATCAGAAAATTCAAAAAAACGAAAATCCAAAAATACTAAATAATAAATAACTAATTTACTAACTAATAATAACTAACTAATCAATTATAGGTATTGGAATTTCCTTTCAAATTTGGCTGTTAAAGTGCGCATGCGCGGGGACTCGGAGAAGGACGTGTGCTGACCGAGCTCCCGGCACCCCGACCCACCAGAGCTAACGATAGCGCAGGCACTGAGGTCCGTGAGCCAGGACCGATCCCACACCAGCCCCGAAGTGGCGATGAACCGTAGGGCACAGGGGCAGCCGCGGAAAGGACACGATACGCAAACTACAGCCCAGAAGAGAGCAGGGCCTTCCCCTACAGCACAGCCGCGATCCAAGATGGCGCCGGGTAAGCCAGACACACGAGGCAGCACGGCAGCAGCCAGATCCGACGGCGCTACACAGAGAGGAGACAGGCAGCTAAATCTGGAGCCAACTAGGGATCCATTCTCCTCACAATCCTCGGGAGAGGTGGAGACCGGACAGCGGGGTGAGTCACTATCACATCCCCCATCCCCAGCCATATACGCTGATAGACATGACTCTCCAAACTCCCCTGCCTCCCCTGCCTCCTCCATGGATAGGAACATGGCAGACTTAGCAGAAGTCCTCATTAGCCAATCCAGCCAATCCAGCCAGGATATGCCAATTCCCCAGCTCTCACACTATTCCCCTGATGCTGTACTGTTGGGCAGATTCTCCACCATGCTGCAGCAGGAGCTCTCTAAGGCCTGCACATTAATCACCACTGACCTGAAAAAAGACATCCATAGCTTGGGAGAGCGTTTTGAGCTAATTGAAACCAAAGTGGATGGAGCCATCAAAAGGGTCAACCAGAACTCAGCCATGGTGACAGACCTCCAGGATAGATTAGAAGAGGCATTCACAAAAATTGAAGATTTGGAGAATCGTTCTCGTAGGTACAATGTCCGCGTGCGTGGCCTCCCTGAAACTCACACAGATCTAGAGGGGGCTGTAAAAGACCTGATGAAAACCCTTATCCCTGATATAGCCAACCACCACATGGAAGTTGATCGCGTTCACCGAGCACTGACAGCCCCAAGGGCCGACGGCCTACCACGAGACATTATTGTTAAGCCACATTACTACCGCATTAAGGATAAGATGATGCTTGCGGCTCGCAACAGGCCGGACCTGTCGCTATTTGGAACACCAATACAGCTCTTTACAGATTTGGCGCCATCAACGGTCCAGAAACGCAGAAACCTACGGCCATTACTCCAGCAACTTATGGCCAAACAGATTAAGTATCGATGGTCGTTCCCTTTTAAGTTATCATTCACTTACAACGGAAAGTCCCACTCCTTTTCCACGTTCCAAGCAGGCGAAGACCTACTGCTTAGTCTCGGCATCATTGCACGGGACTCTCCGACTCCGATTTCATCTCCCCCTTGTCTGGATCATCGTCCCCTCTCCCCGATATGGCAGGATCGCACACGCTCACAGGCCAGAAATGCTCGCCGGAATACCTGAGTATTATTGCTCTTCTCTCTTTTTGCTTTTTTGCCCCTTTTGGGAACTGTTAGTGCTTGATTGCACGGATATGGCCTGGGCCCATGGTGGACTATGGGCCTGATGGGGCCATCGTTACCGTTCACAGTTCACAGGTTACAAAGTCACGGGTTACAAAGTTACTGGAGTTCCTGGTTCTTCGGACTGGCTGCCAGCCGAATATTTTACAACCCCGACGGGCCCAACCTGGTCGAAGAAATTTTGCTTTTTGCTTTTTAGCAGTCTGGGGGCCTTAGTCGGACCGCAATGTGTTCCCCTGTTGGGCTGTGGCTCGGGGGCCGGAACGACCGATGGGGACCCTTCCGGCCCCGGCGCCACTGGCCTTGGGAATGCATGTTCCTATAGACAGCCTGTTATGTTAAAACTGTATTGATTGATTTTGTCATTTCCGATATGACCTCGAATAGCCTGCTCGTACAGAGTGTAATCATATTTGGGTCGGGGTGGTCATGCTTGCCACCCAACTGCAAGACTACCTATCCTACGACAAGGATGGTACCCTTGCACCTAATTTGCCGGATGTTGTCTCCGGCAGGGGTTATTCCCCATTCCTTCATTCATCAGCTAGGATTGAGTTATATTGATTGTTTGGGCCTAAGGCCTATGTATATGTTTTTTTGCTTTTATTTTTGTTTCTCTTCTTCTCTAATGCCTTTTCCTTCTCTCCCTTCCCCCTCTTTCTTCGGAGCCTCGGTTCAGCGCCCTTCCCTTATGTCATGGTCTGAGAGGTCACATAGCCAAACAGTCATCATCATCGGGACCCTTCTCGCTTCATTCATTATGCAAGGTAAGAGTGCTCTGCCCTACCACGATGGCCACCACATATAACACAGACTATTCGATAGTTAGCCACAATGTACATGGATTTAACTCCCCTACTAAAAGAACTAAGGCTTTCCAGTTTTATCATAAACAGAAGGCTGAAGTCCTGCTATTGCAGGAAACTCATTTCTCCAATGTCTCAGCGCCCCGTTACCTCAATGGGAAGTATCCACAGTTTTACTTGGCAGGGGGTCGGGAAAAGAAGGGCGGTGTAGCCATCTGCTTTTCGAAACGGACCCCCTTTACCCCCATCGCTATCGTTAAGGACAAGAGAGGTAGATATATTATGGCAGTGGGGCGGCTCCATGACCAGGAGGTGTCCTTTATATCATACTATGCCCCGAATACTGGACAGCCGGAATTCTTTAGCAAAATGCTGAAGATTCTTATGCCCAAAGTCCAGGGTCAGGTCATTATGGGAGGCGATAGTAATATTCCCTTGGACAGAATTATGGATAAATCGGACTCCTCTAGACCAACATTGAAACGCCCACCGACTGGAAGCAGCAAGGTTGCACGTCTGTTTCATTTCTATGACCTCATCGACGCCTGGCGAGAAAATAACCCTACGGTCAGAGACTTTACACACTTTTCACAAGCCCATCATACTTACTCGAGGATAGACCACGTTCTAGTACGTACGCCTTTGCTACCATTTATTAAGTCGGTTAAGATTTTATCTACCCCTTGGTCTGATCATTCCCCGATAAAACTCTCTACTTCAGGGCTATGGACTAAATCTAGACCCTCCCCGTGGAGACTTAATGTGAGCTTGCTGAATGACCCTACAATCTTTTTAGAGATTCAAAAGGAAATACAGGAATACTTTAGACTTAATAAGGCATCGGACACATCCCCCGCAATTAACTGGGTAGCTCATAAAGCAGCGATTAGGGGCATATTGTTACAAGTGGCAGCCAGGATTAAACGCAATAGGGAACAGGCAAATAAGATTCTGGAAACTAACTTAGATAACTTACTTAGTGAACAGCACAGAAATCCCCTGGTAGATATAAGGCATAAAATTGACGAGGCTCGACTAGCACTAAATCTTAGCTTGACTACTCAAGCGGAGAAACATATCAGTTGGTCTAAGCACAGGTTCTATACGATGGGTGATAAACCTACCACAATGTTAGCTAGAAAACTGGTTCCTCGACCGTACACACCGACTTTGCCTAAACTACGACTATCCACGGGCCTAACCTCCCAGAACCCCGAACGGATAATTGGAGAATTTCACAAATTTTATGCTAAGCTGTATGGAGTGCAGGACAAGTTCGATTCATCTGAAGCGAGCACATTCTTTCGCGACTTACAGCTGCCTAAATTGACACAAGCCCATGCGGAACTGATGGACGGTGCTCTTACAGAGCCTGAAGTCAGGGCTGCAATCAAAACCCTACACCCTACCAAGGCCCCTGGGCCAGATGGATTCCCGGGTCACTACTATAGGAAATATCACGATCTTCTGGCCCCACATCTCTGTACTTACTTTAATGACCTGAGAAGCGGCAGCAAGCTCCCCAGCCATGAAAATGTAGCCTATATAAGTGTTATCCCGAAACCAGGAAAGGACCATACAGACTGTTCCAATTATCGCCCAATTTCTCTGATCAATACGGATCTTAAGATTCTAACCAAAATACTGGCCCAGAGACTTAATACTTTTCTTCAGTGTTATATCCATCCTGACCAAGCAGGTTTTGTCCCGACAAGACAGGCATCGGACCAAACCCGCCGGATAATTAACCTTATCTCGGCAGTTCGGTCTGATTGGGATGGAAAGGGGACTAGGAGGGGAATGTTACTTTCATTGGATATCCAGAAGGCGTTCGATTCTATCTCCTGGGACTATCTTTTTGATGTTCTCACACGCTTTGGATTTGGGAGACGCTTTCTGGATCTCCTTCACATATTATATGATTCCCCCAGTGCCTCGCTAATGCTCAGAGGATATACATCCCAAACATTTCCTATCAGGAGAGGAACTAGACAGGGCTGCCCGTTGTCGCCACTATTATTCGCCCTGGCGATTGAACCACTAGTGCTCAAAATTCGCGCCTGCAGAGATATACAGGGCATTTATTGCGGAGACTATGAACACAAATGTTTACTCTTTGCGGACGACTTGTTGCTGACCTTGACCTCACCGATCACATCCCTACCTAACTTGTATGCTATTTTGCAGCCTTTCTCCAACATTTCCGGGTTGGCAATTAATCATAGTAAGTCAAGAGCACTGAACTTATCTTTGCTAAGCTCCACTCAGGCTACGCTTGAAAAATCATTTCAATTCCGATGGGAATCCACAGCTCTCCCTTATTTAGGCATACAGCTGACCTCATCTATTGGTGAGTTGTACAAAGAGAATTATCCAGCCCTTTTCAAACGGCTAACAGCTGACATGGCTAAGTGGCAGGTTCACCCGCCATCGTGGTTTGGCAGACTTCACTCAATTAAAATGAATGTTCTACCTCGATTATTGTATTTCTTCCGTACCTTGCCAGTTTCATTGGCCCGTGATGACCTTAAACGATTCCAGAATAAAGTACTACAGTTTATTTGGGGTGATAAGAGACCCAGGGTGAATAGGAGCACTCTATACACGTTGAAGCGGAGAGGAGGACTTGGTCTTCCAGACTTATTAAAATATTTTTATGCTGCCCAGATAGCACAACTTACAAGGTTTCACTCCCAACAGGCACAGGCCATTTGGATGGCTATGGAATCTTATTCCTGCCGTCCCAAACCTATTTCTTATATTTTATGGCTCCCTATCAAGGAGCGACCTCCTATACTTTGCCCTACTTTATCCATGTCACTGGAACTATGGGACAGACTCTCCAGATCTCACAAGTTCAAATCTCCTCATTCTCCACTGACACCTCTGCTTCAAAATAAAGCATTCACCCCGGGTCTCACTCCACTAGCGTTCGAATGGTGGACTAATAAGGGTTTTAAGTGTATTGCTGACTTGTGCGATCATAGAGGTATGCTGACCGAACGGACTATGGTTGACAGACATCAAATGCCTCCAGCGGAGGGTTATAGGTTCGCCCAAATCTCACATTATGTACAAACCCTGGCTCGCAAGAGCAACCTAGCAACCCAAACTCCCATGGAACATCTATGCAAAAATTATGATAAAATTAAAGGACATTTATCTGCTATATATTCGATATTGCTGAGTGTATCGACAAAGCTGACTTATATGGTCCAATGGGAGACCGACTTGCAGGAAACCCTGGATCTGGACGAATGGCATAGGATAGCCGAGACAGCATCTCGTTCGCTCGTCAATACTTCAATAATTGAGGCCAATTATAAGGTTCTACTGAGGTGGTATATGGTGCCGGTCAGACTGGCAACTTTTGTCTCAGGAGCTACCCCGTTGTGCTTTAGAGGATGTGGCCAGATGGGCACCACCTATCATATTTGGTGGACATGCCCAAAGGTCCGGAGGTTTTGGATCAGGGTGTATAATTTAGTTTACTCCCTTACCCAACTAAACCTAACTAAATCAGCTAAGCAAGCACTACTGGGGGGAGGAGATGTGGAAGCCTCCAAGTCCTGCAAGAGGCTCTTGACATTTATTTTTATTTCAGCCAAAATCACTATTGCTAGGAACTGGAAATCGGCAGCTCTACCATTCGATCAGCTTAAAGGCAAATTGTCTTGGTTGATGCTAAACGAACGCTTGACCGCTCTGGCCCAAGATAAAATGAAACTGTTTCATGGAGTTTGGGACCCATGGCTTCGTTACCTAACTAATGACCCGGGGATGTTTACAGCATAGCCTAGGGGATTAGGTTGAGATGTCTGGATGCTGAATCGGGGCTCCTCCCCCCCCTCCCTCCCCCCATTCCCCCCTCCTCAACTGTCCTTTCCTTACTCTGTCTCCTTCCTTCTATTCTTTGTCACTGTCCTCTTTCCTCTCTTTTGAAATTTGTTTATTGTTTATTTTTGGAGTCAGATCCAGACCTTAGAGGTTTGTGCTGCTCCCTGTTTTCTCAGCTCCTACGGGACCATTGTCAGTCTGATCGGACCTCTGGGCTGCCCACACGGCCGGCTGAGTTGCGCCCCCCCCGATAGATGGATGGGGGGGCGGCTCATCTGGGTGGACGGTTCAGATATGATCTGCGATGCTAATAGGGGTTAACGGCTCTACGGAGCTTCGGACTACTCCAAGGACCCCTACACTTGGTGATCTTCATTGTGTTACCCCAAATGTTGATTGTGACTGTACAATGTTATGTGGCGACTTTTATACATTTTGTATGACAAAACTTGAATAAAAAGATTGAAACACAAATTTGGCTGTTAGTCAATGTAACGAATACGAATTTGTCCAAAGTTACGAATTATTCAAAATAACAAATGCTGCATCTAAACGAATGTAACGGAATGGATTATTGTTATTAATAATAATAATAATAATAATTTAAAAATTTTTTTTTTATTATAATTGATATTGTTATTTATTATTATTATTAATTTGTTCCGTTCCATTTGTTTAGATACGGCATTCGTTATTTCGGATAATTTCTAACTTCGGATAAATTCGTATTCGTTATGTTCACTAACAGCCATATTTGAAAGGAAATTCCAATACCTATAATTGATTCATTAGTAATAGCTAAGTTATAATTAGTTAGTTATTAGTGCCGGTTCACACTTGTGCGAGTTGATACCGAATGCGATGCGTTAAACAAAAACTAGATTCGCATGTCATCCAAAAAGTAATTGTTTTCAATGATGGTCGTTCACACCTGTGCATTGCGATTCCTCTCCGAATGTGATGCGATGAAAAAAAGGGTCTTGTGTGAGTTTAGAGCGTTGCGTTGCGAATTTAGTCTCCATAGACATGAATGTAAATCGTTCTGGAATCGCATTTGATGGTTCACATATATGCGAATTCCACCGCACTATTCTCCACAAAAACCAGGAAGTACACACCTTTTTTTTAAACATTATGATTCCATTGGCTAGAAACATTAATCGCAGCTATGTCCCACTCCTGAAATTCACATTAAAATCGCGGTAAAACGCGGTAAATTCGCACCTCAGAATGGACTGAAGAAACGGAACAAATTCACAGTGCAGCACTGTGAACCGGCACTTATTTCAGATTTTTTAATTTGCGGATTTTCGTTCTTTTGAATTTTCATTCTTATTTTCGGATGTTCGGATTTTCAAATATTCAGATTTTTAGAATTTTCTGATTTTTTGAATTTCCGAACTTCCGAAATTTAGAATTTGTGCCTTCAGGAAAGAAGCAGTGGCAGCTGGTGGTCAATATTTGGAGGGGGGGGGGGTGGCAAACAAGCCTTCTCCCCCCTCACTTGCACCACCGCCACCCCCTGTGTGGGGGACTGATGGGAAGGCAGGGGTTTAGAGACCTTAACATGAGGAGGAAGATGACACGGAGGAAGGGGACACGGAGGGCTGCTGCTCCTCGCTCCAGGAGGATCCGGGAAGAGCCGGGACTTCTCCTCCCGGACGAAAAAGAAGTGGGTCCTGAGACCCAATTGGCCGTAAATCCTAATCCTGAGACCCGATTGGCCGGAAGTCCTAAGACTCCCTGGCCAATTGGGCCTTAGGGCCTGCTTCCTGATTGGCCAGGAGGAGAATCAGGAAGACAATAGCAAATAATAGTTCACTATTGTCACACAACTGGGTGGGCTGAAGGCGCAGTGCCCTGCGTACCGAGCTCACCCTTTAATGAAGCCAATTAGAACCTCAGGTCCCAAATCATGTGGTTAAAGAAAAAAAAAAAACATTAAAATTAGGGCTGTTACTGATTAAAATTTTCGTGTTCGATTAATCATTTTTTTTTTTATCGATTAATCGACTAATTTCGATTCATTTTAATTGTTCATAGATATCCAACTACTTTTAGCTGATCTCCTTGCAGGCCGATTCCCAGTGCAGCTCCCAACCACTGGAAAAATGGATAGCAGGATACAAAAAACACACAAAGGCAGCGCTCGATGGGAATAGCATTAAAACTTTTATAGTCTTCAAGTAGGTAACAAAATAAATATTGCACTGGAGATAAAATTGATGTAGCTACATAAACTGTAAAAATGGTGCGAGTAATACCAAACGGTAGCAAAAGCAGTCATAAAAACATGTAGCTAAGTATGATACTGGTATAAAAAAGTGTACAACGATACCACTGCTGAATCCAGATGAGAAGGGGCTAACATCAGTCCGTCGGCATGTAGATGTCCCGTGAAGGGAACTATCACAACTGCCAGTGGATGGCTGTAGAATCCCAAGTTGATAGAGGGAAGTGTAACAGCCCTTGTGTGTGGCAGATAGTAAGGTCCCGCCGGCATGCAGATATGAAGGCACAGCAAAGGAGCCCTTCAGATGGACAAGGCAAGCCTAAAGAATTTTGATCGATCAAAATAATTTTGATCGATCAAAGCAATTAATCGATTAATCGAGGAATTAATAGTTCATTTCCACAGCCCTAATTAAAATCCATGCGTCCAGCACCCTGCATGTAAATTAGGGGTCGGGCGCATGAATTAGGGGGGGTCCGCGCCCCTGTGCCCCTTATGGACAGGTCGCCACTGGACAGAAGGGAAATCTCTTACCTTTTCATGATCTTTTTTTTACTCTAATGCCCCATACACACGATCGTTTTTCTTGCCATTTTTTTTCTTGCCGTTTTTCACGTCGTTTTTTTTCATGTTTCCTCTCAAACCTGTCTTGCGTACACACGATCATTTAAAAAAAACGATCAAGCAAAGCGCAGTGACGTACAACACGTACGACGGCACTATAAAGGGGAAGTTCCGTTCGAATGGCGCCACCCTTCATGTTAGTAAAGTTTGTTGAGCAACGATTCGCTCTTTTCAGTCTCGTGCTTTTCAGTCCGTGACTGCGTGACGAATGTGCTATCTCCATTACGAACGCTAGTTTTACCAGAACGAGCGCTCCTGTCTCATACTTGATTCTGAGCATGCGCGTTTTTTTCACGTCGTTAAAGCCTACACACTATCGTTTTTCACGTCGTTAAAAAAAACGACATGAAAAACGACGTGAAAAAAGAGAGCATGTTCGAAATTTTTAATGGCCGTTTTTCACGTCGTTAAAAATGCTCTGGAGCACACACACGATCATTTTTAATGGCCATTTTTTTTAATGGCATTTTTAACGGCATGAAAAACGATCGTGTGTATGGGGCATAATCGTCTGGTCTTGCCCTTTTTCTCAAATCATAATGATGGTTATAAAGAGATCAATAAAAAAAAAAAAGATATGTTATTTTACAACTGAGGCCTTATTTAAATGAGTGGCCAAAAGGTGATAGAAACAGGCACTTGAGAAGTGGTTTCACTGCTCCCTGACCACCCACCTAAAGTCCCCAATACCTTACCCCTTTCTGCCCAACCTGTTGTCAAATGATGACCGGGTGGGAGCGCTGTTGTTCATATGATGTCCTCCCAGAATAGTGCCACGGGCTGCACTCCGGAGCGATCTGTCACCCGCCATGTCCACCTTGTGTGCTCCCCACGGGCCGCGCTCCGGTGCGATCTGTCACCCGTCATGTCCACCTCGTGTGCTACCCACGGGCCGCGCTCCGGCGCGATCTGTCACCCGCTATGTCCACCGGACACAGCCGATGACAGATAACTGCCCTGCCCGCAGCCGGTACCATGTGATTGCTGTGGCCAATCGCAGCAGATCACATGACAGTTCTATGAAATGAAAGGCTTTTTTTTACATGCCTTTCATTGTGTGCTATTGTGATGATGAACTTTGTGATTGGTCACAGGGATCACATGGTACATACAGGGCCAATCACAGCGTATCTGTACCATGTGATTAGCTGTGGCAAATCACAGCTCTTCACAATAGTAAACACCAAATGAGTAGTTTTCATTCAGAAAAATGATTGCTTATAACTGTAAAATGCACAGTTAAAAGCAATCCTAAAAAAAAAAAAAAAATGTGTAAATAAAAAAAAAATTGAAAATCTGATCACCTCCCAAGAAGAGTACAGTGTTACTGTGGTAACACTGTATTGCCCTGGTTACTGTATGTAAAAAAATTATTGTAAAAAAAAAGAAAAAATAAATAATAAAAAATTTAAAAATATATAAAAAAAAATCTTAATTTTCCCCAAAAAAATTGTGACATAAAATTACAACTTCAAAAAACTTGCCATGTCTCTTTCTAAATACCTTGGACTGTCTACTTTCCAAAAAGGGGACATTTGGGGGGTATCTGTACTGTCCTGGCATTTCCGGACCTCAAGAAATGAGATGGCTGGCAGCGCATCAAGATTGATCAATTTTCAGATCTATCCCATAGTTTGTGGACTCTATAACCTTCCTACAGACTAAATAGTAAACTAGACATGTGCAGAACAAAATAATTTGTTTTGTTTCGATTCGTTATTTATATGCGTTTATTTAGTTAAATTTTTTTAATTTGTTTTCGGAATTCGTTTAGTTTATTAGTATTTAAATCAATTAGAATTTTTCTAATTTGAACATTTTTCTAATCAATTTCGAATAGTTTTCGAATTCGAAAAGTGTTCCAATTTGAATAGATTTACAATTTCCAAACAGAATAAAATAGAATAGAAAATAAAGGAATGGAATAGAATAGAAAAAATAGAATAGAGTAGAAAAGAATATAACAGAGAATAAAAGAATAGAATATAATAGAGTAAAACAGAACAAAATAGGATAGAAAATAAAAGAACAGAATAGAGAGGAATAGAATAGAAAGGAACCGCATAGAATAAAAAAAAATAGAATAAAATAGAAAGATTATAACCATATTCTGAAATTCGAATAGAATAGAAAATAATAGAATAAAAAAAATAGAATAGAATAGAAATAATATAACCATTTCCCAAAATTCTAATAGAATCAATTCGAATTTGAATAGAATAGAAAATAATAAATTAGAATAGAATAGAAAATAACAGAATAGTATAGAAAAAACTGAATAGAATAGGATAAAATGAATATAACCATCTTCCTATTCTAATCTATTATTTTCTATTCTATTCAAATTCGAATTGATTCTATTTGAATTTTGGGAAATGGTTATATTATTTCTATTCTATTCTATTGTTTTTTCAGTGCTATTGTTTTTCTATTTGTTTATTCTTTTCTATTCTATTATTTTATTTTCTATTCTTTTCTATTCTATTCAAATTCAAATGTATTCTATTCAAAATTTAAATTTCGGCTATATTCTTTCTATTCTATTCTGTTTTTTTATATACTGTTATTTTCTATTTTATTCAAATTTGAATTGCTTCTATTTGAATTTTGGGAAATGGTTATATTCTTTCTATTCTATTGTTTTTTTTTTATTCTATTATTGTCTATTCTATTATAGTCTATTCTATTCTTTTTTTTTCTATTCTATTACTTTCTTATGTATTTGAATTCAAATGTATTCTATTTGAAATTCGAAGTTCAGAAGATGGTTATATTCTTTCTATGTTATTCTATTCTATTTGTTTACATTCTAGTCCTTTCTGTTCTATTATTTTCTATTCTATTTTGTTCTGTTTTACTCTATTATATTATATTCTTTTATTTTCTGGTATATTCTTTTTTATTCTATTCCTTTATTTTCTATTCTATTTTACTCTCTATGGAAATTGGAAAACAATTTGAATTCAAAAAAACGTTTCAAATTCAAAAACTATTTGAATTATAAAAGTATTGGAAAACTGTTCGTATTTGAATTTAGTACAATTTTTTTTTAATGTATTTTTCCGTTATTGCTGATTCCGTAGTATTCGTCCAAATTTAAATTTGGAACGAAACAAACGGCACATGTCTATAGTATACACTGATTTGGCAATGGGCCCATAGGGTGCAAGTATTACTGCAGGCCGTGGCTCCCAACATTTAAAGTAAAGTTTCCCATTAGTTCAGCAGGAGGGCCCAGACCAGAAAGAAGACTTTTTTTGTTTTAGGAGCAGGTGAGGTAATATTAAGTGACTCGGCCTCCGACATTCATTCCTGACCCCTGTACTTTGTACATTACATACTACTGAACCTGCATTCTGTACTATACATACTCCTGACCCCTACATTCTGTACATTACACACTACTGAACCTGCATTCTGTACCATACATACTCCTGACCCCTACATTCTCTACGTTACACACTACTGAACCTGCATTCTATACTATACATACTCCTGACCCCTATATTCTGTACGTTACATATTACTGAACCTGCATTCTGTACCATACATACTCCTGACCCCTACATTCTGTACGTTACATATTACTGAACCTGCATTCTGTACCATACCTACTCCTGACCCCTACATTCTGTACGTTACATACTACTGAACCTGCATTCTGTGCCATACATACTCCTGACCCCTACATTCTATTTGTCTGTCAGAGAACGTACCTTGCCGGGCGTGTTGGTGGTCGCTTTGGTGTGCGTTCGCCGATGCGCGCTGATGTTGGGCATGTTCCTGTCCGCGCTGGTGTACTTTCCAGACTGCGGGCGCGCGCGCCTGTGCGCGATGGTGTGCCTGTGCGCGCGGGTGCATGTGCGCGCATTGCGTGCGCGCTCGCGCGTGTGCCATTTCGCACGCTGATGCGCCATTGCGCGCGCCGATGCATGCCGGTTTGCCCATTTAAACTCCTGGAACACTTCAGAACGGTGCTGTCTGAGCTACAGTCCCCTGTGTATCCTGCTCCTGTTGATTGCCTGAAACCTGATCTTCTGACCACCCGGCTTGTTACTGGACTTTTCCTGCTATCCGCCTGCACCCGACCTCAGCCTGTCTTTGACCCTGAACCTGCCTACCCCGCTGTACCATACTGCCTGAACGTTGCCGAACCCTGCTTGTCTTGACCACTCTCTCTGCACCTGCCCAGCTGCGCTGCTCTACACACCTACCTGCCTGCCTGCAGCCAGCCTGGCTCAGCTACTCTCCTGAACCCAGGATCTGGAGCTGCCTTCCAGTAACCACTCTCAGGCTGTCTTACCCTTCCGCACTCCCGTGCCTCCTGTCTGCACTACCAGGGGCCCGCGAGTCGGATCCGTACGGGGGACCTTCCTCTGCTCTAACGGACTCGCTGATCAGGTACGTACAACCCTGACAACATCACATACTACTGAACCTGCATTCTGTGCCATACATACTCCTGACCCCTACATTCTGTACGTCACATACTACTGAACCTGCATTCTTTACCATACATACTCCTGACCCCTACATTCTGTACGTTACACACTACTGAACCTGCATTCTGTACCATACATACTCCTGACCCCTACATTCTGTACGCTACATACTACTGAACCTGCATTCTGTGCCATACATACTCCTGACCCCTATATTATATACGTTACATACTACTGAACCTGTATTCTGTACCATACATGCTCCTGACCCCTACATTCTGTACGCTACATACTACTGAACCTGTATTCTGTACCATACATACTCCCGACCCCTACATTCTGTACGTTACATACTACTAAACCTGCATTCTGTACCATACATACTCCTGACCCCTTCATTCTGTATTTTACATACTACTGAACCTACATTCTGAACCATATATACTCCTGACCCCTGTACTCTGTATGTTACATACTACTGAACCTGCACTCTGTACCATACATACTCCTGACACATGCTCTGTATGTAGGCTCAATTTGTAAGCCCCACAATATTGTCACACCCACAATTCACCATGTCATGCTCAAGGTGCTGCTTCATTATTGTCCTCAGAATCTTCAAGGGGTTCCTGTCATTTAGGCTGTATTGGGCCCCATGATTTCTAATGGCACCCCTGTGCAGCCCTTCTGTACTGGACCCTGACCCCATTAGTCCAGTACGGGGGCCCAGGAGGAGGGGGAATTTTTATTTTCTATAGGGAGCAGGCAGAGTATTTCTGAAGGCCATGGCTCCCAGCATTTATAATAAAGTTCCCCATTAATCAGCAGGAGGGCCTAGACCACCAGCCCAGAAAGGGAACTTTTTTTTTTTTGAGAGGGGGGAGCAGGTGAAGTAATATTAAGTGACTCAGCTTTCGACAGTCACTCCTGACCCCTGCACTTTGTAATATACATACTTCTGACCCCTGCATTCTGTATGATACATACTCATAGCACCTGCACTCTGTATTTACTGTGTTGCACAGTGTGTGTTTTGGTTTCCTGAACCTTTTTTGGAATAAAGGCTTTTTAACCGGAGTGCTGCTATCCAGTAGGGATGAGCTTCGTGTTCGAGTCGAACATACGTTCGACTCGAACATCGGCTGTTCGATCGTTCGACGAAGATCGAACGATTTGGGCCGTTCGCGCCAAATTCGAGTGACGCGAACGGCCCACAATGCACTACGCCATCGCAGTGTCATCCAGGCGCTGTGATTGGCCAAGCATGCACTGTGACCCCGCATGCTTGGCCAATCACAGCGTCGGCAGCGAGGAGAGCAATGATTGGCCACAGGCAGGATGCCTGTGGCCAATTATTGCTGAGGGTGTTTAGTACACGCCCCACACTATAAAAGGCCGCCAGCACGACGGCCTAGTGTAGTGTGTTCCGGAGCAGGGAAAGACAAGCATAGGCAGGGACAGTTACATTTATTTCTTTCTTGCTTAACCTGGATTCCTTTAGTTTAGGGAAAGAGAAGGATAGGTAGGGAGAGTGTCAGTGTGTTTTACTGTGCGAATCCTTGTTTCTAGGGACAGGGAAGGACAGTGAGGGGAATTCTCCTTGTGCTATAGTGTGCTTTAAAAAAACATTTTTTCTAGGGACAGAAAACTGTAGGTAGGGAGAGTGTCAGTTTCTTTCACTGTGCCAGTCCTTGTTTCTAGGGACAAAGAAGGAAAGTGAGGGGAATTCTCCTTGTGCTATAGTGTGCTTTAAAAAAACATTTTTTCTAGGGACAGAAAACTGTAGGTAGGGAGAGTGTCAGTTTCTTTCACTGTGCCAGTCCTTGTTTCTAGGGACAAAGAAGGAAAGTGAGGGGATTTCTCCTTGTGCTATAGTGTGCTTTAAAAAAACATTTTTTCTAGGGACAGAAAACTGTAGGTAGGGAGAGTGTCAGTTTCTTTCACTGTGCCAGTCCTTGTTTCTAGGGACAAAGAAGGAAAGTGAGGGGAATTCTCCTTGTGCTATAGTGTGCTTTAAAAAAACATTTTTTCTAGGGACAGAAAACTGTAGGTAGGGAGAGTGTCAGTTTCTTTCACTGTGCCAGTCCTTGTTTCTAGGGACAAAGAAGGAAAGTGAGGGGAATTCTCCTTGTGCTATAGTGTGCTTTAAAAAAACATTTTTTCTAGGGACAGAAAACTGTAGGTAGGGAGAGTGTCAGTTTCTTTCACTGTGCCAGTCCTTGTTTCTAGGGACAAAGAAGGAAAGTGAGGGGAATTCTCCTTGTGCTATAGTGTGCTTTAAAAAAACATTTTTTCTAGGGACAGAAAACTGTAGGTAGGGAGAGTGTCAGTTTCTTTCACTGTGCCAGTCCTTGTTTCTAGGGACAAAGAAGGAAAGTGAGGGGAATTCTCCTTGTGCTATAGTGTGCTTTAAAAAAACATTTTTTCTAGGGACAGAAAACTGTAGGTAGGGAGAGTGTCAGTTTCTTTCACTGTGCCAGTCCTTGTTTCTAGGGACAAAGAAGGAAAGTGAGGGGAATTCTCCTTGTGCTATAGTGTGCTTTAAAAAAACATTTTTTCTAGGGACAGAAAACTGTAGGTAGGGAGAGTGTCAGTTTATTTCACTGTGCCAGTCCTTGTTTCTAGGGACAAAGAAGGAAAGTGAGGTGATTTCTCCTTGTGCTATAGTGTGCTTTAAAAAAACATTTTTTCTAGGGACAGAAAACTGTAGGTAGGGAGAGTGTCAGTTTCTTTCACTGTGCCAGTCCTTGTTTCTAGGGACAAAGAAGGAAAGTGAGGGGAATTCTCCTTGTGCTATAGTGTGCTTTAAAAAAACATTTTTTCTAGGGACAGAAAACTGTAGGTAGGGAGAGTGTCAGTTTCTTTCACTGTGCCAGTCCTTGTTTCTAGGGACAAAGAAGGAAAGTGAGGGGAATTCTCCTTGTGCTATAGTGTGCTTTAAAAAAACATTTTTTCTAGGGACAGAAAACTGTAGGTAGGGAGAGTGTCAGTTTCTTTCACTGTGCTAGTCCTTGTTTCTAGGGACAAAGAAGGAAAGTGAGGGGAATTCTCCTTGTGCTATAGTGTGCTTTAAAAAAACATTTTTTCTAGGGACAGAAAACTGTAGGTAGGGAGAGTGTCAGTTTCTTTCACTGTGCCAGTCCTTGTTTCTAGGGACAAAGAAGGAAAGTGAGGGGAATTCTCCTTGTGCTATAGTGTGCTTTAAAAAAACATTTTTTCTAGGGACAGAAAACTGTAGGTAGGGAGAGTGTCAGTTTCTTTCACTGTGCCAGTCCTTGTTTCTAGGGACAAAGAAGGAAAGTGAGGGGAATTCTCCTTGTGCTATAGTGTGCTTTAAAAAAACATTTTTTCTAGGGACAGAAAACTGTAGGTAGGGAGAGTGTCAGTTTCTTTCACTGTGCCAGTCCTTGTTTCTAGGGACAAAGAAGGAAAGTGAGGGGAATTCTCCTTGTGCTATAGTGTGCTTTAAAAAAACATTTTTTCTAGGGACAGAAAACTGTAGGTAGGGAGAGTGTCAGTTTCTTTCACTGTGCCAGTCCTTGTTTCTAGGGACAAAGAAGGAAAGTGAGGGGAATTCTCCTTGTGCTATAGTGTGCTTTAAAAAAACATTTTTTCTAGGGACAGAAAACTGTAGGTAGGGAGAGTGTCAGTTTCTTTCACTGTGCCAGTCCTTGTTTCTAGGGACAAAGAAGGAAAGTGAGGGGAATTCTCCTTGTGCTATAGTGTGCTTTAAAAAAACATTTTTTCTAGGGACAGAAAACTGTAGGTAGGGAGAGTGTCAGTTTCTTTCACTGTGCCAGTCCTTGTTTCTAGGGACAAAGAAGGAAAGTGAGGGGAATTCTCCTTGTGCTATAGTGTGCTTTAAAAAAACATTTTTTCTAGGGACAGAAAACTGTAGGTAGGGAGAGTGTCAGTTTCTTTCACTGTGCCAGTCCTTGTTTCTAGGGACAAAGAAGGGAAGTGAGGGGAATTCTCCTTGTGCTATAGTGTGCTTTTAAAAAACATTTTTTCTAGGGACAGAAAACTGTAGGTAGGGAGAGTGTCAGTTTCTTTCACTGTGCCAGTCCTTGTTTCTAGGGACAAAGAAGGAAAGTGAGGGGAATTCTCCTTGTGCTATAGTGTGCTTTAAAAAAACATTTTTTCTAGGGACAGAAAACTGTAGGTAGGGAGAGTGTCAGTTTCTTTCACTGTGCCAGTCCTTGTTTCTAGGGACAAAGAAGGAAAGTGAGGGGAATTCTCCTTGTGCTATAGTGTGCTATAGTGTGCTTTAAAAAAACATTTTTTCTAGGGACAGAAAACTGTAGGTAGGGAGAGTGTCAGTTTCTTTCACTGTGCCAGTCCTTGTTTCTAGGGACAAAGAAGGAAAGTGAGGGGAATTCTCCTTGTGCTATAGTGTGCTTTAAAAAAACATTTTTTCTAGGGACAGAAAACTGTAGGTAGGGAGAGTGTCAGTTTCTTTCACTGTGCCAGTCCTTGTTTCTAGGGACAAAGAAGGAAAGTGAGGGGAATTCTCCTTGTGCTATAGTGTGCTTTAAAAAAACATTTTTTCTAGGGACAGAAAACTGTAGGTAGGGAGAGTGTCAGTTTCTTTCACTGTGCCAGTCCTTGTTTCTAGGGACAAAGAAGGAAAGTGAGGGGAATTCTCCTTGTGCTATAGTGTGCTTTAAAAAAACATTTTTTCTAGGGACAGAAAACTGTAGGTAGGGAGAGTGTCAGTTTCTTTCACTGTGCCAGTCCTTGTTTCTAGGGACAAAGAAGGAAAGTGAGGGGAATTCTCCTTGTGCTATAGTGTGCTTTAAAAAAACATTTTTTCTAGGGACAGAAAACTGTAGGTAGGGAGAGTGTCAGTTTCTTTCACTGTGCCAGTCCTTGTTTCTAGGGACAAAGAAGGAAAGTGAGGGGAATTCTCCTTGTGCTATAGTGTGCTTTAAAAAAACATTTTTTCTAGGGACAGAAAACTGTAGGTAGGGAGAGTGTCAGTTTCTTTCACTGTGCCAGTCCTTGTTTCTAGGGACAAAGAAGGAAAGTGAGGGGAATTCTCCTTGTGCTATAGTGTGCTTTAAAAAAAAAAATTTCTAGGGACAGAAAACTGTAGGTAGGGAGAGTGTCAGTTTCTTTCACTGTGCCAGTCCTTGTTTCTAGGGACAAAGAAGGAAAGTGAGGGAAATTCTCCTTGTGCTATAGTGTGCTTTAAAAAAACATTTTTTCTAGGGACAGAAAACTGTAGGTAGGGAGAGTGTCAGTTTCTTTCACTGTGCCAGTCCTTGTTTCTAGGGACAAAGAAGGAAAGTGAGGGGAATTCTCCTTGTGCTATAGTGTGCCAAAGCATTCCTCATCAACCATCTTTGAAATCCTTGTTTTTTGGACAGTCAGGGAAATTGTCGTTGTGCTATTCTGTGCAAAAGCAATAATCCTCAACCATATTTAGAAATCCTTAAGTAAAGGGACAGAGAAGGACACCTGAAGGTAGCCCTTATTGCTTTTTTCCCATCTCCCTGCAGGCCATCTATTAGAATGTCTGGAAGGCAAACAAGGAGAGGCAGACAGTCAGGAGGCAATAAAAGAGGGCAAGCAGGCTCTGTGTCTGGGGGCAACAGTGCTGGTCGTGGACGCGGTGCATTGTCATCAGCACATGGCCATGGGACACGCTTGTCCTTCTTTTCGGCAGCTGGACATGTTGAGCCACATCATGCCGAAGACTTGGTAGAGTGGATGACCAAGCCCTCCTCCTCCTCCTCATCCTCTCTCACCCAGGCTCAGGGTACTGGCAAAGCAGCTGCCAAAGCGTCCTCTTCCCTGGTATCAATGTCAGACTCATCATCAGTCACTCCTTCCCTAGACCCACCATGTCCTCCTCCTGAGGAGTCCCCCGAACTGTTTGAGCACAGTGTTGGGTACATGCTCCAGGAGGATGCCCAGCGTTTCGAAGGGTCTGATGATGAAACCCAGCTACAGGAAGCCAGTAGCGTGAGAGCAGACAGAGGGGATGCTCAAGAAGGACACCAATCTGGCAGTCATGTTCCAGCAGCTGCAGCATACTGCCAGATTGGCTCCAGTGATGAGGAGGGAGGGGATGATGAGGTCACTGACTCCACGTGGGTGCCTAATAGGAGAGAGGAGGAGGAGGAGGATGAGGAGGAGGCACATCTCCAACGAGGCAGGATGCCCTTTGGTGGCCAGCGTAAGGGCAGTACACCGACGGAATCACACCGCAGAGCTCCGCCTGTGCAGGGCGCAGCCTCTGCCCGTCATTCAAAAAGTTCCTTGGTGTGGGCCTTTTTTGAGGCTAGTGCATCAGATCGCACAGCTGCTGTTTGCAACATATGTCTCAAGCGTATATCGCGTGGCCAAAACATCAGCCGCTTGGGTACCACATGCCTGACCAGACATATGTTGACCTGCCATGCAGCTCGTTGGCAAGCCTACCTCAAAGACCCACACCAAAGAACAAAGCGGACCTCTCCTTGCACCGCATCAGCTGGGATCTCCAACCCCACTATAACTTCAGTCCTCTCTGAAACATGCACTGAGAGGAATGAAGGTGTAGAATTAGGTGTGTCACAGCCAAGTACTTGCGGCCACTCTGCTAGCAGTACACCGACGTCCGATTCTAGCAGGCAAATTTCCCTGCCCCAGCTGCTGGACCGTCGAAAGAAGTTCACTCCCAGCCATCCACATGCCCAGCGGTTGAATGCTAGCTTGGCTAAATTGCTAGCGCTTCAACTGCTGCCTTTTCAGTTGGTAGACTCGGCCCCCTTCCGTGAGTTTGTGCAATGTGCGGTTCCTCAGTGGCAGGTTCCCAAACGCCACTTTTTCTCACGGAAGGCTATTCCGGCTCTCTACCGGCATGTGGAAGGCAATGTCTTGGCCTCGCTGGACAGGGCGGTCAGCGGTAAGGTGCATATTACCGCTGACTCATGGTCCAGCAGGCATGGACAGGGACGTTACCTTTCTTTCACGGCCCATTGGGTCACTCTTTTGGCAGCTGGGAAGGATGCAGGACAAGGTGCAGTAGTGTTGGAGGTTGTTCCACCGCCACGCCTCCAAAATGCTACTACTGGTTGTGACACACCTCTCTCCTCCACCCCCTCCTCTTCTTCTTCCTCCATGGCCTCTTCCTGTGGTTTGTCCTATGAACCAGCGGTGCTCCGTAGCCGTTCACGGGGCTACGCAAGTACGCAGGCAAAAAGATGCCATGCCGTGCTTGCGCTGGTGTGTTTGGGGGACAGAAGCCACACTGGGGCAGAGGTCCTGTCTGCTCTGCAGGGCCAGGCCGAGAGGTGGTTGATGCCACGCCAGCTTAAGCCAGGAATGGTGGTTTGCGACAATGGCACCAACCTCCTCTCCGCCCTCCGACAGGGACAACTGACCCATGTGCCCTGTGTGGCTCACGTCCTTAACCTGGTGGTGCAGCGGTTCTTGGGCAGGTACCCGGGCTTACAGGATGTCCTGAGGCAGGCCAGGAAAGTCTGTGTGCATTTCCGCAGATCTTATAATGCCAGTGCTCGCCTGGCTGAGCTGCAAAAGGAGTTGAACCTGCCCAAGAACCGCCTTATATGTGACATGCCCACCAGGTGGAACTCAACGTTGGCCATGCTGCAGCGGCTGCACACGCAGCAGAGGGCCATCAATGAGTACCTGTGCGACTACGGCACCAGGACAGGGTCAGGGGAGCTTGGTTTTTTTTCTCCACGCCAGTGGGGCATGATCAGGGATGCATGCACTGTCCTGGCACCATTTGAGGAGGCCACGAGGATGGTGAGCAGTGACAGTGCATGCATCAGTGACACTGTACCTCTTGTCCACCTGTTGGAGCACACGCTGCGTGGAATAATGGACAGGGCACTTGAGGCAGAACAGAGGCAGGAAGAGGAGGACTTCCTTGCCTCTCAAGGCCCCCTTTACCCAGACAGTGTTCCTTCTGTCCCACCCATCGCACAGGAAGAGGAGGAGGAGGAGGATTGTGTCAGCATGGAGGTGGAGGCTGGCACTCAGCATCATCAGCAGCAGTCTTTTAGGGATGATTTACAGTCCCAAGAAACCAGTGGACTTGTACGTGGCTGGGAGGAGGTGGCTGCGGATCATGTCGTCCTTAGTGACCCAGAGGACTCCGGAGCGAATGCCTCAGCAAACCTACGCTGCATGGCCTCCCTGATCCTGCAAAGTCTGCGGAAGGATCCTCGTATTCTTCGGATCAAGGAGAGGGACCATTACTGGCTGGCCACTCTCCTTGATCCACGGTACAAGGGTAAGGTTGCGGACCTTATGTTACCTTCGCAGAGGGAGCAGAGGATGAGACAACTCCGGGAGGCCTTGCAGAAAGGTCTGTGCAACGCGTTCCCAGAGACTGGGAGGTTACAAACTCCTGGTCCTGGACAACGAGTTGCTGAGGCTTCGGCCAGTCAAAGAAGGAGCGGTGGGGAAGGTGGCCGTCTGACCGATGCGTTCAGACAATTCTTTAGTCCGCAGCCCCAAAGTATGATCGGTTCCAGCAACCATCGCCAGCGTCTGATAAACATGGTGCAGGAATATCTAGGGGCAAGGTCAGACTTGGACACCTTCCCCACCGAAAATCCTCTGGCTTACTGGGTCTTGAGGATGGATCACTGGCCAGAGCTTGCACAGTATGCAATTGAGCTACTGGCCTGTCCTGCATCCAGCGTTCTTTCGGAACGCACATTCAGTGCTGCTGGAGGATTTGTCACGGATCACAGGGTGCGCCTGTCCACCGACTCGGTTGATCGACTGACTTTCATCAAGATGAACCAGTCTTGGATCACCACCAGCTACCACACACCTGATGCTGATATAACAGACTAATTGATTTTAACATGTCACATCCCTTCAAGACTGATGCTGATGCTGAGTGCCTGTGCTGTTATGTTGACTGGCTATCCTCCTCCTCCGAGTCCTCAATGATACGATTGATGATGATAGCTTGGAAGATCATTTTTGTTTATGGGTGCCGCCACCAGTGGCTAAGGCCCAATTTTTCAGCCCCTGTTTTACAGGGGCGTGTAATTACAATTTTTTTAGCAATAATTTGCCATAGGGCTCATTGCTGTGCTCCAAGTACAGTATCTGTGAGGGGTTGGAGTGTTGTGGCACCAGTGCCTAAGGCCCAATTTTTCAGCCCCTGTTTAACAGGGGCATGTCATTACAATTTTTGAAGCAATACTTTGCAACAGGGCTCATTGCTGTGCTCCAAGTACAGTATCTGTGAGGGGTTGTAGTGTTGTGCCACCAGTGCCTAAGGCCCAATTTTTCAGCCCCTGTTTAACAGGGGCGTGTCATTACAATTTTTGAAGCAATACTTTGCAACAGGGCTCATTGCTGTGCTCCAAGTACAGTATCTGTGAGGGGTTGTAGTGTTGTGCCACCAGTGCCTAAGGCCCAATTTTTCAGCCCCTGTTCAACAGGGGCATGCAATTACAATTCTTGATGTAATAATTCACAGCAGGGCCCATTGCTGCACCCACCAAGAGTAACTCTGAGGGCTTACAGTGTTGTGGCAACGCCACCACCACCACCACCACGAAAGGCCCAATTTTTCAGCCCCTGTTCAAAAGGGGCATGTAATTACAATTCTTGATCTAATAATTCACAGCAGGGCCCATTGCTGCACCCACCAAGAGTAACTCTGAGGGCTTACAGTGTTGTGGCAACGCCACCACCACCACCACCACGAAAGGCCCAATTTTTCAGCCCCTGTTCAACAGGGGCATGCAATTACAATTCTTGATGTAATAATTCACAGCAGGGCCCATTGCTGCACCCACCAAGAGTAACTCTGAGGGCTTACAGTGTTGTGGCAACGCCACCACCACCACCACCACGAAAGGCCCAATTTTTCAGCCCCTGTTCAAAAGGGGCATGTAATTACAATTCTTGATCTAATAATTCACAGCAGGGCCCATTGCTGCACCCACCAAGAGTAACTCTGAGGGCTTACAGTGTTGTGGCAACGCCACCACCACCACCACCACGAAAGGCCCAATTTTTCAGCCCCTGTTCAACAGGGGCATGCAATTACAATTCTTGATGTAATAATTCACAGCAGGGCCCATTGCTGCACCCACCAAGAGTAACTCTGAGGGCTTACAGTGTTGTGGCAACGCCACCACCACCACCACCACGAAAGGCCCAATTTTTCAGCCCCTGTTCAAAAGGGGCATGTAATTACAATTCTTGATCTAATAATTCACAGCAGGGCCCATTGCTGCACCCACCAAGAGTAACTCTGAGGGCTTACAGTGTTGTGGCAACGCCACCACCACCACCACCACGAAAGGCCCAATTTTTCAGCCCCTGTTCAACAGGGGCATGCAATTACAATTCTTGATGTAATAATTCACAGCAGGGCCCATTGCTGCACCCACCAAGAGTAACTCTGAGGGCTTACAGTGTTGTGGCAACGCCACCACCACCACCACCACGAAAGGCCCAATTTTTCAGCCCCTGTTCAAAAGGGGCATGTAATTACAATTCTTGATGTAATAATTCACAGCAGGGCCCATTGCTGCACCCACCAAGAGTAACTGTCAGGGCTTACAGTGTTGTGGCACCAGCACCACCATCAAAGGCCCAATTTTTACTACCACTGTTCAACAATTATATGTAATTAAAATTCCTGATATAATAGTTGACAGCAGGGCGTTCCAGCACCAACCAAGAGTAACTGTGAGTGCTTACAGTGTTGTGCCAACACCAACAACTAAGGGGCCTATTTCTGCAGAGTATATACGGCAGGTCCCTACTTTCAAACATCCAACTTACAAACGACTCCTACTTGCAAACGCAAGAAGACAACAGGAAGTGAGAGGAAATCTACCACTAGGAAGGAAAATTCTCTCCTGTAAGAATTAATATGGGAGAAAGGTGTCTCCTCTGTACTGATGCTTTATCAGCAATCCTTGTTTCAAGAAAAACACCACATTTCAAAAACAGTTGTCATTGGGACGGAAAGTGAGGTGAAATGTTCTGAACAGGGGCACAGACAGCAAAACAAATGTTACAGGGGTGATAACCCTTACCTATGTTTTCCAAAAAGTTTAAAAATAGATTTTTGGGCTGGAGCTACACTTCAACAATGTACCTGTTCAAAATTACAAACAGATTCTACATAAGAACAAACCTACAGTCCCTGTCTTGTATGCACCGCCTGTATACGGCTGTTCAGAGTATATAGGGCCTTTTTTATTTTATGTGCGGGGTTCCCCTTAATATCCATACAAGACCCAAAGGGGCTGGTAATGGGCTGGGGTAGGGGGGGGGGGTCATGGGGTAGCTATGCCATTTTTCTTAAAGATTTTCATCCATATTACCGGGAGCAGACATTACATTAAAGCCGCAAGCAGTTTTAAATGGCTTTTTTTTCCTTTAGAAGTGTCATTTTGTGCAGGGACAGTTCTAAACACGGGAAACACGTGGCACTTCACAGGCATACTTTAGACACCCCCCAGGTACGATATTTAAAGGAATATTTGACTTTTTTTTTTCACTTTATGCATCATTAAAATGACTGCTCCCGAAAAACGACCGTTTTTAAAACTTCTTTTTGCATTGATACATGTCCCCTGGTGCAGAACCCGGGTTCCCAAACCCTTTTTAGGACAATAACATGCATAATAGTTGTTATAATTAGCACTTTAGAATCCGAACGTTCGCATCCATTGTATTTAATAGGGTTCTAATGTTCGTACGAACTTTCGGTCCGTTCGCGGGTTCTGGTGCGAACCGAACCCGGGGGTGTTCGGCTCATCACTACTATCCAGAAGATTTTCCTTTCTTTACCTGCACTCTGTATATTTGAGGTACTGCTTCATTATTGTCCTCAGGATCTTCAAGGGGTTCCTGTCATGTAGGCTGTATAGGACTTCATGATTTCTAATGGCGTCCCTGTGCCAGCCCTCCTGTACTGGACCCTGACCCCATTAGACCTGTACAAAGGGGCCCAGGAAAAGATAGGGGAATTGTTATTTTCTATAGGGAGCAGGGGGAGTATTTCTGAGAGCCATGGCTCCCAGCATTTATATCAAAGTTCCCCATTATTAAAGCAGGAGGGCCCAGATCAGAATGGGGACTTTGTTTGGGGAGCAGGTGTAGTACTATTAAGTGACTGAGCTTCCGACAGTCACTCCAGACCCCTGCACTCTGTATGTTAAATACTCCTGAACCTGCACTTTGTACGATACATACTCCTGACACCTGCACCATGTTACATTACAATACATACTCCTGACACCTGCACTCTGTACATTACATATTCCTGACACCTGCACTCTGTACCATACATACTCCTGACACCTGCATTCTGTACCATACATACTCCTGACACCTGCATTCTGTAGCATACATACTCCTGACACCTACACTCTGTACCATACATAGTCCTGACACCTGCACTCTGTACCATGCATACTCCTGACACCTGCACTCTGTACCATACATACTCCTGACACCTGCACTCTGTACCATACATACTCCTGACACCTGCACTCTGTACCATAAATACTCCTGATACCCACACACTGTACCATACATACACCTGACACCTGCACTCTGTATCATACATACTCATGACACCCACACTCTGTACCATGCATTCTCCTGACACCCACACTCTGTACCATGCATTCTCCTGACACCTACACTCTGTACCATGCAAACTCCTGACACCAACACTCTATACCATACATACTCCTGACACCTACAGTGTGTACCATACATACTCCTGGCAACTACACACTGTACCATACATACTCCTGGCAACTACACACTGTACCATACATACTCCTGACACCTACACTCTGTACCATATATACTCCTGACACCTGCACTCTGTACCATACATACTCCTGACACTTACACTCTGTACCATACATACACCTGACAACTGCACTCTGTACCATGCATACTCCTGACACCTGCACTCTGTACCATGCATACTCCTGACACTTACACTCTGTACCATACATACTCTTGACACTTACACTATGTACCACACATACTCCTGACACCTACACTCTGTACCATATATACTCCTGACACCTGCACTCTGTACATTACATATTCCTGACACCTGCACTCTGTACCATACATACTCCTGACACCTGCACTCTGTACCATACATACTCCTGACACCCACACACTGTACCATACATACACCTGACAACTGCACTCTGTACCATGCATACTCCTGACACCTGCACTCTGTACTATACATACTCCTGACACTTACACTCTGTACCATACATACTCTTGACACTTACACTATGTACCACACATACTCCTGACACTTACACTCTGTACCATACATACTCTTGACACTTACACTATGTACCATACATACTCCTGACACCTATACTCTGTACAATGTGCATACTCCTGACACCAGCACTCTGTACCATACATACACCTGACACCTGCACTCTGTATCATACATACTCATGACACCTACACTCTGTACCATGCATTCTCCTGACACCTACACTCTATACCATACATACTCCTGGCACCTACACTCTGTACCATAATACTCCTGACACCTACAGTCTGTACCATACATACTCCTGGCACCTACACTCTGTACCATAATACTCCTGACACCTACACTCTGTACCATATATACTCCTGACACCTGCACTCTGTACAGTACATATTCCTGACACCTGCACTCTGTACCATACATACTCCTGACACCTGCACGCTGTACCATACATACTCCTGACACCTGCATTCTGTACCATACATACTCCTGACACCTACACTCTGTACCATACATTCTCCTGACACTTACACTATGTATCATACATACTCCTGACACCTATACTCTGTACCATTTGCATACTCCTGACACCTATACTCTGTACCATTTGCATACTCCTGACACCTGCACTCTGTACCATACATACTCCTGACACCTGCACTCTGTACATAAATACTCCTGACACCCACACACTGTGCCATACATACACCTGACACCTGCACTCTGTACCATACATACTCCTGACACCTGAATTCTGTACCATACATACTCCTGACACCTGCACTCTGTACCATACATACTCCTGACACCTGCACTCTGTACCATACATACTCCTGACACCTACACTCTGTACCATATATACTCCTCCTGACACCTGCACACTGTACCATACATACTCCTGACACCTGCACTCTGTACCATACATACCCCTCCTGACACCTGCACACTGTACCATGCATACTCCTGACACCTGCACTCTGTATCATACATACTCCTGACACCTGCACTCTGTACCATACATACTCCTGACACCTGCACTCTGTACCATACATACTCCTGACACCTGCACTCTGTACCATACATACTCCTGACACCTGCACTCTGTACCATACATACTCCTGACACCTGCACTCTGTACCATACATACTTCTGACACCTGCACTCTGTACCATACATACTCCTGACACCTGCACACTGTACCATGCATACTCCTGACACCTGCACTCTGTACCATACATACTCCTGACACCTGCACTCTGTACCATACATACTTCTGACACCTGCACGCTGTACCATACATACTCCTGACACCTGCACTCTGTACCATACATACTCCTGACACCTGCACTCTGCTCAATTTTTAAGCCCCACAATATTGCCAAACCATTCAAATCATATTGGAGGTGCTGCTTTATTATTGTCCTCAGAATCTCCAAGGGGTTCCTGTCATGTAGACTGTATTGGGCCCCATGATTTCTAAAGGTGCTTCTTATTTAAAGTGGAAAGTCCCTTTCCCAATAGTAAGAATTAAAGGGTGATTCCTTCTTTCTCTATGGAAAGGATACAACCTGGCAATGACAAGCGTGAAAATCTTCATATAATCCTCCGTCATTGTGAAGGGGATTTGCGGCGGGAAATATGAGTATTTTGTTTCTAATACGAAAATAGCATCACCGAGGTGTGCCTCACTGCACTAAAAAAGCTTCTCTCTCCTTTTTTTTATTATAATTATTTCTATAACAAAACACACACTTTGGAAATGTAAACGATGACTTCAGATCAGGAACATCCGGAGCCGATCGGAACATTAGTCAGAAAGTGGCCTTGGTTACCGCTTGGCTTTGCCAGTCGGTGGAAACTCAAACAATGGGTTTAAAATTGGTGAATTACACTGCGGTTGGTTAACTCATCCACAATTATAATCATAAAAATATTACTTTTCAACCGCGGCCAAGCAATAAAGTTTCATTTTGGAGAAACCATGTAAGAGTGCGAAGGATTAAAGTCAATATGTCCCACTATAAAGCTGAACTCCAACCTTCCCGTCAGTCTTGCACAGTTGTAGCGGCTCCTCCACTGGACTGAAATGGCTTCCTCTGATTTCACTGCACACTGTGAGCTTCTCACAATGTGCATCGGTAGCTTCAGCAGTCAGATAGAGTCCACCTCATTTCCCGACTGGAGGATGTCCAGTATAATCTTTCCCTTTTTTCACCAGCCTGACAGTCCCTGGTCAGCGGGAGTAACAATTCCCCATGGTTGGTGTCAATGGAAGAAATTGGGTCAGTGGGAGAAATACTGCCTTGTCATTGGTGTTAGTGAGAGAACTGGTGCTCCATCATTGGTGTTAGTGGAAGGAACAGTGCCCCATTTTTGATGTCAGTGGTAGTATTAGAGCCCCATCATTGGTGTCAGTGGTAGGAATAGAGCCCCATCAAATGATGTAAGTGATAGGAATAGAGCCCCATCATTGGTGTCAGTGGTAGGAATAGAGCCCCATAATTGATGTTAGTGATAGGAATAGAGCTCCATCATTGGTGTTAGTGGGAGAACTGGTGCTCCATCATTGGTGTTAGTGGGAGAACTGGTGCTCCATCATTGGTGTTAGTGGAAGGAACAGTGCCCCATTTTTGATGTCAGTGGTAGTATTAGAGCCCCATCATTGATGTTAGTGATAGGAATAGAGCCCCATCATTGGTGTTAGTGATAGGAATAGAGCCCCATCATTGGTGTCAGTGGTAGGAATAGAGCCCCATCATTGGTGTCAGTGGTAGGAATAGAGCCCCATCATTGATGTTAGTGATAGGAATAGAGCTCCATCATTGGTGTTAGTGGGAGAACTGGTGCTCCATCATTGGTGTTAGTGGAAGGAACACTGCCCCATTTTTGCTGTCAGTGGTAGTAATAGAGCCCCATCATTGGTGTCAGTGGTAGGAATAGTGCCCCATCATTGATGTTAGTGATAGGAATAGTGCCCCATCATTGGTGTCAGTGGGAGGATTAGAGCCTCATCATTGGTGTCATTGGGAGGAATAGAGCTGCAACATTGGTGTCAGTGGGAGGAATAGAGCTGCAACATTGGTGTCAGACTCAGTGGGAGGATTAGAGCCCCATTATTGGTGTCAGTGGGAGTAATAGCGGTAAAACGCGGTAAATTCGCACCTCAGAATGGACTGAAGAAACGGAACAAATTCACAGCGCAGCAGTGTGAACCGGCACTTATTTCAGATTTTTAAAATTTGCGGGTTTTCTTTCTTTTGAATTTTCTTTCTTATTTTCGGATGTTCGGATTTTCAAATATTCCGAGTTTTTGAATTTTCGGATTTTTAGAATTTCCGAACTTCCGAAATTTAGAATTTGTGCCTCCAGGAAAGAAGCAGTGGCAGCTGGTGCTCAATATTTGGAGGGGGGGGGGGGGGGGGTTGGCAAACAAGCCTTCTCCCCCCTCACTTGCACCACCGCCACCCCCTGCGTGGGGGACTGATGGGAAGGCAAGGGGTTTAGAGGCCTTAACATGAGGAGCGGGATGCCGTCACAGGACCAAGATACAATGCATTTCGGTGCGTGCGCAGTGAGAGGAGGAACACACTGCGCTCACCTTTTTCAAGCGCTTGAAAAAGCGCTTGAAAAAGGTGAGCGCAGTGTGTTCCTTGGTCCTGTGACGTCATCCCGCCCCACACTGCACCTCAGCATCCAGCACAGATGAGCAGCTTGCGCTCCAGGCCTCCATTCGGCCGCCGCACGATACTGGGAAGAAACTCTCCACAGGACTGTACACCGGCTCCACTGCACTGGGCTTGGACATCTCTGGCACGAGCGAAGGTGCACATCCCACAGGACCCCCACATGCCGATCTGAAGACACCTTAATGTGAGTGTTTTAATGTTACTGCAATATTAAAATTATACAGTTTTACTTCAGCGGCGCCTGCCCTTGTCTTTTATCTCTTGGTAGGTTTGCAGTTGTGCCATACTCTTTCCGTTTTCGGATGATGGATTGAACAGAGCTCTGTGAGATGTTCAAAGCTTGGGATATTTTTTTTTATAACCTAACCCTGCTTTAAAGTGGATGTAGACCTATTTTTTTTTTTTAATTAAGGCTTGCACCTTGTACAGTATAGGATTTCATGTCATCTGTGCCCAGTCTTGCCACAAAGAGTTAATCCAGCCCTGAGCAGTCCTTCTATCTTTTTTCAGTGAGATAAAAACGGCCAGACAGAGAAATAGGAGTCGCTTTCTCCCCCTTGCTGTGAGTGACAGGTGATTTACATATCTCTGGGAGGGACATTCTGTGTACTTCAGATCCTCCTCCTTTCTTCTCAAGCTCTCCCAGGATTGGCTGCTCCACACCTCAGCATGATTGGGCATGCTGAAGTCATGTGGTGACTTTTCCGGGTTTGGACTGGATGTTAGGGATCATAGCAGACGTTCAGTGTTATGCCGCGTACACACGATCGGAATTTCCGACAACGAATGTTCAATGTGACCTTTTTGTCGGAAATTCCGACCGTGTGTAGGCTTCATCAGACATTTGGTGTTCGAATTTACGACAACAAAAATTTGAGAGCTGGTTTTTTAAATTTTCCGACAAGAAAAGTTCTTGTCGGAAATTCCGATCGTCTGTATTCAATTCCAATGCACAAAAAACCCCGCATGCTCAGAATCAAGCAGAAGAGCCAAACTGCCTATTGAACTTCATTGATCATAGCTCGTCGTACGTGCTGTACGTCACCGCGTTCTTGACGTTCGGAAATTTTGGACAACATTTGTGTGACCGTGTGTATGCAACACAAGTTTGAGCCAACATTCCGTCGGAAAAAAATCCACGGTTTTGTTGTCGGAATTTCCGATCGTGTGTACGCGGCATAAGAAATACACAGGAGAAAATGCACATTGACAAGGGGAGTGTAGAGGTGGGCGGGGAGTCTACTGACATCACGACTCCACCCACTGAGCTCCAGACAACAGACCCACCCACAGAATGTGCAGTTTTTCTGGTCTCATAACAGACAGAGGGGAGACATTTGACAGGTAAGACATGCAGGAGACATCTATATCCCTATAGATAATCACTATGGCAGTAGTTTAGAAAGGATGAGAGTGGGTTTACATCCACTTTAAACTTCTCCACAACTTTATCCCTGACCCGTCTGGTGTGTTCCTTGGCCTTCATGATGCTGTTTCTTCACTAAGGTTCCCTAACAAACCTCTGAGGGCTTCACAGAACAGCTGTATTTATACTGAGATTAAATTACGCACAGATGGACTAATTAGGCGACTTCTGACGGCAATTGGTTCCACTAGATTTTAGTTGGGGTTTTAGAGTAAAGGAGGGCTGAATACAAATGCACACCACACTTTTCCTATATTTATTTATAAACATTTTTGAAAAACATTTATCATTTTCTCTCCACTTCACAATTATGTGCCACTTTGTGTTGGTCTATCACATAAAATCCCCAAAAATGTATTTACGTCTTTGGTTGTAACGTGATATTTCAAGGGGTATGAATACTTTTTCAAGGCTTTGTGCATACTTGAATAGAACTTTCTGTCACACATATGCCCTGTACACACGACGAGTTTTCCCGTCAGGAAAAAAACTGATGGTTTTCCCGACGGGATTCCTGTCAAGCCTGCCTTGCATACACACAGTCACACAAGTCCGGTAAACTTTTGACTGCCAAGAACTCGGTGACGTAAAAGACTACGACGAGCCGAGAAAATGACATTCTATGCTTCCGCGCATGCGTCGCATTGTTTGCGAGCATGCGTGTTTTTTTTTCCCCTCGGGAAAGCATACACACAACGGTTTTCGCGACTGGAAAAAGACCGCCGGGAATCCCGGCGGGAAAAAAGAGAACAAGTTCTCTTTTTTTTCCCGCAGTTTTCTCGTCGGTAAAACTGCAAAGGAGCATACACATGGCCAGTTTTCCCGGCCAAAAGCTGTCATGGCAGTTTTCCCAAAGGGGAAAACCGGTCGTGTGTACGAGGCATAAGGAATGACGTGTTGAGGATGGATGCAGTCTTATGCCTTGTACATACGATCGGATTTCCGATGGAATAAAATCCGATGGAATTTTCCTTCGGAATTCCGATGAAGCTGACTTCCATCAGTCTTGCATACACAAGGAGAGAGTTACCGCTCAGATGTGACTGGTGACTCATTCACAAGATCCAGAGCCGTGGGTGCAGGCAATGCATATGACAATGCAAAAAATCTGAGGAAAACGCTTGGACAGCCGCACTCCAAAAAAGGTTCTTTTATTTAAAACAAAAACACAAATAACATGCCACAGCAAAAAAAACAGCAAGTATGAGCTGACGTTTCGCACTGCGATTCAGTGCTTAATCATAGCTATGATTAAGCACTGAATCGCAGTGCCAAACGTCAGCTCATACTTGCTTTTTTTTTGCTGTGGCATGTTATTTGTGCTTTTGTTTTAAATAAAAGAACCTTTTTTTGGAGTGCGGCTGTCCAAGCGTTTTCCTCAGATTTTTGGCATAGTCTTGCATACACACTGTCAGACTAAATTCCGACCGTCCAAAACACGGTGACGTAAAACACTCCGACAAGCCGAGAAAAATTATTTTTCTCTGATGGAATTCCACACAGACGATCAGAATTTCCCATCAGATTTTTTTTGGGAAAAAAGTCCAATGGGGCCCACACCCGATCGAAATTTCCGATGAAACAAGTCCATCTGACTTTTTTCATCGGAAAATCCGATCGTGTGTACAAGGCACAAGAAGAAGAAATCATCCATGTTGGCTTCAGCGGTGGTGGGGGAGAAACGGCCTACAGCCAAAACCAATTCATGCTTCATATTTCTCATATATAGAGAGTTTACTAAGCGCTCGTTTATTTAGTTAATGGGGTTCTGACTTTTCTTTGGCAGGATTCTCTTTCTCTTTGATGATGCATTAATGATTAATGAAGTATTAATTTGTGTCTCTTATATCTGCTTGGAGTGAAGCTTTAACCGTTTTGCTGCCACCGATGTCTGTCATACATCACCAGCAGCACGCCCACGAATTTCTGGCTATTTGTGATCATTTTCTCAGCCAACTGTCACTGTGGAAGTGATTTGAACCACCTGATCACCAACCAGGGGTGCTGTAATATTCTTTTTATAATCTACAGCTGCTGTAATTTTTTTTGCAAGATTCAATGCAATATGGCAACTTGTAGTAGGGTTGCCACCTGTTTAGGATTCACCCGGACAGTTCGGGTTTGGAATCATGTGTCCGGGTTTCAGACTGTCTGAGACCCGGACACATTATTCAGACCGGACTAAGTCTCCCCCTTCTCTCTCCTGCCTCTAAGTGAGTACACCAAGGTAAATCAGGGTTCTCAGAGAACTCATTACATCAGAGCTCCCCTTTACACCAGAGGCCACAGTATTCCCCCTTACATCAGAGTCCTCTCTGTACACCAGAGCATCCCTTATGTTAGAGTCCCCAGAGTTCTCCCTTACATCAGAGTCTGCAGAGTCCCCCCCCCCCTTACAGTGAAAGGGAACTCTGCGAGTTCAGGTGTAAAAGGGGAACTCTGTGGACTCTGATGTAAAGGCGGGAACTCCGTGGACTCTGATGTAAAGGGGGAACTCTGTGGACTCTGATGTAAAGGGGGAACTCTGTGGACTCTGATGTAAAGGGGGAACTCCGTGGACTCTGATGTAAAGGGGGAACTCTGTGGACTCTGATGTAAAGGGGGAACTCTGTGGACTCTGATGTAAAGGGGGAACTCTGTGGACTCTGATGTAAAGGGGGAACTCTGTGGACTCTGATGTAAAGGGGGAACTCCGTGGACTCTGATGTAAAGGGGGAACTCTGTGGACTCTGATGTAAAGGGGGAACTCTGTGGACTCTGATGTAAAGGGGGAACTCTGTGGACTCTGATGTAAAGGGGGAACTCCGTGGACTCTGATGTAAAGGGGGAACTCTGTGGACTCTGATGTAAAGGGGGAACTCTGTGGACTCTGATGTAAAGGGGGAACTCTGTGGACTCTGATGTAAAGGGGAACTCTGTGGACTCTGATTTAAAGGGGGAACTACATGGACTCTGATGTAAAGGGGGAACTCTGTGGACCCTGATGTAAAAGTGGAACTCTGTGGACTATGATGTAAAGGGGGACTCTTGTGATTAACTTCATATGATTAGAATTTTTTTTTAATAGAAACATCTATGCATAGTTTATCTATGCAAACTCTGGGAAAAAAATGCTGTGTGACGCTGAAGTGTTCGGGTTTGACTTGAATAAAAGGTGGCAACCCTAACTTGTAGGTACATTATTGGTGTACGGAACACCCCTAGAAAAGCCATTTCCTGCTTGTGCGATCATTTACTTACCTACAGCAGGGTTAATGTTTTTTCTGTGCCGACTCCTTCCTGTGAAACTGTTACAATTTTAATGTGTGGTGGATCTTAGGAACTGATTGGCTAGTTTTCCTGTAAATCCACATAAAAAGGGTCTCTTCAGTGCCCCAGGAGAGAGCTGCTGGAAAGCGCTGTCAAAATGTAGGCCGTTATGCTGCTAAACTGTGCCCTCTGCTGAAGCGGCAAGTTGGGGTTCCCTGAGTGCCCGGGAACCTGAGGACTCTTAACTACCAAGGATGGACTGATAGCCTTTTATTTCCACTGGAAAAACCGATTGTGTATGGGCCCCATCTGACTTTTTTCCATCGGTGAAAAAAAATAGAAAATGTTTTAAATTTTTCCGATGGAAAAAAAACCGATAGGAAATTCCGATCGTCTGTGTGGATGGAACTCCAATGGAGATAAAACCCACGCATGCTCAGAATCAAGTCGACGCATGCTCAGAAGCATTAAACTTCATTTTTCTCGGCTCATCGGAGTGTTTTACGTCACAGCGTTTTGGACGGTTGGAATTTTGTCTGATGGTGTGTAGGCAAGACTGATGGAAGTCAGCTTCATCGGAATTCCGACTGAAAATTCCATCGGATTTTATTCCATCGGAAATCCGATCGTGTGTACAGGGCATTAGGAATCTTTGCCATAACATGGACTATATGGACTCTGTGCCACTTCTTGCAAATTATTCTCAGTCAACTGTCAGTTTGGAAGTAATTTGAGCCAACCGATCACATCCAGGGGTGCTGTAATATTTATTTTTTAATCTGAAGCTGCTCTAATTTTCTGCAAAATTGAATGCAATATGGCAACCTGTATGTGTTCTGTACACCGTTGGTGTACAGAACACTCCCAGAAATGCCATTTCCTGCTTGTGTGATTGTTCACTTCATAAAAGCAGAGGGAAAAGAAGAAACACTCAAAGAAGAGCTACGGGTAGACCAAGCTGCTTGAAAAAAGGTATTATTTTATTGCACAGAAAAAGTTAATTTGTACACATTGCAGACACTAAATACCCATCACCAACACCCAGATTTTTTAAAAAATACCAAGACAACGTTGTCTAAACTAAAAACAATTACCACACTAGGGTGCGGTGCATGCATGCATCTAATACCCACGGCAGAGCTACCTAGTCAGAGGTATCTAATAGTTGGCTCACAGATCTGGTGAATATCACCATTGATCTATTTCCTCAACCAAAGAAATGGTGCTCAGCAGGCCCCCCTACTGGGGGATACGTGGGGTAAAAAATGAGTTGGGCTGTACACTTGAAGACCCTGGGATATTATGCCGCTACTTGAACTGAATGTTGATTGTAATAGGCTGATACGCACTGAAATATACAGCGTTAAACTTGCAGTAACGCACTGAACTATAGAGCGTTAAACAGAAGATAACGCACTGAACTATACAGCGTTAAACTTGCAGTAACGCAACTGAAATATTTTGCGGTAAATGGCACGGAACGTCTTTAAATATATGGCATTAAACTTGCAGTAACGCACTGAAATATACTGCATTAAGCGTGCACTAATGCACAGAAATGTACTGTGTTAACCATTTAGCGCAAATCGCCGTCATTATACGTCGGTACTTTGACGCTAAATACCGTTGTTATGAAAGCTGATAGCTGCCATAACCCCGGAATTTTCAACAATGGGGAGCGGCTGGCTTTCAGATAAAAGTGGTCTCCGCGGTGGATTAGCCACAAGATCACTTTTATCGGGGACGGGAGAGGTGCCCCCCTCCTGCTGCGTTCTGGTCATCTCTGCCACTTACCGGAGCCGTCGGTAGCGGCGGAGACGATCGCGTCCTTTCTCCTCTGAGACATGGAGCCGAGTGAGGGAAACATGGCCTCCTCTCGGCTCTATAATGGTCTTAAAGGGGAATTATTATTTTTTGCAAAGATTTTTTGACCGCAGATCTCACATTTAGGCGGTCCTGTCATGCTTTTTTTCTATTACAAGGAATGTTTACATTCCTTGTAATAGGAATAAAAGTGACCCATTTTTTTTTTTTTTTAAAGGACAGTGTAAAAATAAAAAGTAAAAAAAAAATATAAGAAAGAAATAAATACATTTAAATTGCCCCGTCACGCCGAGCTTGGCGCAGAAGCGAACACATACAGAAGTTGCGCCCGCATATGAAAACGGTGTTCAAACTACACATGTGAGGTATCACCGTGGTCGTTAGAGCAAGAACAATCATTCTAGCACTAGACCTCCTCTGTAACTCTAAAAGTGTAACCTGTCTAAATTTTTAAACGTTGCCTATGGAGATTTTTAAGGGTCAAAGTTTGTCGCCATTCCACGGGCGGGCACAATTTTAAAGCATGACATGTTGGGTATTAATTTACTCGGGGTAACATTATCTTTCACAATATAAAAAAAAAATTGGCTAACTTTACGGTTGTCTTATTTTGTAGTGTATTTTTTCTAAAAAAAATTGTACTTGTAAGACCGCTGCGCAAATACGGTGTGACATTAGGTATTGTAATGACCGCCGTTTTATTCTCTAGGGTGTCGGAAAACAAAATTCATGTTTGGGGGTTCTAAGTGATTTTTATAGCAAAATAATTATTTTAACTTGTAAACAACAAGTGTCAAAAAGAGGCTCGGTCCTAAAGTGGTTTAAGCACATAACGCACTGAAATATATGGCATTAAACTTGCAGTAACGCACTGAACTGTACGGCGTTAACTTTGCAGTAACGCAACTGAAATATACTGTGTTAAGCGCGTACTAACGCACAAAAATGTACTGCGTTAAACGGCACGTAACGCACTGAAATATACGGCGTTAAACTTGAAGTAACGCACTGAACTATACTTCCTTAAACGGAAGATAACACACTGAAATATACAGCATTAAACTTGCAGTAGCGCACTGAACTGTACGGCGTTAAACTTGCAGTAACGTAACTGAAATATACTGCGTTAAGCGTGCAGTAATGCACAGAAATGTACTGTGTTAAATGGCACGTAACGTATTGAAATATATGAAGTTAAACTTGCAGTAACCCACTGAAACAAACTGCGTTAAATGGCATGTAACGCATTGAAATATACGGCGTTAAACTTGCAGTAACGCAATAGAATATACTGTGTTAAACGGTCACTACATTTGCACTGACTGAATTATCCCTACATTCACACTAATGTAAAGATAAGTGGTCGCACTACACTCACACTGAACTATCCCTAGATGCGCACAAAACTGATATTCTACACTGACAATAGACTCAAAATAGCCCAATATAGCAAACAGAGCCCTTTTTCTATCTCTCTCCACGCTGATATCACACTGTAAATGGCCGCTATTGAAAGAATACTTTTATAGTGTGGGTCGGGACTAACAGCAATGAGCCATGATGTGATTGGCAGCGTTCAATCATGGCTCTGACAGTGCTCTTTGCCCTGATTGGGCAAAGCTTTCATTGCTTCAGCCAATCACGGCTTTCAATACACTGTGCGGCAGCGCAGTGCATTGTGGTCATTCGGTGGCCCGAAGAAACGGTCGAACGCCCTGATAAATGTTCGGCCCCAACTCATGCCCGGTTTCCAGGGACAGTCCCCGGATTGAGGACACTGTCCCCGGAGCCAGTCTGCCCCGGATTTGTCCCCGGATTGCAGTGGCATGGAGGGGGAGCATCTGGTACTCTCGCCCCGGGTGAAACATTTGAGGGGGGGGCCAACAATAATTACTGTGCCACCCCAAGTGGGCTGTGTTGCCCCCCCCCCTGCTGAGTGATGTGGCCTACCTGTCACCCTGCCCAGCCCGACATTAACTTCCAGTCACTCCAAGACAATGAACAAGTCCATCAGCTTTGTTTTTGCTTTTTTGTTGAGGGATTATAACTTGGATGGGGTTAAGGGATTCATGGGATGCCCAGAAAATGATTCTTGCAGGGTTTGGGACAATTCAAAAATTCTCCTCCTGCACAACACTTTTTTACTTATCACCTTCTCCCTCCAGCACAATTCTTCAGGCACAGCTAGCACATGGTTAGGCCTAACTCTGGTTTCAGCCTGGCCTTACAAGAAGTACCTTATTACAGGAAGGGGCTGCGGGCCACTGTAGTGTAGCAAAATAAAGTTCTGGTGCTAGCTGCCCTCTTTGGTGGACTACTGCTCCCAGTCAGCCCTTTGCAGACCCTGCCAGCTCTCCCAGCTGCAGCAGCCTAACTTCACTGCCAGTAACATCACAGTCTCTCCCGCTGGCTTTACATCTATCTCTGACTGCACACTCCCGATCCGCTTCGGCATGTCTCTCCCAACTCTCCCGACTGTGCCTGTCACTCACCGACACCTGATGGATCCCTCCTGGAGATTTGCCCGGCAGTATTCCCCACTGTCCTTTCCTGCTCCTGTTCAGGACACCCCTGGGTTTTTGTGGGGTTCCTGTTCAGCTCTGAGCCCCTGGCCCAAGGTCACCCCCCCCCCAGAGTAGGGGGCTTCCTCAAGGGCCCCGACAGCCTAATACTCCATCTCTAGTTCTTCCACCCGAACAACTCCTTCCCCAGCTGGGTTGACTCTAGGTATTTAAGGAGGCCTGCCCCCTGCCAATCCACGTTGAGGATTGGTCAGGGCTCCTTAGAACACCCCTGACAGCACCAGACTCCTGATGGGGTCTTGGGTACTTATGGTCCAACTGGCTGAAACCAGGCTGACCCCAGTCATCAAGAGACCTGCCGAGGCAAGGTCCACCCAAGTACTAGGTGGGTCTCCTCTTAAGAAAGACCTCATGGAAGCTGGAGATGAAGACCATAAGGCCCTCCCCTAAGACTTTCAAGGCAAGCCTGATGATCTACACCCTACTAATTGGAAGTTAGAAAAATAGAGCTTTACTACTTCTAATTGTATCGAACCAGCCTTGGTTTCAGGGGACAATATGGTTAGAGGACAGGGCCGAGTTAAAGCCAATGCCTATTAGGAAGACAACGGCTGTTGATGGAATGAAAAGAATGGCAGATATTCAGTCTTGTTTGGGAGCGGTGTAATGTGTTCAGATGGTATATCCATGGTAGCCAAGTCTGTTTTGTCAGGGATGAGTGTTTGGGAGTCATTGATCTAAGCGTGCGCGTTGACAGCCTATGTCGAGCTCTAACGTGATTTCGGGAGGTTTGGATAAGAATTTGTAAGAACTGCGGCCTGTTTTGGAAGGAAAATTAGAGAAGAGAGAGCTGGGCGTTTCCTTGGAATGAGAAGGAAAGACAAGATAATGAGCCACCCAGGAGCTGGAGATGAAGGCTCTGCGCTTGTCGGTGAAGCTTCTTTTGACCGTGGAGAAGGAGGAATTTGTTTGTCTGGGCTGTTGCTAAGATCTTACGTGCCCAGGGACAGAAGTACCAACACGTTTATCTTCTTCTTTATTCTTACCTTATGCAACTGTGTCTACTCAGGACCTAAAGCTAAACTGCAGCCTTTTCTTCAGCCTTGCACAGTTGTACCGTCTCCTCTCCTGGACTGAAATGGCTTGCTCTGATTTCACTGCACACTGTGAGCTTCTCACAATTAAAAGCTGCAGTCAGTCATAGCTCACCTCATTTTCTGGTTGGACGACATATAGCATCATCTAGCCTTTTGCTCACTAGCTTAACCACCTTGCGCCCGCCGTACGAGTATATACGGCCGCAAGGTGGTTGTCAATTGCCGGGAGGCCGTTATTATACGGCCTCCTCTAATTTGGCCACTGGGGGCGCGCGAGCGCCGCCGGCGGTGCGCGCACGTGCCCTGCGCGTCACTGCAATGCCGATGCGCGTGCCTGGCGGCCGAGATGTCCGCCATGCACCCGCGATCGGCTGTTACAGAGGCAGGACGTGGATCTCTGTGTGTAAACACAGAGATCCATGTCCTGTCAGGGAGAGGAGACCGATGCTGTGTCCCTTGTACATAGGGACACAGATCGGTCACCTCCCCCAGTCACTCCCCTCCCCCCACAGTAACAATCACTCCAGGGAACACATTAAACCCCTTCCTCGCCCCCTAGTGTTAACCCCTTCCCTGCCAGTCACATTTATACAGTAATCAGTGCATATTTATAGCACTGTTCGCTGTATAAATGTGAATGGTCCCAAAATAGTGTCAAAAGTGTCTGATGTGTCCGCCATAATGTCGCAGTCACAAAAAAAATCAATGATCGCCGCCATTACTAATAAAAAAAATAAAAAATTATAAAAATGCCATAAAACTACCCCCTATTTTGTAAACGCTATAACTTTTGCGCAAACCAATCAATAAACGCCAATTGCGATTTTTTTTTACCAAAAATATGTAGAAGAATACGTATCAGCCTAAACTGAGGAAAAATTTTATTTATTTTTTTTTAAATTGGGATATTTAATATAGCAAAAATCAAAAAATATTGCTTTTTTTTCAAAATTGTCGCTCTATTTTTGTTTATAGCGCAAAAAATAAAAACCGCTGAGGTGATCAAATACCACCAAAAGAAAGCTCTATTTGTGCGAAAAAAAGGACGTCAATTTTGTTTGGGAGCCACGTCGCACGACCGCGTAATTGTCATTCAAAGCGTGACAGTGCTGAAAGCTGAAATTTCGCCTGGGCAGGAAGGGGGTATATGTGCCCAGTAAGGAAGGGGTTAAAGGAGTTGTAAATAATATATATATATTTTTTTTAAATAACAAACATGTTATACTTACCTCCACCTGTGCAGCCCGTTTTGCACAGAGTGGCCCCGAAGTGGTCTTCTCAGGTCCCTCGGCAGCTCGTTTTGCACAGAGTGGCCCCGAAGTGGTCTTCTCAGGTCCCTCGGCAGCTGTCTTGGCTCCTCCCCGCAAGAACTCACCACCTATATGCGAGCGAGCTCACATGGTGGTGAGGGATTGCGGGCGTGCTCCCTTGATACATCCGGCGGCTATAGCGGCTCACTGTATCACTCGGCCCCGCCCCCCCCCCCCGGTGCGCCGCGTCATTGGATGTGATTGACAGTAGCGTGAGCCTCTGGCTGCGCTGCTTTCAATCCATCCAGTGTAGCCAATCAACGGCCAGGCTCAGGAACGAGGAGGATGACGCTGGCGAGCGCGGGACTTTCGAGGGCTCAGGTAAGTAAAACGGGGGCTGGGGGGGGGGGGGGGGTGGTATTGTCTGAGGTTTTTTCACCTTAATGCATAGGATGCATTAAGGTGAAAAAAAACTTTTACCTTTACAACCCCTTTAACTGTCCCCAACCCGGCCCTTTCACTCATTGGATCTCAGTTCTTTCAGTCATCGAAGCTCAGCATTACAGGTGGGAATTACCTAGAGTGGTCTGCATGTAAATTCAGGCTACCTAGCAATGCCCACTTCCTCCACACTGACACCCACCAATCAGGGCAATTTTGCATAATTCCTCCCACTACTTGAATAGGGGCTGAGTTCTCTCAAGAGGAATACTGAGGCAGGATGCTGTGATTTTAGCCAACTATGTACAATAATCTGCTGGTATCCTCCCACCAGCCACGATCTGCCTGCACTGCATAGAGAAACACTGGAGAAGGACTGGATATCGGCTCCTCTGGAGGGGGAGGGCATCTCAGAACTCCTGATTTTTTTTCAGAAAATGATAGTGAGCTGTATATTATGGCATGTCTGGAGTTTATTCAGACTTGTACAGTTACTAAGGGCTTGATTTAACCACTTATAAGCAGGTGTAGTCTATTTTCTCCACTGCAGGTGGCGCTCAACCACAGCTGCACTGCAAAGGGAGAGGAAGTCAAGAGGGACATGGTTCTTCTATGGTTTCCTGGGTCACTGGGGCAGTGATCCAGTTGGATGTTGGCAGCCAATGTGACTCTGATGGCCATCTTGGGTCAGGCAGAGTCTATTTAAAGAGGAACTGCAGTCTGCTCACATAGGTTGTAATAAAAACATCTTTGTCATTTTGAAGCTTCCCTCCAACCACTTTGCATATTATTTTATATATACTGTGATCCTGTACTTGCCAAATATGCTGCAGAAATCTCCCTCCACTGAGACTGGCTGCATCCATTTTAACTGTGGGCAGCTGAAGCTGCTGCCTGTTCACTTCCTGGATTTACACAGACACACAAAGGCACACCTCCAGCTCTGCAGCCCTGCAGCTCTCATTGGCCCTCTTATGACTTATCCCCCCTCCCTTCATGGCAAACTCTCTCCAGAGTGAGAGAGAGAGAGAGCTGTACATGTCATAAGCCTAGGCTTTTTACCAGACAAGAAACAGGAAGTGGGCTGTATAAGGGATTTACTGGCAGAAAAAAAATGTTTTACTATCCAAAGTTAAAACAACAACAAGGGCAGAAGATTTAACCATTTCCCGACCGCCTCACGTATATTTACAGCGGCAGGTTGGCTCCCCTGTGCGAATCGCCGTATCTGTACTTCGGCTCCTTTAAGAGCCATAGCAGGCACACACGTGCTGCACGGCGGGGGGACCCGATGCGCGTGGCCAGCAGGCGCAATGCCCGCCGGCCACCCGCAATCGCAGGCATGAGAACCAGAACGGGGATTTGTGTGTATGTAAACACACAAATCCCCGTTCTGACAGGAGAGGAGAGAAAGATTGTCTGTCCCTAGTAATTAGGAACAGCGATATGTCTCCTCCTCCAGTCAGTACACTGCCCCCACAGCTAGAAACACACACAAGGGAACACATTTAACCCTTTGAGCGCCCCCTAGTGTTAACCCCTTCCCTGCCAGTGACATTTACACACTAATCAGTGCATTTTTATATCACTGATCGCTGTATAAATGTCAATGGTCCCAAAAAAGTGTCAAAAGTGTCTGATCTGTCCGCCGTAATGTCGCAATCCCGCTAAAAATCGCAGATCGCCGCCATTACTAGTAAAAGAAAAAATAATAATAAAATTGTCATAAATCTATCCACTTTTTTGTAGACGCTATAAATTTTGCGCAAACCAATCAATATACGCTTATTGCGATTTTTTTTTTACCAAAAATATGTAGAAGAATACATATTGGCCTAAACTTATGAATAATTTTTTTTTGGGGGGGGGGGATATTTATTATAGCAAAAAGTAAAAGATATTGTTGTTTTTTTCAAAATTGTCGCTCTTTTTTTGTTTATAGCGCAAAAAATAAAAACCGCAGAGGTGATCAAATACCACCAAAAGAAAGCTCTATTTGTGGGAAAAAAAGGACGTAAATTTTGTTTGGGTACAGCGTCGCACGACCGCGCAATTGTCAGTTAAAGTGACTCAGTGCCGTATAGCAAAAAATGGCCTGGTCATAGAGGGGGCAAATCCTTCCGGGGCTGAAGTGGTTAATAGATGGAAAGTTGAAAAAAATTACTGAAGGTCCGCTTTAAGACCCTGGCTACTGGGTTTGGCGTGCATTTAACGTAAGGGTAGTGAAGGGACTAGCGTCAGGGGAAGGTTCCAGACAAGGAAGGAAAGCATAGGGATCCGCCACTCTTCCTGGAAACCTCCTCGCTTCGGCACGGACTGGCTGGGCCGCATTTCCTTAAGACAAACACTGTAATTGCAGCTGCTACAAGTGCTCTGCTTAGTGTTTCTGGCATCTTTTTACTCCATGCAACCCAATATTTTATATTTTACAAAAAAAATTGGGTATACTATTATGTTTGTTTGCGCTAAAATTTATTTTATAATTTTAGTGCATTTTTTTTCCTGAAAATATACGTTTGATAACTGCTCAAATATACTGGCACCATGTTATTCTCCATGGTCTTTTTTTTTTAGAAAATAGATACTTTTTTTGGAAGATTACATAAATTTCTTTAAATTTTTTTTTTTTTTTTAGATTTTAACCATTTCAGCCCCGGACCATTTCGCTGGTCAAAGACCAGGCCACTTTTTTGCGATTCGGCACTGCGTCGCTTTAACTGATAATTGCGCGGTCGTGCGGCGTGGCTCCCAAACAAAATTGACGTCCTTTTTTTACCACAAATAGAGCTTTCTTTTGGTGGTATTTGATCACCTTTGCGGTTTTTATTTTTTGCGCTATAAAAAAAAAAATAGAGCGACAATTTTGAAAAAAATTCAATATTTTTTTCTTTTTGCTATAATAAATATCCCCACAAAAGTAGGGCTGTTTAAATTAACTATTAATTCCTCGATTAATCGATTACGTTTTTTGATCGATCAAAATTACGGGTCTTCAGGGAGTTCCGTCGGAGATCCGGTGACGTCACGGACACCGGCGGGGCTTGCCGTGTCCATCTGAAGGGCTCCTTTGCTGTGCCTTCATATCTGCATGCCTGCGGGACCTTACTATCTGCCACATGCAAGGGCTGTTACACTTCCCTCTATCACTTCCCTCTATCAACCTGGGATTCTACAGCCATCCACTGGGAGTTGTGATCGTTCTACATGCTGACGGACTGATGTTAACCCCTCCTCATCTGGATTCAGCAGTGGTATCGTTGTACACATTTTTATACCAGTATCATACTTAGCTACATGTTTTTATGACTGCTTTTGCTACCGTTTGGTATTACTCGCACCAGTTTCTGTAGCTACATCAATTTTATCTCCAGTGCAATATTTATTTTGTTACCTACTTGAAGACTATAAAAGTTTTAATGCTATTTTCATCGAGCGCTGCCTTTGTGTGTCTTTTGTATCCCGCTATCCATTTTTCCAGTGGTTGGGAGCTGCACTGGGAATCGGCCTGCAAGGAGATCAGCTAAAAGTAGTTGGATCTTTATGTGCATTATAATGAATCGAAATTAGTCGATTAATCGATAAAAAAAAAAACGATTAATCTAACACGAAAATTTTAATCAGTAACAGCCCTACAAAAAATATATAAAAAAACGTTTTTTTTCCTCAGTTTAGGCCGATACGTATTCTTCTACATATTTTTGGGAAAAAAAAATCGCAATAAGTGCTTATTGATTGGTTTGGTTTGCGCAAAAGTTATAGCGTCTACAAAATAGGGGATAGTTTTATGGCATTTTTATAAATATTTTTTTTTTTACTAGTAATGGCGGCGATCAGCGATTTTTATCATGACTGCGACATTATGGCGGACACATCGGACACTTTTGACACATTTTTGGGACCATTGTAATTTTTACAGCGATCAGTGCTATAAAAATGCACTGAGTACTGTGAAAATGACACTGGCAGTGAAGGGCTAACCACTAGGTGGCGCTGAAGGGGTTAAGTGTTCCCTAGTGAGTGATTCTTACTGTAGGGGGGCGTGGCTTGGTGCGACACGTCACTGATCGCTGTTCCCGGTGACAGGGAACAGACGATCACTGACATGCCACTAGGAAGAATGGGGAAAGGTTTGTTTACACTTACCTCTCCCCGTTCTTCAGCTCTGTGACCCGATCGCGGGACACCGGCGGCGATCGGGTCCCGCGGGCGCGGTCACGGAGATTCGGACCGGGTCACAAGCGCCGGCAGTGGCGTGTGCTCGACCCACGGCTGGGATCTTAAAGGGGACGTACCTGTACGCCCTTATGCCCAGCCGTGCCATTCTGTTGATGTATATCGTCGTGCGGCGGTCCTTAAGTGGTTAAGATGTATGTGAAAAATAAAAAATAAAGGCTTTGGCAGGCAAGTGGTGTAGTGGGGGTTCTAGTCCCTTTCTCTGATATACAGATGACCACTAGAGGGAGCATCTCTAAATGAAATATGGTACAGCAAGCTCAAGAAAATTGTAACACTTCCATAATCACTTAAAAGTCTTAACTGCACTCTTGCTGAAAATACACCAGAGCTTCTTTTAACAGGCTCAGTGACCCGTCACCTATGACAGCATGCCACAAAAGCTGGCAGACAGATAAGAAAAATGGAAATTCTACACTCCATCCCAGCAGCACCTCCACTCTGTCTCCTCAACAACCTCACTTAACATCCCTCAGCTAAGACCCGTGATGCTGTTTGTCAGCATGAGGCAATTAAGGGATTTGTAATGGAGAGACCAGGGTTTTGGGTCAGTGAATGTGCTGCTTCAGGAAGCCATTTTTTTTTTAGATGCCAAAACCCCCCCCCCCCCCCCCCCGTAGCGTCCGTCTTTCAGCACTCATCTCTCCCCTTCAATTCACGCCGTCTCTTCGCAGCGGGATCCTGCCATTGATAGATGGGACCTGAGAGGGGCTTAATCGTCACTTTCTGCAAAGTCTTGTAAACCTTTAACAGCTTTTTTAAACCGTTCCGCGTCTGCTCTAGGTGCTTCAAGAGCCGGATTACAGGCTTATGTCAGGATGGGCCATTGAAAGATTTACAACGTGGACCTTTGTCTATAAAAATACTACAGGCCAGGGGTCATTTTATACCTGGGGGGCCTGGATTTTGTAGAGGGTGCTATTATTATTTTTCACGAAGCACCAACAATGTTCCATGGCACTCTAGGGGAATGCAAGATAGAGGAATTTGAGTGGACCTAGCATCAGATATACACTATATTACCAAAAGTATTGGGACACCTGTCTTTACACTCACATGAACTTTAATGGCACCCCAGTCTTAGTCCGTAGGGTTCAATATGGAGTTGGCCCCACCCTTTGCAGCTATAACAGCTTCAACTCTTCTGGGAAGGCTGTCCACAAGGTTTAGGAGTGTGTCTATGGGAATGTTTGACCATTCTTCCAGTATAACAGCTTCAACTCTTCTGAGAAGGCTGTCCACAAGGAGTGTGTCTATGGGAATGTTTGACCATTCTTCCAATAGCACATATGTGAGGTCAGGCACTGATGTTGGACGAGAAGACCTGGCTTGCAGTCTCCGCTTTAATTCATCCCAAAGGTGTTCTATCAGGTTGAGAGCAGGACTCTGTGCAGGCCATTCAAGTTCCTACACCCCAAATTCACTCATCCATGTCTTTATGGACCTTGCCCTGGGGAGCACTGCAGTCATGTTGGAACAGGGAGGGGCCGTCCCCAAACTGTTTCCACAAAGTTGGGAGCATAAAATTGTCCAAAATGTCTTGGTATGCTGACGCCTTAAGAGTTCCCTTCACTGGAACTAAAGGGCCAAGCCCAACCCCTGAGAAACAACCCCACACCATAATCCCCCCTCCACCAAATGATTTGGACCAGTGCACAAAGCAAGGTCCATGAAGACATGGATGAGCGAGTTTTGGGTACAGGCCAGCCAAGTTCCTCTACCCCAAACTCGCCTAGCAATGTGCCCCCCCCCCCAGCAACTAATGCCAGATGGTCGGAGTGGTTTATCTCTTGAATTGTAATTGCAAGGATTGTTACGTAGGTAAAACAAAAAGTCCCTTCTGAAGAAGAAGGACCTATGACAATGTTTACCTGATTGCATATGGGAAAATTACCTTCATGTTGGCCATAGTTACAATGTAAAGGCCATTCAAATTTACACTCTGGAACAATTGATTGTTCTGGTGTGGGGGGGGAGGTGGTGATGTGACAGTGATAAAGGTAATAAATACCTGTAGATGAGGCTCAGGGCTCGATGCTCACAAGGGAAGAGAACGCACACATAGACTAGTTGTTTTGCGGTAAGGTATATTAACGTGATGGTATGGTAGGAAGTATAATAAAGTCTGCATACACAGCCGAGATTGGCTGAAGCACTTACGATAAACCATTCAAAAGATTTCTGTGCACATAGTTGAGACCCAACAGCATCCGACAGCAGAGGCGGCTGGAAGGCAGAACGGCAATGGGGCACCTGAATAAGGAAGAGCTTCTGCCCGAGCCACGGTCAGAGTCTCTACATGACCACTTAAAAATGCACGCCAACCGAAGGGGGACAATGCAATCCGCAGTGCTCACGCTATAAAGTCAGCCAGGGAAAGCTGCTCCCCTGATGACACCTACAGTAAGGTGACCAGATTTTTAAAATAAAATCCGGGGACATATTTTTTTTTTACTAGTAATGGCGGCAATCAGTGACTCTCTGCCCACTGTCACCTGCCTCACAGCCTGTCAAGTCTTAAGCCGTGTAAACACGATCGGTTTTACCGATGAAAACAGTCCGATGGACTTTTTTCATCGGACAAACCGATCGTGTATGGGCCCCATCAGTCTTTTTTCCATCGGTGATTAAAAATAGAACATGTTTTAAATTTATCCAATGGAAAAAAAAAACATAGCAAATTCCGATCGTTTGTGTGGAACTCCATCGGAGACAAAACCCACGCATGCTCAGAATCAAGTCTACGCATGCTCAGAAGCATTGAACTTAATTTTTCTCTGCTTGTCGGAGTGTTTTACGTCACGGTGTTTGGGACGGTCGTATTTTCGACTGATGGTGTGTAGGCAAGACTGATGGAAGTCAGCTTCATCGGAAATCCGATGTAAAAATCCATCGGATTTTATTCCATCGGAAATCCGATCGTGTGTAAAGGGCTTAACTCTCCGGGCCCCAGCTACTACTGGGTGGGGAACGGAGGAAGATCACTTCGCCAGGGAAGGCAAGGAGATAAGCAGGAAGGCGGCTGGCTGGACTTGAGCCAAGGCAGAAGAACATGCGAGCAGAGCTGAATGGGCACCCGAAACTGAAGAAATATTCCCTCGGCTCCGACCAGCACATGATCATCAGAAAGGGGTAAAGATAATGGAAAGGAATAGACCCCCCTAAGCTAGTAGGAGCGGCGAAGCAGGGCTGTGTAATTCAGAATTATTTTTTTTTTAATTGCCCCAGCCCCTGTTCAAATCCAATCCGGGGACAAAACCGGGGACAGACTTGGTCTTGGACTGTCCCCGGAAACCGGGGATGTCTGGTCACCCTAACCTACAGAGGCCTCAGAGAAACATGGGTTCTGCCTTGTCCTCTTCTCTCTCTGCATGGCGACCACCTAACAACGCCACCCTTGCAGAGAAGCCAAACTACCCCTACCTACACAGTTATAAGTATCATCTATTACTTAGCATGCTGCACCTTGATTGAAACATATTTCTGATGCAAGGTCCACCCAAAGTTTTATTTCTACAGCAATCACCCCTAGAAGAGCATGTTACTCCACCAACAACTGCAGGAATTTGAAGAGATAATGGTTATGGCAACTGGGTGGACCAGACTCATCAGTGGAGCCCCAGAGAGATATACAAAACCAATGAGTGATTTATCTTTTGAATAAAATTCAGTTTGCGTAAATGAGTGGAAGCAGATTTGTTTCCACTGTGAACATGTCCATTAAGTTCTCGTTTTATAGCCCATCCCTAACTTCAGCAATCCTGGCCCAGTGATGTCCTCAGCCTTTCTCTTGTCCAAAAGGAGCCTTTAAATAGAGAAGATTGTTTTCATCTGAGACTTGAACGCAGCCCTTGTCTGCTCACTCGGGAGCCGCCCTGGACTGACGCGCTAATTGTTTTAGAGCAGAAAAAATAGGTATGTACAGGGGGGGAGGGTACAAATCAGAGTCCAAGTGCCTAAATTCCAGCAACAGTTATGTCATCGTCGGAAGTGCTGCTCATTTCGATTTCTGTATCAAGTATAATAAACAGAGCTTGGAATGTGGTTTTGCAAGCTTTCTAGGCTGCAAAACACCATAAAGTATATCAGGATTAATTATTGTCCCTCCACCCTTAATTCTCTGGGGTGAAGGCAAAACTGATATTCTCAGAATTATTCCTTGGCATCGACGGTGCAGACTACTCCACCTTGTGGTCACTAAAGAAGCCACAGACCCCAGGACTGCACAGTTGGGCCTACCAACGATTGTTGGCTCACACAGAATTTTGTACAAACAATTGCTCCATAAACCTAAGACTTTCTCTGCCGAGAAAAGCACATATATAGGGGTCTGCTGCCCTAGACTGTCAAGATTGTAAATACCTATTCATTAATTACTGTATGTATGCACTTCCTGCCCCTGAGTTGATTGCTTTGAAACCCTGTAAGTAGGGTTGTCACCTGTCCAGGATTCACCTGGACAGTCCAGGTTTTGAATCATGTGTCTGGGTTTCAGGTGGACTGAAACCTGAATACAGGCTCCCCAAGTAACCAAAGTAGTCACATCCAAATCTGTTGCTGCCCAGGAGCTGTAGGCAGGTTCGACATCACTGGGGGGCAGGGTAATGATGTCAGCAAGAGCAATTTGGCCACACCCACTGTTTGCTGTGGCACGCTATGCGCACTGAATTACTACTCTCCTTGGGGCACCCAAAGGTGTCCCAGGCCGCTAAAGTGTTTGGGTTTGCAACCCTACCTGGAAGATGTCATAACCCAGTTCTGAACCTGCAACTTCTGCTGTGTCTGGCAGTGTCTCTTCTTGCTGAGCCATCTGGGATGCTGAACAGCTCCCTGGACAGTTTCTCAAATTATCTTGCTTTAAACCTTTTTTCTCTTGAACCTTGAACCCTTTGCTCCACCAATGAATTTCCTATTTTAGCCATGCCTTTGAACTTCCTGTTTGCCAGATTATTGTGCTGTCTCCAGGCAATATCTCGCTCTCACCCCTGCTGCCATACATATCTTCGCTACCACTTGTAACCAACCCATGGCTTACTCCTCGCCCATGCCTCTGCTTGATCCCAACCTGCAACCTGTTATCTCTGCTGCTGGACCCCTGCTTGCTCACTTCTTGTTGGGGCAATCCTGAGGAACATATCCTGGTACTAACAAGCAACAAACCCCATCAGGAGCTCTGGTGAATACTGGTTAGTGCTTAGACTCCACACGTTGGGTGAACCTGTGTCATCCACCAGGGTGACCTGTTTCTGCACTTATCCAGCTGGTTGGTGGAAGCCTCTCTACTGCTTTAGCTACTGGTCTCCAAGCCTGACCCCTGACGAGACTATTATACACTAATAGGAAGTGACTAAAGCACAGATTACAGTTCCAGTGCCTCACCACAGTTCCTGTCACTGAGAAGTTCCATTTCAGGCTGGTTGGACAACATTTTATATATATATATATATATATATATATATATATATATATATATATATATACATATATATGTATATATATAATATATAAAATTTATATATATCAGTGGCAGCTGGTGCTCAATAATTCGGGGGTGGGGGGGAGGCCTCCTAACTTTAGGAGACAGGTGTCCTGCCCGGGATGACTCTGATCTCCCCTACTTCTCTCTCCCCTGTCCAAGCCGGGGAGTGCTGGATGCTGGATGGCTGAGCCGCTGCGGGAGAGCCATCCCTGAAGTCACAGTGACGGCTGGTGGGTCGGTCGGGCTTTCCCTTCGTCTTCTCTGGTCGTGCGTCTCCTCCGGTCATGCCACTCCTCCCCCCTCCTCCTGCCTCCTCCTCCTAAACCAATAGAATTGCTTCTCCTTTTCGGCCAATCGGGAAACGGGTCTCGCAACCCACTTCCTGATTGGCTGGGAGGAGAATCAGTGTGACAATAGCGAATATTCATTTGCTTTTGTCACACAACTGGGTGGGCTCAGGGAGCAGTGCTCTGTGCCCCAAGCTCACCCTTGTTTTGAAGCCTATTAGAGCCTCAGGATAAAAATCCCCCTGTTGGAATCCATGTGTCCGGCGCCCTGCATGTAGATAAGTGGGCCGGACGCATTGGATAGGGGTGGTGGCGCCCGTGTGCCCCTGAAGGACGGGCCACCATTAATATATATATATATATATATATATATATATATTGTGAGGGGGTTAGCTCGGCAGCGGGTGTGTGTGACCCCCGGGATGGGCTCCCCACACAAAAACAGGCCCAGCAAACGGAGGTTGTGGTTTTCAAAATCAAAAAGGTGCGGTTTATTTTCTATTTACAGTGACAAAACACAGCAAAGCAAAAGAAACATAAACAAAATAAATCCTGGTCAACTTGACCTCTGACTAAACATACAGGTTTCCTAACTAACAACTGGGATCAGCCTAGTGCTGTCCTAGTCCCTAAGTCCCTGGTTTTAAATGTCCAAGCAAATAGCCACACAGGCTTTGTCTCACCGCACAGGGGTTCACTCTCCCTAGACAGTCCACACAGGTCTGGGTCCAGGCATGAGCAAACACCTAATGAATCTGGGAGTTCTTATAGAGGCCTAAGTGAGCTGACAAGCTTCAGCTGGTCTCATCAACTCCCTATCTGCACGACGCCCCACACTCTCCCTAGAGGTATGAGTCATCCATGAGCCCACTAGCCTCAGCTGGGCTTATACAACTCTCCACCTAGTTGTATAAGTCGGCGTAAAGCCTGAATCTGGGCGAAATATATCTACCCCCCTGGATGCAACCAGGTGACTTTACCTTCCTGCTGTCACATACCCCCCCTCTTGTTTTAACCTCGGGGTTGGAACACCAGCAATCAGGCATTCATGTACTCGAGACAAAGCATCCACATTCCCCATTTGAACGCCAGGGCGATGCTTTACTGTGAAGTTGAATTCCTGGAGGGCCAGGAACCACCTATTCACTCTTCTATTTGTTTCCTTGTTTTGAGCCATCCACTTTAACGGAGCGTGATCCGTAACCATGTCAAAGTGCCTACCTAGCAGGTAGTACCGAAGGGAATCTAGAGCCCACTTCACCGCTAAACACTCCTTTTCAACGGTGGCGTAATTTACCTCATGGGACTTCAACTTCCTGCTGAGGTAAATGACTGGGTGCTCTTCCCCGTTCCAGACCTGGGACAATACTGCTCCTAACCCCACATCTGACGCATCACTTTGTACGACAAAGTCTTTAGAGAAGTCGGGTGAGTACAACACTGGCTGGCTACATAAGGCTTGTTTCAAGAATTGGAATGCTGCCTCAGCCTCGGGGGTCCATTTAATCATGACCGACCCTTTCCCCTTCGTCAGGTTGGTTAGGGGCACAGCCTTAGAAGCAAAGTGGGGAATGAATCGCCGATAATACCCAGCGATTCCCAGAAAGGCTTGTACCTGCTTCTTGCTGTTGGGACGTGGCCAACTCTGGATGGCCTCGACTTTGTTGAGTTGGGGTTTTATTACTCCCCTCCCAATGGTGTACCCAAGATATTTGGCCTCCTCCTGCCCAATGGTACACTTCTTGGGGTTAGCCGTAAACCCCGCTTCCCGAACAGAGTCCAGGACTGCTTGCACTTTTGGCAGATGTGAGGCCCAATCTGTGCTATGGACAACTACGTCATCCAGGTAAGCCGCAGCATACTTCCGATGGGGCCTCAGCATCTGGTCCATTTTCCGCTGGAATGTGGCCGGCGCATTCTGTAACCCGAACGGCATTCTTTTATATTGGAACGCCCCGTCTGGGGTTACAAATGCGGTTTTCTCTTTGGCCGACTTGGCCAGGGGGATTTGCCAATACCCTTTTGTGAGGTCAAGAGTCGTCATGTATCGGGCTGTTCCCAGCCGGTCGATCAACTCATCTATACGTGGCATGGGGTAGGTGTCAAATTTTGTAACTTTGTTCAACTGACGAAAATCGTTACAAAATCGCCAGCTCCCATCCGGTTTAGGCACCAACACAATGGGACTAGACCAATCACTTTGGGACTCCTCTATCACCCCTAAGTTCAGCATTTTCTGTACTTCCTCCCGTATTGCCTCCCGTCGGGCCTCTGGGATCCGATAGGGTTTTAACTTCACCCTTTCACCGGGCGGGGTAATGATGTCATGCTCTACCCCAGATGTTTGTCCCGGCAGCTCAGAGAATACCTCCTTGTTGCAAAGCACAAACTCCTTAACCTCCTGTTGTTGGGGTTGTGACAAGGTGGCTGCTATTCCAACCTCAGGAATGATGCAACCAGTTTGAGCTGGTGACCAAGTGTCTGCGACTAGGGACTCTCTATCCCTCCAGGCTTTCAACAGATTAACGTGATAGATCTGTTCGGGCTTTCGCCTTCCTGGTTGTCTGACCTTGTAATTCACTTCGCTCACTTTTTCCATTATCTCATAGGGGCCTTGCCATTTGGCAAGGAATTTACTTTCAACCGTAGGGACAAGTACCAGTATCCTATCCCCCGGGGAAAAGGTACGGGTCTTGGCTCCACGGTTGTACACTCTCTGCTGTGCTAACTGCGCTTGGGCCAAATGTTCCTTCACGATGGGCATTACCTGTGCAATTCGGTCTTGCATCAGGGCGACATGCTCAATCACACTCCTGTGGGGAGAACTCTCACTTTCCCAAGTTTCCTTGGCAATATCCCACAGCCCTCTTGGGTGTCTCCCATACAGTAACTCAAAGGGGGAGAATCCCGTAGAGGATTGGGGCACCTCCCTAATAGCAAACATCAGATAAGGAAGTAGACAGTCCCAATCCTTTCCATCTCTATCCACCACTTTCTTCAACATTTGTTTTAGGGTTTTGTTGAATCTTTCAACCAGCCCATCGGTTTGGGGGTGATACACAGATGTACGTAATTGCGTCACTTTGAACAATTTACACAGCTCCTTCATAACCCGGGACATAAAGGGTGTACCTTGGTCCGTAAGCAGTTCTTTACAAATACCCACCCGGCTAAACACAAGAGATAGCTCTTTGGCTATGGTTTTGGCCGAGGTATTTCGGAGAGGGATCGCTTCTGGATAACGGGTGGCATAGTCCATTATAACTAATATGTACTGGTGCCCCCTAGCGGACTTGATTATAGGACCTACCAAATCCATGGCGATCCTCTCAAACGGGACCTCAATGATGGGTAGAGGGACCAGCGGGCTACGGAAATGTGGCATCGGGGCCGACCTCTGACACACAGGGCAGGAGGAACAATAATTTTCTATGTCCTTCATCACCCCCGGCCAATAGAATCTCTGTAATACCCTCTCTCGGGTTTTCTCTGTCCCCAGATGACCTCCAAGAATGTGCCCATGGGCCAACTCCAACACCAACTTCCTGTAAGGTTTGGGCACCACAAGCTGCTCAACGGTTTCTTCTGCCCTTTTTGCCACCCGATACAGTAGGTCCTTCTCTACGCTGAAGTATGGGTAAGTGCAGGTATTATCTGGGTTCACTAACTCGCCATCTATTTTCACTACGTTTTCCCGTGCCTTTATTAGGGCGGGGTCTTTCAACTGTTCTGTGGCAAAGTTTTCCCTGTGAACCTCAAGATCAGAAAACTCCACAGACGGTAGGTTTTCGTCTGAGGAGGTGGGCTCCTCTCCAGTTTCTTGAGTCTCCCCTGCCAATACTGATAAGGGAAATTCCGGAGAGTCCTCACCACTCTCAGGGGAGTTCTGGCTATCACATTCCTGGTACATAGGGGCACCAGTGGGGGGCTCAGGATCATCCCACAGTTCCCAGAACTTCGGAAAATCCCTTCCCACAATGGCGTCATGCGGTAACTGAGATACTAAGCCCACTGGATGAGAGAGGGTACCTTTGGGGGTCTCGAAACACACTGTAGTCACTGGATACTCTCGGGTGTCCCCATGCACACAAATAACAGCTACCTTGCTATTCCCAGAGACCTCTGTTTTAACTAACTCAGCCTTTATCAGAGTCACAAGGCTACCTGAATCCAGCAATACCACAACATTTCTACCATTAACACACATTTTGCATAAATGTTTCTCAGTTCCTCGAATGGCAGTGCATGCGACTGTCGCACACAGCGACTGACGTCTGCCCGTCAGAAAGTCACACTGCATGGGTTCCTCCACAACCGGGCAATTGGCTGCAATATGTCCCGCTTGCCGGCAGCGGTAGCAAACGATCCTTCTTGCCGCCTCTTGAGCCGCTGATTTCCCAGGCTGTTCTCGCCAAACTTGGGGTAGAGCTCCCACCCTCTCACTCTCTCCACCCTCACCCCTTGGAATCCTCTTATCCGCCCCTGGGGATGGTCTGGTCTTAGGGTGGAAAGTCCGAGTGTCTCTGGAAGAGGCCGTCAGGTTCTCTGTAGCCAAGTATTTCTCCACACGATCCACAAGACCATCGGCCGTCTCTGGGTCTCCATGGCTTACCCACTTTTGGATGGCAGTAGGAAGAGCTCTCAAAAACCGATCCATTACAACACGTTCCACAATCTTTGGTGCGGACAAAGTCTCTGGCTGTAGCCACTTTCTGCTCAGGTGAATGAGATCATACATTTGAGACCTGGGGGGTTTTCCAAGCTGGAAAGTCCAGTTATGCACACGCTGAGCCCGGACAGCCTGGGTGACACCCAGCCTTGCCAAAATTTCAGCTTTTAGCATCACATAGTCTTTTGCTTGGTTAGGCTCTAGGTCATAGTAAGCTTTCTGCGATTCACCAGTTAACAGAGGAGCCACCAGTCCAGCCCACTGCTCCTCAGGCCACTTTTCTCTTTCAGCGGTCCTTTCAAATGTGGTCAAAAATACCTCTGGATCATCCTCTCCAGTCATTTTTGTCAATAAACGACTCACCCCAAAGGACGCGGTATTAGTGGGACGGCTTTCCTCACTGGTCTGCGGACGTTGCTGCATTACTGCTTCCATCTGTTGTTGTAGTCTCTGCTCTTGCTTCTGCAACAGGTCTATGAAGCGGGCCTCAGATTGCTGCTGGGCTTGTTGCTGAGCCTCCAGACTCTGTTGCAAAGTTGCGTTTGTCTGCTGCTGGGCTGCAAGGCTCTGTTGATGAGCTTGCTGCTGGGCTGCGAAGTTCTGTTGTTGAGCTGCAAGGCTCTGTTGATGAGCTGCAAGGCTCTTTTGCAAACCTGCATTTGTCTGCTGTTGATTGGCATTTGCTAGAGCCAGCTGCTTCAGTATCTCCTCCATGCTGGCTTAAAAAAAAACTGCCCGCATTCTCCACCAACTGTGAGGGGGTTAGCTCGGCAGCGGGTGTGTGTGACCCCCGGGATGGGCTCCCCACACAAAAACAGGCCCAGCAAACGGAGGTTGTGGTTTTCAAAATCAAAAAGGTGCGGTTTATTTTCTATTTACAGTGACAAAACACAGCAAAGCAAAAGAAACATAAACAAAATAAATCCTGGTCAACTTGACCTCTGACTAAACATACAGGTTTCCTAACTAACAACTGGGATCAGCCTAGTGCTGTCCTAGTCCCTAAGTCCCTGGTTTTAAATGTCCAAGCAAATAGCCACACAGGCTTTGTCTCACCGCACAGGGGTTCACTCTCCCTAGACAGTCCACACAGGTCTGGGTCCAGGCATGAGCAAACACCTAATGAATCTGGGAGTTCTTATAGAGGCCTAAATGAGCTGACAAGCTTCAGCTGGTCTCATCAACTCCCTGTCTGCACGACGCCCCACACTCTCCCTAGAGGTATGAGTCATCCATGAGCCCACTAGCCTCAGCTGGGCTTATACAACTCTCCACCTAGTTGTATAAGTCGGCGTAAAGCCTGAATCTGGGCGAAATATATCTACCCCCCTGGATGCAACCAGGTGACTTTACCTTCCTGCTGTCACAATATATATATATATAACTCAACACACAGCCATTAATGTCTAAACCGCTGGCAACAAAAGTGAGTACACCCCTAAGTGAAAATGTCCAAATTGGGGTTAATTAGCCATTTTCCCTCCCTGGTGTCATGTGACTCGTTAGTGTTACAAGGTCTCAGGTGTGAATGGGGAGCAGGTGTGTGAAATTTGGTGTTATCGCTCTCACTCTCTCATTCTGGTCACTAGAAGTTCAACATGGCACCTCATGGCAAAGAACTCTCTGAGGATCTGAAAAAAATTATTGTTGCTCTACATAAAGATGGCCTAGGCTAAAAGAAGATTGCCAAGACCCTGAAACTGAGCTGTAGCACGGCGGCCAAGATCATACAGCGGTTTAACAGGACAGGTTCCACTCAGAACAGACCTCGCCATGGTCGACCAAAGAAGTTGAGTGCACGTGCTCAGCGTCATATCCAGAGGTTGTCTTTGGGAAATAGACGTATGAGTGTTGCCAGCATTGCTGCAGAGGATGAAGGGGTGGGGGGTCAGGCTGTCAGTGCTCAGACCATACGCCGCACACTGCATCAAATTGGTCTGCATGGCTGTTGTCCCAGAAGGAAATCCCTTCTAAAGATGATGCACAAGAAAGCCCGCAAACAGTTTGCTTAAGACAAGCAGACTAAGGACATGGATTACTGGAACCAAGTCCTGTGGTCTGATGAGACCAAGATAAACGTATTTGGTGTCAGATGGTGTCAGGCGTGTGCGGCGGCAACCAGGTGAGGAGTACAAAGACAAGTGTGTCTTGCCTACAGTCAAGCATGGTTGTGGGAGTGTCATGGTCTGGGTCATGCGAGTGCTGCCAACACTGGGGAGCTACAGTTCATTGAGGGAACCATGAATGCCAACATGTACTGTGACATACTGAAGCAGAGCATGATCCCCTCCCTTCAGAGACTGGGCCGCAGGGTAGTATTCCAACATGATAACCACCCCAAACACACCTCCAAGATGACCACTGCCTTGCTAAAGAAGCTGAGGGTAAAGGTGATGGACTGGTCAAGCATGTCTCCAGACCTAAACCCTATTGAGCATCTGTGGGACATCCTGAAATGGAAGGTGGAGGAGCGCAAGGTCTCTAACATTCACCAGCTCCGTGATGTCGTCATGGAGGAGAGGAAGAGACTCCAGTGGTAACCTGTGAAGCTCTGGTGATCTCCATGCCCAAGAGGGTTAAATCTATGCTGGAAAATAATGGTGGCCACACAAAATATTGACATTTTCACTTAGGGGTGTACTCATTTTTGTTGCCAGCAGTTTAGACATTAACCACTTACGGACCGCCTGACGCAGGTTTAGGTCGCTAGCTGCCATAACCCCGGTATCCTCTTCTTCAGCGGGCAGTCTTCTTTCAAATAAAAGTGGTCTCTGCGGCGGATTCGCCGCAAGATCACTTTTATCGGCAGCGGGAGAGAGGCCCCCCTCCCGCCACTTTTCAGTGCCCTCCACCGCTTACCGGAGCAGTCGGCAGCGGCGGAGGCGATCGGGTCCTCTCTGCTGCTTGGTATGGAGATGAGGGAGGGGAAGATGGCCCCCACCTGTCTCCATATCATTGCAAGGCGGAAGCAACGTCATAACGTCATTTCCGCCCATAGCTCTTAAAGGGCCATTTTTTTTTTAAATGACAAAAACATAATTTTATTTTTTTATGGCATTTTAGTGTAAATATGAGATCTGAGGTCTTTTTGACCCCAGATCTCATATTTAAGAGGTCCTGTCATGCTTTTTTTCTATTACAAGGGATGTTAACATTCCTTGTAATAGGAATGAAAGTGACACATTTTTTTTTTTTTTTAAAGAACAGTGTAAAAATAAAAAATAAAAGGTAAAATAAATAAGAAAAAAAATATTTTTTTAAACGCGCCCCTTCCTGCCGAGCTCGTGCGCAGAAGCAAACGCATACGTGAGTTGCGCCCGCATATGAAAACGGTATTCAAACCACACATGTGATTAGTAGAGAAAGAGAAATAATTCTAGCCCTAGACCTCCTTTGTAACTCAAAACATGCAACTTGTAGAATTTTTCTAAAAGTCGCCTATGGAGATTTTTAAGGGTAAACGTTTGTCGCCATTCCACGAGCGGGCGCAATTTTGAAGCGTGACATGTTGGGTATCAATTTACTCGGCGTAACATTGTCTTTCACAATATAAAAAAAATTGGGCTAACTTTACTGTTGTCTTATTTTTTAATTCAAAAAAGTGTATTTTTTCCCAAAAAAGTACGCTTGTAAGACCGCTGCGCAAATACAGTGTGACAGAAAGGATTGCAACCACTGCCATTCTATTCTCTAGGGTGTTAGAAAAATATATATAATGTTTGGGGGTTCTAAGTAATTTTCTAGCAAAAAAACTGTTTTTAACTTGTAAACAACAAATCTCAGAAAGAGGCTCGGTCCTTAAAGCGGAGTTCCTACTAAAAAAAAATAATATTAAAAGTCAGCTCAGCAGCTACAAATACTGAAGCTGCTGACTTTTAATAATCGGACACTTACCTGTCCCAGGGTCCAGCGATGCGGGGGAACGAAGCCCTGCTCGTCTCCCCCTCCTCTCCGCCGGGAATTGTCACTGTGGGCGCCCGGGTGTGGCTTCACAGCCGGGCACGCACTGCGCATGCGTGAGCCGCGCTGCGCAATGTGACTGGCCGAGCAATCATCTGGGACCTGTGACGTGTCCCAGATGATTACTGAGAGGGAGGGGGAGAGGTGAACTTCCTTCCGGTGCCGCGAACCCCCGGGAGGAAGTGGGAGCTGGAACCCTCTAAAAAGAGGGTTTCCGCCCTCCCCCCCAAAAAAATGACATGCCAAATGTGGCATGTCAGGGGGTCACCTTCCCTTAAAGCGAAAGTTCCATTTTTTGGTGGAACTCCGCCTTAAGTGGTTAATGGCTGTGTGTTGAGTGATTTTGAGGGGACAGAAAATTTACACTGTTATACAAGCTGTACACTCACTACTTTACATTGTAACAAAGTGTCATTTCTTCAGTGTGTCACATGAAAAGATAGAAGAAAATATTTACAAAAATGTGAGGGGTGTATTTACTTTTGTGAGATACTGTATGTATATTTATATAGATCTATATATATATATCTATATAGATCTCTCTCTCTCTATAGAGAGAGAGAGAGAGAGAGAGAGAGAGAGAGAGAGAGACTATAGGTTTAAAATATATATATATATATATATATATATGTCAATTGATAAATAAAAAATATATTTATAAACATATTTGTAAGCAATAAATATACTTTATATATACATTGATTGATTTAAAGCTAAAGCGGACCCTTAGCAGGTTTTAGAAATGTACCGTATATACTCGAGTATAAGCCGAGTTTTCAGCCCTTTTTTTAGGGCTGAAAGTACACCCCTCGGCTTATACTCGAGTCAGTGTACCTGAAAATCTTCTTATACTGCGGCCGGCGTCTATTGTTTAAATATCGCGGCTTCCTCCTGGTCCCGTTCCGTGAGAAGCGTTTCCAGCAAGCACTGTGTTGAGTGTTCTGCCTGTCACAGAGGTCCTCTCATTCTCCGACTTCGTTTCCCAGCAGGCACTGTGTTCAGTGTTCCGCCAATCATGGACGTTCTCTTGTCCGAGGATGAAAAGACGCCCGTGATTGGCGGAACACTGAACAGAGTGCCTGCTGGGAAACGGAGTCCAAGAATGAGAGGATCTCTGTAATAGGCGGGACACTCAATACAGTGTTTGCTGGAAATGCCTATCACGGAAGGGACCAGGAGAAAGGCGCGATATTTAAACAATGGACGCCGGCCGCAGTATAAGAAGATTCTCATGTACACTCGGGCACAGGGAGGCTGCAATGGACACAGTGAGGTTGGGCACAGTAAGCTGGCATTCGGCACAGTAAGGTGGCACAGTGAGGTGGCAATGGGCACAGTGAGGTGGCAGAGTGAGGTGGCAATGGGCACATTTCCCCTGCTAGGCTTATATTCGAGTCAATAAGTTTTCCCAGTTTATTGGGGTAATATTAGGTACCTCGGCTTATACTCGGGTCGGCTTATACTCAAGTATATACAGTAATTAATTCTACCGATAATGCCCTCTGTACTTCCTCATGACCACAAGATGTCCTCAGTCACTCAACAAAGAAGTGTCATAGGCCCGCCCCCGAGGGGGCACTACTACTGTGCACCAGACCACTCTACTCTGCTCCCTATTGTCTGTTGATCTAAGAACACTTTTTGTTTACCTGTTTGAAATGTAGTAGATGATTTCCAAAAAAACATCTACTGCAGGCCCCCTTGCTCTCAGCCAACCAATCAAGTTCAAGCTTTACAAAGTACACCCCCCCCCACACACCCGCCACACATACTGACCCTGAGAGGTACTCTAAGCAATCTTGCTGCAACATAGAAACCCACATAAAGTAAACCTAAGTGCATGTCACAGCTTGGGCTCCATTGCAGTGTTTTCTGGAAGGCATCAGCAGCACACTGAGCTGGTTTACTCATTACTTGGAATTTCACTTTTACATTTACACGTCACCCACTGTCCAGGTCATAAAAGACATAATCGTCATTATTCCAAGAGTACGGGTAAGCCCAGCCTCGCCCATGGCCTGGCGCATTGTTTGCTGAGCTAAATACACTTTTATACTAACAGACAGGTGAAAGGGGAGCCCTGGTTTTGTTTTATATTAAATGCAAATATGGGCGGACAACAAAAAAGAAAGAAAGAAAGAAAGAAACACGGATTGTACGTTTGTCTGTAAACGGATTCAAATCAATGACTTCATCTGTTTGACCAACTAATCCGCAAGTGAACAAATGTTTACTGGGCCTTTGCAATTCACGTTCCGCCAGTGCTCTGGTTGTGACGCACTCTTGGCTGCCGTAGAAGGCCGGCCTCTCGATTGTTAGACTCTGCTCCAGGATGTAATATCTGTTTGCTTAAAGGGGAACTCAGAGCAAAGATGAGAAAAATAAGCCTTTTTTTTTTTCCAGTTCAGCTAATAAAATTTCTTGCAGTGTATACCAACTAAAAGTTAAAATGTATCTAAACTTCAAGAACAAAAATTTAACATATTGCAGCCCACCAGTTCTTAGATGTGGTGGCATTATCTCTTTAAACCAGAAGGTGGAGCTGTAAGCTCAGTTTCTGCCTTTCCTTTTGCTTCTTTGATGTATAGTCTGTTGCTATCAAATCTCAAAGGCTCAAGCAGATCTTAAAACACACAAAAGACTTATGGCGAGTCCTCCCTCATCGATCGTCTCTGAGGTTATATTCAGACCACCCAAGCCTCAAAGGAAGCAGCCTCTGCTGTGCTGCTTCTTTAAAGAGGAACTGCAGTCGGCTCACATAATTTGTAATAAAAACATCTTTGCCATTCTGAAGCTTCCCTCCAACCACTTTGCATATTATTTTATATATGCTGTGATTCTGTACTTGCCAAATATGCTGCAGAAATCAGCAGCAGCAGACATTTTAACTGTGGGCAGCTGAAGCTGCTGCCTGTTCACTTCCTGGATTTAAACAGACACACAGAGGCACACCTCCAGCTCTGCAGCTCTCATTGGCCCTCTCATCCCCCCTCCCTTCCTGGCAAACTCTCACCAGAGAGAGAGAGCTAATGACCAGACAAGAAACAGGAAGTGGGCTGTATAAGGTATTTACTGGCAGAAAAAAAAAATGTTTTACTATCCAAAGTTAAAACAACAACAAGGGCAGAAGATTTAATAGATGGAAAGATGAAAAAATTACTAAAGGTCCGCTTTAAATAGCCTACAGTGCCCTGGGAATAACTTTTTTTGGTAGTTTATCTAAGCCCAAGAACAAACATGTTATATATTGTGGCTTTCTAGTCCTTAGATGTGGTGCCTGCATTCCCTTTCATTCTAGATACATTTTGATCCAATATTCTGCATTATCCTTTTAAACCAGCAGGTGGTGCTGTAGGCACATTTTCTGGCTCTTCCTTTGATTCTTTGATGTAAAGTCTGTTGTTAATAGATCTCAATGGCTCAAGCTGAATTTAAGTCACGCAAGTGAATGACTTATTACATTGACTCCTTCCTTATCCCTCCCGTATTACCTCTGCCTGAGGTTTCATTCAGACAAACAGAGCCTCAAAGCAGGCAGTGTTTTCTATGCTGCCTCTTTAAAGGACCCACATTGCTCTGGGAATCCTATTTGTTGTAGTGTATCTAATTCCAAGAACAAAAATGTAATTTAATGCAGCCTGCTAGTCCTTAGACATGGTGGCTGCATTAGCTTTCTCTTCTTTCTGGCTTAATTTTCACCTAATAATATACATAAACCCTTTAATCCAGCAGGTGGAGCTGCATGTCCCTTTTCTGGCTTTCCTTTTGCTTCTTTGATGTAAAGCCTGTTACATCTCAATAGCTCAAGCTGAATTTAAAGCACATAAGTGAATGATTTATTACAGCATCTCCTCCCTTATTAGTCCCCTTCTGAGGTTTTAATCAGACAAGCCAAGGCTCAAAGTAGGCAGTGTCTGTTGTGTGGCCTCTTTAAAGAGCACACAGAGCTCTGGTAATGCTGTTGTCCAAAGCTGCCCCCTGTGCTCATTCATCCAGAGTGGAGGCACCTTAATACAGGAAGTGTGTTACTGCCCAGATCACCAGGTGAAAACAGAGGGGAAAAAAGCCTAAAAAAAGAAAACAAATGCAGCCACTGCATCTAATGGTTAGTAAGCTCCAATATATTATATTTTTGGTTTTGGGTTTAATGCCGCTTTAATAAATCTCAATAGCTCAAGGTGAATCTAAAATACACAAGTGAGTGACGTATTACTCCTCCCTGATTGTCTCTGTCTGAGATTTCATTCAGACAAACCAAGGCTCAAAGCAGGCAACTAAAGAAAAGTCGATATTTAAACTTTTATTCATCCAGTCCTGAGTATATAAAATAAAGGAATACATTGTGTACAAAACCCCAAAATATTCCCTTTAAAAATAATCCCTGCAGCTGTCTCTACATACACACATATGAAGAAAAAAAAAACATGTGGGCAGGTGCAGTCAACTTTTTCCACTGCAGGTGGTGCTCGCAGCGGCACTGTTGTTGGAGAGAAAGTCTAAACTCTAGAGCAGTGATGGAGAACCTTGGCACCCCAGATGTTTTAGAACTACATTTCCCATGATGGTCATGGACTCTGCAGTGTGGTTGAGCATCATGGGAAATGTAGTTCCAAAACATCTGGGCTGCCAAGGTTCGCCATCACTGCTCTAGAGGAACATGGTTCCATTGTGGTTTCCTAGGTCACTGGTGAAGCTAACCTATTGGATGCTGCCGCCCCATGTGACTCGAGCAGCCATATTGGGTCAGGCAGAGCCTATTTAAGGCCATAACTCCCAGTTTTGGCACGCATTTGCGAGTGGGTAGAGAAAGGACAGGTACCCCAGCTGTTAGTGACAGTACTAGTGATAGGATAAGTTTCCTGAGGAGGAGGGAATGTGTAGGGTCGCAACTCCGTTGGACATCAGGCTGCTTGGGTTTGGGTGAATCATTGCTGCCGCACCACGCTGCAGCCCACCTACACATGTGCCAGGGAAGCCAATGCATGAAAAAAGTAATAGGGCCTCATAGGTGTGCGCAGCCTATTGCATTAGGATGTGCACCCTAAAGCTCAAACACGTGTGTGTGTGTGTGTGTGTGTGTATGTCTAAATATATACAACCCCGGGCACTAGACATGTGCAATTAGTTTCGTTCCAACCTTGTTTTTTAACAAATTTCGACAAATTCGTTAATTTGGAAATATCCGAATTAACAAAATCACGTTTAATAAATTTTTCTGAATTTTAGAAAATTCGTAAATTCGTAGATTCATAAAATTGAAGATTCGTTAATTCGGAACGAATCAATAATAATAAATAACAATAATAATAATTATAACTTTTTATTATTATTATTTATTATTAATTTGTTCCATTCCGTTTGTTTAGATGCGGCATCCGTTATTATGGATAATTCGTAACTTTGGATAAATTTGTATTCATTACGTTCACTAACAGACAAATTTGAAAGGAAATTCCAATACCTATAATTTAATGGTTAGTTAGTTATTCTTTCGAATTTTCGGATTTTATTTTTTATTTTCGGATTTTCAAGTTTACCAATTTTCTTATTTACAAATTTACAAATTTACGAATTGCGATCATAAAGAGGGTTGGAGGAAGGGGGAGAAGGGTGTTGGGGACAGAAGGAACTAAGTTAGTAAGTTGGGGTAAGTAAGGGGGAAGGAGAGGACGGGGAGGTCAAAAGGAATAGGGGTCCCTAGAGAGGAGCAGGAACTGTAAGTCCTATATAACCTGTAGGTCATGGCAATAGGAGTGAGTCATCAAAGTCAGGGGGCAGGAAGTGAGTAATCCAGGGTCTCCATAGTTTTTCGTAAGCAGAAACTTTGTCCAGGAGGACCCCTCAATCTTGGCGTGGACCATTGCTTGAGTGATTCTGTGCTTCATCGCTAAGATACATAGAGAAGGGGTTTTCCAGGCTTTAGCAATGGTCTGCTTGGCTGCAGTGGTGATGAATAGGAGGAGTTTGAATTGATGGTGGGTTAGAGCCAAGGGTTTGTTTTTCCCGGAGAGCTATTATGGGGTAGTAATGATGTCTCAAATAGGGTAGAGAGGATCTTCAATACTTCGGTCCAGAATGCTTGCACCGTGGGGCATTCCCACCAAATGTCTACATGTGTGCCAGGTGCGATACGGCCTCGAAAGCAATGTGGGGAATATTGGGGGAAGAATTTGGCAATCCTGGTGGGGACCAGATACCATCTGGTGAGCACTTTGTAGTTGGTCTCCAAAGCTGCAATGTTGGGTCAGACTGATTTAGTCGCCTGCCATATATGTGCCCAATCGGCTGGATCAAGGGTTAGATTGAGGTTACTTTTGCACTTGCTTGTGAATGCCGGTGGGGAGGACGTTGAGTGTATTAGAAGAAGGGCACAGAGGTCTGAGATAAGACCACATCTGTGGGGGTCCTTCTTGCAAGCCTGCTTGGAAGTGGTAAAGTGGGGGGGGGGGTAGAAGAGTCGGGTGGTGTGTAGGAGGAAAAGAAGTGCTTGATTTGCAAGTTCCTAAAAATTTCTGACGAGGGAAGGCCATAAGTTTCAAGTAGTACTGGAAAGGGCGTGACTGAACCATTTGTAAAAAAGTGGTGAGCAGTGGCGGCTGGTGCTCAATTTTTTTTTTTTTTGGGGGGGGGGGCAAAAAACAAACTGAAAAAAAAAACTGTACCAAACGCAGCCACTGTACCATCAAACGCAGCCACTGTACCATCAAGTGCAGCCACTGTGCCCTCCAAACGCAGCCACTGTGCCCTCCAAACGCAGCCACTGTGCCATCAAACTCAGCCACTGTGCCCATCAAACGCAGCCACTGTGCCCATCAAACGCTGCCACTGTGCCCCAAATGCTGCCACTGTGCCCATCAAATGCTGCCACTGTGCCCCAAATGCTGCTACTGTGTCCATTAAACGCTGCCACTGTGCCCCAAATGCTGCCACTGTGCCAATCGAATGCTGCCACTGTTCCCAAAATGCTGCCACTGTGCTCCAAATGCTGCCACTGTGCCCATTAAATGCTGCCACTGTGCCCCAAATGCTGCCACTGTGCCCCAAAAGGTGCCACTGTGCCAATCAAATGCTGCCACTGTGCCCACCGCCCGCCCGCCGTCTGCCTGGCACTTACCCTGTCTCGGTGGTGCAGAGGGTGACTGCAGCGGGCGGCGAGCGGTGTCTGGTGTCCTCCATGCTCTTCCTCAATGTCTTCTCCAGCTTGCTCCTCCCATCCTCTCCTATGATTGGACGCCTGATAGGCGTCCAATCACAGCGCCTGTTGTTTCAGCCAATCAGATGACAGGTAACAGACCCGAGCACCTGATTGGCGGCGAGATGGTTCAGTGTTAGGAAAGCGAATATTAATTTGCTTTCCTAACACACAGCTGAGTGAACTGCGAGCGCCCAGCATGTTCACCTTTTTTGACGCCTATTAGGCCAATGGCTCTAATCAGGTGCTTCAAAAAATACCCCCCCCCCCACTGTAATTCAGGCGCCCGAAAAGTGGCCGGGCGCCTGAATAGGGGGTGTCAGCGGCGGCCATAGATAGATTCATGAATCTATCTATTAGTGAAAGAGGTGGTGGATGGAGAGAGGGGGCGGCGCCCTGCACCCTTATGGATGCACCACCACTGAGGGTGAGCCCGCAGGAGACCAGCCTGGGACCAGACCAAGAAGGGGGGTAGGGAGGTCCAAGCTGGATAGGAGGGGGTGCGGATAAAGGATAGGAGGGGTTTGTGTGGAGATTGTAGACTAAAGCGAAGCTTGAGTCTGTCCTAAATGGATAGGCTGTGTTTGGTAATAGAGTTAGTGATGATGTGGCGGTGCGATGGTGCTAGCCAAAGAGGGTTAGCTGTAGAGAGGGGGTCGCAGTCTACAGATTTGAGGTATAGACGAGTTTCCTTAGTGGCGTGGTATTTAGGAAGCTGTGCCAGCTGTGCTGCATAATAGTATTTTGTAAAGTTAGGTATACTAAGGCCCCCTCTTATACAGGGAGTGTAATAAGTTAGTTTAGGTAGGCGAGGTTTGATTTTCCCCCATATGAAGTGTAAAGCCCTGTACACACGATCAGATTTCCTATGGATTCTAGTCCGATGGATTTGTCCATCGGATATCCGATGAAACTGTTTTCCATCAGTCTTGTCCACACACCATCAGTCAAAAAACCGACCGTTCCAAACGCGGTGACGTAAAACACTCCGATGAGCCGAGAAAAATTAAGTTCAATGCTTCTGAGCATGCGTCGACTTGATTCTGAGCATGCGTGGGTTTTTGATCTGATGGACTTGCCCATAGACGATTGGAGTTTTCGATCGGTTTTTTATCCATCGGAAAAATTTAAAACATGTTCTATTTTTTAAAAACGATGGAAAAAAGACCGATGGGTCCCATACACGATCGGTTTGTCTGATGAAAAGAATCCATCGGACGAAAATCCATAGGATATCCGATCGTGTGTACAGGGCTTTAGACTTTTCGCTGTAGAGACAGTGCATGTTTTTAGCACTGATCACTGTATTAATGTTACTGGTCACCAAAAAGTGTCAAAAGTGTCAGTTAGTGTTCTGACTGTCCGCCGCAATATTGCAGTCCTGCTATAAGTCGCTGATCGCCGCCATTACTAGTAAAAAATTCCATAAAAATATCTCATAGTTTGTAGACGCTATAACTTTTGTGTAAACCAATCAATGTTCGCTTATTGGGATTTTTTTTACCAAAAATATGTAGCAGAATACATATTGACCTAAATTGATGAAGAAATTATATATATATTTTTTTTATTGGATGTGTTTTATAGCAGAAAGTAAAAAATATTTTTTCTTTCTCGTACATCACGGGACACAGAGCACTATAGTAATTACTATATGGGTTATACGCCCACCTTCAGGTGATGGACACTGGCATAATCAAGACAGGAAGTCACCCCCTATATAACCCCTCCCATACCGGGAGTACCTCAGTTTTTTTTCGCCAGTGTCTAAAGGTTTTGGTCACGGTTAATAGTATGCTAAAGGATGCTCCATAGATGGCCTGGTCAGGGTCAGGGAGCTACGCTATCGGATCCATTAAAAAAGTCTAAAAACAAAGGAAAAAGTGGATGGTACCCGAGCCTCAGTACAGAAGACCGAGATTTTGTCTGTAACGCTTTTCTCAGGAGAGCTGGGCCCTGGGATCCGGCACCTTGGTCACATTGCTATACCACAGGTTTTCTCTGGCAGGGCGCTTTACAGGTCCAAGGCAGTGGACCCTAGGTACAGAGGGGACCCCGTCCTTGAAGGTCTGGCATGACACCAAGCCCGCCGTGATGGGTGAAGATTGGGTCACTGTGATATTCCAGTAGTACCCTGCGGCGGGAAGGGTAAGTTAAGAAGATGCTGGGAATATCCTATGGACTTCTTTTTAATGAGTGGATGTGCTCTGCCTGTGTTACCACTAGAGGGTGTGTATAGACATGTCTGGTGTCAACATCCCATGCCTGCCTGTATGGATGGATGTGTCAGCAGCGCTTGTGCAGTTCTGCTTACCTTCCCTGGTCGTCAGCCACCTGAAAGGGGAGAGAATATAGGGGCCATCTGCCACAATATTCTGGGCATTTGCTGGGATCCGTCTGTGGTCAGGCTCTGGGGGTCCTAGTCCCGCCTCCACAGTACCATCTTCCCCTGAAATTCCTAAAAACGGCTGACCAAGCTGAGCCATTAGGCTTGTCAGGCATTGTAGCTACCTCCAACACTCCAGCCTCTGCATATGTCACTAAGGATGACTTGGCTATAGCTTTGGCTGGTCTGGAGGGAAAGATAGCTAGCCTGTTCGCATCCTCCTCCCAGGCTGGGAAGCGCGGCAGGTCCCCTTCCCCTGTTCCAGGCCCATCTTCTGTGGACCAGGATTGGGTGGGGGATTCAGGTGTGCCCTTAGGGGACCCTCTAGAAGCGTATGATGAGGGTTCCTCATTTGAGGACTCAGTTCTAGAGAAGCCTTTCACAGCTTCGCAGTCTCAAAGATTGTTGATTCAGTCTCTCACTGAGACAGTGCGGTTTGGATATAAGTTGCCCCTGACAGAGACGGCTGAAGTCCCCTTCTCATCACTGGGTTCTTTAAAGCCTCCCCAGGGTTCACACACTTTTTCTATGCACCCATTGCTGGAATAGCTTATGTAGCGCCCTGTTCCTAAAGAATAGGGGCTATGTTGTAATTTTAAATTTAGTTTTTGGCTGAGCTGTACACAGCTCAGATTTATTGTACAAAGCTATTTAGCTTCTGTTCTAATTTTGGTTTGTTGTGCAATTCTCACTGTTGCGATTAGGTGTTACTGGTACCACAGGCCGGTGTGAAAAATGCAGCAAGCTAAAGTGTATTGAATATTCTTTTCTCCAGAAACAGCCCAGTGGGAGTGTTATTGCTGGTGTGCATTCTGGGAGAGGGTATTTAAGGGGCAGACGCCATGTTTTTCTCTCTCTACCTCGGGGCCCTTCTGGCTCGAGGCTGTGCTCACGGTCGCTCTGACCTCATGGCCCTTGCTGGAGAGAGCCTAGATGAAGGCTGGTCTCTCAGAAAGGGCCTGGTGACTCGTTTGGAGGACGCACCTAAGTTAATCTACCTTCACAGTACTGCCGGATGGCTTAAAGGTTCTGGTACTGTGAAGCTGTTCTACAATTGACTAACTGTCTGGCTACAAAGTCCTGTGAGAGAGGATTATGCAGAAGTTCCACTGGTTGCTAAGTCTGTGTGAGGGATTTATCCAGAGAAATCATATCGGCTGCTAGGTCTGTGTGAGAGGCCTATCACAGTGTTCAAGATCTTTTCAAAGAAGCTGTTTGTCCTTTGGATCTGAAGGAATCCATCAGTGATCTGCTACAGGTATCTGAAACCTCCCCTAACCCTCTGTCCTACTGCTACTTCAAGTTATTTTATTAAAGCATTGGAAAAATACTAAAGTGACTGGCGCTCACATCTGTTTGACATTTCCTATCATGGACTCTTATGCCCTGTACACACGATCGTATTTCCGATGGAATAGAATCTGATGAAATTTTCCGTCGGAATTCCGATGAAGCTGACTTCCATCAGTCTTGCCTACACACCATCAGACAAAATTCAGACCGTCCAAAACGCGGTGACGTAGAAACACTCAGACGAGCCGAGAAAAATGAAGTTCAATGCCACTGAGCATGCGTCGACTTGATTCTGAGCATGTGTGGCTTTTTTCTCCGTTGGAGTTCCACACAAACGATTGGAATTTCCTATCGTTTTTTTTTCCATCGGAAAAATTTAAAACATGTTCTATTTTTTAACACCGATGGAAAAAAGTCCGATGGGGCCCACACACGATCGTTTTTTCAGATGAAAAAAATCCATCTGACTTTTTTCATCGGAAAAAACGATCGTGTGTACAGGGCATTAGTACTGCGACAGTGAAAAGTAGAGTAACGGCAGGACCAAAAATGTAATCAGCAGCTCCTTCGGGGGTATCGCTACACTTATTTATGCGGACTGGGACCATCCAGACAAGAATTTTTTCCTCCTAAAAGATTCTCTCAGATTTATCCTATGGAGGGGAAATTCACTAAGAAATGGAATGTGCCAGCAGTGGATGCTGCTGTCTCGTCCCTGAACAAAAGTCTTACTTGTCCAGTAGACAATGTTCGGGTGTTTAAGGATCCAGCGGATAAGAGGCTGGAATCGTTGCTTAAGGCCTTGTTTTCTATGGCTGGTGTTCGTAGCACAGTCTGCAGTAGCAGCAATTGGCGTCTGTCAATCCCTTAAGGGCAAAGTAAAGCAGGTCATCAAAGGGGAAGAGGTCCGGGACCTAGCAGAGCTGCCTAGGGCCCTTTGTTTTGCGGTTGACGCTATTAAAGATACTATTCATCAGACGTCTCGCCTTGCCCTCATGTTAGTACACATGCGGAGGGTTCTGTGGCTTAAGCATTGGTCGGCAGAGTTGCCTTGTAAAAGGCTGCTGGCTGGTTTTCCCTTTCATGGAGAACGATTGTTTGGGGATGACTTAGATAAGTACATCCAGAAAATCTCGGGTGGAAAAAGTACCCTTCTTCCAGTGAAGAGAAGGAGTAGGCACCCTTCATTTAAGCGTTCTGCTTCTCCATCGCCTGGGGCAACAGCCTCTAGGCAGTCACGATGGCCTCTGCCGTCAGCTCCGAGGGGAAGGCCTCAGAACCAAGTTCAGGGCCAGAAAAAGTCCTGGGGGCAGAAATCTGCAAAGCAGAGTCCCAAGACCTCCTTATGAAGGGGCGCCTCCGCTCGATCGAGTGGGGGGAAGGCTCCGGCAGTTTGCAGAAGCCTGGCGGCAGGAAATCCAAGACAGATGGGTCATCTCCACAGTGTTTCTGGGATACAAGCTAGAGTTTCGGGAGTTTCCTCCGCCTCGTTTCCTAAGATCAAGCGTTCCAAGGACCCAATAAAGAGAGGGTCTTTGTTTCAGGCGCTAGACCGGCTGCTATCCCAAGGGGGTGATCATAGAGACTCCCTTAGAAGAACAGGGAATGGGGTTTGATTCAAATCTCTTCACGGTGCCAAAACTGAATGGAGATGTCAGACCCATTTTAGATCTCAAAGGTCTGAACCGGTTCCTGAACATCCGCTCATTTCGCACGGAATCAATCAGGTCAAAAGTGGTTAAAAATTAGCCAGACAGCAACTGTTTAAAATGCAAAAAACAGTCCTGGCAACAAAAGGGGTTAAATATGTAATAACCCCCCCCCCCTCCCTCCTATATTGAAAATGCAAAGTATCAGCAAGCCAAAAAAACATTGCCCTGCCCGTCGGAGAGTTCTGCCAGAAATAAAGCGATTGCGAGTCTTTAGCAGACCATGAAAGCCGTAGTGCAGCGAGCACTGGAATGCGTTAATAGACTCTCACAATATTTTTGGACTTGATTTCAGTTGCTAAGTAATTACCGCACACACAAGCAAACCAAAAAAAAAAAAAGAAAGATAGCAATACTTTATCAAACGCATCGGCTGCCGCTCGCTCCAGGCGTATGGGAAATGCATTCGTTCGCTGAAAAGCTTCGCTCTCCTCCCACCCACATACTGTATAGAGAGGTTGGGCTTGCGCTCTATTCATTTTGGCCGAGCCTGCCTTCGCACCGGGCACAGATGCAGCTATTCGATTTAGGCAAAAGGCATAAAAAAAAAGTTATGTGTTATTTTATTATGTTGCTAAGAAATGAAATAACTGAAATCCCAGAGGGGCTGCGTCTTGCGCTTTTTACATAACACAAAAATTCTTCGAGGGAAAACAGTGAGCAGTAAATACTCGCTGAAAGGATGCAATTCTTCCCGTGATGCTTCAGAGTCGTCCTGCCGAACGATCGCAACTATATAGTGGAATGGCTACAAAGTGCGTGCTACAGTGATCTGACTGTGATTGGCGCTCCACCCTAACCGCGCACTTACCAGTGATTGTTAACCCTTTCGTTGCCAGGGCCATTTTTACTTTTATTTTATTTTTGGCACACGCGTTTAACCCCTTGCCGGCCGTCTCACGCTGATATACATCGGCACCGCTGTGCATATCGGCATACCTGTAGGTCCTTCCGTTAAAGCAGGTTAGCGGGGCGCGCCCACACGCCTGCGGACTCGATGTTTGCCGGCGGTAGGGTGGCCACTTTTTCTTCAAGCCAAACCCGAACACTTTAGCGGCGCACAGCAAATATTCAGACTACCTTTTGGACCCATATTAGAATCCCCTTTTCACATCCAATTCTTTTATACACGAAAATAACCCCACAGTTCAAAATACTACAGAATCATTTATTTTCTGTATGGAATAGATGTTGTCATAAATAAATAAAGGCGGTTACTCTGTCATAAATCATTATAATTATTGATTGAAAATACTGCAATTCTCTGATGTCATGACATAATGTTTGTACCATTATTTTGTACACAATAAAAAAGTTTGTAAACAAAAAAAAAAAAAATTTTTTTTAGCCTACTCTATAGGATTGTAACAGACCTGGGACACCTTTGGGCGCTCCAAAGAGAATATTAATGTGCCGTGCGTAGTGCCCCCTCACCCTCCTATCAGGCACTGTTCTGAGCTGAATTCCTGTCTGAATATTGTGTCCCGGTTTCAGGTGGACTGAAACCCGGACACATGATTCAAAACCCGAACTGTCCGGGTGAATCCCAGACAGGTGGCAACCTTAGCCGGCGGCCCACGATCGCGGTGAAGATAGGCAGAACAGGCAACTGCCTATGTAAACAAGGCATTTCCCAGTTCTGCCAGATGACATGCCAGAGATCTACTGTTCCCGGTAATCGGGAACAGTAATCTCTGTTATGTTTCAGTGAGCCCATACCCCCTACAGTTAGAACACACCCAGAGAACACACTTCACCCCTTGATCGCCCCCTAGTGTTAACCCCTTCCCTGCCAGTGTAATTTTTACATTGATCAGTGCATTTTTTTACCACTGATCAAGGTAATGTCACTGGACCCCAAAAAATGAGGCTGCACTGTATGTATAGTGGGTAGGGATGAGCTTCAAATTCAAGTCGAACATTGCCTGTTCGCCCAACAGCAAACAATTTGGGGTGTTCATGGCAAATTCGAAAAGCTGCGGAACACCCTGTAAATGTCTATGGGAGAAATCTAAAGTGCTCATTTTAAAGGTTAATATGCAAGTTATTGTCATAAAAAGTGTTTGGGGACCTGGCCGTTTTTTTGGGAGAAGTGATTTTAATAATGCTTAAAGTGAGTTTCAGTGCTTCAAAAGAATGTCCATGAGTGATCCTAAAGAAATAAGTAGAGTGCACCTTCCACCGATTTTCCAGATCCACCTCGTGACACACAGACCCCTTAGGGGTTCACACTCACCAGAGTAATATTGAATTAAAGCCTTGAATAGAAATTGCTGCATCCAAGCCAAACACTGAAATATTGTATCCGTCAAGGAGACCTCAGAATGAGATGGGCTTCCAAAAAACAAACAAAGGGAAAGCACATAGTGTAACCCAGTTTATTTCATAAAACAAACCCTCACAAACTTGGTCCCCTCACACATTAAACGTACATCAGCTTTTAGGTGGTGTTGACCACTGTCATTTTTCAACATTTAGCGCTGTTTGTAGTATTGACTGATACAGATTATTGTGTTCCTTTTTACTATTGTTATATATATTTTGCCATGTTTTAAACAGCAGCTTAGTTTTACATATTTTTTAAATATTTATTTTTTAAACAATATTTCTGTCAACATTCATTACCCACTTGTGGATGACTATTGTGGTCATTCTTCTTTGTGGTAAATTGCAATACGTGTTATCCATAGGCGCTGAGCGGTGTATTATAGGCCTTTTTATACACCCTTTTTAAATGCTTAAAGTGAAACAATAAAAGTGAAATATTCCTTTAAATTTCGTACCTGGGGGGTGTCTAAAGTATGCCTGTAAAGTAGCGCATGTTTCCCGTGTTTAGAACTGTCCCTGCACAAAATGTCATTTTTGGAGGAAAAAAGGTCATTTAAAACTACTCGCGGCTATTAATGAATTGTCGGGTCCCAGCAATACAGATAAAAGTAATTGAAAAAAACGTCAGGGGTCCCCCCCCCCAGTCCATTACCAGGCCCTTTGGTTCTGGTATGAAGGGGAACCCCGTACCAAAATTAAAAAAAAAATGCGTGGGGGTCCCCCTCAAAATCCATACCAGACCTGAAGGGTCTGGTAGGGATTTTAAGGGGAACCCCGCACCAAAGTTAAAAATGGCGTGGGGTTCCCCCAAAAATCCATACCAGACCCTTATCTGAACACGCAACCTGGCAGGCCGCAGGAAAAGAGGGGGGTACGAGAGAGCACCCCCCCCTCCTGAACTGTACCTGGCCACATGCCCTCAACATGGTGAGATTGTCCCCATGTTGATGGGGACAAGGGCCTCATCCCCACAACCCTTGCCCGGTGGTTGTGGGGGTCTGAGGGGGGGCTTATCGGAATCTGGAAGACCCCTTTAACAAAGGAGACCCCCAGATCCCGGCCCCTCCTATGTGAATTGATAACAGGGTACATTTTACCCCTACCATTTCACCAAAAAAAGTGTCAAAATGTTAAAAACCACACAGACACAGCTTGGGACAAGTCCTTTATTAAAAATAAAAAAATAAAAAATAAAAAAAAGATTCCAGCGATGTAATCCACTCTCGATCTCCACTCCAGCAATGTAATCCATTCTCGGTATCCAGCGATGGATGATCTCCAGGCTTCAGCGATAACAGCTTGACAGCTCTAATGTAGCTGAGGGCGGGGCCATCCGTCACGTGACACCGTCCCCCTCAGACAAGGGGAAATTCTGGGGTTTCCCAGTGACGTGTACTGGAGACCCCGCCCCCCTCTGATGCAATGGGAAACCTGCGTTGCATCAGAGGGGGGCATACCAGTGTCCATCAGTGCTGCATATCAGTGTCCATCAGTGCCACCTATCAGTGCCCATCAATGCTGCCTTATGAGTGCAGCCTCATCAGTGCCCATCAGTGATGTATATCAGTGTCTGTCAGTGCTGCTTATCAGTGTCCATCAGTGCCACCTATCAGTGCCCATAAATGCTGCCTTATCAGTGCAGCCTCATCAGTGCCGCCTCATCAGTTCCCATCAGTTCCACCTCATCAGTGCCCATCAGTGCTGCATATCAGTGTCTATCAGTGCAACCTATCAGTGCCCATTAATGCTGCCTTATTAGTGCAGCCTCATCAGTACCCATCAGTGCAGCCTCATCAGTGCCCATCAGTGTCGCCTCATTAGTACCCATCATGCAGCCTCATCAATGCCCATCAGTGCAGCCTCACCAGTGCCCATCAGTGCTGCGTTGCCTTATCAGTGCCTCCTCATCAGTGCCCATCAGTGCCGCTTATCAGTACCCATTAGTGTTGCCTCATCAGTGCCTATTAGTGCAGCTTCATCAGCGCCCATCAGTGAAGAAGAAAAATTACTTATTTCCAAAATTTTACAACAGAAACAAAGAAAGTTTAGCAAAAAAAAAACCCCCAGTGATGATTAAATACCACCAAAAGAAAGTTATAAAAAAATCCTATGGGTACAGAGTTGTATGACTGCGCAATTGTCATTCAAAGTGTGAAGGCGCTGAAAACTTAAAATTGGCCCGGGCAGAAAGGGAGTGAAAGTGCCCGGTATTGAAGTGGTTAGAGCGCCACCATTGGGCATTTTTAAGTACTGTCGTTTGTCACCATTCCCTAGGCATGTGCAATTTTAAAGTGTGACTTGTTAGAAATCCATTTACTCCGTGTAACTCCATCTTTTATATTTTACCAAACCATTGGGGTATTATATTGTGGTTTTTTTTTTTTGCATTGAAATTCATTAAAGCCTACAAATATAAAAAAACTGCAACACCCAACATTTTATTTTCTAGGGCTTCTGCTTTAAAAAAATACATAATGTTTAAAGGTTTTAAGTGATTTTCTAGCAAAAAAAAAATCAGCAGATTTTTATATTTTTAAAGAAATGTCAGAGTAGGCTTGGGAAACAAGTGGTTAAGTAAAAAAAAAAAAAAAAGCGGTATATAAAAAGAAAAAAAAAAGAAAGAAAAGAGAAAATGGCGCAGGTGATGCATACATATAAAAGAAGAAAAAATAAACACCTGATTTCACCCGTACGTGTCATGTGTCCTAATAAATCAGGGAGCTGCAGTTATTTTGGCTGTTTTAAAGTCACTTAGTTGAGCTCTCAGACAGAGAGATGGAAGGGGAGATTATGGGAAATGTTGTGACATGTTGAGCATTCTTCACCTTAACATCTTATATAAATCCAGAGAGGTTTTCAATCTAAACTATGGCACTGCTGAACTTAACCCTTTGTGGTGTCAGAATTTCTTGTTATTCCTTCCTATATGTATGATAATAACTAATCCTACAGCTTGTAGACTCCCTAACCACGTGCCCTCTGGAAGATTTTACCCCCTTTCATGGCCAGGTCATTTTTTTTGCTATTCAGCACTGCGCTTCTTTAACCACTTTAGCCCCAGACCATTTTGTTGCTCAAGGACCAGGCCCCTTTTTCCGATTCGGCACTGCGTCGATTTAACTGACAATTGCGCGGTCGTGCAACGTGGCTCCCAAACAAGATTTGCGTATTTTTTTTCCCACAAATAGAGCTTTCTTTTGGTGGTATTTGATCACTTCTGCCGTTTTTATTTTTTGCGCTAGAAACAAAAATAGAGCGACAATTTTGAAAAAAAATTAAATATTTTTTACTTTTTGCTTTAATAAATATCCCCCAAAAATATATATATAAAAAAAAAAAAAATTTCCTCAGTTTAGGCCGATACGTATTCTTCTACATATTTTTGGTTCAAAAAATCGCAATAAGCGTTTATTGATTGGTTTGCGCAAAAGTTATAGCTTCTACAAAATAGGGGACTGTTTTATGTCATTTTTATTAGTAATTTTTTTTTTTACTAGTAATGGCGGCGATCAGAGATTTTTATCATGACTGTGACATTGTGGCAGACACATCGGACACTTTTGACACCATTTTGGGACCATTGTAATTTTTACAGCGATCAGTGCTATAAAAATGCACTGATTACTGTAAGAATGACACTGGCAGTAAAGGGGTTAACCACTAGGTGGCGCTGCAGGGGTTAAGTGTGCCCTAATGAGTGATTCTTACTGTGAGGGGGCGTGGCTACATGTGACACATCACTGATGACCGTTCCCGATCACGGGGAACGGTCATCAGTGACAGTGTCACTAGGCAGAATAGGGGGATGCCTTGTTTACAAAGGAAATTCCCCTGTTCTGCTCTTGCCGACCGCAATCGCGGGCCTCCCGGGAACATCGAGTTCCCGGGACCCGCGGCCGCACTCGCGTGGTTAACTGGCGGTGCTTAAGGGTGCTTAAGGGTGGGTAGGGCACGGAGACAAGGTGACTTGGAAGAAGAGAGTACCTGCACCTATTCTCAGAGAAAAAAAGGCCTGGGTATATATATATTGGAAATTGATCATTCCTGATGTACTGACGGCCGATCTCATTTCTTGAGGCCCTAAAATGCCAGGACAGTACAAATTAGACATGTGCATTTCGTTCCGAATCGAAATTCAAACACATTTTCATTATTTGAAAATTCAGATGTATCCGAATTACCGAATTACAATAGTAACAAATTTAAATGAATCCGAAATAACAAACCGAAATTCGGACAAAATTTGATTAGAATTCCAAAATTGTAAAAAGTAATGAAAATTTTTGTTGTGAATTATTTTTTTTTTAAATTGAAAAAAATTATAAAAAAATGTAAATCATCAAAATGAAAAAAATCTGCTGGCAATGTCCACTGCCCTACTGAGACCATCCACTTCCCTACTGACACTGTCCACTGCCCTACTGAGACCATCCACTTCCCTACTGACACTGTCCACTTCCCTACTGACACTGTCCACTGCCCTACTGAGACCATCCACTTCCCTACTGACACTGTCCACTTCCCTACTGACACTGTCCACTGCCCTACTGAGACCATCCACTTCCCTACTGACGATGTCCACTGCCCTACTGACACTATCCACTGCCCTACTGACACTATCCACTGCCCTACTGACACTATCCACTGCCCTACTGACACCATCCACTGCCCTACTGACACCATCCACTGCCCTACTGACACCATCCACTGCCCTACTGACACCATCCACTGCCCTACTGACACAGTCCACTGCTCTGCTGACAACATTCAATGTCCAACTGAGACCATCAACTACCCTACTGACACCGTCCATTGCCCTACTGACACAGTGCTGACACTGTCCTCTGTCCTACTAACACCGTCCACTGCCCTACTGACAACGTACAATGTCCTACTGACATCACCCACTGCTCTACTGACCCCATCCACTGCCTTACTGACACCATCCACAATCCTACTAACACCATCCACTGCTCTACTGACACTGTCCACAGCTCTTCTGACACCATCTTCTGCCCTACTGACACTGTCCACTGCTCTACTGACACTGTCCACTGCTCTACTGACACTGTCCACTGCTCTACTGACACTGTCCACTGCTCTGCTGACACTGTCCACTGCTCTACTAACTAACACTGTCCACTTTTATGGTAGGATACGTTTATATTTTTACAGTGACATGTGTTTTATTATATTACTCCTTACTATTTAGTTAGGCCTTGCTGGTTAATTTCTTTAAACAAAAGGGGGGGGGGCGCCAAACCCCATTGATCTTTGATCTCTTTCATGTTGTTCGGTTGGATCTCCTCCTCTCAAAAGTTGCCTACCCTTGATACAATATATAGTCAAAAGTTTTTGGACATCTGACCATTGAGTTCAGGTGTTCCCAGAGAGGAGTTCTGTTAATGCTACACCCTACAAAGGCTTTTTATAAAATTTTGCAGTTCCAACCTTGTGGTAATAGTTTGCAGAAGATCCTTTTCTGTTCCAGCATGACTGTGCCCCTATGTACAAAACCAAGTCCATAAAGACGGGGGTTTGATGAGTTTAGGTGGAGAGACTCAAGTAGCCTACACAAAGCCCTAACCTCAACCCTACGAGCCAGGTCTTCTAATCCAACATCCCCATAAAGTCATAGATTGATGTGGAGGAACTTGAGTGGCATTTAAAGCCCTGACCTCAACCCACTGAACACCTTGGGATAAATTGGAATGAGCCAAGTCTTCTCAATCAACAACTCCATAAAGACATGGTTGGATGAGTTTGGGTGGGGGAACTCGAGTAGCCTTCACAAAGCCCTGACCTCAACCATACTGAACACCTTTGAGATGTATTGGAACGAGCCAGGTCTTCTCAACCAACAACTCCATGAACTCGAGTGGCCTTCAAAGCCCTGACCCTAACCCTACTGTACACCTTTTTGATGAATGTCGATTGCCAGAAAGATCTCCTTATCCAACATCAGTAATTGACCTCGCAATTCTTTGGGGGTTAAATAGGCACAAACGTCCATAGAAACGCTCCAAAATCATGTGATGAGTCTTCCAAGAGTGTAGGTTGTTTTAGCCACACTAATGCCAATGGTTTTGGAATGGAATTCCAGTATAGGTGTGATAGGTATCCACACCTTTTGGGTAACTTTTTGGCATATATTGTATCTAGTATATCTATCTTTCCTTTTTTATCTATACTGATTATTTTATCTGAGACTGGGAGAGGGAAGTAAAGTTGTTTAGTTAACCACACAGTGTGAACCCCCCAGGTTGCAGTAATTAAACAACACTGGGACAACCTGACACAATGAGTTCACAGAAACAGATACATTTTCAGAGGTAGCCAGTGGCCAATTTCATCGCTCAGAACGATTTTTATTTATATTTGTTTGGACTGGCGTTGCTATTATGACAGGAAAAGACAGGGAGTAAAGGGGAAATGACTCTAACAGCGACATGGAGAGCAATAAAAAACCCAAGAGATGTTCTAATCATTTTCCCACTCTCTCAAAACAAGAAGAAAACATTTTTTTTTGGCTTCGGCAAGAAACAACTCCATAGAAGAACCCATTGTATCTACTATTCCACCATTGAGGGGCAGTAGTTGATTAAATTATCAGACATCTGTTTGATTGCATCCTTCTGCCTTCGCCTAGTTTAGCTAGTTTAAGCTGTCACCCGTTGGTCCTCTCCTAGCTGGCCGAAGCCGGTCATACTGTACATGGATTTAAATTCAGCTGGTTTAGCAGGAAATTGAGCCAAAATTCTATTCATGTATGGGCAGGCTGGTTGTACACAAGTCGATCTATCGATTGACTTGTGTACAACCAGCCTGTCAAATCTTTTCCAAACAGTCGCATTGATCATTGTATCCTTACAGTTTGTGCTGCCGGTTTGGTCTCTCCTAGTTCACCTAATTAGTACAGTCACTGGTTTTTCATCTCCTAGTTCCCCTAGTTGTACAGTCACTGGTTTGTCTTCTCCTAGTTCACTTAGTTGTACAGTCACTGGTTTGTCTTCTCCTAGTTCACCTAGTTGTGCAGTCACTGGTTTGTCTTCTCCTAGTTCACCTAGTTGTGCAGTCACTGGTTTGTCTTCTCCTAGTTCATCTAGTTGTACAGTCACTGGTTTGTCTTCTCCTAGTTCACCTAGTTAGTACAATCACTGGTTTGTCTTCTCCTAGTTCACCTAGTTAGTACAGTCACTAGTTTGTCCTGAACTAGTTCACCTAGTTGTACAGTCACTGGTTTGTCCTCTCCTAGTTCACCTAGTTAATACAATCACTGGTTTGTCTTCTCCTAGTTCACCTCGTTGTGCAGTCACTGGTTTGTCTTCTCCTAGTTCACCTAGTACAATCACTGGTTTGTCCTCTCCTAGTTCACCTAGTTAGTAGAGTCACTGGTTTGTCCTGAACTAGTTCACCTAGTTGTACAGTCACTGGTTTGTCTTCTCCTAGTTCACCTAGTTAGTACAGTCACTGGTTTGTCTTCTCCTAGTTCACCTAGTTAGTACAGTCACTGGTTTGTCCTGAACTAGTTCACCTAGTTGTACAGTCACTGGTTTGTCCTCTCCTAGTTCACCTAGTTAATACAATCACTGGTTTGTCTTCTCCTAGTTCACCTCGTTGTGCAGTCACTGGTTTGTCTTCTCCTAGTTCAGCTAGTACAATCACTGGTTTGTCCTCTCCTAGTTCACCTGGTACAATCACTGGTTTGTCCTCTCCTAGTTCACCTAGTTAGTAGAGTCACTGGTTTCTCCTGAACTAGTTCACCTAGTTGTACAGTCACTGGTTTGTCTTCTCCTAGTTCACCTAGTTAGTACAGCGACTGGTTTGTCTTCTCCTAGTTCACCTAGTTAGTACAGCGACTGGTTTGTCTTCTCCTAGTTCACCTAGTTAGTACAGTCACTGTTTTTTTTGTCCTGAACTAGTTCACCTAGTTAGTACAGTCACTGGTTTGTCCTGAACTAGTTCACCTAGTTAGTACAGTCACTGGCTTGTCCTGAACTAGTTCACCTAGTTAGTACAGTAACTGGTTTGTCCTCTCCTAGTTCACCTAGATAGTAAAGTCAATGGTTTGTCCTCTCCTAGTTCACCTAGTTAGTACAGTCACTGATTTGTCCTCTCCAAGTTATCTAAATAGTACAGTCACTGACTTGTCCTTTACAAGTTGACCTAGTTATTACAGTCATTGGTTTGTCCTCTCCTAGTTCACCTATTTAGTACAGTCATTGGTGTGTTCTCTCCCAGTTCACCTAGTTAGTACAGTCATTCATTTGTCCTCTCCTAGTTCACCCAAATGGTACAGTCATTGCTTTGTCCTCTCCTAGTTCACTTACTTTGTACAGTCACTGTCTTCTCTTAGTTAATTTAGTTAGTATAGTTTGTCCTCTCCTAGTTCACCTAGCTTGTGTCATTAAGAGAATGATCTCAGGACTTAGATGTAATTGACAAAACGCGTAGGGCGGGCTTCTGGGAAACATCACTTCTGCTTGTTGAAGATAATGTGGAGAGCAAACTGGTTTTCCTAGTGTGTAATACCATGCTTATGTTCTAAAATTTCAATGTAAGTGCATTTGTATTGCATTTTTCATTTAATAATCTTACTACGCTATAAGAGGCTTCCCCATTTCTTTACACATGTTGTATTTAGTACACTATCGAGCTTCTTAAGGCCGCACTTGTGTGACAATAGCAAATTAATATTCCTACCCGTCTCCCGTGGGGGGGGGGAATCGCCACATTCCCGCCTGTCTCCCGTGAGGGGGGATCGTGGCATTCCCATCCCTCTCCCGTGGGGGGGTTGTTGAAGTTGAGTTGCCGCCCCCCCAAAATATTGAGCACCAGCCACCAGTGATTCACAGGCACTCCCGTCTGATTGGGGAGCCCAAGACTGAAGCCGGCCCTCTCATCAAGCTTACCATAGAGCTGAATGGGAGCCGGAATATCCCCGATCATTTCTATGGTATTAGAAACTGGAAGCAACGAGTATTTTATCACTTCTGGTTGTAAAAAGGAAAAGGATCTGATTATACTGATATTGGTGCGGTCAAATGCTTGACCCTATGTTCACACCCATGAGTTTTTTGGTGCGTTTTACATTTTTCATAAACGCACTATGGTCCATGTAACATGGTTTTCTATGGTACACGTTCACATCTATAAAAAAATTTATCCAGTGCGCTTTTGATGCTTTTTTTATGCGCTATGCACCGGGCGATGATGTCACAAGGGGGCTGGGCCACTAGGTGCCGTCACTGGGTGGCCCCGCCCCTTACCTATTTAGGAACTGTCAGACAGAGGAGCGGGCAGTCGGCAATTAGCCTTGGACGAGTGCGGAGCTTTTTTTTTTACAATCTACATCAGGGGACATTATTTGGGGATTTTTAATAAAGAAATTGTCAAAAACGTTTTTTTTGACATACTAATTCACATGGGGAGGGGCAGGATCTTTCAGATTCTAATAACCCTCCCGACTCCGCAGACCCCCACAACCACAGCCCAGGGTTGTGGGGAAGAGGCTCTTGTCCCCGTCAACAGGGGGACAAGGTGCTTTGGGGCAGGGGGCCTAAGAGCATGCGGCCTGGTAAGGTTCAGGAGGGTTGGGGGGCGCTCGCTCGTCCACTCCCTTTTCTGACCTGCCAGGCTGCATGCTCGGATAATGGTCTGGTATGGACTTGGGGGGGACCCCACGCCTTATTAACCAGCGATATACAGTGTTTTTTACAGTGTTTTAAAGAAGAAAAAAAACACACAAACCGCGAAATGCATGAAAACTGTATGCAAAAACGCAATTTTAAAACCGCACTGCAAAACGTGCCCGAAAACCGCATCAACTGAAAGGGCAAAGGAGAGATCTGGGGTCTAATAGATAACAGATCTCTCATTAAACAGCACCTGACACTGCTTTTTGTTATAACAAGGGATGTTTACATTCTTTGCAATGGCAACAAAAGAGATAAAAAATAAAATAAAAAATTTAATAGAGGTGAGCGCATACGTAGGTCGTGCACGCATATGTAAGCGGTGTTTGCACCACACATGGTGTCGCCATGAACGCTAGAGTGAGATCAATTATTCTAGCACCAGACCTCTCATATAACTCTAAATTGGCTTTTAAAGTGACGCCTATGAAGATTTTTAGCTTAGGCGTTTGATGACATTCTATGTGTGTACGCAATTTTAAAAGCGTGACATGTTAGGTATCGTTTTACTCAGCATAACATCATCTTTTATATTTGACCAAAAACAAATGGGTATTATATTGTGCTTGTGTGCACTAATATTCATTAAATTGTATTTTTTCCCAAAAAATTGCGTTTGAAAAACCGTTGCACAAATACCGTGTGACATAAAAAATTGCAAAACCCATCATTTTATTCTCTAGGGCCTCTACTAAATATATATATATATATATATATATATATATATATATATATATATATATATATATAAAAAGTTTGGGGGTTCCAAGTAATTTTCTAGTGAATAATTATTACTTTTCACTCGTAGGAGAGAAATGTCAGAATTGGCCTGGGCGGGAAGTAATAGGTACATACACTGCAGGTTTGGGAGGAAGCAATGTTGTAGCCCAATTAGTTAGTACCATCAATAGTCTGTCCTCTCCTAGTTCACCTAGTTAGTATAGTCACTGGTTGGTCCTCTCCTAGTTCAAATAGCATAGTGATGTCCCAAGTTTATCCTTTGTTAGTTCACCTAGTTTGTACTGTATGTAGTTGTCCTTCCCTAGATCACCTAGTTTGTACCATCACCCAAGGTATCTTCTTCTAGTTCTCCTACTTTGTTCTGTAACTAGTTGTAGTTCATCTATGTAGCGACCTCACCACTCACTCCCTCCTTTTCTGTCAATGTCTATGGCTCTCGTCTAGGGGACCAGGTAGGAGAGTCTGACGCACCACCAACTCACGTATTCCAGTGTGTAGAGGTGTGAGCTATAACCAATTACCTTCGGGCCTGTGCCCCTGTCCAGAGCCGAAGCTTCCTCCGAGAATGACCTTTAACTCCCAGTAAGCCAAGTTCCACTCCATTGAAAGTCCAACACTTATTTATTCTTTCCGAGCAATAAATAGTCCTTTAAGAGCAGACTGGTCAGACAACGAACAGACAAGGTGGTGAGGAAGGTCCATGCACAAACATGAACTTGTTACTCTCCTGTTTCGGTGTGCGCAAACAGGCTTGGCGCACGGTCGCTGCCACCGACCATGAGGGTGGTCGCTGCCAGCGACCGGGTGAATAGGACTTGAGGTCTCTGCCACCGACCTGGGTTTCAGTTGGGTCGCTGCCACCGACCATGAGAACGTGGACTACCTTTTTGAGATGTGGCCCCTGTTATGGGAGTCATCCATCTGGACGGTCACCAGAGGCCTCCACCGTCACCAGCCAATGCTGCACTGGATCTCCGGGAAGGTCACCTCTCTGGTCCCCCTCGCCCTAGATTCGGGTGTTCAATACCGGAGGACACCCTAGGAATCCTCCATCTCTTGCGGGACCCAGTCGAAGGTACTGGGCCCCAGGCCTCCAGAGAGTACCTCACCCCAGACTAAAGGTGTCTGGGGTAGAATCGCAGCTCCATCCCCGGGCCAAGGGCGCCCGGAGACCACCAGCACTCACACCCAGGCTGAAGGTGCCTGGGCATGGACCCCCGAGCGGAAGATGTCTGCCCCTTTTATCCCCTCTCCCAGCATGCACAGCAGGTTCCCCGCCCCGCTGTACTACTGCTGCGAAAGGACAAAAAGGGTACAGACTTGCAATGGTGGTTCAACCCCGGCCTATGGCGACAGCGCCACCTACAGGCCGCAGGGAACTGGACACCCTTGCATCCTCCACTGGCATAAATTGGTCCATGAACCCTAACAATTGCTGCATCTGAGCCATTTATCACTCAGATGCCTCCCCTAAATGTACAGTAGGTGCCGCGGATATTGTGTCAATCTCGCCGCTTCTAGCGGCGAGATTGACACCCTATGAGCTCCGTTGCGAGAGCCAGCGCCGAGCTGTCTCGTCATCGGGAAAGGAAAAATGTTTCTTTCACGATGAGCGACACGCATTGCCGGTAGACGGAGATCCGACGTGGATTCCCGCCAATACCAGGCACTGCGTTTGGTATGAATCCTGAGCGGGAACTCCATGCTAATTTTTAAAGAAAAAAACGGCATGGGTTCCCCCTCCAGGAGCATACCAGGCCCTTGGGTCTGGTCTGGATTTGAAGGGGAAACCCTACGCCGAAAAAACGGCGTGGGGGTCCCCCTCAAAATCCAAACCAGACCCTTATCCGAGCACGCAACCTGGCAGGCCGCAGGGGAAGAGGGGGGACGAGAGAGCGGCCCCCCTCCCTCCTGAACCGTACCAGGCTGCATGCCATCAACATGGGGGGTTTGGTGCTCTGGGGCAGGGAGGCGACCTGCGGCTCCCCCACCCCAGAGCACCCTGTCCCCATGTTGATGAGGACAGGGCCTCTTCCCGACAACCCTGGCCGTTGGTTGTCGGGGTCTGCGGGCGGGGGGCTTATCGGAATCCGGGAGCCCCCTTTAATAAGGGGGCCCCCAGATGCCGGCCCCCCCACCCTATGTGAATGAGTATGGGGTACATCGTACCCCTACCCATTCACCTGGTGGAAAAAAAATGGCAATAAAAACACAACACAGCTTTTTAAAGTATTTTATTGCACAGCCCCGGGGGTCTCTTCTGTCTTCGGGGGTCTCCGGTGTCGAGTGAAGAAGACGCCGACGGCGACGACGGGAAGACCGGCCCCTCCACTAGCAAAAGAGCTGGAAGAAGATAGTGGAGGGGCCGGCAGAAGGACAACAGAGAGCCGGACGAGACGACGGGGAAGACCGGGCCTCCGCTAGCAAAAGAGCTGGAAGAAGATAGCGGAGGCCCGGCAGAAGAAAGAAAGAACCGGAGAGAAGAAGAGGGAAGAAGGCGACGGAGAAGACCGGGCCCCGCTAGCAAAAGAGCTGGAAGAAGATATCGGTGGCCCGGCAGAAGAAAGAACCGGAGAGCGCGGCGACGACACCGGAGACCCCCGAAGACGGAAGAGACCCCCGGAGCTGTGCAATAAAATACTTTAAAAAGCTGTGTTGTGTTTTTATTGCCATTTTTTTCCACCAGGTGAATGGGTAGGGGTACGATGTACCCCATACTCATTCACATAGGGTGGGGGGGCCAGCATCTGGGGGCCCCCTTATTAAAGGGGGCTCCCGGATTCCGATAAGCCCCCCGCCCGCAGACCCCGACAACCAACGGCCAGGGTTGTCGGGAAGAGGCCCTGTCCTCATCAACATGGGGACAGGGTGCTCTGGGGTGAGGGGGCCGCAGGTCGCCCCCCTGCCCCAGAGCACCAAACCCCCCATGTTGAGGGCATGCGGCCTGGTACGGTTCAGGAGGGAGGGGGGCCGCTCTCTCGTCCCCCCTCTTCCCCTGCGGCCTGCCAGGTTGCGTGCTCGGATAAGGGTCTAGTTTGGATTTTGAGGGGGACCCCCATGCCGTTTTTTCGGCGTAGGGTTTCCTCTTCAAATCCAGACCAGACCCAAGGGCCTGGTATGCTCCTGGAGGGGGAACCCATCGTTTTTTTTCTTTAAAAATTGGCGTGGAGTTCCCGCTCAGGATTCATACCAAACACAGTGCCTGGTATTGGCGGGAATCCACGTCGGATCCCCGCTCAATACAGTGCCGCGTCTCCTCGCTATTGCAGCGAGCGCGACATGTGTCGCCACCCTGTCGCCGAGATGTCGGCACCCCTGTCGCCGAGAATCTCCGCGATAGGATCGCGATGAATATACAATGTCGGCGGCACCTACTGTAACCACCCGCTACACCTAGTTTAGGCTGTCACCAGTGTGTCATCCATTAGTTCACATCTTCACCAGGTAAATAGACTTTACTGCAGATTCTGGAGGAAGCAATGTTGAGTGGACATGGTAAGCTGATGCCATTACTATGCAGATTGCTGTAAACACATTCATTATCAGATCTGTCTGTAGATACATAACACTTGATCTTGGCGACACTGGAGATCAGAAGCAGATGGAAGAGTTAGAGAATTTCCTGGAAGTACCAAGTTTTCTTGGATAGCCTCCTGTCACATACATAAATCACCATTTTGGCACCAAGAGGGCATTTCAGCTGGCTAGATATGTAAGAGCTCCCAAAGGGGGTTGTGTTTCACGATGGATCATTTCAACTGCACGTTCCCATGAAAGATTAACTTCTCTGGTATCTTACTTTTAGAGTAGCCTTTCTCGGTCAGAGTTCCATGGGACCCTGGAGCTCCTCCAGAGGTTGATAAGAGTTCCTTGAGCCATGGGTAATGTCTGCCTCTTCAATACATAGCCTGTGACTTCTTTTTAGCTATCTGTCAGGTTCCAACTGACCACCAATGTAAGGGACAGTCTTCCCACAGACCACAAACGTAAGAGGCATTCTTCGCACTGATCACCAATGTAAGGAGCATTCTTCCCACTGATCACCAATGTAAGGAGCATTCTTCCCACTGACCACCAATGTAAGGAGCATTCTTCCCACTGATCACCAATGTAAGGAGCATTCTTCTCACTGATCACCAATGTAAGGGGCATTCTTCCCACTGATCACCAATGTAAGGAACATTCTTCCCACTGATCACCAATGTAAGGAACATTCTTCCCACTGATCACCAATGTAAGGAACATTCTTCACACTGATCACCAATGTAAGGAGCATTCTTCCCACTGATCACCAATGTAAGGAGCATTCTTCCCACTGATCACTAGGGATGGGCCCGGTGCTCGATTCGAACCCATGTTCGAATCGAGCATCGGGCGTTCGCTCGCTCGTCGAGCCCAGAACTATTTGGGCCGTTCGCATCACATTCGTGTGATGCGAGCGGCCCCGCAATGCATTGCGGCCGGCGCGGCCGGCGCAGTGCATTGCTGGCTGATGATTGGCCAAGCATGCACTGTGACCCCGCATGCTTGGCCAATCACAGCGCCCGAAACTCGGAGAGCAATAATTGGCTACAGGCAGGACGGCTGTAGCCAATTACAGCTCAGGGGCTTTAGTACACGCCCCACCATTTAAAAGGCCGCCACGCCATCGGCCCCGGTCACATGAGTTCCGGCTTTAGGAGAGATTAGTCTGCTGATTCTGTCTTTGCTTGATACTGAAAGATTTGCTCTTCTTTGCTAAACCATTGGCTATTTCTTTGCTAAACCATTGCTACCTAAGTCATTGATCGTTCATTGCTGCTGATTGCACAGTTAGTGTGTTATTAGCTGCTGCTGGGGATTAGTCTGGTGCGTGCTTACTGTTAGTACAGTATTGCAGTAGTACCAACCGCAGTGCTGTTAGCACAGCATTGCACCCCAACAGCACCCATAGGACTTCTAGTGTGTTAGTGGCAGCAAACAGAGCTCCTATATTTTCTTCTCAGCAGCACCCATAGGACTTCTAGTGTGTTAGTGGCATCACACAGAGCTCCTATATTTTCTTCTCAGCAGCACCCATAGGACTTCTAGTGTGTTAGTGGCAGCAAACAGAGCTCCTATATTTTCTTCTCAGCAGCACCCATAGGACTTCTAGTGTGTTAGTGGCATCACACAGAGCTCCTATATTTTCTTCTCAGCAGCACCCATAGGACTTCTAGTGTGTTAGTGGCAGCAAACAGAGCTCCTATATTTTCTTCTCAGCAGCACCCATAGGACTTCTAGTGTGTTAGTGGCAGCAAACAGAGCTCCTATATTTTCTTCTCAGCAGCACCCATAGGACATCTAGTGTGTTAGTGGCAGCAAACAGAGCTCCTATATTTTCTTCTCAGCAGCACCCATAGGACTTCTAGTGTGTTAGTGGCATCACACAGAGCTCCTATATTTTCTTCTCAGCAGCACCCATAGGACTTCTAGTGTGTTAGTGGCAGCAAACAGAGCTCCTATATTTTCTTCTCAGCAGCACCCATAGGACTTCTAGTGTGTTAGTGGCAGCAAACAGAGCTCCTATATTTTCTTCTCAGCAGCACCCATAGGACTTCTAGTGTGTTAGTGGCAGCAAACAGAGCTCCTATATTTTCTTCTCAGCAGCACCCATAGGACTTCTAGTGTGTTAGTGGCAGCAAACAGAGCTCCTATATTTTCTTCTCAGCAGCACCCATAGGACTTCTAGTGTGTTAGTGGCAGCAAACAGAGCTCCTATATTTTCTTGTCAGCAGCACACATAGTACCTATAGTGTGTTAGTGTCAGCACCCATAGGACCTACAGTGTGTTGTGAGCACACATAGGAGTTCTATTTTTTATACTATATACACTACCGACTACAATGGCTGGAAGACCGCCAAGGAGAGGCAGAGCGTGCCGAGGCAAGAACACAGGGCAGGCAGGCTCTGTTTCTAGAGACAACAGTGCTGGCCGTGGACGTGGTCGTGCATCGTCATCAGCACGTGGCCATGGGACACGCTTGTCTTTGTTTTCGGCAGCTGGACATGTGGAGCCGCATCATGCCGAAGGCTTGGTAGAATGGATGACCAAGCCCTCCTCATCCTCCTCATCCTCTCTCACCCAGGCTCAGGGTACTGGCAGAGCAGCTGCCAACGCGTACTCAATGGCATCATCAGCCACCCCTTCCCTAGACCCACCATGTCCTCCTGAGGAGTCCCCCGAACTGTTTGAGCACAGTGTTGGGTACATGCTCCAGGAGGATGCCCAACGATTCGAAGGCTCGGATGATGATACCCAGCTTGAGGAAGTCAGTAGTGTGCGCGCAGAGAGAGGGGATGCTGAAGGACAGCAATCTGGCAGTAGTGTTCCACCAGCTGCAGCTTACTGCCAGGTTTGCTCTAGTGGTGAAGAGGGAGGGGATGATGAGGTCACTGACTCCACGTGGGTGCCTGAAGGGAGAGAGGAGGAGGAGGAGGAGGATGCAGCGTCACATGTCCAACGAGGCAGGATGCCCCCTGGAGGCCAGCTAGAGGCCAGCACAGCAACTGTACCACACCGCAGAGCTCCGCCTGTGCAGGGCGCTGCCTCTGCACGTTATCACAAAAGTTCTTTGGTGTGGGCCTTTTTTGAGACGAGTGCATCAGATCGCACCACTGCTATTTGCAATATTTGTCTCAAGCGTATCTCGCGTGGCCAAAACATCAGCCGCTTGGGCACCACAAGCATGAGCAGACATATGTCGACCTGCCATGCAGCTCGTTGGCAAGCACACATAAAAGACCCACACCAAAGAACAAAGCGGACCTCTCCTTGCTCCTCATCAGCTGGGATCTCCATCCCCACTATATCTTCAGTCCTCTCTGAAAGCTGCTCTGAGAGGACTGAAGGTGTAGAATTAGGTGTGTCACAACCAAGTACTTGCAGTACACCGACGTCCGATTGTAGCAGGCAAATTTCCCTGCCCCAGCTGCTGGACCGTCGAAAGAAGTATACTCCCAGCCATCCACATGCCCAGCGGTTGAATGCTAGCTTGGCTAAATTGCTAGCACTTCAACTGCTGCCTTTTCAGTTGATAGACTCGGCCCCCTTCCGTGAGTTTGTTCAATGTGCGGTTCCTCAGTGGCAGGTTCCCAAACGCCACTTTTTCTCACGGAAGGCGATTCCGTCTCTCTACTGGCATGTGGAAGGCAATGTCCATGCCTCGCTGGACAGGGCGGTCAGCGGTAAGGTGCATATTACCGCTGACTCATGGTCCAGCAGGCATGGACAGGGACGTTATCTTTCTTTCACGGCCCATTGGGTCACTCTATTGGTAGCTGGGAGGGATGCAGGACAAGGTGCAGTAGTGTTGGAGGTTGTTCCGCCACCACGCCTCCAAAATGCTACTACTGGTTGTGACACACCTCTCTCCTCCACCCCCTCCTCTTCTTCTTCCTCCATGTCCTCTTCGAGTGCTCTGTCCTCGGAACCAGCGGTGCTCCGTAGGCGTACAAGGGGCTACGCGAGTACGCAGGCAAAAAGATGCCATGCCGTGCTTGCGCTGGTGTGTTTGGGGGACAGGAGCCACACTGGGCCAGAGGTTCTGGCAGCTCTGCAGGGGCAGGCCGAGAGGTGGTTGACGCCACGCCAGCTTAAGCCAGGAATGGTCGTTTCTGATAATGGCACCAACCTCCTCTCCGCCCTGCGACAGGGGCAGCTCACCCATGTGCCCTGTATGGCTCACGTCCTCAACCTGGTGGTGCAGCGGTTCTTGGGCAGGTTCCCAGGCTTACAGGATGTCCTGAGGCAGGCCAGGAAAGTCTGTGTGCATTTCCGCCGATCTTATAATGCCAGTGCTCGGCTGACTGAGCTGCAAAAGGAGCTGAACCTGCCCAAGAACCGCCTAATATGTGACATGCCCACCAGGTGGAACTCAACGTTGGCCATGCTGCAGCGACTGCACACGCAGCAGAGGGCCATCAATGAGTACCTTTGCGACTACGGCACCAGGACAGGGTCAGGGGAGCTTGGCTTTTTTTCCCCACGCCAGTGGAGCATGATCAGGGATGCATGCACTGTCCTCTCACCATTTGAGGAGGCCACGAGGATGGTGAGCAGTGACAGTGCATGCATCAGTGACACTGTACCTCTTGTCCACCTGTTGGAGCATACGCTGCGTGGGATAATGGACAGGGCACTTGAGGCAGAACAGAGGCAGGAAGAGGAGGACTTCCTTGTCTCTCAAGGCCCCCTTTATCCAGACAATGTTCCTTCTGTCCCACCCATCACACAGGAAGAGGAGGAGGAGGAGGAGGAGGATTGTGTGAGCATGGAGGTGGAGCCTGGCACTCAGCATCAGCAGCAGCAGTCTTTTAGGGATGATGTACAGTCCCAACAAACCAGTGGACTTGTACGTGGCTGGGAGGAGGTGGCTGGCGATCATGTCATCCTCAGTGACCCAGAAGACTCCGGACCGAATGCCTCAGATAACCTACGCTGCATGGCCTCCCTGATCCTGCAAAGCCTGCGGAAGGATCCTCGTGTTCTTCGGATCAAGGAGAGTGACCATTACTGGCTGGCCACTCTCCTTGATCCACGGTACAAGGGTAAGGTTGCGGACCTTATCTTGCCGTCGCAGAGGGAGCAGAGGATGAGACATCTCAGGGAGGCCTTGCAGAAAGGTCTGTGCAACGCGTTCCCAGAAACTGGGAGGTTACAAACTCCTGGTCCTGGACGACAAGTTGCTGAGGCTTCGGTCAGTAGCAGAAGGAGCGGTGGGGAAGGTGGACGTCTGACCGATGCGTTCAGACAATTTTTTAGTCCGCAGCCCCAAGGTATGATCGGTTCCAGCAACCATCCCCAGCGTCTGATATACATGGTGCAGGAATACCTAGGGGCAAGGTCAGACTTGGACACCTTTCCCACCGAAAATCCTCTGGCTTACTGGGTCCTGAGGATGGATCACTGGCCAGAGCTTGCACAGTATGCAATTGAGCTACTGGCCTGTCCTGCATCCAGCGTTCTTTCCGAACGCACATTCAGTGCTGCTGGAGGATTTGTCACCGATCATAGGGTGCGCCTGTCCACCGACTCGGTTGATCGACTGACCTTCATAAAAATGAATCAGTCTTGGATCACCACCAGCTACCAGACACCTGAAGCGGATATAACGGAATAATTTATAATGTCACATCCCTTCAAGACTGCCTATGCTGATGCTGAGTGACTGTCCTGTTATGTTCACTGACTATCCTCTTCCTCCTCCTCAATGATCCATGCCACCACACCAGTGCCTAAGGCACAATTTTTCAGCCCCTGTATAACAGGGGCGTGTAATTACAATTTTTTAAAAAGATGCTTCGCAACAGGTGTGACTGCTGTGCTCAGAGTACAGTATCTGTGAGGGGTTGCAGTGTTGTGGCACCAGCACCAGTGCCTAAGGCACAATTTTTCAGCCCCTGTTGGGGCGTGTAATTACAATTTTTAGGCAATGCTTTGCAACAGGTCTCATTGCTGTGCTCAGAGTACAGTATCTGTGAGGGGTTGCAGTGTTGTGGCACCAGCACCAGTGCCTAAGGCACAATTTTTCAGCCCCTGTATAACAGGGGCGTGTAATTAAATTTTTTTAAAAAGATGCTTCGCAACAGGTGTGACTGCTGTGCTCAGAGTACAGTATCTGTGAGGGGTTGCAGTGTTGTGGCACCAGCACCAGTGCCTAAGGCACAATTTTTCAGCCCCTGTTGGGGCGTGTAATTACAATTTTTAGGCAATGCTTTGCAACAGGTCTCATTGCTGTGCTCAGAGTACAGTATCTGTGAGGGGTTGCAGTGTTGTGGCACCAGCACCAGTGCCTAAGGCACAATTTTTCAGCCCCTGTATAACAGGGGCGTGTAATTACAATTTTTTAAAAAGATGCTTCGCAACAGGTGTGACTGCTGTGCTCCAAGTACAGTATCTGTGAGGGGTTGCAGTGTTGTGGCACCAGCACCAATGCCTAAGGCACAATTTTTCAGCCCCTGTTTAACAGGGGCGTGTAATTACAAATCTTGATCTAATAGTTCACAGCAGGGCCCATTCCTGCGCCCACCAAGAGTAACTATGAGGGCCTACAGTCTTGTGGCAACACCGTCCACCACCACCACCACCACCAAAGGCCCAATTTTTCTGCCCTGTTCAACAGGTGCATGCAATTACAAATCTTGATCTAATAACTCACAGCAGGGCCCATTCCTGCACCCACCAAGAGTAACTGTGAGGGCTTACAGTCTTGTGGCAACACCGTCCACCACCACCACCACCACCACCAAAGGCCCAATTTTTCTGCCCGGTTCAACAGGTGCATGCAAGTACAAATCTTGATCTATTAACTCACAGCAGGGCCCATTCCTGTGCCCACCAGTCTTGTGGCTACACCAACATCTAATAGGGCAAATTTCTGCAGAGTATATACGGCAGGCCCCTACTTTCAAACATCCAACTTACAAACGACTCCTACTTGCAAACGGCAAGAGAAAACAGGAAGTGAGAGGAAATCTACCCCTAGGAAGGAAAATTCTATCCTGTTAGATTTAATTTGGGAAAAAGGTATCTCCTCTCTACTGATGCTTTATCACCAATCCTTGTTTCAATTAAAACCCCACTTTTCCAAAAACATTTGTCATTGGGACGGAAAGTGAGGTGACATGTTCTGAACAGATGTGCAAAGACAGCAAATGTTACAGGGGTGATAACCCCTCCCTATGTTCTCCAAAAAGCTTAAAAATTGATTTTTTTGGGATGTAGCTACACTTCATAATGTACCTGTTCAGATTCTACTTAAGAACAAACCTACAGTCCATGTCTTGTTTGCACCACCTATATACTGCTGTTCAGAGTATATAGGGTTGTAGGTATAGGGTTTTATTTTGGGTGCGGGGTCCCCCTTAGTATCCATACAAGACCCAAAGGGGCTGGGGTGGGGGGGGGGTGATGGGGTAGCCATGCCATTTTTCTCAAGGATTTTCAGCCATATGGCGGCCAGGACAAGACATGACATTAAAGCCGCAAGTGGTTTTAAATGGCTTCTTTTTTTCCTTTACAAATGTCATTTTGTGCAAGGACAGTTCTAAACACGGGAAACACATGCCACTTCACAGGCATACTTTAGACACCCCCCAGGTACCATATTTAAAGGAAAATTTCACTTTTTTTTTTTCACTTTATGCATCATTAAAATGACTGCTCCCGAAAAAACTTTAGTTTTTAAAATTTATTTTTGCATTGATATATGTCCCCTGGGGCAGGACCCGGGTCCCCAAACCTGTTTTATAACATTAACATGCATATTGGCCGTTGTAATTAGCAATTTTGATTTCGAACGTTCGCGTCCATTATAACGAATAGGGTTCGAAAATTCGCGCGAACTTTCGGTCCGTTCGAAGGTTCTGGTGCGAACCGAACCCGGGGGTGTTCGGCTCATCCCTACTGATCACCAATGTAAGAGGCATTCTTCCCATTGATCATCAATGTAAGGAGCATTCTTCCCACTGACCACCAATGTAAGGAGCATTCTTCCCACTGACCACCAATGTAAGGAACATTCTTCCCACTGATCACCAATGTAAGGAACATTCTTCCCGCTGACCACCAATGTAAGGAACATTCTTCCCACTGATCACCAATGTAAGGAACATTCTTCCCACTGATCACCAATGTAAGGAGCATTCTTCCCACTGATCACCAATGTAAGAGGCATTCTTCCCATTGATCATCAATGTAAGGAGCATTCTTCCCACTGACCACCAATGTAAGGAGCATTCTTCCCACTGACCACCAATGTAAGGAACATTCTTCCCACTGATCACCAATGTAAGGAGCATTCTTCCCACTGATCACTAGGGATGAGCCGAACACCCCCCAGTTCGGTTCGCATCAGAACATGCAAACAGGCAATAAATTTGTTCGAACATCCGAACACCGTTAAAATCAATGGGACTCGAACATGAAAAATCTAAAGTGCTAATTTTAAAGGGAGGCCTGGAATGAAAAGACAGAAAGAAAAAGTAATGGAGGGCCGGGCATGACAAGGTGGAGAGTAAAGGCAACACAGGGTTAAAAAAACTGGGAAGTTTGGAGAGGGAGGAGACAGGAGTAATATGTGCTGGAGGGGAGGAGCGCTTTAAATATTAAGGGGCGGGAATGCCCGGGAACATTTTGTGAGGAGACAGCAAGGGAGAGAAAGTTTTTCCCACCCACCCTCCCTATTGTTTGGTGTTTGTCTTGTTTGTGTGTTTTCTTGTGTTTCAGGTCGAATGGATTTGGGTCGTCGTAACAGCTGTGTACTGGCGGTGTCTTTGGTCTTTGACGGTGGCATAAAACAGATGTGATGGAAGTGGTGGGGGGCTCATCGGTGGTATGTGCCCCTCTGGTGTATTCCAGTGGAACGGTGTCTGCTGGAATACGGGTATGGTTGCACTGCGGGAAGGGGTTGTCTCCGAGCAGTGACACAGCTGGAGGCCTGGTATGGTAAAATTTTGGTCCCGCAGTGTATTGGTGGAAAAAGTGTTAAAAGTTCGGGGTGCCATCAGAGACCAACAGACTGGGAGTTAAACTGTTAAAGTTATGGAAGTGAAAGTATTATTTTATATTGGAATTTTATCTAATTATGTTTTAATAAAAAGGCTGTTATGGCCAGTTAAACTCCAACTCTGGTGTGGTCTAATTATTATAGATTGGTTAAGATAAGGGGTATGTAATTTAAGGGGGTAGAATGGTATGGGTAAAGTGTTGGGAATATCTCGATTACACTGGTCAAGGCTTATATGCAAGTTATTGTCATAAAAAGTGTTTAAGGGCTCTTTCACACGGAGGTCCGTTCAGGTCCGCCTGTCAGTTTTTTAGGCGGACCTGAAACGGATCCTCCATGCACCCCTATGGAGGCACGGATGTCAGCGGAGACATGTCCGCTGACATCCGCTCCGCCAAAGTGTGACGGAGGAAAACCCTATTTTTCCTTCCGTCGGCGGAGCGGATCGGATGACAACGGACTCTACGGTCCGTCGTCATCCGATTCCCCATAGGGGAGAGCGGCGCTCTGACAGGGCGGTCCCTGCACAGTGTGCGGGGACCGCCCAGTCATCCGTCGGCTCAGCGGGGATCAACGGAGCGATCCCCGCTGAGCAAGCGGAGCTTCACGGGGCGGATCTGCACGGATCCGCCCCGTGTGAAAGGGGCCTAAGGACCCGGGTCCTGCCCCAGGGGACATGTATCAATGCAAAAAAAAGTTTTAAAAACGGCCGTTTTTTCGGGAGCAATGATTTTAATAATGCTTAAAGTGAAACAATAAAAGTAAAAAATTCCTTTAAATTTCATACCTGGGGGGTGTCTAAAGTATGCCTTTAAAGTAGCACATTTTTCCCGTGTTTATAACAGTCTCTGCACAAAATGTCATTTCTGAAGGAAAAAAAGTAATTTAAAACTACTCGCGGCTATAATGAATTGTCGGTCCCAACCAATACAAAGAAAAGTAATTGAAAGTCATTGAAAAAAAAAATGCGTGGGGGTCCCCCCCCCAAATTCAATTACCAGGCCCTTCAGGTCTGGTATGGATATTAAGAGGAACCCTGCGTCAAATAAAAAAAAAAAATGATGTGGAGTTCCCCCCAAAAATCCATACCAGACCCTTTATCCGAGCACACAACCTGGCAGGCCGCAGGAAAAGGGGGGGGGACGAGAGAGCGTCCCCCCTCCTGAACCGTACCAGGCCACATGCCATCAACATAGGGAGGATGCTTTGGGGGTCTGTGACCCCTCAAAGCACCATGTCCCCATGTTGATGGGGACAAGGGCCTCATCCCCACAACCCTTGCCCGGTGGTTGTGGGGGTCTGGGGGCGGGGGGCTTATCGTTATCTGGAAGTCCCCTTTAACAAAGGGGACCCCCAGATTCCGCCCCCCCCTATGTGAATTGGTAACGGGGTGCATTGTACCCCTACCATTTCACGAAAGAAAGTGTCAAAAAAATGAAAAACCACACAGACACCGTTGTGAAAAGACCTTTATTAAAAAGAAAAAAAAAACAATCCAGCGTTGTAATGCAGTCTGTCCAGCGACGATCCATGAATCTCCATCGATGCGGCGAGTCTCCAGCGATGAACGACGCACATCTTCCCTATACCGGCGGAGCCTCCCGGCTAATGACGCGCAAGCAGTGTTGACAGTTCTTTTATAACCGAGGTCGGAAACCCCCGTGACGTGACGGGTAACCCTGCCCACTCTAACGCGTCACAGGCAGAGAGCTGCAAGTATTTTCAGTTAGTGTACTGTGTTCTCTGCACAGTGTGCACCTAAAACTAACTGAAGACAATTGCTGCTTTTATCATACTAATACCACAGCAGGCAGTTGATTCTGATAGCTGCATTATAATCAGTATATATATATATATATATATATATATATACATCCCACCTTTGTGCAGCTACATCTCACTGCAGGCCATTAGTATGTCTTGAAGGCAAACAAGGAGAGGCAGACAGTCACGAGGCAATAAAAGAGGGCAAGCAGGCTCTGTGTCTAGAGGCAACAGTGCTGGTCGTGGACATGGTGCATCCTCATCAGCATGTGGCCGTGGGACATGCTTGTCCTTCTTTTTGGCAGCTGGCCATGTTCAGCCGCAACATGCCCAAGACTTGGTAGAGTGGATGACCAAGCCGTCCTCATCCTCCTCATCCTCTATCACCCAGGCTCAGGGTACTTTGTCTGGCAAAGCAGCTGCCAAAGCGGCCTCTTCCCTCGGCTCACTTGTCACTCCTTCCCTAGCCCCACCATGTCCTCCTGAACTGTTTGAGCACAGTGTTGGGTACATTCTTCAGGAGGATGCCCAGCGTTTTGAAGGCTCAGATGATGGAACCAAGCTAGAGGAAGACAGTAACGTGAGCCCAGAGAGAGGGGGTGCCCAACAAGGACAGCTATCTGGCAGTCATGTTCCCCCAGCTGTAGCATACTGCCAGATTTACTCCAGTGATGAGGAGGGAGGGGATGATGAGGTCACTGACTCCATGTGGGTGCCTGATAGGAGAGAGGAGGAGGAGGCACATCTCCAACAAGGCAGGATGCCCTCCAGGGGCCAGCTTAAAGGCAGCACACCGACTGCAGCACACCGCAGAGCTCCGCATGTGCAGGGCGCTGCTGTCTTTGTGCGTTATTCCAAAAGTTCTTTGGTGTGGGCCTTTTTTCAGACGTGTGCAGCAGATCGCACCGTTGCCATTTGCAACATATGTCTGAAGCGTATCTCACGTGGCCAAAACATCAGTCGCTTGGGCACCACATGCTTGACCAGACATATGTCGACCTGCCATGCAGTCCGTTGGCAGGCGTACCTAAAAGACCCACACCAAAGAACAAAGCCGACCTCTCCTTGCTCCTCATCAGTTGGGATCTCCAACCCCACTATACCTTTAGTCCTCTCTGAAACCTGCACTGAGAGGAATGAAGGTGTAGAATTAGATGTGTCACAGTCACAGCCAAGTACTTGCGGGCAGTCTCCTTTCGGTACACCGACGTCCGATTGTACCAGGCAAATTTCCCTGCCCCAGCTGCTGCACCGCCGAAAGAAGTTCGCTCCCAGCCATCCACATGCCCAGCGGTTGGATGCTAGCTTGGATAAATTGCTAGCACTTCAACTGCTGCCTTTTCAGTTGGTGGACTCTGCCCCCTTCCGTGAGTTTGTGGAATGTGCGGTTCCTCCGTGGCAGGTTCCCAAACGCTACTTTTTCTCACGGAAGGCGATTATGGCTCTTTACCGGCATGTGGAAGGCAATGTCTTGGCCTCGCTGGACAGGGCGGTCAGCGGTAAGGTGCATATTACCGCTGACTCATGGTCCAGCAGGCATGGACAGGGACGTTACCTATCTTTCACGGTGCATTGGGTGACTCTGCTGGCAGCTGGGAAGGATGCAGGACAAGGTGCAGTAGTGTTGGAGGTTGTTCCGCCCACCACGCCTCCAAAATGCTACTACTGGTGATTCTGACACAACTCTCTCCCCCTCCTCTTCTTCCACCTCCATGGCCTCTTCCTGTGCTTTGTCCTCGGAACCAACGGTGCTCCGTAGGCATTCAAGGGGCTACGCAAGTACGCAGGAAAAAGATGCCATGCGATGCTTGAGCTGGTGTGCTTGAGGGACGGGAGCTACACTGGGGAAGAGATTCTGTCAGCTCTGCAGAGGCCGGCTCAGAGGTGGTTGGCGCCACGCCAGCTTAAGCCAGGAATGGTGGTTTCCGACAATGGCACCAACCTCCTCTCCGCCCTCCAACAGGGACACCTGACCCATGTGCCCTGTTTGGCTCACGTCCTTAACTTGGTGGTGCAGCGGTTTTTGGGCAGGTACCCGGGCTTACAGGAGGTCCTGAGACAGGCCAGGAAACTCTGTGGGCATTTCCGCCGGTCATATAATGCCAGTGCTCGGCTGGCTGACCTGCAAAAGGAATACAACCTGCCCAAGAACCGCCTAATCTGTGACATGCCCACCAGGTGGAACTCTACGTTGGCCATGCTCACGCAGCAGAGGGCCATCAATGAGTATCTGTTGCAATATGGCACCAGGACAGGGTCAGGGGAGCTTGGATTTTTTCCCCACGCCAGTGGGCCATGATCAGGGATGCATGCATTGTCCTGGCACCATTTGAGGAGGCCACGAGGATGGTGAGCAGTGACAGTGCATGCATCAGTGACACTGTCCCTCTTGTCCACCTGTTGGAGCACGCGCTGCGTGGAATAATGGACAGGGCACTTGAGGCAGAACAGAGGCAGGAAGAGGAGGACTTCCTTACCTCTCAAGGCCCCCTTTATCCAGACAGTGTTCCTGCTGGCCCGTCTATCACACAGGACGAGGAGGAGGAGGAGGAGGAGGATTGTGTCAGCATGGAGGTGGAGCCTAGCACTCAGCATCAGCAGCAGTCTTCAAGGGATCAATTACAGTCCCAAGACACCCGTGGACTTGTACGTGGCTGGGAGGAGGTGGCTGCGGATCATGTCGTCCTGAGTGACTGTTCTGTCTCAACTACAAAGCGATAAAGTTCATCTCCAGGTTTAAGTAGGCCTTACTCAATCTGGTTTGATATTCATCCCTTGCATCGATACAGGCAGTTTAACTCAATGAATAAACTCACAGTTAGGACGACAGATGAAGAATCCTTTCGAATGTTCCGTTTAATGATGGATATTCATAGGTAGAAAAACGTTGCAGTTGTAAGCCACATGTAAGATGTTAGCATGGAAGAAATACAGGAGTAATGACCAGAATCAGGAAGTGGAGGAGATAAATAAAGAACTACGGTGAGAGAGAGAGTTCAGCTAGAAAGAAGGGGACAGATCTTAAAGACACAGAGCAAGAATAATCACATAGTGTAACACAACACTCCCCGTCTGAAATCTTTAGATTTCATAACCTTAAACTAAAATATATATTTTCAAAAAGTCCAATACTGACGAATGTCCTGGAACCTGTAATGAAAAACATGCAACAAGCAAATAATAAACGTAAGTTCAACCGGATGAAGAACATAAAGTCACAGTATGATGTCTTCAAATAATTCCAAAGTTTTGAGTAGAACCTGTAGATGGCAGCAATGTACTCCCCGCCGTGCCGACAGCATGGCTAGTCCTTGCACAAGTCACTCACCTGGCAAAAGGAGTACTAACTCTGTAATTGGTCGACTAAAGGTTCGTGTCGATCCTCCCTTGGTTACCTTGACTTCTACCTTCCGGACTTTGTTATCGTCGCTGGGCATAACTTTAGTAATAAGACTCATAGGCCACTCATTCCGACAAACTTCCTTGTCTTTTAGAAGGATGAGGTCTCCAACCTTAAGATTCGGCTTAGATGCTTGCCATTTGTTACGACCTTGAAGGTGGTGAAGATACTTTTTCTTCCAGTGATGCCAGAACACATTGGCTAGATGCTGCACCTGCTTCCATTGATGCTTGTAACGGTGTGACCGCAGCTTCTGTTTTGTACTTACAGAAGTGTGGAGTGAGGTGTTCACAGTTCTTATTTCCTTATCATCTTCAGGGTTTACTAGCCCATAGGTGGTGTCAATAGGGAGTAAGTAAGAGTCCTCACACAGAAACCTTGGAGGTGACAGCCATAAGCTGTCTTGAAGAACGGCAGGTGACACGGCTCTGGTCCCACAGTCAGCTGGGTTGAGTTCAGTGGGAACGTGATGCCATTGACTTGGTAGAGAGAATCTCTTGATACGTTCAACCCTGTTGCTGACGTACACATAAAATTGTTTTGTTTGGTTGTTTATGTAACCAAGTACTACCTTACCGTCTGTATAGAAGGTGAAAGAATCAATTCTAGTGTCCATTTCACTTCGTATGACCTCAGCAATTTCTACTGCTAGCACGGCTGCACAAAGTTCAAGTCTTGGGATGGTATGTGCAGGCTTGGGTGTGAGTTTTGCCTTGCCTAGGACAAAACTACAGTGTGATTCTCCATTCAGTTCAGAGGTCTTCAAATAGGCTACTGCAGCAATAGCTTCAACTGATGCATCAGAGAAAATATGAATCTCTCTCCGGTTAGCAGTTGAAGTGGATCCTGGAACATAGCAACGGGGAATCTGAAGTTTTTCTAGTGACTTCAAAGAATATCTCCACCTTTCCCACTTGTGTTGATTCTCACTAGGCAAGGGAGTATCCCAGTCTATGTTCTCAGTAGACAACTGTCTTAGTAAAATCTTACCTTGAATGGTAACTGGAGCAAGGAAATCCAGTGGGTCATAGATGCTATTCACCACGGACAGGACTCCTCTCTTAGTGAAGGGTTTGTCACAAGTTGACACTTGGAAGGTGAATTTGTCTTGCTTGATGTTCCACAACAAACCCAGACTTCGCTGTACAGGAGGCACATCTGTACCTAAGTCAAGGTTTTTTAGACTAGTGGCATAGTCCTCAGAGTGAAAGGCATTCATAAGTTCCTGGCTGTTGGATATAATCTTGTGCAGTCTAAGGTTTGCTACAGACAGCATCTCCTTTGTTCTGGTGAGAAGATCAATTGCTTCTTTAGCAGTTGGAAAGGACTTAAGTGCGTCGTCAACGTAGAAGTTTCTTTCAACAAATTGACGGGCATCAGATCCATTATTAACTTCTCCAGTCTGAGCTGTTCTCCTTAGCCCATAAGTTGCCACTGCTGGGGAAGGACTGTTACCGAAGACATGTACCTTCATGCGATAATCTATAACTTCCTTGTTGAGGTCATTGTCCTTGTGCCATAGAAACCAGAGGTAGTTTCTGTTGTCTTCTCTGACGATGAAGCAGTGAAACATCTGTTGAATGTCGGCCATTACTGCTACAGGCTCTTGTCTGAAACGAATCAAGACTCCTATTAGACTGTTGTTCAAGTTGGGTCCAGTAAGGAGCATGTTGTTAAGAGAAACACCTTCGTGCTGAGCACTGGAATCAAAGACAACTCTGATTTGGTCTGGTTTGCGTGGGTGATACACGCCAAAGGATGGAAGGTACCAGCATTCTTCTCCCTCCTTTAGTGGGGGAGCAGGCTCTGCATGATCTCTGTCAAATACATTTTGCATAAAGTCCACAAAGTGCTTTTGCATCTCTGGTTTCCTGCTTAAGTTTCGCTTTAAGGAGGAGAATCTACTGATGGCCTGCTGTAAGTTGTTGGGCAATCTCTCTCTTGGGAGACGAAAGGGTAGGGGTGCTACCCAGTTATTGGAGTCATCTTGAAAGAACTCATTGTCCATTACCTTGATGAATTCTTTGTCTTCCATTGAAGGAGCCAGTATGTCATCTTCACTGATTGCATTAAACACTGTAGACCCGAAGTCGCCATCATGGCAGGAGAAAGGCCTTGTGTCACCTGAGATACCATGTTGCCATTTGTGGCTGGCTATCTTCTCTTTCATCCAGTAGTGATGTGGGCATGGCTCAAAGTAAGTGTTTCGGCCATTTGACAGAACATTTGTCTTGAATGACGAAATGTTGGTAGGTCTTTTCATTTTGCCTATGCAGACATTGCCTCTGATGACCCACCCTAGATCTGTGCGCTGGGCAAATGGGGCATCTGGGGGTCCACTGACTTGTCTGTGTACCTTGTGAACTCTTAGAATGTCTCTTCCTAACAGAAGAAGGATCTGAGCATCTTTGTCAAGCGGCGGTATCTCATTTGCTATTACCTTGAGGTGAGGGTGATGGAAAGCAGCAGCTGGAGTAGGGATTTCTTCCCTGTTAGCAGGTATCTGATTGCACTCAACAAGTGTAGGTAAGGGTAATTGCAAGTTACCTTTGAGAGAAGATACCATGAGTCCATGAGCCCTTCTTCCAGAAACCTCTATAGTTCCACTACAGGTACCCAAGGTGTAAGGATGAGCTTCGCCTTTTATTTCAAATAGATTGAACAATTCCGATTTTGCAAGTGATCGATTGCTCTGATCGTCTAAGATAGCATATGCCTTTAGAGACTTTTCTGGTTGATCCTTGTGGTATATGTTCACCAAGCATATCTTAACACAGGACTTACCACAGCGGTCTTCTCCACAAACTTCAGTGCAGGATGAAGAAATGATGGTAGAATTAGGCACTTGGTCTGTATTCTCCCCGCCATGCGTTAACCTGGGAGGAGTGTTGGCAGGTTGTGCAGAGCTGGGCTCAAGAGGATGGAGGGCTTGCACATGTTCTTCAGAGCCACACTCTATGCACTTGATGGACACATTACAGTCTCTTGCAAAATGTTCTGTAGAAGCACAGCACCTGAAACATACCCTAAATGTCTTTAAAAGCTCCTAGCGCTCTTCCAGAGGCTTTTTCCTAAAGCCGATACATTTATTGAGGGGGTGTGGCTTCTTGTGTATGGGACACTCTCTGTTAGGGTTTTCAATCTTCCTACTCTGTTTGTTCGTGGCCAGAACTGTGGTAGGAGTGGGAAGGATGTCAGTCTTTTTCACGGACACTGGGCCTCTATGGTTTCTATAGTTGCCCTGAAGACTGGTACTCTTAGGAAAGGGTGAGAAGAGACTGTACTCACCGTAGGAAAAACTTGGATCGTTCTTGGTCTCTGCAATTTTCCTGATGAATTCACAGAAGAAAGAGAATGGAGGGAAGGAAACCTTGTTCTCTCTTTTGTATGATGACCCTAGTGCAGTCCATTTCTCTTGCAAACCATACAGGAGCTTGGAGACAATTGGGTTTACCCCTCTTGGAGTGTCAAGGTAACTGAGTCCAGGTAGTTTTGGGTCTGTCTTGGCTAGCTGAAGCTCTAGGAGAAGGTCACTCAGTCTCTGGAACTCCTTGTTGTCCTTACCGGATATCTTTGGGAAAGTTTCCAGACGCATGAACAAAGCATTTTCTATAGCTTCTGGACTGCCATAACTTTGCTCTAGTCGCTCCCATGCAGCTGTGAGGCCTGCAGTAGGATTGTCCATGAAAACCGATCTTAATGGCTTAACACGTGCAGCAGATAGAGGACCAAGCCATTTCATCAACAGATTCAATTCTTGATCAGCTGTAATGCCAATATTGCTGATTGTAGTTCTGAAGGCACATTTCCAACTTCTGTAGTTCTCAGGTTGGTCATCAAAGCTTGTAAGACCAGTCTTTGTGAGCTCTCTGCGAAGCATGTACCTCACAAACTCTTCTGTCTCAGTTGTCTCCGCCTTTATGTGAGATGCTGTTGGCTGTATGGTGCTGATTGCGTTATCTTTGACATTGTTGTTAAAGGACACAGGGAAATATGGTGCAGCAGATGCATCCAGGTGAGTTGCTTGCTTGAAGTCAGTTGTTCCAATGGTACGTTGATTCAAGGCTGTACCGATGACTGGAGATTGATGACTTGCTTGAAGCTTGCGCTGATGCTCTGTGACGTATGAAGGTAGGCAGGTAGGAAATGCAGTGGAGTGATTTTGAGTGCAGGAAGTTGCTGGAACCTCTTTAACTTGAAGCTGTGAAGGAGTCTCTATGTAGTCGGGAGCATTGGAGACAATGGAGTGTGCACTGCAGTGGCTTAGGACATAGTCTTTAGTGCGTTTGAGGGGGTCTTCCATATCTGCTATGTTTAGGTTAATGCTGTTGACACGCTTTAACTGCCTCATCGCATTTTCTGACTTCATGTTTTGTAAGACATTAGTGAATTTGATGCTGGTAAGCTGATAAAGCTCATATGAGGCAGAAAGTTGTTTAATGGCGCCCTCTAGTGTCAGTAGTTCACGTTCAACAGACACTGTATTGGCTTCAGCAAGGATTTTCTCCCAAACTAATTCCAAGCTATTTGACAATTCAGTCCTTGAAGCTTCATAATTCTCCATTACTTTCCAAGTGGGTTTAACTGAGCGTTTGGGTAACTCAGTTTCTTCAGGAACTTGTGGGGAGGTAGATGTGAGTTCACATGCAGAAGCTTGGTCACTCATGATAGCAGACTGACTGTGAAGGCAGGCAGGATCTGTGTGCTGAAATATGACACTGTGCAGATTGTCTCAGGCTATAAGGCTGCCATGTGCTGCTCTGTCCCTTCTGTCTTGCTATGAGGGCAGTAAATCTTGTCTGTTTCATTACTGACATGCAGAAATCTTGTAATTAGGCTGTGAAACTCAGTTTTTCTACTGTTCTGTCTCAACTACAAAGCGATAAAGTTCATCTCCAGGTTTAAGTAGGCCTTACTCAAGCTGGTTTGATATTCATCCCTTGCATCGATACAGGCAGTTTAACTCAATGAATAAACTCACAGTTAGGACGACAGACGAAGAATCCTTTCGAATGTTCCGTTTAATGATGGATATTCATAGGTAGAAAAACGTTGCAGTTGTAAGCCACATGTAAGATGTTAGCATGGAAGAAATACAGGAGCAATGACCAGAATCAGGAAGTGGAGGAGATATATAAAGAACTACGGTGAGAGAGAGAGTTCAGCTAGAAAGAAGGGGACAGATCTTAAAGACACAGAGCAAGAATAATCACATAGTTTAACACAACAGTGACCCAGAGGACTCCGGACCAAATGCCTCAGCAAACCTACGCTGCATGGCCTCCCTGATCCTGCAAAGCCTGCGGAAGGATCCTTGTATGCGTGTGATCAAGGAGAGGGATCATTACTGGCTGGCAACCCTCCTTTATCCACGTTACAAGGGTAAGGTTGCGGACCTTATCTTGCCGTCGCAGAGGGAGCAGAGGATGAAGCATCTTCGGGAGGCCTTGCAGAAAGGTCTGTGCAACACATTCCCAGAGACAGGGAGGTTACAAATTCCTGGTCCTGGACAACGTGTTGCTGAGGCTTTAATCAGTCAAAGAAGGAGCGGTGGAGAAGGTGGCCGTCTGACCGATGTGTTCAGACAATTTTTTAGTCCGCAGCCCCAAGGTATGATCGGTTCCAGCAACCATCGCCAGCGTCTGGTTTACATGGTGCAGGAATACCTAGGGGCAAGATCAGACTTGGACACCTTTCCCACCGAAAATCCTCTGGGTTACTGGGTCTTGAGGATGGATCACTGGCCAGAGCTTGCACAGTATGCAATTGAGATACTGGCCTGTCCTGCATCCAGCGTTCTTTCGGAACGCACATTCAGTGCTGCTGGAGGCTTTGTAACTGATCACAGGGTGCGCCTGTCCACCGACTCGATCGATCGACTGACCTTCATAAAAATGAATCAGTATTGGATCACCACCAGCTACCAAGCACCTGATGCTGATGTAACCGAATAATCTTTTTTGAAATGTCAGATCCCTTCACGACTGCCTATGCTGATGCTGAGTGACTATCCTGTTATGCTGAGTGACTATCCTCTTCCTCTTCAACGATCATGCTGATAGCTTGTAAGAACATTTTTGGTTCTGGGCACCGCCACCAGTGGCTAAGGCCCAATTTTTGCCCCTGTTTAACAGGGGCGTGTAATTAAAATTTTTGATGCAATACTTTGCAGCAGGGCCCATTGCTGTGCTCCAAGTACAGTGTCTTTGAGGGGTTGCAGTGTTGTGGCACCAGTGCCTAAGGCCCAAATTTACTGCCCCTGTTTAACAGGGGAGTGTAATTACAATTTTTGATGCAATACTTTGCAGCAGAGCTCATTGCTGCACTCCAACTACAGTATCTGTGAGGGGTTGCAGTGTTGTGGCACCAGTGCCTAAGGCCCGAATTGTCTGTCCCTGTATAACAGGGGCGTGTAATTAAAAATTTTGATGCAATACTTTGCAGCAGGGCTCATTGCTGTGCTCCAACTACAGTATCTGTGAGGGGTTGCAGTGTTGTGGCACCAGCACCAGTGCCTAAGGCCCAATTTTTCAGCCCCTGTTTAACAGGGGCGTGTAATTACAATTTTTGATGCAATACTTTGCAGCAGGGCTCATTCCTGCGCTCCAACTAGAGTATCTGTGAGGGGTTGCAGTGTTGTGGCACCAGTGCCTAAGGCACAATTTTATTGCCCCTGTTCAACAGGGGCATGTAATTACAATTCTTGATCTAATAATTCACAGCAGGGCCCATTCCTGCGCCCACCAAGAGTAACTGTGAGGACTTACAGTGTTGTGGCACCAGCACCACCACCACCAAAGGCCCAATTTTTCTACCACTGTTCAACAATGGAATATAATTAAAATTCTTGATATAATAGTTCACAGCAGGGCCCATTCCAGCGCCCACCAAGAGTAACTGTGAGGGCTTACAGTGTTGTGGCAACACCAACACCTAAGGGCCAAATTTCTGCAGAGTATATACGGCAGGCCCCTACTTTCAAACATCCAACTTACAAACGACTCTTACTTGCAAATGGCAGGAGACAACAGGAAGTGAGAGGAAATCTACCCCTAGGAAGGAAAATTCTCTCCTGTAAGAGTTAATATGGGAAAAAGGTGTCTCCTCTCCACTGATGCTTTATCACCAATCCTTGTTTCAATAAAAAAAAAAAAAAATTCTAAAAACATTTGTCATTGGGACGGAAAGTGAGGTGAAATGTTCTGAACAGGTGCACACTGCACAGACAGCAAAACAAATGTTACAGGGGTGATAACCCTTCCCTATGTTCTCCAAAAAGCTTAAAAATGTATTTTTTGGCTGGAGCTACACTTAAAAATGTACCTGTTTGGATAGAGTAAGGGAGAGTTTATAGCCCATGTCAGTTTATTTTTTACCATCCCTGTCCCATTGCAGAGATTTCCCTTCACCTCCTGCCCCATAGCCAAACAGGAAGTGAGAGGAAATCTGTGCAAATTAAGGGAATCCATTGCCCCCCCCCCAGGCCCTAAGAACTAGTGTCCCCACTTGAAAATTTCAGGGTGGGTCTTAAACAGAAAGGGGTGTGGCCTTGACAGGAAGGGGTGGGTCATATTTAAATTAGGGGGTGCACGCGTTTAGTCAGGCCTAGGGCAGCACAAAACCTAAATACACTACTGACAATACGTGTAATTTTTTCTCTTATGACGGAGATGTTCAGCCAAGAGGTACGAATGTGGATCCTCCAGTACAGGTTTTCAAGGGCACATGATGCATTAAACTAAATCCTTTGCGTTTTGCTCCTTCTCCAAACAGAGAAACAGAATTTTTATTTTGGGTAAATCAATGTATTCTGGCCTGGGAAAGTGAAAAGTCTAGAAGCTGCTTCGAGGTATGTTGTGGTCTCAATACATTGTGTTCCTGGAAGACACCATAACATGACTACAGTTTGGGAACTTTTTGATAGGAGAAAGTGTTTTTGCTTATTTTCTGAGCAGTGAATGTGCGGGGGCCGCGCAAACGTTCCATTTATATAGGTCAGTGTAAGTATTTTCGACTTATCATTTGACAACAAAGTCCAAATTGCAAACTTTTCACGTACATGTCTAAAGAAAATAAGACATCAGATGTAGGAGGTGCTTTTTGCACAACTTTTTGTGCATGATTTAACCACCTTAAGACTCTAATGCCGCGTACACACGATCAGAATTTCCGACAACAAATGTTCAATGTGAGCTTTTGGTCGGATATTCCGACCGTGTGTATGCTCCATCTGACATTTGCTGTCGGAATTTCCGACAACAAATGTTTGAGAGCAGGTTCTCAATTTTTGTTGTCGGAAATTCCGATCGTGTGTGTCCAATTCCGACGCACAAAAATTCAACGCATGCTCGGAATCAATTCGACGCATGCTCGGAATCATTGTACTTAATTTTTTTTGTCTCATTGTAGTGTTGTACGTCTCCGCATTCTTGACGTTCGGAATTTCCGAGCAACATTTGTGTGACCGTGTGTATGCAAGACAAGTTTGAGCCAACATCCGTCGGAAAAAAATCATTGGTTTTGTGGTCGGAATGTCCGATCGTGTGTACGCGGCATTACTGTGGACAGGTGATTCGACAGGCTCAGCAATAGGCATGCGCACTTCCGCGCCACCGGTTCCTTGTACCTGGCCGGGGGTCGGAAATGAAGGCCTGAAGAAGGCCTCGTCGCCTCCCACGGCTTGCATCATTTCCGACGTGCGCCGCAACGTCGCAGGGAACGGAACTCGGCAGTGTGGATCGAGCGAGACACTGCGGGAGGACATCGCAGGATCCAGGGAACAAGGTAAGTTACTTCCCCTGGATACTGCGATGCAGCCCGAGTCTGGCTCGGGGTTACCGCTCTTAGCATGAAAAACTCACCCCGAGCCTGACTCGGGAATACCGCTAACGGGGTTAACCACCTCCCTACTGTGCACGAAAACCCCCTTCCTGCCCAAGCCATTTTTCAGCTTTCAGCGCTGTCACACTTTGAATGACAATTGCGCGGTCGTGCGACGTGACTCCCAAACAAAATTTGTGTCCTTTTTTTCCCACAAATAGAGCTTTCTTTTGGTGGTATTTGATCACCTCTGCGGTTTTTATTTTTTGCGCTATAAACAAAAGAAGAGCGTCCAGTTTGGAAAAAAAACACTATTTTTTACTTTTTGCTGTAATAAATACCCATTTTTTTTTTTTAAATAAAATTTTCCTCAGTTTAGGCCGATACGTATTCTTCTACATATTTTTGGTAAAAAAAAAAAAAATCGCAATAAGCGCGTATTGATTGGTTTGCGCAAAAGTTATATTTATAGCATTTTTATTTTTTTATTTTTTTATTAGTAATGGCGGCGATCTGCGATTTTTTATTGTGACTGCGATATTGCGGTGGACACATCGGACACTTTTGACACATTTTTGGGACCATTCACGTTTATACAGCGATCCCTGCTATAAAAATGCATTGATTACTGTATAAATGTGATTGGCAGGGAAGGGGTTAACCACTAGGGGGCGGGAAGGGGTTAAATATGTTCCCTCAATGTGTTCTTACTGTGGGGGGAGGGGACTGACTGGGGGAGGTGACTGATGGTTGTCCCTATGTACAAGGGACACACCATCGGTCCCCTCTCCCTCACAGGACGTGGATCTCTGTGTTTACACACAGAGATCCACTTTCCTGCTCGTTTCCCGGGCAATCGCGGGTGCCCGGCGGCAATCGCGGCCGCCAGGCACGCGCACCGGGGCCTTGTGAACGCGGCGGGCGCGCGCCGCTGGCGGCGAGCGCGCGCCTTCTAGCTCGTTTTAAAGGGAGGACGTCATATGACGTCCTCCCAGAACGAGAGTATCCTCCGCCCGCCGTCAATTGACAGTGGGCGGTGGACAAGTGGTTAATGACCATTTTAAAAAATTGCATTTTTCTCATCATTAAAAACAGTCGTGTGTACGCGGCATAAGAGAAAGTAGAAAATATTTTAAATGTTCGGTCTTTTTTTTTTTCATTTCTATCACAAAATAAAACCCAGTGGTGATCAAATAGCATCAAAAGAAAGCTATATGTGTGTGAAAAAATTATATCAATTTCATTTGGGTACAGTGTTGCATGACCGCGCAATTACCAGTTAAAGTAGCGCAGAGCTGAATAGAAAAAAAGGCCCTGGTCATGAAGGGGGTAAAATCTTCCAAAGGTCATGTGTTAATTAGATCCTTAAACAACCTTTTCTTTGACAATGTTTACAAAAACTACTGCCAAAAATTAACTAACACTTGACTGGTAGACTTGCAGAATACCAAGACTCACAATTACCTCCAACCCAGTAACCGAAACGACAACACTTTCCCCCCATGGCAAAATACCACATGACCACTGTTTTATGCCGCGTACACACGATCGGAATTTCCGACAACAAATGTTTGATGTGAGCTTTTGGTCGGATATTCCGACCGTGTGTCGGCTCCATCGGACATTTGCTGTCGGAATTTCCGACAACAAATGTTTGAGAGCAGGTTCTCAATTTTTTCCGACAAGAAAAGTTCTTGTCGGAAATTCCGACCGTGTGTAGCCATTTCCGACGCACAAAAGTTCTGCGCATGCTCGGAATCAATTCGACGCATGCTTGGAATCATTGTACTTCATTTTTCTCGGCTTGTCGTAGTGTTGTACGTCTCCGCTTTCTTGACCATCGGAATTTCCGAGCAACATTTGTGCGACCGTGTGTATCCAAAACAAGTTTGAGCCAACATCCGTCGGAAAAAAAAAACACGGTTTTGTTGTCAGAAATTTTGGTCGTGTGTACGCCTCATTATGCCTTGTACACACGAGCGGAATTTCCGTCGGAAAAAAGTTGGATGGTTTTTCCGACGGAATTCCGCTCAAGCTTGCCTTGCATACACACGGTCACACAAAAGTTCTCTGAACTTTCGAGTGTTGAGAACGCGGTGACGTGCAACACTACGACGAGGCGAGAAAAAGAAGTTCAATGCTTCCGAGCATGCGTCGAATTGTTTCGGAGCGTGCGTGTTTTATTTCCCGTCGGAATTGCATACGGACAATCGGAGTTTCCGATAGGAACTTTTGCCATCGGAAAAATAAAGAACCTGCTCTCAATCTTTTGCTGGCGGAAATTCCGTCAGAAAAAGTCTGATGGAGCCTACACACAGTCGGAATTTCCGACCAAAAGCTCACATCAGACTTTTGCTGGCGGAAATTCCGCTCGTGTGTATTGGGCATCAGAGTTGAATGGCCATAGCAGCCATTTACCTTAACACAATAAACAAAAATGAAATATAAATTTGAGCAATATACAACCAAGGCACAGCAGTAATTGATCCTACCAGGTCTAAGGTCTTTGAAGGCACATATAATCCACCCAGTGAAAAAGGTCACCAGCCGCTACTACACTGCCTCAGGGACAATTAGTGTACCCACTTAGATACGCCCACATACAACCGAATAAACATCCCAATGTTACCAACGTAGCCTATTGTTGGGAAGGGACACCCATACCTAAGATAGGCCCAACCCATAATTTTCCAAAATTGTAAGCCACCACCACTTTCAAAGAGCCAGAGAACCCATGCCTGCTGCAATGACAAGTGAACCGAATGACCAGAGCACTGAAGTTCAAACAAAGTAAAAAGAGAAAATATCTACAAAAAAGCAAAATAAAATTGGTAAATGAATAAGGCATAAAAAACCCCAAGGTGTCCAGGGAGGAGAGACTGGGAAAAACGTGTCTGAAAGATATGTGCTGTTTATTTTGTTCTTCAGAGATTTGGATGTATCTGCATTTCCGAATTCCAATAGTAACTAATTTAAACAAATCCGAAATAATGAAACAAAGTTTTGCCCAAAATCACGAGTTATCCAAATCTGAATCAAATTTGAATTGAATTGAAACAAATTCGAAATGTAAACATACTGCTCACTATTGCTGTTTTCCTTCAAAGACCATGTGTATTAGAATATAGCCATCTTCCGAAATTCAAATTTCCAAAAGAATCGAAAAAAATTAAAACAGAATAGAATAGAAGATAAAGGACTAGAATAGAAAAGAAAAGAATAGAATAGAAAAAAATAGAAAAGAACATAAGAGAATAGAATAGAAAAGAAAAGAATAGAACGTGGGTCTCCAATAGACATGTGCACTGCCGAAAAGTTCGTTTTTTTTGTTTTCGTTTCATTCGTTTCTTTGCTTTTTTTCGGAAATTCGGGAAATTCGAAAAAAAAAATTTCTTTTCGTTTTATTCGTTTTTTTGCTTTTTTCGTAAATTCGTAAATTCAGGAAATTCTGAATTCGGAAATTCTGAATGTCCGAATTTCCGAAAAAAGCAAAAAAACGAATAAAACGAAAACAAAAAAATAATTTTTCGAATTTCCGAAAAAAGAAAAAAAACAAAAAAAGCAAATTTTCGAATTGCCGGATTTCGTAAATTCGTAAATTCAAAAAATTCAGAATTCGGAAATTCAACTTTCCAAATCTTAATGCCCCATACACACGATCGTTTTTCTTGCCATTTTTTTTCTTGCCGTTTTTCACGTCGTTTTTTTTCATGTTTCCTCTCAAGCCTGTCTTGCGTACACACGATCATTTTAAAAAACGATCAAGCAAAGCGCAGTGACGTACAACACGTACGACGGCACTATAAAGGGGAAGTTCCGTTCGAATGGCGCCACCCTTCATGTTAGTAAAGTTTGTTGAGCGACGATTCGCGCTTTTCAGCCTCGTGCTTTTCAGTCCGTTACTGTGTGATGAATGTGCTATCTCCATTACGAACGCTAGTTTTACCAGAACGAGCGCTCCCGTCTTATACTTGATTCTGAGCATGCGCGTTTTTTTTCACGTCGTTAAAGCATACACACTATTGTTTTTCACGTCGTTAAAAAAAACGACATGAAAAACGACGTGAAAAAAGAGAGCATGTTCGAAATTTTTAATGGCCGTTTTTCACGTCGTTAAAAATGCTCTGGAGCCTACACACGATCATTTTTAATGGCCATTTTTTTTAATGGCATTTTTAACGGCATGAAAAACGATCGTGTGTATGGGGCATTAGATCTTCAAATTTTAGATCTTTGATTTTCAGAATTTCGAATTTCAGATTTTCGAATTTTCGAAATTCGGAAATTTGAAATTTCGGAAATTCGGAAATTCGAAATTTCGGAAATCCGAAAATTCGGAAATTGAAAAATTCGGAAATTCGGAAATTTCGGAAATAACGAATTTCTCAAAATTCGTTAAAAACTAATTAGAAACTAAACGAATTGCACATGTCTAGTCTCCAAATTGCGGCTCGAGTGCCAGATGTAGCCCTTTGCTAGCCTTTATCCGGCGCTTGGGGCTCTATTCCTCACAATGATATGGGGAACTATTCCTCCCACTGACACCAACAAGGGGGCAATATTTCTTCCACTGATACCAATGATGGGATACTATTCCTCCGAATAATAGGGGCACTCCTCCTCCTACTGACCACAAACTCTGAGGTCAAATTTATTCTCACCGATGCTGGGCCTGGGACATTATCTGCCCTCCGCTGGCCACAATATGGCCCTCCTAAAGTCTGAAGGACAATAAACTGGCCCTTTATTTAAAAAGTTTGGAGACCCTTTTAATAGAATAAAAAAAAAACAGAATAAAATAGAAAGAATATAGACGTCCTCTAAAATTCGGATTTCGAAATTCAAATAGAATAGAATAAAATGTAAAGAATATAGCAGTCTTTCCGAAGTTTGAATTTCAAATAAAATAGAACCAGCACAATGAATTCACAATGAATTTGGATTGATTCCATATGTTCAAATTTGATTCAAATATTTCTAATCCATTGGAAAAATTTGAACCCAGTCGAAAACGAATAAACTGAACAAAACAAAACACATTTCTTTACGAATGCAACTAAATGAAATTAGTATTTTAACTAAACCTTTTTTTTAAATTCTGCACATGTCTACTGACTGATGCTTCCAATGCTCTGACTGAACCTCCAACAAGGCCTTCTTTCGTCTTCTCACACGTAGGACCACCCCTGGGACCCCAACCCTCCAATCAGATAAGTGACATTCTCTATTCATAAATAAACCTAACAAAAACCCCCTGAACAACTTGGCTCTTCTGCACGCCCCAGTCGTACTGGCCCTACTCATAAGCCCCGTACACACGGTCTGACTTTTGCCCAACAAACTTCATTTTGAGCAAGTTGGACCAACAATCTGACCGTGTGTACGCTCCATCGGACAAACTTTTTTTTTTTTTTTTTTGTGTTTTCATCGGACAAAAGTTGGGTCTGCAAACGGACAAACTTTTGGCCAACAAAAGTCCGATGGAGCAAAGTCCGACCGTGTGTACAGATAACCATCGGACTTTTGTCCGATGGACAAAACAACTAATGTTAAAATCAACCAACAATAGCAGAAGTTGACCAAAGGGTGGCGGTAAAGAGCAGACAAACCACGTGATGTTGCAAAAAGTTTTGGGAAAGTTTGCAGAAAAGTCCTGTGGTGTGTATGCTATGGGTGTGCCCGGCCAACTCCGTTCGGACAAAAATCCAGGGAAAAGTCAGATGGAAGTCCGACCGTGTGTATGGGGCTTTAGTTTTACTTAATTCCAGGCCATACACTGCCATTCTCAACCAGGGTTTTATGGATCCCTAGAGTTCCTCCGAAGGTTGCTAGGGGTTCCATTTGATTGTGCCTGCATAGTTCAGGAGCCAACACCACTTGGAAAATTAGCTGCATGAATCCAAGGATCTTTTCTGATATTTGTAAGGGAATATTCTTTCCATTAGCCACCCATGTAACAGATATTTTTCCCACTGACCTTCAATGACTTGAAGTTAAAAACTTAAGTTAAAGACGTACCCATGCATATTTAGTATGTAAGTACTTCATTTCCTCCTCCAAGACCCAATTATACCCTTGATGGACCATTTTAGCACTCGCTCAACGTAGAGAAGGTAAAACAATGTTGTCAATTAGAGTCTACACATCAGAGACACCTCTTTCATGGGACATTCATGAGTCACCTCCATCATGTAACGTTTATGGGTCACCTCCATCATGTAACATTCATGTAACATTCATGGGTCACCTCCACCATGTAACATTCATGGGTCACCTCCACCATGTAACATTCATGGGTCACCTCCATCATGTAACATTCATGGGTCGAAAGCAAATAAAATTATATAATACTGCGCCAACCCAAAATATTGTAGCCCGTATACCCCAGTAGAAGTCTTATTAGACGAAACCGGTCGGGACAAATACACTAGCTCTTGCTGTTCCTATCACGCTGCCTACTTATATTCTAGAGTGTGGATTTTTTGGATTTCTTTGTTATGCTTTGGAGTTTTGTTTTGGATGTTCATACTGTGTGAACTTTTTCTGGATTTTTTTTTATAATAAATCATTTTTGGATTTACACCATGTGGAGCAATTTTTTGTTTTCCATGGTTATGAATGGATAGGGTAGCTGCTACCCGCTTATCCGGATTTTTCCTGGTTGGATTGCCATTGATCCTGGGAGGAGGTGTCCTATAGATCCTGGTCGTCTCTACAAAGCCTGGCTGTCTGATCCGTCCACGAAGTGGACAAAGTCTTGAAGATCCACCGCCGTACGGTGTGTTGGATCCATCCCAGCTGGTAAGAGTACCTTATCTCTCCCCCATTGACACAAGGTGAAGGCACTCCCGGGTGTTACCACGTATATCCACATTGAACATCCATATCTACGTATTCTATAACAATCCCATATTGGACTTTGGTCTTTTTGGATGGTACTTTGTCTATTGTTAGACAACTACAGGGACATATACTCATCTTTGATGTCTGATAGAAATATAATTCCAATTTCACTGGTTTAGGATTATCACTCTATTGCTATTCATGTTTCACAACATAATATTTGCACTATAATTTTTGTTGTACATTAATATGTTGGTTAAATACTTGTAATCACAGAAGGATTACAGACACTTATTTATGCTATATATGTATTTCTATATTTTTCACTAATTTCGAAATATATACCAGCATGGGTTTTTGATTAAATTAGAATATTTTTCACACCCTACTATATTTAGGACTTTTATCCTAAATTCTCATTAGCGCCACACTTATTATATATTAACATTCATGGGTCACCTCCATCATGTAACATTCATGTAACATTCATGGGTCACCTCCACCATGTAACATTCATGGGTCACCTCCATCATGTAACATTCATGGGTCACCTCCATCATGTAACATTTATGGGTCACCTCCCTAATGTGATATTCATGGGTCACCTCCACCATGTAACATTCATGGGTCACCTCCATTATGTAACATTCATGGCTCATCTACATCATGTAACATTCATGGGTCACCTCCACCATGTAACATTCATGGGTCACCTCCATCATGTAACATTCATGGGTCATCTCCATCATGTGATATTCTTGGGTCACCTCCCTAATGTGATATTCATGGGTCACCTCCAACATGTGATATTCATGGGTCATCTCCATCATGTGATATTCATGGGTCACCTCCATCATATGAAATTCATGGGTCACCTCCATCATGTGACGATCATACATCAGCCACCAGGTGGTGTGGTTAGAAATAGAGAGGAGGGTTGGCTTAGCTGTTGACTTTTTACAAAAACTCAAAATTTGCATGTACCAATCTGTCAGTGCAGAAATAACAGGTAGAAAAATTTATAAAAGTAAACTTGAAGGGCAGACCATTACAGAATCCAAAGGATGGAGTTAAAGGCAGTTTCCCTTGTGAAGCCCAGTGACAGATCACCCAGGACAATACGTGTCAATGTCTCTCTTATGACAGAGATGTTCAGCCAAGAGGTACGAATGTGGATCCTCCTGCACAGGTTTTCAAGGGCACATGATGCCTTTAATTAAATTGCTGCTCTGTTCTCCTTCTCTGAGCAGATAAACAGAATGATATTTTGGGTATCTCAATGTATTTCGGCCTGGGAAAGTGAACAGTCCAGGAGCTCCTTCCAGGTATGTTGTGTTCATAATACACTGTGTTCCATGGAGGAACCATAACATGACTACAGTTTGGGAACTTTTTGATAAAATAAAGTATTTGCTGAGCAATGAATATACGTGTGCTGCTTAAAGATGGATCTTATACAGGTCATTTGAAGCATTTCTGACTTATCATTTGACAACAAAAAAAAGCAGATACATTTTATTATTTACACAAAAGCACAAACCTTCCATATACATGTCTTCAGAGACATCAGAAGTAGGAGTGCCATTCACTTTTTGTGCATGATTTATTTTGTTCCTAAAGCAACCTTTTCTTTGCCAATTTTTACAGACACCACTGCCAAAAAATGAACTATGAACTAACACGGCCATCCTCAACCAGGGTTTTCAAAGGGTTCCTTTAGCTGTGGCTGCTTAACCTCCTATTTGGATGTTGCCTGCATAGTTTGCGGGCCAACGCCGCTTGGCAAAACTAGCCGCATGAACCCAAAGATCTTTTCTGGTGTCTGTTATGCCTTGTACACAAGATCGGATTTTCCGTCGGGATAAACTCAGACGGATTTTTCCGACGGAATTCTATTCAAGCTTTCTTGCATACACACTGTCACACCAAATTCCGACCGTCAAGAACGCGGTGACGTACAACACTACAACGAGCTGAGAAAAATTAAGTTTAATGCTTCCGAGCATGCGTCGACTTGATTCTGAGCATGCATGGATTTTTCTCCGTCGGAGTTCCACACAGACGAACGGAATGTTCTCTTTCTAAACTCCGACGGAAAAAAGTCCGATGGGGCACACACACGGTCGGAATATCCGATGAAAAAATTCTGTCTGACTTTTTCCATCGGAAATTCCGATCGTGTGTACAGGGCATAAGGGGACATTCTTTCCACTAGCCACTTATGTAACGGACATTTTTCCCACTGACCTTCAACGAGTTAAAGTTAAAAACTTAAGTCAGAAACTTACCAATGCATAACTAGTGCACACATACTCCAGTTGCGTGAAACCCATCTTTTCTGCTTGCTCTTAGCTGGCATTTTTCCCACTAGCCACCTACTGTATGTAAGGGACATTAGCAAGGGCTTCCTCCCCTCTGGAGTAAAAAGATTGAGAAAGGAAGAACTAAAAACTCACAAATGAATAACTTGTAAACAAATACTCCATTTTCACCTCCCGGACCCAGTTACAGGGCCAACATTTGAAATCATGGAGCCTCATACAGTCCACCTGACAGCACCTCCCTCTGCACCCTCTTTGTGTGATCTTACTCACTATGCCACACTCTGTACCCTGCCCCTTCCCTTACTACCGTGTACTCTGCACCCCCTGCATCCCCTCTTATACTGCACTCTACACTGCATTCCCTATTACCCAGCACTCTTCACCACCTGCATCTCCCATTACTTTATCTGCACACCGTGTATCTCCTGTTACCCCATATTCTGCAAACCCCACGTCACCTATTACTCTACACTTTGTATGCCTGATTATTCCACATTCTGCACCCTGTACATCGCTCATTACTCCAGACTCTGCATGCCCGTTACTCCACATTCTGCATCCACCGTTACTCCAATTCTGCATCCCCCATTACTCCGCATTCTACACCCTTACATCCCAATTACTCCACATTCTGCACCCTGTACATCACCTATTACTCCCAACTCTGCATCCCCCTTACTTCATGTTCTGCATCCACCATTTCTCCAATTCTGCATCCCCCATTACTCCACATTCTACACCCTTACATCCCAATTACTCCACATTCTGCACCCTATCCATCACCTATTACTCCTGACTCTGCATCCCCTTTACCCCCATGTTCTGCATCCACCATTACTCCACATTCTACACCCCTAGTTCCCTATTACTCCACATTCTGAACACCACATCCCAATTACTCCACATTCTGAAACCTGTACATCGCCATTACTAGAGATTCTGCATCCACCATTACTCCAATTCAGCATCCCCCATTACTCCACATTCTACACCCTATACATCACCTATTACTCCCGACACTGCATCCCCTTTTCCCCCATGTTCTGCATCCACCATTACTCCACATTCTGCACCCCTACGTCTCCTATTACTCCACATTCTGAACACCACATTCCAATTACTCCACATTCTGAAACCTGTACATCGCCATTACTAGAGACTCTGCATCCACCATTACTCCAATTCAGCATCCCCCATTACTCCACATTCTGAACACCTACGTCCCCTATTACTCCACATTCTGCACCTTGTACATCGCCCATTATTCCAAACTCTCCACCCACCTTACTCCACACTCTGCATCCACCATTACTCTAGTTCTGAATCCACCACTACACCATATTCTGCACCCCTACATCCCCCAATACTTCAAATTATGCACCCTATACATTGCTCATTACTCCAAACTCTGCATGCCTCTTACTCCACATTCTGCATCCACTATTACTCCTATTCTGCATCCAACATTACTCCACATGCTGCACCCCTACGTCCCCCATTACTCCACATTCTGGACCCCTGTAACCCCATTACTTCAGACTGTGTATCCCCCGCAACTCCATTGCTCCACACTCTGCATCCACCTATTAAACCTCACTCTGCACCACCTTCATCCTCCATCTTCTTGCATTCTGTACCACCTGCATTCTCTAATACCTCTCATCCTTTGCACCCCCTGCATCTCCATGACACACAGCATTGTTTGGCGCTCCTCCCGACTTCAGCATTTAGCGTGAAGCTTCACTTGGAGGGAATGTGCCCACTGTCCTACGGGCCCCCTCTGTATTATCATCATGCATGGCTCACAGCAGAGCCTCCAAAATGTCAACGCAGTGAGCTCCACCCCACCACACCCCTTTACCTGCCAAAAATACGTGATTCTAGGTTTTGTAGTCAGGGATAAGGGCTGAGAAAGGGTGAAAATCGGGGGTTAGGAATTTGGTGGACTGTGAACCACCTGCAGGTAGCCCCTACCGGGCCCCCCTGCTGACCTGATGGGGGTCCAGAGCCGGTACTGGAGGACTGCTTGTCCCCCCTATAGGCGAGTCTGCCTAGTTATACAGTGTAACCTTGGATTTCGAGCATAATCCATTCCAGGAGAATGCTCGTAATCCAAAGTACTCACATATCAAAGCGAGTTTCCCCATTAAAGTCAATGGAAACTAAAATAATTTGGTCCGCATTGACTTCAATAGCATGCAATACCGCATGTGGCCAGAGGTGGGGGGGACCCCCGGAGAGCCTCGGAAACACCGAAAGGACAGCTCGGCTGAACTCGGAAAACCTCCGAAATGCTCAGGAACGGAGTATTTCAGGGATTTTCCGAATGGCGTCGATCAGCTCTAATCGGCGCCATTCGGCTCTGCTCGGCTCTGGCGCCCGCCCACCTCAGGCCAAAGGCGGTATTGCACACCGCTTTGGCTTGAATCCTGCCCGTTTTGTGAGACAACACTCGCAAACCGAGTCACAATTTTTTTTAAATACAGTGCTCGTACTGCGAAACGCTAGTTAACCGCGTTACTCGCAATCCGAGGTTCCACTGTACTCTTGTTGGACCATCTTGGCCCTCACTCAACATAGCGAAGATAAAACCATGTTGTCATTTACAGCCTGCATGTTTCACCGCCATCATGGACAGTCATGTCTCACTGCTTGCTGCCAGGGGAAGTAGTCAAAGTTGGAGAGGAGCGCTGATTTAGCTGCTGACTTTTGACAAAAAAAAGCAAAATTTGTAAATCAATAATATTGCTGTTATAGCTGCATAATTTAGGGAAAGAAGGAATGTGTTTCCAAACAGCCAATGGAAGCTGCACTATATTACCCAAAGTATTGGGACGCCTGCCTTTTAAACGCACATGAACTTTAATGGCATCCCAGTCTTAGTCCGTAGGGTTCAATATTGAGTTGGCCCACCCTTTGCAGCCATAACAGCTTCAACTCTTCTAGGAAGGCCGTCCACAAGGTTTAGGAGTGTGTCTATGGGAATGTTTGACCATTATTCCAGAAGCACATTTGTGAGGTCAGGCATTGATGTTGGATGAGAAAGCCCATAGAACACCCAAAGGTGTTTAGGTCAGGACTCTGTGCAGGCCAGTCAAGTTCCTCCACCCCAAACTCGCTCATCCATGTCTTTATGGACCTTGCTTTGTGCACTGGTGCGCAGTTATGTTGGAACAGGAAGGGGACATCCCCAAACTGTTCCCACAAAGTTGGGAGCATGAAATTGTCCAAAATGTCTTGGTATGCTGACGCCTTAAGAGTTCCCTTCACTGGAACTAAGGGGGCCAAACCCAACCCCTGAAAAACAACCCCAAGGGATTACCCCCTCCCCAAAATGATTTGGACCACTGCACAAACCAATGTCTATAAAGACATGGATGAGCGAGTTTGGGTTCTACCTCAACCCGATAGAACACCTTTGGGATGAATTAGAGCGGAGACTGCGAGCCAGGACTTCTCGTCTATCATCATTCCCATAGACACACTCCTAAACCTTGTGGACGGCCTTCCCAGAAGAGTTGAAGCTGTTATAGCTGCAAAGGGGGGGCCAACTCAATATTGAACCCTCCGGACTAAGACTGGGATGCCATTAAAGGAGTTGTAAAGGCAGACGGTTCTTTATCATAACCACTTCATCCCCAGAAGGATTTACCCCCTTAATGACCAGGCCATTTTTTGTGATACGGCACTGTGTTACTTTTACTGACAATTGCGCGGTTGTGCAGTGCTGACTTTCTTTTTTTTCCCACAAATAGAGCTTTCTTTTGGTGATATTTGATCACCTCTGTGGTTTTTATTTTTTGCGCTATAAACAAAAAAAGAGTGACAATTTTGAAAAAAAAAAATATATATATTTTACTTTCTGCTATAATAAATATAAAAATATATATATATATATATATATATATATATATATATATATATATATATATATATAAAAATATTCATCAGTTTAGGCCAATATGTATTTTTCTACATACTTTTAGTGTCTACAAAATAGGGCATAGATTTATTGCATTATTTCTTACTAGTAATGGCGGCGATTAGCAATTTTTAGTGGGACTGCGACATTGCGGTGGACAGATCGGACACCTAACTGACATCTTTTACACTTTTTGGGGAACCAGTGACATTAGGATAAAAAATCTTCTGTGCGTAGTAGCCTCCCTAGCACCCCCTAATTACTTACAGTACCTGAGCCCCATTTCTCTCCAGTGGTGTCCGTGAGTGCCTTAGCCATACGGGACTCTCCTCCTGATTGGCTGAGACACAGTAGCGGTGCCATTGGCTCCCGCGGCTGTTAATCAAAGTCAGTTAGCCAATCAGGGGAGAGAGGGGGTGTGGCTGGGTCGGGGCTCCATGTCTGAATGGATACACGTAGCTGTGACTCGGGTGCCCCCATAGAAAGCTGCTGGCTGTGGGGGCACTCGTCAAGAGATAGGGGCCAGGAAGAGAGAAAAGGGACCCGAGAAGAGGAGGATCGGGGCTACTCTGTGCAAAACCATCTGCATAGAGCAGGTAAGTATAACATATTTGTTATTTAAAAAAAAAAAAACAAGACTTTATAATCACTTTAACCACTTGAGACCCGCGTTATAGACGAAAGACGTCTGAAGCGCGTCTCTCAAGTGCCGGGTGGACGTCCCTGGACGTCCTGCTGTTTACATCCCCCCGCGCGCCGCAGAGGGCGCGCGGCGGGGAACAGCTGTGCCCGCCGGGTCACATTATGCCGATGCGCGTGCCTGGCAGCGGCGATGTCCGCCAGGTACACGCGATCGGCTGATACAGAGGCAGGACGTGGATCTCTGTGTGTAAACACAGAGATCCACGTCCTGTCAGGGAGAGAGGAGACCGATGCTGTGTCCCTTGTACATAGGGACACAGATCGGTCTCCTCCCCCAGTCAGTCCCCTCCCCCACACAGTAAGAATCACTTCCAGGGAACATATTTAACCCCTTGATCGCCCCCTAGTGTTAACCCCTTCCCTGCCAGACACATTTATACAGTAATCAATGCATATTTATAGCACTGTTCGCTGTATAAATGTGAATGGTCCCAAAATAGTGTCAAACGTGTCCGATATGTCCACCGCAATATCGCAGGCCTGACAAAAATCGCAGATAACCGCCATTACTAGTAAAAAAAAAAAATATATATAATAAAAATGTCATAAATCTATGAAACTATCCCCTATTTTGTAGACGCTATAACTTTTGCGCAAACCAATCACTATACGCTTATTGCAATTTTTTTTTACCAAAAATATATAGAAGAATACGTATCGGCCTAAACTGAGAAAAAAAAATATATATATTTTTTTTAAATGGGATATTATTATAGCAAAAAGTAAAAAAATATTGTGTTTTTTTCAAAATTTTCTGTCTTTTTTTGTTTATGGCGCAAAAAATAAAAACCGCAGAGGTGATCAAATACCACCAAAAGAAAGCTCTATTTATTGGGAAAAAATTATAAAAATATCATTTGTATACAGCATTGTATAACCGCGCAATTGTCATTCAAAGTGCGTCAGTGCTGAAAGCTGAAAATTGGTCTGGGTACGAAGGGGGTTTAAGTGCCCAGTAAGCAAGTGGTTAATGTTCATGTGGGTGTAAAGGCAGGCGTCCCAATACTTTTGGTAATATAGTGCATCTTAAAGTTCTTACCCAGGCAGGCACCTCCATCTAGCTAATCACTGGCTTAAATATTTTTAAAAAAATCGAAATGTCCTTTTTACCTACCTAAATCCACAGTCACATGATCCGCCGGTCCCAAGTCTTCTATCTTTTTTCAGGTGTCCACTTTGCTGCCTAAATGAGTGCAGACACATCTGCGTACACACGGCCGTTTTTCTCGTCGAGAAAAACAAAATTTTTTCCTTTCGACGAGAAAAACGATAGTCTGTGGGCTTTTTGCCGTTTTTTTTGCCGAGAAAAACGGCATTAAAAACGACGAGAAAAATTAGAACATGTTCTAATTTTTCTCGTCGTTTTTTTCGCCATGTTTTCCGCGGCAGTTTTCCCATAGGGAAACACTGCCGCGGAGCCCACAGACGGTCGTTTTTCTCGACAAGAGAAAAAACGACGTGAAAAACGACTATGTGTGGGGAACAAGCCGTTCCCTCGTTTTTAATGTCATTATTCACGGCGTTTTTTTAACCGCCGTGAATAATGATTGTGTGTACGCGGCATAACTACTGGCTGTTCAATGGCGGAATCCAACAACCATTGGTCCTAACAACTAAGGAAAGTGCTCCATGTAGTTTTGACTTTACCCAAAGTAAAAAAAAAAATCCTGGAAAATCTTGGACAAAGCACATAGATGTACATTAGTTTACTGAAAATCTACAAAGAAGTGCAGGAAAAAAATAAATCCCTGTAAATAATTAAAACACGGCTTGGCCAGCAATAACGGATTATATCCCCCAGCCAGCAATATATTCTACATCCCATCCAGCAATGAATTCTACCCCCAAGCCAATAATAAATTGTTATAGTCTACAGCCAACAAATTAAAATCCGCCCAACCAGCAATATAATTATGTCTCCGGCCAAACAAATTATTATAACTACTCCTCCAACTGACCAACGTCAATGCTTAGTCAGCAATGTCATACAACATCAGCCACTCCCCCCACCCACCAGGACAGCTCAACATAGCAAACCCATTTCTCCCAACTTTTTATCTTCGGGTTGGAGAAGACATGTGGGTCGCTCCATGTGTGGGACAAAAAAAGGCGTGGCTAAATGGCAGTGGATGTGATCCCTGCCTATCCCTTCAGGCTGGCCCCTTTTGCAGGCATAGCTATGTAAAATATAAAAAAAAAGTGTCTATACTGTGTAAAATCTAGTAATATGCTGTCTCACCCTGCTTTGCCCATGCTCAGTTGCTCTCCATTTTTAAGCATTGCTGAGACAACCTTAAAGTGGAATTAAACCTTTACAGCTAAGGAAGCTGCTTCTGTTTGATCTGCAACTGCCGTGGTGCTGCACATGTGATCACCAGCCACTTGATGGTTTGACAGTTTGGTTGAGGACACAAGCAAATGTGACAGTTAGCTATCCCCGCATTCCAAGAAAGTAATTGCTTTTTTAAACTTTAGTTTAGTTTAGTTTTGCTTTATGATTTACTGCTGTTCAGGGGTTCTGGGCTTCAGAAAAATTGCAGACTCCGGCAAGAAGAAACAGGAGCAATGTTGAGGGCAATATACAGCTGTAGCACCCTCTAGCTAGTGTGCTAGGTGTACATAGGGAGAGTGGAGCAGGAGGAGCTGAGCTGCTGGGTCACTTCTAGGTAAGTGCAGCTGAGTTGCTGGGCCACTGTAGTGAGAGTGGAGCAGGGGAAGCTGAGCTGCTGGCCCACTGTTGGGAGGGAGGACCAGGGGAAGCTGAGATGATGGGCTACTGCTGGGAGGGGAGAGCAGAGGGAGCTGAGCTGCTGGGTCACTGCTGAAGAAGGGGGAGCTGAGTTTTTGGGCTACTGTAGGGAGATTGGAGCAGGGGGAGCTGAGCTGCTGGTCCACTGTTGGGAGGGAGGAGCAAGGAGAGCTGAAATGCTGTCTCACTCCTGTGATGGGTGGGCAGGGGGATCTGAGATGCTGGGCCACTGCAGTGAGGGGTAGCAAGAGGACTTGCTGAGATGCTGAGTGACTGCTGAGAGAGGGAGCAGGGGGAGATGAGCAGCTGAGTAACTTCTGGGGAAGTGGGAAGTGTGGGGAACTGAACTGCTGGGTCAGTGCTGGAAGATGGGAGTAGGGGGAGCTTAACTGCTGAGTGGCTGCTGGGAGATGGGAGAATCGGGAGCTTAGCTGTTTAGTCATTGCTGAGAGATAGCAGCAGGGAAAGCTGAGTTACTGAATCACTATAGGGAGGGGAGAGCAGGAGGAGCTAAGCTGCTGGGTCACTGCTGTGGAAGAAGTGGGGGAGCAGGGGGTGCTGAGCTGCTGGGTCACTGCTGGGGAGGAAGTGGGGGAGCAGGGGCAGGGGGAGCTGAACTGCTGGGTCACTGCTGGGGAGGAAGTGGGGGAGCAGGGGAAGGGGGAGCTGAGCTGCTGGGCCACTGCTTCATTTTTTATGTGGTAACGTGCATCACGAACGTTTCCGTTGAATGGGCAGCCCTAAATGCCCCAAAGCAGCTCAAAAACCTTTTTGGTCACAAAGCTTGCAGTGGGTGTTGTAGCATGACAAAAGCACGGCAAAACGCACGTCTCCTACCCATGCAACAATTAATGGCACCGCGAGTGCAACCCACGAGGTGGAGCAGCGACAAAAATATCTACAGATTCACCAGTGTTGAAGAAGGGTCAGGGGTGTTGCTTTATGTATCTTTTGGAGGGCAGAACAGTTCTTCTATCCATTTCAAGTGGACGTTTTCACGATTAGGGGGGTGACATTTAACCTGGCCCCTGGACTTCATACAGTCAGAGGCCACAGTTCGAAAAGCTGAACTTTTTTTTTGTTTCCTAGCTCCGTCCAACAAATTAATATCAAAGCCTCAATCTCATCGTCTTCAAAAGCTCTGCCTTTCCTATGGCAACTCGAGTTAATATTAACACAAGAGATTATATAATCGGCCTCGCAATGTTACAGCAGGTGGCCAATTCCGGGGTGCGAAAGTGAATTTGTGACATTTAAATCACACTCGATGCAAACAACCGAGAGAGCGGAGAAATTCTGGGAAAAAGATGTACAGCGGGCGGCTTATTATTTCCACGACAACGGATATGCCAGCTCAGCCGGCGATGGGTGCCAAGTATCTGGCTAATGGGCACGTATTAGAAAGCAGAAATAGAGAGGCTATTTCTGTCCGCCGATGATGAAACTGCTGATCCGGTGCTGGAAAGGACACCTCAGCAGCCGGCGACCGGCGTTCCGGAGACACTGCTGTGTCACAGGTGAAGCCTACCTGTCACTAGGGCAATTCAATATAAATGACAAGTGAGATCGATGAAAAGAATATTGTAACAAAAAGAGTGAAACAATGTAACAATTTCAGGAGATACTTCCTTTGAGGTTCCTTTCACACTAGTGTGACTTGTCATGCGACTTTGGACACCTAATATGACAAGTCGCAGCCCATTGTTTCCATTCGATGCAATTTAAAGTTGCAGCGGCTTTGAAAAGGTTCCTGCACTACTTTGATGCAATTTGAGTATCAGAGAGTGTAAAGTCGCATCACAGTCATACGGGATCTCATGCGACTTTAGACTTGCACTACTGTGAATGGAGCCTCAAGCCTCGTACACACGACCGGTTTTCTCGGCAAGAACCAGCAAGAAAATTGCTGGCAGAGCTTACTTGCCGAGTATACCGGCCGTGTGTACGAGGCTTTCAGGTTTCTCGTCAAGAAAACTGGCCAGAATCTCGACGAGAAAAATAGAGAACCTGCTCTCTATTTTCTCGTCGGGATTCTCGTCGGCCTGTTTCCCGACGAGAAACCCGAGAGTGTGTACGCTTACCAGTCGCCGTGGAAACCCGCGCATGCTCGAAATGACTTTGACGCATGCGCGGTAGCTTCCTAGGCATAGGTAGGGTGTAGCAAGATGGCAGCGACGGCATCGAATGTGACGAGTGCACGCTCGTCGTAGTCGATGACGTCACTGCGTTCGTTCCATTCAAAAGAACGGCGGTTCTTTTGAATCGAGCGTGTGTACACTCGGCCGGGACAAGATTCTTGTCAAGAATCTCGTCAGGAAAACGACAGGTTTTTTCCTGACGAGATTCTCGGTCGTGTACGAAGCTTCAGTCTTGCACAGTTGTACAACAGATCTATTAAAAAGGTATGTATGGCATATGGGCCACAACTAAATTATCCCCTCAAAACATTATAGCACTCAAAACAAATGACAAGGTCCTAATGAGGTGGTATCTGGTCCTGGCAAGGATCTCTAAATTTGTGCCTGGCTATCTCCCTGTGTGTTTCCGAGGTTGCAGCCAGTTGGGCACGCCCATACACATCCGGTGGACGTGCCCGGTTGTACAGCAATTTTGGACTGCAATCTTCGCCATGGCTTCAACTTTGCTCAAGGTCCCTCTGGACCCGGATCCGTCCCTCGTGTTGCTGAAGCATCTTACCTTAAGCCTCGTACACACGACCGAGAATCTCGTCAAGAAAAAACACGTTGTTTTTCTTGACGAGATTCTTGGACAAGAAACTTGTCCCGGCCGAGTGTACAGACGCTCCTTTCAAAGAACCCACGGTTCTTTGAATGGCGCGAACGCGGTGACGTAATAGACTACGACGTGCGTGCGCTCGTCACATTCGATGCCGTCGCTGCCATCTTGCTACACCATACCTATGCCTAGGAAGCTACTGCGCATGCGTTGAAGTCATTTTGAGCATGCGCAGGCTTCCCGGAGGACAAGTAAGTGTACACACACACACTTTTCTCGTCGAGAAACATGCTGACAAGAATATCGACGAGAAAATAGAGAGCAGGTTCTCTATTTTTCTCATCAAGATTCTTGTCGGTTTTCTTGACGAGAAACCTGATAGCCGCGTACACACGGCCGATTTACTCGGCAAGAAAGCTCTGCCAGCAAGTTTCTTGTAGTTTTTCGAGAAACTCGGTCGTGTGTACGAGGCTTGAGACTGTACTAGAGCTTGGCTTTGTCTCCTTATGCAGCTCATGACCGCAGCTAAATAAACAATAGCTAGAGCCTGTAAATCCCCTAAACTATGTGTCCTAAAGGTTAAAAACAGAATCACTCAAGCCATGATCCATGGTAAATTCGAGGCCACTATTCAAGATAGAATCCCCCAACACCTTAAAATTTGGCAACCTTGGGTGGAACAATTTCTACCTCCGGACTTCGACGAATCCCTCTTAGAGCCCTGATTCCCCTCCTTCCCTCCCCTCGACCTCTCCTCTTCTCACAACTCTTTCCCCTCCTTTTCTTCCCCTATTTCTTTTCTTTTTTTTTTCTTTTCCACCTACGTCCCCCTCTGCCCCCTTCCCCTTACTCTTCTGAACACCATTGATAATGTGTTGTATTGGTACGTCTCCTCCTCCCCCTTTTTCTTTTCTGTGTTTTTTCCCCCCTATTTTGGTTGTTTACGTCTACTTCATGATTACCAAATGTTACCCCCCCCCCCCTGAAGTCTATACTAGCAACGGCATTTTAAAACATTTTCTACCCCCGATACCAATTATGCTCTTTTTGTAACCCCTGTTTACTGCATACAATGTATTTGACATGTGAAACCAATGCACACTCCTTGTTATTCTTTGAAGTGTTTCCAATAAAAAAATTGAACAGTAAATATAATAAACCAAAAAAAAGTATGTAATGAAAATGAAAAGCGTTTATTTAAAAATTGATGGAGGGGGGAGGGGGGGGGCACCAGATGGCAGGACAAGAGTCAAGAATAAGCAGAGGCTGACATGTGCAGACAGCAAAGTACCAAGTTGATAGGCAGAATTTTGGTAAGAAGTCCAGGCCAGTCACCGATATGAGCAGCGCCATATATACAGTGTATATATATATATATATATATATATATATATATATATAAATATAAATATGTATGTAGCGCTGCCCCATAGGAGCCGTTGGATAGGATGGGTTCTCTGTTCTTTGCCTGTTCAACCTTCTCAAGAACCTCAACCCTTCTGACACACCAGGTTGAGTGTACAAACATGCAATAGGACAAGAATTCACTGAAAGTTATACTTAGTTACCACTAGAAGCGCTATATCTAAGAAAACAGGCACCAAACCAGGTAGTAAAGGCAAACTTAAAGTATAACTAAAGGCAAAACTTTTTTTTTTTTTAGTTTTGGATAGCGTGATGAGAGATTAGAACACCTATTAGGTTTCCAGTGCTATCTGTGTGATCCCCCCTCTCTATTTGTCCTGTTTACCGTTATCATTAAAGTGGTTGTAAACCCAATATAAAAAAAAAAACCTGCAAGACAAAGGCATAATGAGCTAGTATGCATAGCATTACTCACCTTAGATCGAAGTCCCTGCATCGGTCCTCGCCCCCCCCCCCCCCTCCGGCGGCAACATCTTTCTCGGGCTTACTTCCGGGCATCGCGGCTCCGGCGCACGGGAGCCGCCAGTAACGGCACATGGACTGAAGCAACGGCACATAGGTGCCATTGCTTCAGTCTGCCCCAGTGCGCATGTACCGATGACATCGGCACATGCAGGGGACAGGGGATATCTCCTGAACCGTGCAGGTTTAGGGGATATCCTGGGTAGCTACAGGTAAGCCTTAATATAGGCTTACCTGGAGCATAAAGTAAAAGAAAATCACACATTTTGGGTTGTCCCCAGGGAAGAAATAGAGGGGAAATCTTCCAATGGTTCAAATGACCTGAGGATCCCCAAGGAATTCCCTTAACTTTTTGTAATTTCCTGTCACTTCCTGTTTTGGCTATGGAACAGGAAGTGAAGGTAAATTTCCTCAAGGGCAAAAAATATAAAAAATTCTGAGAGGGGTTACGACCCTCCCTTACTCTATCCACAGGAAAAAAAGTTTGCCTGTAGTTCTGCGTTAATATATTATCACCCCATACTGTTGGTAACTAGGCAAGCATAAAATGGATTAACAATGGTAATAAAAAAATATAGCATACAAAAGGATTAACATCCAGATCAGCATAATCAGTAGCAAGGCCACCTCAAGTGAAGTGCAGTAGTGAGCAGTAGTAAAGCCTAATCTACTGAGTGCTGGAACTATATTGCCAGAGTGCATTCATGTGGCAGCAATGCTAGTCTTAGACCGACTGGGTATGCACTGTCCAAAAGAAAAGCAGGATAGTAGCTGAAGGGCGCAGGGGAACAAAGGAAGCTTGCAGAAGAACTATTACAGAAGGGGCAGTCCTTTGAGATGTTTTTCTGTCAGCTATCGTTGGGGCCCTTTAAAAGCATTTGGTGCACCTAACTGCAGTCCCATTTAATCTGCATGCAGTATAGGTGCAGTATAGGTACGGTATAGTCTTGGCACAAATGCAAGGCAGATGTGATTCAGGTGCGGTAAAAGTTTGAAACAATGTGGTATAGGGTTGGTATAGGTGCAGTCTATGTTTGCAATAAGTGTGGTATAGAATTCAGTATGGGTGAGGTATGGATTGCATAGATTTAGTACTGCTGTCATTGGCTTAATCCTTGCTAGCAGTATCAGCCATGGAGGAATAACCATCTCACCAGTCTTCAGGATGCTGCAGTGACCTTTCGCTGTATAACATTTTCTCTCTTCATCTCTCCCCGAAAGCCTCCGGTGATTAGCGGTGCTTCTGAGCATGCGTCGACTTGATTCTGAGCATGCGTGGGTTTTTCTCCGCTGGAGTTCCACACAGACGATCGGAATTTCCTATAGTTTTTTTTTCCATCGGAAAAATTTAAAACATTGTGAGGGGGTTAACTCGGTAGCGGGTGTGTGTGACCCCCTGGTTGGGCTCCCCACACAAAAACAGGGCCAGCAGACGGAGGTTGTGGTTTTCAAAATCAAAAGGTGCGGTTTATTTCTCTATGTACAGTGACAAAAACACAGCAAAGCCAAAAAGAAACATAAACAAAATAAATCCTGGTCAGTTTGACCTCTGACTAAACATGCAGGTTTCCTAAACTAACAACTGGGATCAGCCTGGTGCTGTCCTAGTCCCTAAGTCCCTGGTTTAGTAAAAGTCCAAACAAATAGCCACACAGGCTTTGCCTCACCGCACAGGGGTTCACTCTCCCTAGACAGTCCACACAGGTCTGGTTCCAGGCATGAGCTAACATCTAATGAAGCTGGGAGTTTTTATAGAGGCCTTTAAATGAGCTGACAAGCTTCAGCTGGTCTCATCAACTCCCTGCCTGCACGACGCCCAGCCCTCTCCCTAGAGGTATGAGTCATCCATGAGCCCACTAGCCTCAGCTGGGCTTCATCAACTCCCTAGTTGTATAAGTCGGCGTAAAGCCTGAATCTGGGCGAAATATATCTACCCCCCTGGATGCAACCAGGTGACTTTACCTTCCTGCTGTCACATACCCCCCCCTCTTGTTTTAACCTCGGGGTTGGAACACCAGCAATCAGGCATTCATGTACTCGAGACAAAGCATCCACATTCCCCATTTGAACGCCAGGGCGATGCTTTACTGTGAAGTTGAATTCCTGGAGGGCCAGGAACCACCTATTCACTCTTCTATTTGTTTCCTTGTTTTGAGCCATCCACTTTAACGGAGCGTGATCCGTAACCATGTCAAAGTGCCTACCTAGCAGATAGTACCGAAGGGAATCTAGAGCCCACTTCACCGCTAAACACTCCTTTTCAACCGTGGCGTAATTTACCTCATGGGACTTCAACTTCCTGCTGAGGTAAATGACTGGGTGCTCTTCCCCGTTCCAGACCTGGGACAATACTGCTCCTAACCCCACATCTGACGCATCACTTTGTACGACAAAGTCTTTAGAGAAGTCGGGTGAGTACAACACTGGCTGGCTACATAAGGCTTGTTTCAAGAATTGGAATGCTGCCTCAGCCTCGGGGGTCCATTTAATCATGACCGACCCTTTCCCTTTCGTCAGGTTGGTTAGGGGCACAGCCTTAGAAGCAAAGTGGGGAATGAAGCGCCGATAATAACCCGCGATTCCCAGAAAGGCCCGTACCTGCTTCTTGCTGTTGGGACGTGGCCAACTCTGGATGGCCTCGACTTTGTTGAGTTGGGGTTTTATCACTCCCCTGCCAATGGTGTACCCAAGATATTTGGCCTCCTCCTGCCCAATGGTACACTTCTTGGGGTTAGCCGTAAACCCCGCTTCCCGGATAGAGTCTAGGACTGCTTGCACTTTTGGCAGATGTGAGGCCCAATCTGTGCTATGGACAATTACGTCATCCAGGTAAGCCGCAGCATACTTCCGATGGGGCCTCAGTATCTGGTCCATTTTCCGCTGGAATGTGGCCGGCGCATTCTGTAACCCGAACGGCATTCTCTTATATTGGAACGCCCCGTCTGGGGTTACAAATGCGGTTTTCTCTTTGGCCGACTTGGCCAGGGGAATTTGCCAATACCCTTTTGTGAGGTCAAGAGTCGTCATGTATCGGGCTGTTCCCAGCCGGTCGATCAACTCATCTATACGTGGCATGGGGTAGGTGTCAAATTTTGTAACTTTGTTCAACTGACGAAAATCGTTACAAAATCGCCAGCTCCCATCCGGTTTAGGCACCAACACAATGGGACTAGACCAATCACTTTGGGACTCCTCTATCACCCCTAAGTTCAGCATTTTCTGTACTTCCTCCCGTATTGCCTCCCGTCGGGCCTCTGGGATCCGATAGGGTTTTAACTTCACCCTTTCACCGGGTGGGGTAATAATATCATGCTCTACCCCAGATGTTTGTCCCGGCAGCTCAGAGAACACCTCCTTGTTGCGAAGCACAAACTCCTTAACCTCCTGTTGTTGGGGTTGTGACAAGGTGGCTGCTATTCCAACCTCCGGAATCACGCAACCAGTTTGAGCTGGTGACCAAGTTTCTGCGACTAGGGACTCTCTATCCCTCCAGGCTTTCAACAGATTAACGTGATATATCTGTTCGGGCTTTCGCCTTCCTGGTTGTCTGACCTTGTAATTCACTTCGCTCACTTTTTCCATTATCTCGTAGGGGCCTTGCCATTTGGCAAGGAATTTACTTTCAACCGTAGGGACAAGTACCAATATCCTATCCCCCGGGGAAAAGGTACGGGTCTTTGCTCCACGGTTGTACACTCTCTGCTGTGCCAACTGCGCTTGGGCCAAATGTTCCTTCACGATGGGCATTACCTGTGCAATTCGATCTTGCATCAGGGCGACATGCTCAATCACACTCCTGTGGGGAGAACTCTCACTTTCCCAAGTTTCCTTGGCAATATCCAACAGCCCTCTTGGGTGTCTCCCATACAGTAACTCAAAGGGGGAGAATCCCGTAGAGGATTGGGGCACCTCCCTAATAGCAAACATCAAATAAGGAAGTAGACAGTCCCAATCCTTTCCATCTCTTTCCACCACTTTCTTCAACATTTGTTTTAGGGTTTTGTTGAATCTTTCAACCAGCCCATCGGTTTGGGGGTGATACACAGATGTACGCAATTGCGTCACTTTGAGCAATTTACACAGCTCTTTCATAACCCGGGACATAAAGGGTGTACCTTGGTCCGTAAGCAGTTCTTTACAAATACCCACCCGGCTAAAAACAAGAGATAGCTCTTTGGCTATGGTTTTGGCCGAGGTATTTCTGAGAGGGATCGCTTCTGGATAACGGGTGGCATAGTCCATTATAACCAATATGTACTGGTGCCCCCTAGCGGACTTGATTATAGGACCTACCAAATCCATTGCGATTCTCTCAAACGGGACCTCAATGATGGGTAGAGGGACCAGCGGGCTACGGAAATGTGGCATCGGGGCCGACCTCTGACACACAGGGCAGGAGGAACAATAATTTTCTATGTCCTTCATCACCCCAGGCCAATAGAATCTCTGTAATACCCTCTCTCGGGTTTTCTCTGTCCCCAGATGACCTCCAAGAATGTGCCCATGGGCCAACTCCAACACCAACTTCCTGTAAGGTTTGGGCACCACAAGCTGCTCAACGGTTTCTTCTGCCCTTTTTGCCACCCGATACAGTAGGTCCTTCTCTACGCTGAAGTATGGGTAAGTGCAGGTATTATCTGGGTTCACTAACTCGCCATCTATTTCCACTACGTTTTCCCGTGCCTTTATTAGGGCGGGGTCTTTTAACTGTTCTGTGGCAAAATTTTCCCTGTGAACCTCCAGATCAGAAAACTCCACAGACGGTAGGTTTTCGTCTGAGGAGGTGGGCTCCTCTCCAGTTTCTTGAGTCTCCCCTGCCAATACTGACAAGGGAAATTCTGGAGAGTCCTCACCACTCTCAGAGGAGTTCTGGCTATCACATTCCTGGTACATAGGGGCACCAGTGGGGGGCTCAGGATCATCCCACAGTTCCCAGAACTTCGGAAAATCCCTTCCCACAATGGCATCATGCGGTAATTGAGATACTAACCCCACTGGATGAGAGAGGGTACCTTTGGGGGTCTCGAAACACACTGTAGTCACTGGATACTCTCGGGTGTCCCCATGCACACAAATAACAGCTACCTTGCTATTCCCAGAGACCTCTGTTTTAACTAATTCAGCCTTTATCAGGGTCACAAGGCTACCTGAATCCAGTAATACCACAACATTTCTACCATTAATACACATTTTGCATAAATGTTTCTCAGTTCCCCGAATGGCAGTGCATGCGACTGTCGCACACAGCGACTGACGTCTGTCCATCAGAAAGTCACATTGCATGGGTTCCTCCACAACCGGGCAATTTGCTGCAATATGTCCCGCTTGCCGGCAGCGGTAGCAAACAATCCATTTGGCTGCCTCTTGAGCCCCTGACTTCCCAGGCTGTTCTCGCCAAACTTTGGGTAGAGCTCCCACCCTCTCACTCTCTCCACCCTCACCCCTTGGAATCCTCTTATCCGCCCCTGGGGATGGTCTGGTCTTAGGGTGGAAAGTCCGAGAGTCTCTGGAAGAGGCCGTCAGGTTCTCTGTAGCCAAGTATTTCTCTACACGATCCACAAGACCACCGGCCGTCTCTGGGTCTCCATGGCTTACCCACTTTTGGATGGCAGTAGGAAGAGCTCTCAAAAACCGATCCATTACAACACGTTCCACAATCTCTGGTGCGGACAAAGTCTCTGGCTGTAGCCACTTCCTGCTCAGGTGAATGAGATCATACATTTGAGACCTGGGGGGTTTTCCAAGCTGGAAAGTCCAGTTATGCACACGCTGAGCCCGGACAGCCAGGGTGACACCCAGCCTTGCCAATATTTCAGCTTTTAGCCTCACATAGTCTTTTGCTTGGTCAGGCTCTAGGTCATAGTAAGCCTTCTGCGATTCACCAGTTAACAGAGGAGCCACCAGTCCAGCCCACTGCTCCTCAGGCCACTTTTCTCTTTCAGCAGTCCTTTCAAATGTGGTCAAAAATACCTCTGGATCATCCTCTCCAGTCATTTTTGTCAATAAACGACTCACCCCAAAGGACGCGGTATTAGTGGGACGGCTTTCCTCACTGGTCTGCGGACGTTGCTGCATTACTGCTTCCATCTGTTGTAGTCTCTGCTCTTGCTTCTGTAACAGGTCTATGAAGCGGGCCTCAGATTGCTGCTGGGCTTGTTGATGAGCTTGCTGCTGGGCTGCAAGGCTCCTTTGCAAACCTGCATTTGTCTGCTGTTGATTGGCATTTGCTAGAGCCAGCTGTTTCAGTATCTCCTCCATGCTGGCTTAAAAAAAAACTGCCACTGGTTCTCCACCAACTGTGAGGGGGTTAACTCGGTAGCGGGTGTGTGTGACCCCCTGGTTGGGCTCCCCACACAAAAACAGGGCCAGCAGACGGAGGTTGTGGTTTTCAAAATCAAAAGGTGCGGTTTATTTCTCTATGTACAGTGACAAAAACACAGCAAAGCCAAAAAGAAACATAAACAAAATAAATCCTGGTCAGTTTGACCTCTGACTAAACATGCAGGTTTCCTAAACTAACAACTGGGATCAGCCTGGTGCTGTCCTAGTCCCTAAGTCCCTGGTTTAGTAAAAGTCCAAACAAATAGCCACACAGGCTTTGCCTCACCGCACAGGGGTTCACTCTCCCTAGACAGTCCACACAGGTCTGGTTCCAGGCATGAGCTAACATCTAATGAAGCTGGGAGTTTTTATAGAGGCCTTTAAATGAGCTGACAAGCTTCAGCTGGTCTCATCAACTCCCTGCCTGCACGACGCCCAGCCCTCTCCCTAGAGGTATGAGTCATCCATGAGCCCACTAGCCTCAGCTGGGCTTCATCAACTCCCTAGTTGTATAAGTCGGCGTAAAGCCTGAATCTGGGCGAAATATATCTACCCCCCTGGATGCAACCAGGTGACTTTACCTTCCTGCTGTCACAACATGTTCTATTTTTTTTTTACACCAATGGAAAAAAGTCAGATGGGGCCCACACACGATCGGTTTTTCAGATGAAAAAAGTCCATCAGACTTTTTTCATCGGAAAAAACGATCGTGTGTACAGGGCATAACAGATTACATATAAACTAACAGTGAATGGGGCAGGCAGCATTGCATTTAAATGGCACCCAAGGGATTGGGCAGGCAGCATTTAGCCAGAGACAGATTTCAAGTTGAAATCAAGGCAGGCAGCAGACAGATAAACAAAGGCAAACCACAATCAAACCAGAACAGCAGTCAGGTTACACAACTTACACTTACATGTTACACATAGACTAACAGTGGATGGGCCAGGCAGCATTGCACTTAAATGGCAGCCAGGGGACAGGGCAGGCGGCATTCAAGCAGAGCCATATTAGAAGCTGAAATCAGCGCAGGCAGCAGACATAAACAGAGGCAAACCACAGTCAAACCAAACAGCAGTCAGGTTACTCAACTTACACGTATAGATTACACATAAACGAACAGTGAATGGGGCAGGAAGCATTGCAATTAAATGGCAGCCAAGCGATTGGGCAGGCAGCATTTAGCCAGAGCCAGATTTCAAGTTGAAATCAAGGCAGGCAGCAGACAGATAAACAGAGGTAAACCACAGTCAAACCAGAATAGCAGTCGGGTTATACAATTTACACTTACAGGTTACACATAAACTAACAGTGAATGGGGCAGACAGCATTGCATTTAATTGGCAGCCAGGGGACAGAGCAGGCAGCGTTCCGGCAGAGCCAGATTACAAGCTGAGATCAAGGCAGGCAGCAGACATAAACAGAGGCAAACCACAGTCAAACCAGAACAGCAGTCTGGTTACACAACTTACACTTATGGGTTGCACATAAACTAATAGTGAATGGGGCAGGCAGCTTTGCATTTAAATGGCAGCCAGGGGACAGGGCAGGCGCGATCAAGCAGAACCAGATTAGAGGCTGAAATCAGTGCAGGCAGCAGACATAAACAGAGGCAAATCACAATTAAACCACAACAGCAGTCAGGTTACACAACTTACACTTACAGGTTACACATAAACTAACAGTGGATGGGCCAGGCAGCATGGCACTTAAATGGCAGCCAGGGGACAGGGCAGGCAGTGTTCTGGCAGAGACAGATTACAGACTGAGATCAAGGTAGGCAGCAGACAGATGAACAGAGGCAAACCACAGTCAAACCAGAACAGCAGTCAGGTTACTCAATTTAAACTTACAGATTACACATAAACTAACAGTGAATAGGGCAGGCAGCATTGCATTTAAATGGCACCCAAGGGATTGGGCAGGCAGCATTTATCCAGATCCAGATTTCAAGTTGAAATCAAGGCAGGCGGCAGACAGATAAACAAAGGCAAACCACAGTCAAACCAGAACAGCAGTCAGGTTACACAACTTACACTTACAGGTTACACATAAACTAACAGTGAATGGGGCAGGCAGCATTGCATTTAATTGGCAGCCATGGGACAGGGCAGGCAGCGTTCCGGCAGAGCCAGATTACAGACTGAGATCAAGGCAGGCAGCAGACAGATGAACAGAGGCAAACCACAGTCAAACCAGAACAGCAGTCAGGTTACTCAATTTAAACTTACAGATTACACATAAACTAACAGTGAATAGGGCAGGCAGCATTGCATTTAAATGGCACCCAAGGGATTGGGCAGGCAGCATTTAGCCAGATCCAAATTTCAAGTTGAAATCAAGGCAGGCTGCAGACAGGTAAACAAAGACAAACCACAGTCAAACCAGAACAGCAGTCAGGTTACTCAACTTACATTTACAGGTTACACATAAACTAACAGTGAATGAGGCAGGCAGCATTGCATTTAATTGGCAGCCATGGGACAGGGCAGGCAGCGTTCCGGCAGAGCCAGATTACAGACTGAGATCAAGGCAGGCAGCAGACAGATGAACAGAGGCAAACCACAGTCAAACCAGAACAGCAGTCAGGTTACTCAACTTACACTTACAGGTTACACATAAACTAACAGTGAATGGGGCAGGCAGCATTGCATTTAAATGGCAACCAAGGGATTGGGCAGGCAGCATTTAGCCAGAGACAAATTTCAAGTTGAAATCAAGGCAGGCAGCAGACAGATAAACAGAGGCAAACCACAATCAAGCCAGAACAGCAGTCAGGATACACAACTTACACTTATGGGTTACACATAAACTATCAGTGAATGGGGCAGGTAGCATTGCATTTAATTGGCAGCCATGGGACAGGGCAGGCAGTTTTCCCAACAGAGCCAGATTACAAGCTGAGATCAAGGCAGGCAGCAAACATAAACAGAGGCAAATCACAGTCAAACCAGAACAGCAGTCAGGTTACACAACTTACACTTAGAGGTTACACATAAACTAACAGTGGATGGGACAGGCAGCACTCCATTTAAACAGCAGGCAGCATTCAAGCAGAGCCAAATTACAGGCTGAAATCAAGGCAGGCAGCAGACAGGTGAACAGAGGCAAATCACAGTCAAACCAGAACAGCAGTCAGGTTACACAACTTACACTTATGGGTTGCACATAAACTAACAGGGCACAGAGCAGCCAGCGTTCCGGCAGAGCCAGAACATTCAACATTCAAACAGTCAGATTACAAGCTGAGATCAAGGCAGGCAACAGACAGATGAACGGAGGCAAATCACAGTCAAACCAAAACAGCAGTCATGCCACACAAGTCAATTACCAGAGACCAAAAGCACTGGTTGGTACCTGTTACTCAAGGACTGAAATACTGAACCAAGCATTATTTCTATTTGCTGTCTGGATTTGTCACAATAGTCCTCCATTTATGCCAGCAGATGGCGCAGTTGTATGTTGAGCAACAGCAGATACAGCTGGAGGAGAAAGACTCTGGTGTAAGGGCAGGCCACATTGCCAGAGGACCAGCGGCTGACCACAGGACATGAGCGGGAACCGCCAACTCATTACAATATTGAGAAGTTTTAATGAGCCATAGAGCAATGTGTGTAGTGCAGTAACCCATAACTCCAATTTGGCCACCGTCGACTTATCGCTGATTGATCGCTATGGTTTACCGCCCTTCACCTTATGAAATAAGCCCATGCTATAGAATTGCGTGACAGAGCACGTTCTATTCTTGTGTCATGGATGGAATTTTGGGAATTTAGCCAGAATGTCCACAGATCCCGGTTCACATGCTGTTGAAATATTTAGAACAATTTTCAGCACTGTTCCGTTATGAAACAGGTTCTTTTTTTTTTTTTTTTCTCCGCACAGTCAAAACATTCACCCTGAAACCTGTTTTCAGGACAGAGAATTTATGGGCAGACTCGGAAGGCAAAGGCTTGTGTTAAATGGAGTGTCTGAAATCTTGGCCCGGCAAGCCAAACAAATAACTGAACAGCGGCATTTAATCACTGCGGCTCCAGGAGAGGCTTCAGAGCCTGTTTTGTATTTTTCTTAATTACTATCCAAGAAAAACAAAGATATTAAAAAAAATAAAGAATACTGGACTCCACCCTTCATAACATTCGTTAGTCACAGGTCTGTTTTGAAATGCCCAATAGGACCAAGTGGACTTCCATTGCTACCCCAATGCTGCAATCAGGACCAGAGTTATCATAAGTCACAGTAGGCTTTTCTTCGTATAGTTAATATAGGGCACAGAGGTAGGGAAGACTCAGGGGTTACTAGAGTTAGGTGCAAGCCTTGCTCCTTCTAGAACAGTGGTCTCCAAACTGTGGCCCGGGGTTCGGATATGTCCCTTTGCTTGCCTTTATCAAGCCCCTGGGACACTATTCCTCCCACTGATGTAAGGCACTATTCCTTCTACACCAACAATGGGGCATAATTCCTGTCACTAATACCAGCAATAGGGCATTATTCCTACCACTAACCCCAACAATGGGGCACTATTTGTACCCCTAACCGCAACATGGGGCACTATTCCTACCACTAACACCAACAATGGGGCACTATTCCTACCACAAACCCCAACAATGGGGCACTATTCTTACCACTAACCCCAACAATGGGGCCCTATTCTTCCCAATGACACTAATGATGGGGCTATTAGAAACAAAATTGATGAGGACAGCCGCACTCCAATCCAACGTAGTTTTAGTAAAAGGAAACAGGCACTACAAATAACAGCATGAACCTAGGACAGCTGACACGTTTCACACTCTATTCAGTGTTTACTCATAGCTATAGAGTGTGAAACGTGTCAGTGTCCTAGGTTCATGCTGTTATTTGTAGTGCCTGTTTCCTTTTAATAAAACTACGTTGGATTGGAGTGCGGCTGTCCTTATCAATTTTGTTTCTACTGCCATGTGCATTGCCGGCACCCTCGGTATCTGAGATTAAGACCTCACCAAGCTATACCTGCCTAGAGCGGCAATTTTTGTTTAACTAATGATGGGGCACTATTCCTTACCCTGATACCAACAATGGGACATAATTCCTGTCACTGACACCAACAATAGGGTACTATTCTACCTCTGACCCCAACAATGGGGTACTATTCCCCCCACTGACACCAACAATGGATCACTATTCTTCCCACTGACACCACTGATGGGGCGCTATTCCTTCCCCTACCAACAGTGGGACATAATGTCTGTCACTGATACTAGTGTAGCGGGTACTCCAAATTTAGGGGGGTCCCTGTGTCTAAATTTAGGGGGATGACCCGAGCACTAGTATGGTTCGAACCTCCTAATTTTTCTGGATTCTGCTTTATTTGCTGTGTGCCTATGTAGAGTTCCCTGTGGCCTGCAGGTGGCGCTGCCATGTTGGGTCAGGGTTGAACCATAGGTTACATTGGCGCTATTGGATGTCCTCTCTCGGCTACCATGCAGTGGGCTGGTTCTGCCTGCTGTGCATGCCAGGAGAGGATATAAGAGAGGCAGACGCCATTTTATTGAGAGAGACCCGGGGACCAGTACCCGGAGGAGTGTGCCCCCTAATAAGGGGGGTGCGTACCCCGACTGAGGAGTCTCAGGCACCTTCGGCCCGAGACCGCAACGTTCCGGGTAGGCCCAGTACCTTCAACTGGGTCTACAGGCAGAATTTAGGAGTCCCAGGATGCCTGGGTGAGGGTATCCGCTCCGACCAAGAGGAAGCCAGGGGAGGATCGGTCCCATAACAGGAGATGAGTGATAGTTAGATTGCTGTCTCGGGAAAGGCCTGGTGACCTGTCGGAGGGAAGGATCCTATGCTCCGCAGAACTGACTGCGGAGTCCTGCTGCTCTTTGAGGACAGACTGAACTTGTCCTTGGAGGATTTAAATTGATTGTTCGAGCTCCACATCGGCTGCTGGGACCATTGAGGGACTATCCGGGTGAGCTGTACCCATTCGGGACCGAGTGGTGATAAATCTGGGAGTTCTGTGCCTGAATCTGCTTTCATCTACTCTCTCTCTACCTATCAAGCAAAGATACAAAATAAACTCAACGTTGGAGTTTAAGTGGTTTGGACATTGACTTTATTAAAGAGGGGAAAGTACAGACTTGTCTCTACATTCTGGAGATGGGAACCAGTGGAAGGAGGCAACTCGCTGCGGGACCCAAATACATATACACCGCCTGACCTCTAAACTAGAGGACATGGGCTTGTGGCATGGGTGCCTCTCCTTTGCCCTAGTAGGAGAGGGTGGTGCTACACTAGCAATAGGGCACTATTCCTCCCGAAGACACCAATGATGGGGCAACGGTAAAAGGACCATCTAATATATTTTTCAGCTTTGGTAGTGAGACTCGGATTAAGAATAGCATGTTCCAAATCTATGTTTTTTTCCTAAGATCCATCTGAATATTTTTCTTCTGATCCCGCAGAAGGCGCTGAAGCTCTGCTAACTGTTGCTTAATAGTAATTTCCCTATTTCATATGACTCTGGAGGCTATTTAGATTCATTTGCCCCGAATGGTTGCTTTATGAGCAGCCCAATTAATGGTTAGCGAAGTTGCTGCAGGCAAACTGTCTCGGAAATAGTGTCGTATTTATGATTTGTTGCAACTTCTAATGCACATTGTGAGAAGCTCACAGTGTGCAGTGAAATCAGAATAAGCCATTTCAGTCCAGGAGAGGAGCCGATACAACTGTGCAAGCCAGAAAGGGGGGGGGGGCTGGAGTTTTGCTTTAAGCTTTGTGGGTTCATTTCAGGCTTGGGGGTTAGGTTGAGGGTAATGGCAGCTTTTTGATGGCTTTTCAGTTCTTGATTTGTTGAGATGTGATCACTTTTTTGGATTTATCTCAGCTGTCTTTTTTTTTTTTTTTTGTGTTGATTTTCTTTGTACTTGGACTCAAACGTACCACGTCAAAACTATTACATGTAAAAATAAAGTATTGTGCTGTCAGGTGCAAACAGATGATTGCCAGAATGAAAATGAGAGCCAGACAGAGGGTAAGCTCCATCCACGGAATGAATATTAAAGCAGACTTTTCATGATTGACCGGAGCGTGTCTTAAAAACCGCAAAAACTCTGGGATAACATTGAGATTAATGCAGCCGCTGAGTGAGATCCTTCTGACTCCTTGTTTGGCAGTCCTTTGTCTTCAGATGCTAAAGTTAGAAAAAGATAGCAGGAAAGCGCTCAGGTTTCATTTAAAAGTGAACTGGGGCAAAATATAAAAGACACAATTTAATGCAACTCTGTATTCTAAAACTACAAGCCTTGTAAGTACTTGATCGGGGCCTGGTATCCCTTCCTGTACAGCAGGGCTGAAGTGTGAGAAAGGGATGCAGTATAAGGAGCCAATCAGTTCATGTGCTGGAGGAGAGAGCAGAATGACAAAGAGATGAGCTCATCACTGTTCTGCTTCTTCTTTCACTGTCCAGTTACAGGCTTGGAGAGGCGGGTCAAGGATGACCATGAGTTGAATGATGCTGGCCATCATACTGAGGACATCTAGTGGCAGGAAAAAGTACTGTGGGGGATATCTATGGTTTGAAGCTTATTGTTGCTACAAAAGATGACTTTGTTACTTTATTTATTTATTTATTTTTATTTATTTATTTATAATTTGTATTATAAACTGATTATTTATTGCTGTTTTAAATCTCTCCAGCTTCAGCAATGCATTTATTTTCTCCTTCTTCCTCTCTTTCTTCTCTCCTCATCTCCCTCTCCCTTTCCTCTTTGTCTCCTTCTCTCTCTAACCTTTTCCCATTTCTCTATACACCTCTCAGTTTTCTACCCCCAACCCTCTCTCTGCTCCCTCCCTCTATCTTTCCGGTTATTTTGGTTGGACCAAATATATTTTAGCATTAGTGCAGCCGGGAGGAAATGTTACAGGTTGGGTGTGGAAGTAGCAATGCTTATCTATAGGGAGTCTGTAAGGGATAAGTCCTGGGATATTATCAATAAGGGAGTATATAAAGAGGGTCTCGGCAGCTGGTGGTATATTTTTTTTGGGGGGGGGCATCAATCCGTCAGGGTCTCCTGCACCCCCTCTGGTCAGTCAGGTCTCCCCCACCCCTTCCAGTCGGTCGGTCGGTCAGCAGCCGAGCAGTAACCCCATCTATAGCGCGGGCTTCCAATGGACGGCGGCTTCACACTGCGTCCTCTCTCCTCGGATTTACGGCGGCACGGGTTCCCCTGCTTGACGTCCCCTCCCTCCTCCTCCTAGGCCAATATGATCACTTCTCGAAACGGGTCTCAATACCTTCTTCCTGATTGGCCGGGAGGAGAATCCTGACAATAGCAAATATTCATTTGCTATTGGCACACAATTGGGTGGGCTTGGGACTAGGGCCATGTTTAAGGCATACTTGCCAAGTATCCCAGTTTGAATTCCCTTGTCCCTTGAGGTTTTAGTCCCGTGCTGTGTCCCGATATCTCAGTGTGAAGTTCGATTACTAATGCTGCCCAGCTCTGCCCGATTGCCGTGTACAGATGACTCACCTGCAGACCCTGTGTTTACATGTAAATAACCTGCATTGATATGTAAATAGCGGTGGCATTAATATGTAAATAACTGCGGACCGGCGGCATTGATATGCAAATAGAGGCCGCATTAATATGTATATCATGCCCCCTGAGGTCATATCCATCATCACTTCTGCTGAATGCTGCCCACTGGGGAGATAAAGGGTCATGCTTGAAAGTCCTGCCTGCAACTGAGGTCATTAAGCATAACATCAGCCTGTTCTGGAAATTAAAGCAAATTGGATGTGGAACCCTTTTTCAAAATAACATGGTGCCACAGCACTGTGAATTTTGGTGCATGTGAATACGCACATCTCAGCGGATGCATGAGGGTGTCATTAACAATGAATGGCACTGCTGTGTATCTGCTGAAGGGCAGCAAGTTTCTGTGGTGTCAGGAAAGCGATTTTGCATGTGTTCCCGACACACACAAATGTGAACGCAGGCTACGTTACTGTTACATTGGTGGTCAGTGTAAACCTTCTCATTACATTGGGGCTTGGTGAACAATCCTTTCATTCACACTAGTGGCCACTGTGAATGTCCCCCTTGCATTGGAGGTTACTGTGAATGCTCCTATTACATTAGTGGTCAGTGTAAATCCCAATTACATTGGTGGCCACTGGCCAGTGTATAAACTCCTCTTTATATTGCTTATCGGTAAAAAAAAAATCCAAACTTGCATTTGGAGTCAGTTTCGAATCCTCCCTTACATTGGTGGTCCATGTAGAATCCCCCTTTGAATTGGTGGTAAGTGTAAATCCCCCTTTAATGGTTGTTGATGTAAAATCCCCCCTTATATTGGTGGCCAGTGTAGAAATCCCCCTTTATTGGTTGTTGATGTAAAATCCCCGATTACATTGGTGGTCAGTGTAAATCCCCATTACTTTGGAGGCCAGTGTATAAAATCCTCTTTATATTAGTAATTGCTAAACAAATTCAAACTTGCATTTGGGGTCAAGCAAAAAGAAAATTGATGATATGGACAGCCGCACTCCAAAAAACCCTGACGGTAGCCTTTATTATAAAAACGGATAGGTGCACTACAAATCACAGCAAAACAGGGAAACCACTGACGCGTTTCGCACTATAGTCTAGTGCTTACTCATAGCTATTTGGGGTCAGTTTCGAATCCTCCCTTACATTGGTGGTCAATGTAAAAGCCCCCTTTAAATTGCTGGCGAGTGTAAATCCCCCCTTACATTGGTGGCCAGTGTAGAAATTCCCCTTTATTGGTTGTTGATGTAAAATCCCCCATTACATTGGTTGTCAGTGTGAACTCTTCACTACATTGGTGATCAGTGTACATTTCCCTTTACAATGGTGGAAAGCAGGGATGAGCCGAACACCCCCCTGTTCGGTTCGCACCAGAACCTGCGAACAGACAGAATGTTTGCATGAACTTTAGAACCCTATTAAATACAATGGACTCGAACGTTCGAAATCTAAAGTGCTAATTATAAAGGCTAATATTCAAGTTATTGTCCTAAAAAGTGTTTGGGGACCGGGGTCCTGCCCCAGGGGACATGTATCAATGCAAAAAAAAGTTTTAAAAACTGCAGTTTTTTCGGGAGCAGTGATTTTAATAATGCTTAAAATGAAAAAATAAAAGTGAAATATTCCTTTAAATTTCGTACCTGGGGGGTGTGTATGATATGCATGTAAAGTGGCGCATGTTTCCCGTGCTTAGAACTGTCCCTGCAAAAAATGTCATTTTTGAAGGAAAAAAAGTCATTTAAAACTGACTCGCGGCTATTAATGAATTGTCGGCTCCCGGCAATACATACAAAAGTCATTGATTAAAAAAAAAAAAAAAGCGTGGGGGTCCCCCAGAATTCAATTACCAGGCCCTTCAGGTCTGGAATGGATATTAAGGGGAACCCCACCGCAAATTAAAAAAAAAAATGGCGTGGGGTTCCCCCTAAATATCCATACCAGGCCCTTTAGATCTGGCATGGATTTTAAGGGGAACTCCACCCCAAATGTAAAAAAAAATATGGCGCGGAGTCCCCCCAAAAATCCATACCAGACCCTTATCCGAGCACGCAACCTGGCCGGCCGCAGGGGAAAAGGGGGGGACGAGAGCGGCCCCCCCTCCCTCCTGAACCGTACCAGGCCACATGACCTCAACATGGGGAGGATGTCCCCATGTTGATGGGGACAAGGGCCTCATCCCCACAACCCTTGCCCGGTGGTTGTGGGGGTCTGCAGGCGGGGGGCTTATCGGAATCTGGAAGACCCCTTTAACAAAGGGGACCCCCAGATCCCGGCCCCCCCTATGTGAATTGGTAAGGGGTAATTTAAATTACACAGTGAAGGAAGTTCCCCGCTCAGGCCAATGACGTAGGCGGGTCCGACATACCGAGGGGGCGGACCTGATGGGGAACTTCTCTCACTGTGGTAATACATGTATAGACCCGCCCCTTCTCATGTTCCGCATCTGGTCCGCTGAGCGGACCTGATGGGGAACTTTAGAAGGGGCGGGTCTATACATTTAAAACATTGAGGAGGAAGTTCCCCATCAGGTCCGCTCAGGCAAAACCAATGAAGGACAGCGCTGGACATCGGGATCGCCGCGGGACACTGGATTTCACCGCTGGAATGTTTTTTTAAAAATTTTTTTTTTTTTTTTTAATAAAGGACTTTTTCAAGGTGTTTGTGTGTTTTTTTTTTTACATTTTTTTACGCTTTCTTCGTGAAATGGTAGGGGTACAATGTACCCCTTACCAATTCACATAGGGGGGGGCCGGGATCTGGGGGTCCCCTTTGTTAAAGGGGTCTTCCAGATTCCGATAAGCCCCCCGCCCTTAGACCCCCACAACCACCGGGCAAGGGTTGTGGGGATGAGGCCCTTGTCCCCATCAACATGGGGACATCCTCCCCATGTTGAGGGCATGTGGCCTGGTACGGTTCAGGAGGAAGGGGGGGCCGCTCTCTCGTCCCCCCCCTCTTCCCCTGCGGCCGGCCAGGTTGTGTGCTCGGATAAGGGTCTGGTATGGATGTTTGGGGGGACTCCACGCCATTTTTTTTTTAAATTTGGGGTGGAGTTCCCCTTAATATCCATTCCAGACCTAAAGGGCCTGGTAACTGAATTCTGGGGGACCCCCACACTTTTTTTTTTTTTTTTTTATCAATGACTTTTGTATGTATTAATAAAAGCCGACAATTCATTATTAGCCGCGAGTGAGTTTTAAATGACTTTTTTTCCTTCAAAAATGAAATTTTTTGCAGGGACAGTTCTAAGCACGGGAAACATGCGCCACTTTACATGCATATCATACACACCCCCCAGGTACGAAATTTAAAGGAATATTTCACTTTTATTGTTTCACTTTAATCATTATTAAAATCACTGCTCCCGAAAAAACGGGCGTTTTAAAAAAGAAAATTTGCATTGACCCGGGTCCCCAAACACTTTTTAGGACAATAACTTGCATATAAGCCTTTATAATTAGCACTTTAGATTTCTCCCATAGACTTTTCGAATTTGCCGCGAACACCCCAATTTGTTCGCTGTTTGGCGAATGGGCGAACAGGCAATGTTCGAGTCGAACATGAGTTCAACTCGAACTCGAAGCTCATCCCTAGTGGTAAGTGCAGAATTGCCCTTATACTGGTGTTAATCCCCCCCTAACATTGGTGGTCGGTGTAGAGGGGGGGTCCAAGAAAATGTTTGCCCAGGGTCCAATCAGTATTAAAGACGGCCCTGCTCGGGTCGCAGTACCCTTTTTTGAAGCCTATTAGAGCCTCAAGCCTCGTACACACGGCCGAGAATCCCGTCCTAAAAACGTTGTTTTTCTCAACAAGATTCTTGTCAAGCTTGACGGGATTCTTGTCAAGCTTTCCTTGCATACACACTGTCAATTAAAAATCTCGTCGTTGTAAAGCGCAGTGACGTACAACACGTACGACGGCAGTATAAAGGGGAAGATCGATTCCAATGGCGCCACCCCTTGGGCTGCTTTTGCTGATCTCGTGTTACAGCGTGTTAGTAAAAGTAGTAAAAGTTTGGGGAGAGATGATTCGCGCTTTTCAGCCTTGTGCTTTTCAGTCCGTTACAGCGTGACGAATGTGCTATCTCCATTACGAACGCTAGTTTTACCAGAAAGAGCGCTCCCGTCTCATACTTGATTCTGAGCATGCACGTTTTTTTTAAGACTCGGAAAAGCCTACACACGACCTGTTTTCTCGTCGGGAAAAAGGCAGACGAGAATCCTGACGAGAAAATAGAGAGCAGGTTCTTAATTTTTCTCATTGAGATTCCCGGCACTTTTCTCGACGAGAAACCATACACACGAACGGTCGTGTGTACGAGGCTTTAGACTCCAATCACGTGCCACTGCTCTCTATGTATATCCCTCACTTTGCATCTTTCTTTCTTTCTCTCTCCATCCCTTCTCTCTCCCCCACTCCTGTCTCTCTCTATCTCCATCACTCTCCCTCTGTCTCTCTGTCTTCCTCCCTTCTCTCTTTCTCTCTCTCTCTCTCCATCAAACTGACACTGAAAGCAGCAATCTTTGGAATCCCGAATTCCAGTTTTCAGCTGTCACATCCTTAACAAGCAGGAAATGAACCAGGCATCGGGTATAAGTTTACTTTGGCTCGGGAGGAGGTATGTGGCACATCATTCAGTTTGAACATGGGGTTCACAGTCCAGCGTCCCGAGACCATCTGCAGCGCAGGCGCGGTGCTGCGTTCCTAGGCCGCTCCAGAAATAACATCATTAAGAATTAAACAGTTACCTTACAGATGACCCAGCACCAAAGCAGACTTTCGAAAAAAAAACCTTGCTCCCTTCTATAACGAGTGATATCACATGCAAAGTATTTACTGCAAGGTAATTAACGACTGCTGGGGAGGCTAAAATAGATTGCATTAAAAAACTTACAAGTCAGAAGATGGACCGCGTCCAAGAATCGGGCTCTGAGACTTTGCACTGCAACTAGAGACACAGACAACATGGAAAAACATTATTAAATGTCAATCCTTGCATAGCAATTACAAAGAGAAATAGTGTAATATCTCCAAATAACATATAGAATTTTTGTCCAAGGATCAGGGTGGATCTGGAAGACCATTAAAAAAAAAAATGCAAAGTGTGATCCAGATCTTTGTAACTGGATCAGGTCAGCCTGGGAAATTAAGGTTTGATTATGGCTTGTTAGTAACGCGTTGCTTGGTTTTTATGGGAGTTCATACAAAAAAAAAAAAAATTATGCATACGTTACTAAAATCAATTTGCAAATAAAGTAAAGAAGAGTTTGGCAAATAAAGTAAAACTTAAAGTGATACTAAACACACACTGTGTAATTTACATGCTCCCTTCTATTTCTGTATGTGGACGACGGCACGGTAATTATTTTAATTTAAAAAATAATATTTATGTAGCGGCCTCACCCCCTCTTCTCTGTCTAGGGGTATGTTGTACGTGAGGGTGAGATGCGCTACGGCCCATGTCCTCCCCATTGCAGCAGGTGAGGTGAAAGCCAGTACCAGTTATTCTTCTCGGGCCTGTGTGTTTCTATTCACAACCAAGTCCTGCTGTGCTGACACTCCCCTTCACTCCCATCAACCAGAGTTCCATAAACCGATAGGGATCCAACACTTCTTTTATTGTAACACACACAATAAACAGTTATTTGTTCGCCAATTAGTTGAGATCCATAAACAGTTCAATACGGTGGGGTGAGCAGGTCGAGGCACTGTCCTAATGATAAAATAAACCACTGTGGTTTCACCAGCGGTTACTATAGCCATTGGCTAGAGAGAGGAACTTGAAATGTATGAGTCTCTACCAGCGACTCGGAAGAACATGAATGGAGTACCTTCGCTGCGTTGCGGCCCCTGTCAGGGGGAAGATGTCCCTCCAAGGAAGTTACCAGAGGCCCCTCCGTCACCGGGTTGATGCTTCTCCGGACTCTTCAGACGGGTAACCTCTCTGGCCTCCTCACCTCAGACATAGGCCCCATCCACCTCAGGGTCCCTCAGACTCATCCACCCTTGCGGAGCCCAGTCAAAGTTACTGGGCCCCAGGCCTCCTGTGTAGTACCTCACCCCAGGCTTAAGGTACCTGAGATGGACGCCAACACTGCTCCGACCAGGCCATGGGCGCCTGGGCTGGAACTCCGGACCGACCGCACCCAGGCCTAAGGTGCCTGGGCGCCGGATGTAGAAGACCTCGTGACGAGGGCGTCTCTCCCCCATATCTCCTCCCGTGACGCCACAGCAGGTTCTCCGCCCCCGCTGTACCACCGCCAGTACGGGACAAAAAGGACAGCACTGCGACAGTGATTCTACCTCGACCTGTGGGAACACCGCCACCCCAGGCCAAGGAGAATAGTACACCACCAAAGTCCTCCACGACTGAAAGTGGTCCAAATCCTCTAGGATTTACACACACCTGGGTCATACTACCACCCAGGTGTATCCCCCCTAAATTTAGACCCCCGCTACACTTATATGTACCGTATATACTCAAGTATAAGCCAACCCAAATATAAGCCGAGGCACCTAATTTTACCACAAAAAAATCGGAAAACTTATTGACTCGAGTATAAGCCTAGGGTGTCCATCTGCATGCCTCACTGTGCCTCACTTTGCCTCACTGTGTCCATGTGCATGCCTCACTGTGCCCATGCCTCACTGTGTCCATGACTAGACTGACGTTTAACATGGGAGTCTATGGAAGGGGTGCACGGCTTTGAAAAATCGGTGCTCCCTGGCCATAGGTCCCCCAGACAACAAACTTTGCACACTTGTAGAGGAGAAATGGGGCTGCATCTGTGCCAAGTTCCGGGTCCAGGGAACCTACGACCGGCCGATACCCTGGCCCCAAAATCACCAGAAAAATTACCATTTAACATGGGAGTCTATAGAAGGGGTGCCCGGCTTTGAAAAATCGGTGCTCCCCGGCCCAGGCACCTAATTTTACCACAAAAAACTGGGAAAACGTATTGACTCAAGTATAAGCCTAGGGTGTCCATCTGCATGCCTCACTGTGCCTCACTTTGCCTCACTATGTCCATGTGCATGCCTCCGCTCAGCGGACCAGATGCGGAACATGAGAAGGGGCGGGTCTATACATGTATTACCAAAGTGAGAGAAGTTCCCCATCAGGTCCGCCCCCTCGGTATGTCGGACCCGCCTACGTCATTGGCTTGAGCGGGGAACTTCCTTCACTATGTAAATTTAAATTACATAGTGAAGGAAGTCCGCTGAGCGGACCTGATAGGGAACTTTAGAAGGGGCGGGTCTATACATTTAAAATACTGAGAGGGAGTTCCCCATCAGGTCCGCTCAGGCACAACCAATGAAGGACAGCGCTGGACATCGGGATCGCTGCGGGACACTGGATTTCACCGCTGGAATGTTTTTTTTTTTTTTTTTTTTTTTAATAAAGGACTTTTTCAAGATGTTTGTGTGTTTTTTTAAACATTTTTTTACGCTTTCTTCGTGAAATGGTAGGGGTACAATGTACCCCTTACCAATTCACATAGGGGGGGCGGGATCTGGGGGTCCCCTTTGTTAAAGGGGTCTTCCAGATTCCGATAAGCCCCCCGCCCGCAGACCCCCACAACCACCGGGCAAGGGTTGTGGGGATGAGGCCCTTGTCCCCATCAACATGGGGACATCCTCCCCATGTTGAGGGCATGTGGCTTGGTACGGTTCAGGAGGGAGGGGGGGCCGCTCTCTCGTCCCCCCCTTTTCCCCTGCGGCCGGCCAGGTTGCGTGCTCGGATAAGGGGTCTGGTATGGATTTTTAGGGGGACTCCACGCCATTTTTTTTTTAAATTTGGGGTGGAGTTCCCCTTAAAATCCATGCCAGATCTGAAGGGCCTGGAATGGATATTTGGGGGAGCCCCACGTCAATTTTTTTTAAAATTTGCGGCGGGGTTCCCCTTAATATCCATTCCAGACCTGAAGGGCCTGGTAATTGAATTCTGGGGAACCCCCACGCTTTTTTTTTTTTTTTATCAATGACTTTTGTATGTATTGCCGGGAGCCGACAATTCATTAATAGCCGCGAGTCAGTTTTAAATGACTTTTTTTCTTTCAAAAATGACATTTTTTGCAGGGACAGTTCTAAGCACGGGAAACATGCGCCACTTCACATGCATATCATACACACCCCCCAGGTACGAAATTTAAAGGAATATTTCACTTTTATTTTTTAATTTTAAGCATTATTAAAATCACTGCTCCCGAAAAAACAGCCGTTTTTAAAACTTCTTTTTGCATTGATACATGTCCCCTGGGGCAGGACCCGGGTCCCCAAACACTTTTTAGGACAATAACTTGCATATAAGCCTTTATAATTAGCACTTTAGATTTCTCCCATAGATTTTTCGAATTTGCCGCGAACACCCCAATTTGTTCGCTGTTCGGCGAACGGGCGAACAGGCAATGTTCGAGTCGAACATGAGTTCGAATCGAACTCGAAGCTCATCCCTACTGAGGAGCTAAAAACACAGTGACCTAGCTTTAGTGTCTCGACACTTGTTCAGCTTCAACGTACAGAATAAAAGTCCAGCTGTCTGTTTGAAGGATTGTGCATTAGAGCAGGCCTATAGATATTTATTTATTTTTTTGACTGGGGTCAGGGGTAAAGTACAGCAGCTTCCATCTAAAGCTTCTCACACTGGTATCCTGCTTGGTGACAGGTTGCCTATAAATTCTCTCAGAGTTCATTAAAAGGTCCCAACAAAGTCCTGGTGCCCAACCTGCGGCCCGAGGCCACATGTGGCCCTTTGGTATATTATGAGTGGCCCTCGGACCTTAGCAGTCTGTAGTGGGAACATTGATTAAGGTAATAGCATTTATCTCTACTGTCTACTGTCTCATGTAACATGTTCCCAGTTTCGTATTGTCTACTGCAGCATCTTCCCAGGCAACAATGTATCCTGTCCTCACTCTCTGACCCTCATTTCCTCTATTAGCTCTGCAGTCTGAGGCTGCATTCACCCCTGAGCGTCACATTTTTTATCGTTTTTTCAGGCGTTCTTTCGAGCGTTTGTACACACGTTTTTGAGCTTCGACCTTTTTTAATTAGCTAATAGAGAAAAATATCATCTGTTTTATCATTTGTTGCTATGTTTTTCAGCATTTTAGTCCCATTTTATTTATTATTTACAGTGGAACCTTGGATTACGAGCATAATCCGTTCCAGGAGAATGCTCGTAATCCAAAGCACTTGCATATCAAAGCGAGTTTCCCCATAGAAGTCAATGGAAACAAAAATTATTTGTTCCGCATTGACTTCTATGACATGCAATACTGCTTGTAGGCAGAAGTGGGGGGGGGGGAGAGCCTTGGAAATATTCGACGACAGCTCGGCTGAACTCGGAAACCCTCGGAAAGGCTCGGGAACTGAGTATTTTTGAGTGTTTCCAAGTATTTCCGAACGGCTCCGAACGCCTCCAATCGGCTCCGGCGCCCCCGCACCTCTGGCCAAATGCGGTACTGCACACCACAGAGGCTTGAATTCTGCTCGATTTGCGAGACAACACTCGCAAACCGAGTCAGGATTTTTTTTAAAAATGCTCGTATTGCGAAATGCTCGTTAACCGCGTTACTCGCAATCCGAAGTTTCACTGTATTTATTAATTGTTTTACTTTTTTTGTAAGGGGTTAAGGGTTAGGGACTAAAGGTAAGAGTTTAATTCATTCATTTGTTTATTTATTTATTATTATTTATGTATTTTTTTTTAGGTTAATGGTTAAGGTTAGGGGTTAATATTAGGGTTAGGGGTTAGAATTAGGGTTGGGGTTAATATAAGGGTTAGGATTAGGGTTAGAGGTTAATATTAGGGTTAGGATTAGGGTTGGGGTTAGTATTAGGGTTAGGGGTTAGGATTAGGGTTGGGGTTAATATTAGGGTTAGGATTAGGGTCGGGGTTAGTATTAGAGTTAGGGGTTAGGATTAGGGTTGGGGTTAATATTAGGGTTAGGATTAGGGTTGGGGTTAGTATTAGGGTTCGGGGTTAGGATTAGGGTTGGGATTAATATTAGGGTTAGGATTAGGGTTGGGGTTAGTATTAGAGTTAAGGGTTGGGGGTTAGGATTAGGGTTGGGGTTAGTATTAGGGTTCAGGGTTAGGATTAGGGTTGGGGTTAATATTAGGGTTAGGATTAGGGTTGGGGTTAGTATTAGGGTTAGGGGTTAGGATTAGGGTTGGGGTTAATATTAGGGTTAGGATTAGGGTCGGGGTTAGTATTAGAGTTAGGGGTTAGGATTAGGGTTGGGGTTAATATTAGGGTTAGGATTAGGGTTGGGGTTAGTATTAGAGTTAAGGGTTCGGGGTTAGGATTAGGGTTGGGGTTAGTATTAGGGTTCAGGGTTAGGATTAGGGTTGGGGTTAATATTAGGGTTAGGATTAGGGTTGGGGTTAGTATTAGAGTTAGGGGTTAGGATTAGGGTTGGGGTTAATATTAGGGTTAGGATTAGGGTTAGTATTAGGGTTAAGGGTTGGGGGTTAGGATTAGGGTTGGGGTTAATATTAGGGTTAGGATTAGGGTTAGTATTAGGGTTAAGGGTTGGGGGTTAGGATTAGGGTTGGGGTTAATATTAGGGTTAGGATTAGGGTTGGGGTTAGTATTAGGGTTAGGATTAGGGTTGGAGTTAGTATTGGGGTTAAGGGTTGGGGGTTAGGATTAGGGTTGGGGTTAGTATTAGGGTTAGGATTAGGGTTGGGGTTAGTATTAGGGTTAAGGGTTGGGGGTTAGGATTAGGGTTGGGGTTAGTATTAGGGTTAGGATTAGGGTTGGGGTTAGTATTAGGGTTAAGGGTTAGGATTTTTTTATTTATTTATATTTTGTTCTTTGTGTACTTTATTATGTATTTATTATTATTTATTTTCATTTAAATTATTGCATTTGAGCATAAAAAGAGTTTCTATGCCTTCCTTTAGATAAAAAAAAAAAAGGCTTAAAAAATGCACCAATCTTCCCGATTCGAGCTCCAAAAAAGCCCCAGAAATTTTTTGAGCTTCAGGCGTTTGGCTTCAGGTGACTTGTAGCGGAGATGTTGACCAGCTCTATAGAGAAGAATTGATTTATTTTTTTCTCCTCCAACATTTGGAGCTTCAAGCTCCAAAACGCTGAGGTGTGAATGGGGCCCGACAGCGTTGTGTAGAAGGAGAACATTATGTGGGGCCCTTTGGTGATGTCAGGGGTCTTATTTGAGGACTCCTTTAGCTCATAAGTTGATAACCACCGCAATAATGTCTAAAGGGATTTAAGAGGATCACATTAAGGGACTCTGCGAGCCTAAAGAGTGAGGAGGTCAGGCTTGAAATATAAGGTCAGGAGCTTGATGAGACACAACACAAGACAACCCCCCCCACCGTCCCCCCCCCCCCGTCCTTCCCCCCTACCCCCCCTCCTCGGCAACTTGGATTACTTTGGTATGATGGACATGAATAGTAACTTTGGTGAACTGCGGTCAGGCGGGTCCATCTGCATACATCTCCTTATCTTTGGGTTTATTTTTACCTTGGCTGTCCCATTTCAGAGTCTGTGACTCGGTCATCTGACTTATATTTTCCCGTTACACCCCCCCCCCCCCCCATCCCCCGGTCGTTCTGGGTAAGAGCTATTTAAGTTTAGTAATTCTCCGTTCACTGGGACGGCTGTGCCCAAAAATAGCACTTCACTGATATTCCGTCGCCTCTTTCTTCTCCGGAATGGGATCCTAACCTGCAGAATAACAAACATCGTAACAAACAAAAGGTGGGCGGCTTGTAGGGTGACGACCCACATTGGTTTACTCGCTGGGCAATGCAATGCAATTCTCTTATTAGAAAAAAATAAAAAAAATAAAAATAGGGTCACTGGGGAAGCTATAAACACAGATAAAAATACATATATACACCATATTACCAAAAGTATTGGGACGCCAGACATTCTCAACCAGAGTTCCTCCAGAGGTTATTCCTTGAGCCATGGCTGATTGGCCTCCCAGTTGATGGTGCCTCCATAATTCCAAGACCAATGGTCAGAACTACCTATCCTTTTGGTAAAGCAGCTCATACACTATATTACCAAAAGTACTGGGACGCCTGCCTTTACACGCACATGAACTTTAATGGCATCCCAGTCTAAAGCCTCGTACACACGATCGGATTTCCGATGGATTTTTCCATCGGAAATCCGATGAAGCCGACTTCCATCAGTCTTGCCTACACACCATCAGTCAAAAAAACGATCGTCCCAAACGCCGTGACGTAAAACACCCCGACGAGCCGAGAAAAATTAAGTTCTATGCTTCTGAGCATGCGTCGACTTGATTCTGAGCATGCGTGGGTTTTTTATCCGATGGAGTTCCCCACAGACGATCGGAATTTGCTATCATTTTTTTTTCCATCGGATAAATTTAAAACATGTTCTATTTTTTAACACCGATGGAAAAAAGACCGATGGGGCCCACACACGATCGGTTTGTCCGATGAAAAAAGTCCATCGGACTGTTTTCATCGGTAAAACCAATCGTGTGTACGAGGCTTTAGTCCGTAGGGTTCAATATTGAGTTAGCCCACCCTTTGCAGCTATAACAGCTCCAACTCTTCTGGGAAGGCTGTCCACAAGGTTTAGGAGTGTGTCTATGGGAATGTTTGACCATTCTTCCAGAACCGCATTTGTGAGGTCAGGCACTGATGTTGGACGAGAAGGCCTGGCTCGCAGTCTCCGCTGTAAATCTTCCCAAAGGGGTTCTATCGGGTTGAGGTCAGGACTCTGTGCAGGCCAGTCAAGTTCCTCCACCCCAAACTCACTCATTCATGTCTTTATGGACCTTGCTTTGTGCACTGGTCCAAATCATTTGGTGGAGGGGGGATTATGATGTGAGCTTGTTTTTCAGGGGTTGGGCTTGGCCCTTTAGTTCCAGTGAAGGGAACTCTTAAGGCGTCAGCATACCAAGACATTTTGGACAATTTTATGCTCCCAACTTTGTGAGAACAGTTTGGGGCCCCTTCCTGTCCCAACATGACTGCGCACCAGAGCACAAAGCAAGGTCCATAAAGACATGAATGAGAGAGTTTGGGGTGGAGGAACTTGACTGGCCTGCACAGAGTCCTGACCTCAACCCGATAAAACATCTTTGGGATGAATTAGAGCGGAGACTATGAGCCAGGCCTTCTCGTCCACATCAATGCAATGCCTGACCTCACAAATGCGGTTCTGGAAGAATGGTCAAACATTCCCATAGACACTCCTAAACCTTGTGGACGGCCTTCCCAGAAGAGTTGAAGCTGTTATAGCTGCAAAAGGTGGGCCAACTCAATATTGAATCCTACGGACTAAGACTGGGATGCCATTAAAGTTCATGCGCGTGTAAGGGCAGGCGTCCCAATACTTTTGGTAATATAGTGTATGAGCTGCTTTACCAAAGGATAGGTAGTTCTGACCATTGGTCTTGGAATTATGGAGGCACCATCAACTGGGAGGCCAATCAGCCACGGCTCAAGGAATAACCTCTGGAGGTTGAGAATGGTTGTGATGGGCAGAGAGCTTTGTTAAGGACTTTTTGACAACAAACCTCAGACGGACCTGTTTGATCGGACATTCCGACCGTGTGTACGCTCCATCGGACAAACTTTTTCGATTTTTCATCGAACAAATGTTCGCAGACAAACTTTCCGGCAACAAATGTCCGATGGAGCAAATCCAATCGTGTGTACACAAGTCCATTGGACTAAAGTCCAAAGTACAAACACGCATACTCAGAACCAATGCGAAAGATCAGACAACAATAGCAGAAGTTGTCCAAAGGGTGGCGGTAAAGAGCAGAAAAAACACGTGATTTTGGGAAAGTTTGCTGAAAAAGTCCTGCCGTGTGTAATGCATACCAAGTTCACGGCCAACGCCCTTTGGACAAAAATCCACGGAAAAGTCCGATGGAAGTCCGATCGTATATATGAGGCTTTAGGGGATGAAACGTTTTCTGGAACTAATGAATGTCTTAAGCCTCATACATACGATCGGACTTCTATCGGACTTTTCCGTGGATTTTTTGTCCCAAGGGCATTGACCGTGAACTTGGTATGCATTACACACGGCAGAACTTTTTCAGCAAACTTTCCCAAAATCACGTGTTTTTCCTGCTCTTTACTGCCACCCTTTGGACAACTTCTGCTATTGTTGTCTGCTCTTTAGCATTGGTTCCGAGCATGCGTGTTTGTACTTTGGACTTTAGTCCGATGGACTTCTGTATACAGAATCGGATTAGCCGACGTAGGACATTTGTTGCCGGAAAGTTTGTCTGTTCTGACAGCGAACATTTGTCCGATGAAAAAGGGAAAAAGTTTGTCCGATGGAGCGTACACACGGTCGGAATGTCCGCTAAAAAAGGTCCGTCGGACGTTTGTTGTCAAAAAGTCCTATCGTGTGTTTGGGCCTTAAAGCCTCATAAGCCTCGTACACACGGTCTGACTTTTTGCCAACAAACTTCAAAATGAGCAAATTTTCAAAAAAATCCGACCGTGTGTGCGCTCCATCGGACAAACTTTTAAATTTTTCATCGGACAAAATTTGGGTCTGCAAACGGACAAACTTTTCGGCAACAAAAGTCCAACGGTGCAACGTCTGACCGCGTGTACAGAAATCCATCGGACTTTAGTCCGAAATACAAATAAGCATGCCCAGAACCAATGTTAAAATCAACCAGCAATAGCAGAAGTTGACCAAAGGGTGGCGGTAAAGAGCAGAAAAGAGCAGAAAAAACACGTGATATTGGGAAAGTTTTGGGAAAGTTTGCAGAAAAGTCCTGTGGTGTGTATGCTATGGGTGTTCCCGGCCAACTCCCTTCGGACAAAAATCCACGGAAAAGTTTGTTTGAAGTCCGACCTTGTGTACGAGGCTTTAGAAATCCATTTGTTCAACACTAGCCGTGCAGAACGAGAAAAAAAAATGTTTAGTTTAATTTTGTTTGTTATTGAAATCATTTTGTTAAGTTAAATTTGTTTTCGGAATTCTTTTTTTTATTTTTTTTTATTCTTTTTTAAATTCGATTTGAACTGGCATTTGAAATAAATTAGAATAGGCATTTAGGTTCAAATTGGCATTCACATTTATTATGTTTGAAATTAAAATTTTGAAAGACAGTTATATTCTTTTTATTCTATTCTATTGTTTTTTTCTATTCTATTCTATTATTTTCATTTCTAAACTATTCTATTCAAATTTTTAATTTATTCTACTCAAAATTCGTATTTTGGAAGATGGTTATATTTTTTCTATTTTATTCTATTGTTTTTTTCTATTCTATATTTTTCTATTCTATTCTTTTATTTTCTATTCTATTCTAAATACTTAATTTAATGTCTATTCTATTATTTTCTTTTCTATTTTATTTTGTTCTGTTTTACTCTATTCTATTCTATATCATTCTGTTCTTTTATTTTCTATTCTATTCTGTTCTGTTTTAATCTATTCTTTTCTACTCTATTCTATTATTTTCTTTTCTATTTTCTTTTATTTTCAATTTTTTTCTTTTCTATTCTATTCTTTTCTATTTGAATTCAAATTTATTCTACTCAAAATTAGAATTTCGGAAGATGGTTATATTCTTTCTATTTTATTATATTCTATTGTTTTTTCTATTCTATTCTTTTCTACTCTATTCTATTACTTTAATTTATATTCTATTATTTTATTTTCTATTTTATTTAGTTCTGTTTTACTCTATTCTTTTGTATTCTATTGTATTCTATTATTTTCCATAGTATTCTGTTCTTTTAGTTTCTATTCTATTCTGTTTTGTTTTACTCTATTCATTTCTACTCTAGTCTTTTATTTGATTTTCTATTTGATTTTATTATTTTCTATTCTTAGCTTTTATATCCTATTCCTTTAATTTCTAATCTATTTTATTTTTTTATTTTTTTTTCTATTTTATTTTGTTTTGTTTTACTCTATTCTTTTCTATTCTATTCTATTATTTTCTATATTATTCTATTCTTTTATTTTCTATTCTATTCTGTTCTGTTTTACTCTATTCTTTTCTACTCTATTCTATTAATTTATTTTATAATGTTCTATTATTTTCTATTCTAATCTTTTATATTCTATTCCTTTAATTTTCTAATCTATTTTATTCTTTTATTTTATTTTCTATTTTATTTTGTTCTGTTTTACTTGATTATTTTCTATTCTATTCCATTATTTTCTATATTATTCTATTATTTTATTTTATATTCTATTATGTTCTGATTAACTCTATTCTTTTCTACTCTATTCTATTATTTTATTTTCTACTTTATTTTATTATCTATTATTTTCTATCCTAAGCTTTTATATTCTATTCCTTTTAATGCCTATTCTATTCTATTATTTTATTTTCTATGCTATTTTTTATTTTCTATTCTATGCTTTTATATTCCATTCCTTTAATTTTTATCACATTTTATTCTATTCTTTAATTTTCTATCCTATTCTGTTTTTTCTACTCTATTCTATTCTATTCCTTTATTTTGTATTCTATTGTATTCTATTCTTGTTTTCTAATTCCATTCAAATTAAAATTTTGGCAAAATTTCGTTTAGTTATTTCGTGTTTGTTTAAATTCGTTACTATTGTTCGGATACATCTGAATTTCCGAATTACGAAAACTTTGTCTGAATTTCAATTCTAAACAAAACGAACCGCACATGTCTATTCCACATGCAAATGTTAAAAGCAATTGAATTTTGAAGTACTTTCGAACAACATTTATCAAGCCAACGAATGAATGTACTTAGATTTTTCGAACAAACATTCATTTGAACATCTGCTGTTGTATGGCCAAATTAATCATAATAAATAACAATAATAATAATAATAATTTTTTATTATTTATTAATAATTTGTTCCATTCCATTTGTTTAGATGCGGCATTCGTTATTTCGGATAATTCGTAACTTCTGTTAAATTCGTATTCGTTACGTTCACTAACAGCCAAATTTGAAAGGAAAATCCAATACCTATAATTTAAAAGTTAGTTATTATTTACAATTTGTATTCAGCCCCCCTTTACTCTGATACCCCTAACTAAAATCTAGTTGAACCAATTGCCTTCAGAAGTCACCTAATTAGTAAATGGAGTCCACCTGTGTGTAATGTATTCTCAGTATAAATACAGCTGTTCTGTGAAGCCCTCAGAGGTTTGTTAGAGAACCTTAGTAAACAAACAGCATCATGAAGGCCAAGGAACACAACAGGCAGATCAGGGATAAAGTTGTTGAGAAGTATAAAGCAGGGTTAGGTTATAATAAAATATCCCAAGCTTTGAACATCTCACGGAGCTCTGTTCAATCCATCATCTGAAAATGGAAAGAGTATGGCACAACTGCAACCTACCAAGACATGGCCGTCCACCTAAACTGACCGGCCGGGCAGGGAGAGCATTCATCAGAGAAGCAGCCGAGAGGCCCATGGTAACTCTGGAGGAGCTGCAGAGATCCACAGCTCAGGGGGGAGAATCTGTCCACAGGACAACTATTAGTCCTGCTTCTCCACAAATCTGCCCTTTATGAAAGAGTGACAAGAAGAAAGCCATTGATGAAAGAAAGTCATAAGAAGTCCTGTTTGCAGTTTGCGAGAAGCCATGTGGGGGACACAGCAAACATGTGGGGGACACAGCAAACATGTGGGGGACACAGCAAACATGTGGAAGAAGGTGCTCTGGTCAGATGAGACCAAAATTTAACTTTTTGGCCTAAAAGCAAAACGCTATGTGTGACGGAAAACTAACACTGCACATCACCCTGAACACATCATCCCCACTGTGAAACATGGTGGTGGCAGCATCATGTGGTGGGGATGCTTTTCTTCAGCAGGGACAGGGAAGCTGGTCAGAGTTGATGGGAAGATGAATGGAGCTAATTACAGGACAATCTTAGAAGAAAACCTGTTAGAGTCTCCAAAAGACTTGAGACTGGGGCGGTGGTTCACCTTCCAGCAGGACAACGACCCGAAACATACAGCCAGAGCTACAATGGAATGGTTTAGATCAAAGCATATTCATGTGTTAGAATGGCCCCGTCACAGTCCAGACCTAAATCACATTGAGAATCTGTGGCAAGACTTGAAAATTGCTGTTCACAGACGCTCTCCATCCAATCTGACAGAGCTTGAGATATTTTACAAAGAAGAATGGGCAGAAATGTCCCTCTCTAGATGTGCAAAGCTGGTAGAGACATCCCCAAAAAGACTTGCAGCTGTAATTGCAGAGAAAAGGGGGTTCTACAAAGTATTGACTCCGGGGGGCGCTATACAAATGCCCCCCACACTTTTCACATATTTATTTATAAAAAAAATGTTGAAAACCATTTATCATTTTCCTTCCACTTCACAATTATGTGCCACTTTGTGTTGGTCTATCACATAAAATCCCAATAAAATACATTTACGTTTTTGGTTGTACCATGACAAAGTGTGGAATATTTCAAAGGGTATGAATACTTTTTCAAGGCACTGTACATCAGGATTGATCAATTTTCCTATCGGTATATCATAGTTTGAGGACGCTATAACTTTAACACTAACCAATTCATATATATATATATATTTTTTTTTTTTTTTTACTAAAGACAGAATATATTTTGGCTTAATTTTTTACTTTTTTTTTAAAATCTGATTTTATTGGATATATCTTAGAACAGAAAGTAGAAAATAGGGGGGGGGGGGTTCAAAAAATTATTTTTTTTTGTTTATTTAGCAAAAAAATAAAACACACACAGTGGTCATCAAATACCACCAAAAGAAAGCTGTTTGTGTGAAAAAAAAAATGATATAGATTTAATTTGCATACAGTGTTGAATGACCTCCCAATTACCAGTTAGGCCCCTTTAACACTGGGGCGGGAAGGTGCGCTGTGGGTATAGTGGCGCTATTTTTAGCGCCGCTATACCTTAGTTTTTACCACGGTATGCGGCCGCTAGCAGGGTGAATCTAACCCCCGCTAGCGGCCGAAAAAAGGGTTAATACCGCCCGCAATGCGCCTCTGCAGAGGCGCATTGCGGGCGGTATTACCGCGGTTTCCCATTGCTTTCAATGAGCAGCAGCGGTAAAGGAGCGGTGAACACACCGCTCCTTCACCGCTGTAAAGATGCGGCTAGCAGGACTTTTGGAGCGGTCCTGCTAGCGCAAAGCTTCAGTGTGAAAGCGTTTGGGCTTTCACACTGAAGACTGCAGGGCACGATTGTTTCAGGCGGTATAGCAGCCCTATTATTAGCGCTAAACCGCCTGAAAAACGTGTCAGTGTAAAAGGGGCCTTAAAGTAGCGCAGTGCTGAATAGCAAAAAAAAAGGGCTGGTCATGAAGGGGGTAAAACCTTTCAGGGGTCATGTGGTTAAAAACTTATACTGTATATACACATAAATAAATAAATAAATAAAAAGGAATAAATAAATACATTTCAATCCCCTACGATTTCCGTTTAATTACTTTCTTAAATTGCACTGAACATTATTTTAACCACTTCAGCCCCGGACCATTTTACTGGTCAAATTCCAGGCCACTTTTTGCGATTCACACTGAGAATTGCGCGGTGGTGCGACGTGGCACCCGAACAAAATAGGCGTCCTTTTTTCCCACAAATAGAGCTTTCTTTTGGTGGTATTTGATCACCTCTGCGGTTTTTATTTTTTGCGCTATAAACAAAAATAGAGCGACAATTTTGAAAAAAATTCAATATTTTTTACTTTTTGCTATAATAAATATCCCCAAAAATATATATAAAATTTTTTTTTTCCTCAGTTTAGGCCGATACGTATTCTTCTACATATTTTTGGTAAAAAAAAAAACGCAATAAGAGTTTATTAATTTGTTTGCGCAAAAGTTATAGCGTCTACAAAATAGGGGATAGTTTATTGGCATTTTTATTATTTTTTTATTTTTTTTACTAGTAATTTTATTGTGACTGTGACATTATGGCGGACACATCGGACACTTTTGACACCATTTTTGGGACCATTGACATTTTTACAGCGATCAGTGCTAGAAAAATGCACTGATTACTGTGAAAATTACACTGGCAGTGAATGGGGTTAACCACTAGGTGGCGCTGTAGGGGTTAAGTGTGTCCTAGGGAGTGATTCTTACTGTAGGGGGGATGGGCTGTGTGTGACATGACACTGATCTCCGCTCCGATTACACGGAGCGGAGGTCATTGTCACTAGGCAGAGCGAGGAGATGCTTGTTTACATCGGCATCTCCCGGCTCTATTTCTCTGTGAGACGATCGCGGGAATCCCCGCAGCGATCAAGTCCACTGGACCCACGGTCGGGCTCACCGAGCTCGCGGAAGGGTCGCGCGCTGCGACCACACGGCGGCATTTTAAAGGGGACGTACCTGTACGCACATATGCCTGTCCGTGCCATTCTGTCGACGTAAATAGGCGTGCGGCGGTCCTTAAGTGGTTAAAAAAAACATTTCCTTAGTAGATTAAGCTCAAACTTTTCTCTAGTTTAACTTCTCATTAGGGCAAAAAAAATAAAAAATACAATTGCCGTAGGCACTTATGTTTCATTTTTTACATGGAAGGAAATATCTATTTTTAGAGGGGTTTTTTTCTTTTTTTAAATTTGTAATCTGACTTGATAACGTAGATCTAGTGTACTCCCGGGGGAAATGAGCATGCACCGTTTGACGCAAATCTATCTAGCAATGAGCTGAACTTAATTGTTACTCAGGAAATCTCAAAAGGCATAAAAATAGGATTTTTATAACAGCTTACCTGTAAAATCCTTTTCTTGGAGTACATCACGGGACACAGAGCGACATAGTCATTACTAATGGGTTATATAGATACCGTCAGGTGCTGGCACTGGCAACTTCCAAAACCGGAAGTACCCTCCCCTATATAAGCCCCTCCCATCCGGGAGCACCTCAGTTTTGTAGCAAAGCAATAAGTGTCCCTAAAGAGGGGCGGGAGCTCTGTGTCCCGTGATGTACTCCAAGAAAAGGATTTTACAGGTAAGCTGTTATAAAAATCCTATTTTCTTTCTCGTACATCACGGGACACAGAGCGACATAGTCATTACTAATGGGATGTCCTAAAGCAATGCCAAATGAGGGGGGGGGATACACCATATATAAGCTGAGCGCTATCAGACATGAGGATCTTTTGCGGCCTGCAACACACTGCGCCCAAAGGCGACATCCTCCTGACTTCTAACGTCCACCTGGTAGGACCTAGTAAACGTGTGTACCGAAGACCATGTTGCGGCCTTACAGATTTGAGCCAGGGAGGCCTGGTGATGCACTGCCCATGAAGTTCCAACTGCTCTCGTGGAGTGCGCTCTAACTTTGAACGGAGGCGGTCTCCTTCTCAAGCCATAGGCTTGCATAATGACCTGTCGAATCCACTTGGCTAAAGTAGATTTTGACGCTGCCTGACCCTTTCTGGGGCCTTCCGGCAGAATAAACAAAGTATCCGTTCTGCGAATCTGAGCAGTGGCCTTTAGATAAGCTTTAACTGCTCTTACTACATCCAAAGAATGCAATAACTTTTCCTCTACCGAAGTAGGTTTGGGGAAAAAAGAAGGAAGAACCACATCTTGGTTCAAATGAAACCTCGATACCACCCTAGGAAGAAAGGCTGGATGAGGACGTAACACTACTCTATCCTTATGGATAACCAGATATGGCTCCTTACAGGACATAGCTGCTAATTCCGACACTCTTTTAGCCGAACAAATGGCTACTAGAAAAATCAATTTCCTGGTGAGAAGCACCAAAGAAATATGCTGTAATGGTTCAAATGGTTGTTTCTGTAGAACCGACAGAACCAAGTTTAGATCCCATGGACATATGGGAATATTAACCGGAGGACTAATACGCATCACTCCTTGTATAAAGGCTTTGACTAGTGAATGCGAAGCCAAGGGCCTTTGAAAAAATATTGACAAGGCCGAAATCTGACCCTTGATAGTACTCAAGGCAAGCTTCCTATCTACAGCCCACTGTAGGAAGTCCAGAATCCTACCTATTACGTACTTATGTGGATGCCATTTCTTGGCCTCACACCACGCGATGTACGCCTTCCAGATTCTATAGTAGATCTGCCTGGATACCGGCTTCCTGGCATTGATCATGGTAGATACCACAGCATTAGAGAGCCCTCTCTTTTTTAGAATGTGGGCTTCAATAGCCAGGCCGTCAAACCTAGTGCTGGTAAGGAAGGGTGGTATATCGGTCCTTGCGAAAGCCGGACGACGTGGGAGAGTCCAAGGACTCCCCACTGAAATTTTACAATCTCCGCGTACCACGCTCTTCGGGGCCACGCTGGAGCCACCGGAATCACCGGTTTCTTTTCTACCCTGATTCTGCGGAGTAATCGAGGTAACCATTGTGGCGGTGTGAATGCATATATCAGCTTGAACTGATCCCCAGGGAACACTAGGGCATCCGAGCCGCAAGCTAGGGGATCCCTTGTCCGAGAGACAAACCTGTCCCCCTTTGCGTTGAATCTGGATGCTAGAAGATCTACATCCGATGTTCCCCACCGCTGACATATTGTCCAGAAAACCTCGGGGTGAAGGGACCCTTCCTCTGGGCCTAATTGCTGGCGACTTAGAAAGTCCGCCTTCCAATTCTCCACTCCTGGAATGAATACCGCAGATAAGGCTGGGACATATTTTTCCTGCCCATTTCAGGATGTAATTTACTTCCCTCTGGGCTGCACGACTCCTGGTGCCCCCCTGATGATTGATATATGCCACTGCTGTGGCATTGTCTGATTGAATTCTGACAGGGGACCCTTGGAGTTTGGATGTCCATGCTACTAGGGCATACCGGGCTGCTCGTATCTCTAAGAGATTGATGGGCAGGGCCTTTTCTGCATCCGACCATCTGCCCTGGAGAGACTATTGCTCCAGTACTGCTCCCCAGCCTATAAGGCTGGCATCTGTAGTGACCACCTTCCAAGAAATCGGACTGAAGGATTTCCTTTTTTCCAGATTCTGGAGAACCAACCACCAACGGAGGCTCTTGCGAACGGAAGGGGACAAGGACATTGTAAGTCTAGGGCCTGAACTTTTTTGTTCCAGGCTGACAGTATGGCCCCTTGCAAATTCCTTGAATGGAATTGACCGTAGGGTACTGCTTCGAATGATGCCACCATTTTTCCCAGCAGCCTCATATACAGGCGTATGGACGGCTGTCTTTTTTGTACCCACTAAGTGGATCAAATCTTTCAAAGACAACACCTTTCCTCGAGGCAAGAATATTTTTCTCTGGCCTGAATCCAACCTTAGCCCCAAGTATTCCAGACTTTTGACTGGTTTTTAGGGCTGACTTGTCTCGGTTGATAATCCAACCGTGAGATTCCAGATACTTGATTGTCTTGTGAACGACCACGTCTAGTTTTTTCACTGAGTGGTCTATCAGCAACAAGTCATCCAGATATGCCATTATCATTACACCTTGTGTTCTTAGATTGGCCAATAAAGGGCCAGAATTTTTGTAAACACTCGTGGTGCTGTGGCCAAACCGAAGGGTAAGGCTCTGAACTGAAAATGGCGCCCTTCTACTGCAAAGCGTAGAAATTTTTGGTGGACTGGAAAGATGGGAATGTGCAAATAAGCATCTTTGATGTCGATCGTGGCTAACCAATCCTCCCCTTGTAGGGCAGTGGCCACCGATCGGATCGACTCCATCGGAAAGTCCTGATATACAGGAATTTGTATAGCCCTTTTAGAATTAATATGGGCCTCCCGTCCGCGTTTGCTTCGGGACTGTAAAGAGGTTTGAGTAAAACCCGAACCCTCATTCTTCCAGGGGAACCTCCATAATTACTCCTTGGAGCAATAGTTGTTCTAGTGCCAACAGGAGGGACTCTCTCTTCCGGGGATCCCTTGGCACGTTTGACCTCAAAATGGGAAGGAGGAGAGTCTTTTAACTCCAAACTGTATCCCAAACCTACTGCGGAGAGCACCTATCTGTCTTGATCGTGTCCCGCCAGGTCTCTTGCGAACAACTGGAGTCCTCCCCCCACCCGACTGAGTGGGGGCTTCAATGAATTTAACTTTGGGGGAGGTTTTGTACCTCCCCTGACCCAGGGTTTCTCATTACCCTGCTACTGTCCCTGTTTTTTACCCCCGGGATTTGACCGAGGAGACCGTCGGAACTGTTACACAGCCGATGCCCCAGGGACTGGAGAAGCAGGCCTCTTAAAGAGGGACCTCTAACTCTGCTTTTAACCGGCAAGAGCGTATTTTTACCGCTGGAAATTTTCTGGATATATTTGTCCAGGTTTTCCCTGAATAAGCGTTCACCATGAAATGGGACGCTAACCAGCCATTCTTTACAGGGAGCTTCAGCAGACCAGTTTTTGAGCCATAGGAGCCTACGCATATGTACTATAGACAGCGTAAGGCGGGAGGCCTGATGGACTGAATCCTCTATGGCGTCAACCGCAAAGCCTAAGGCTCTAGGTAGATCAGCTAGGGCAAAGCCTGCTGATCTGTCAAGTCCCTCAAGACCTGTTTCAACTGATCCTTCACTGCTTAGCAGACCCCAATAGCTGCTACTGCTGGTTGTATCACCAAGCAGATTTTCATAAGGACTCCAATCTTTTATCTATTGGGTTCTTGAACATTTGGACATTATCCACTGGACATGTCAGTGATTTATACATACAAGAGATGGCTGCGTCCACTGTAGGGACCTTCCATTTTTTTTTTTTTTTTTTGATGAACTTATCCTCCATGGGATAGACCACCGGAAATCTCTTGGGGGAATAAATATTTTCTCAGGACGTTCCCAATCCTGGTAAATGCGCCCTTTCAGTAAAGGGTGAAGTGGAAAAGAACAGTCTGGGGGCTTCTAGCGACCCCAACGAGGATACAGTAGTGGTTGATGGTTCCGCAAGGTGCATTTTTAAATGCTGATCGGACCATGTTAGTCAGAGACTGAACCCATAATCTTTCAGCTTAAGATGCTGAGAAAAGGTTCCCCCACTGTTGATTCCTCTATAACAGAATCAACCTCATCCTGATCCCCTTCAGGCAGGTCGATCCCTGTATGGGACTGTTGCTCTGCTAACAGGCACTCTGAAGGAGGAGACGGAGATCGGGCGTGCTTTCCCTGACAGGGAGGCAGCGATAAATGTTGACAATCTCTCTCTAATCCTCCCAGAGCTGAGGAAAAAACCTCCTCTGTTACATACACAGGAGCAGGTGAACTGAGGACAGCCACAGTACCAAGTACCCTGCGGGGTCTCTACGGTCACTTACCTCTGAACTTCAGGGGAGACTGGTGCAGCAAGAGTATGCCCAAGATCCTCCGAGCCCGATGAGACCCCCTTCGCTTCCTGGAAGATTCAGTTCCGGAGCTTCTGGACGGCATATTCCTAAGCCTAAAGCTGAGGTATTCCAGCCGTAATACACCACTTTTACTGAGAATAGTCTAGCACAATTGCTGCTATATCACAGTTGGTGTCTACTAATGTGCCTTTCTAGGGGATGCCTGTATCAACCGCTTGCTGTATGCCTTTAAATGTTGCCAGCTCTGTCTCTGTACTTCATAGCCAGCTCACTACAATATTGTGGTTTTTTTAAAACTGCTGGGACGCCCGCACATGCGCAGAAGCGCTGCGGCGCGCACAGAGCGTCATCCCCCAGGCTCCGCCCCCTTTCCCGGCTCACCTCTATATATAGAGGCGCGTGCACGCGCACGCGCGCGGGCACGTGCGCCTTCGGCGCTAATTTCAAATATGGTAACAAGGGACAGGAGCCAGGGCCCCTCTTTGCCGCAGGCCGGGGGATGGACGAGCACTGCAACATGGCAGAGGAAGCAGTTTCCTATAAGAGAACTCACCATCTGCCTGGACTTTGCTCTGCTGAGAAGAAGCTAGTCCACATGACAAGAAAACATTCCACAGCGGCCTCTAGTGGACAAACACAGGTACCGCAGTCTAATATATTAAATATATATAAAAAAATGTTTTTTTTTTTTTTTCTTGACCACCATTAAAAATTATTACATTTTTTTAGTAGTTACAGGCATGCACAGAATTTTGCGGGAATACCATTAGGTAACAGACAGAAAGACAAAATAGGCTTGGGGGTCCCCCAATAGAACCAAGTTCCTGGGGGCCCCCACTTACCTGTTCCCCGCCGCAGGACTTTGTTTGGTCCACAGAAGCCCAAACTTCACCTATCACGGCAGGCATTGTAATCAAACCTTCAGGGACCGGGTTCCCAAGGATTCCACTCCCCTGGACCTGTATAGCACCCTGCACAGAAAACATCTTGGTCGTGGGTATGACCAGAGCTCTGGATCCCAGGGTCCAGCTCTCCTAAGAGAAGCATTACAGGCAAAACCTTGCTCTTCTCTGCAAGGCCCGGGTACCGACCGTTTAGCTATGAAGCTTTTTTGGTCGGATCCGGAATAGCTTACTGAGGCCCAAAAGAACCTGTACCCAAGCTCAGTGAAAAACACATGTTTCTTCTTGGCCAACACCTTAGACACTGGCAAAAAACTGAGGTGCTCCCGGATGGGAGGGGCTTATATAGGGGAGGGTACTTCCGGTTTTGGAAGTTGCCAGTGCCAGCACCTGACGGTATCTATATAACCCATTAGTAATGACTATGTCGCTCTGTGTCCCGTGATGTACGAGAAAGAAAATAATTTAAAAAAAACACACGTACTGGGCGGAAACCGGCCCAACTGCGAGGAAGCTGAGCGGGTTTTACGATCCATTAATAGCGAAATATGGAACAAATCTTGACATGACATGAGTCAAACAAGAGGTCCAAGGCGAGGGGTGCTCCATGATAGAATGAGCAGCGTATGGGGGGGGGGGGGGTCGTGTTTCTTGTAACTTCAGCCTTCTGCTATAGTAGCTGACAATTTATTATAACACTAATTAGATAATTAGTAACAGCTTGCAAGCCCCCGTTTTACTTTAAAAATATTTTATTTTCATAAGAAGATAAATAATACAGAACATTACATCATGTTATATAAAAATAAATAAAAATAAAGAAAAAAGATTATGTTTCAGGAATAAACAAAATCATTAGTCAATAAATGGATAAAATAATAAAAACATCTTAGAAAAAAGGATAGATTCATGTAAGCAATCAAAAGTTTGTCAGGGGCAAGCCCCCGTTTTATCATTGTATTATCTTTCAGGGATGTAAGTGTGCTGAGTACACAGCTGTATGTTTCATCAGTTCAGAAAAATAAAATTACTTAACCACTTAAGCCCCGGACCATTTGGTAGCTAGAGGACCAGAGGTGAATTCAGAATTTTGCACTGCGCTGCTTTAACTGTAAATTGTGCGGACATGCAATGTTGTACCCAAACGAAATTTGCGTCCTTTTCTTCCCACAAATAGTGATTTCTTTTAATGGTATTTGATTGCCTCTGCGATTTTTATTTTTTGCGATATAAACGGAAAAAGACCGAAAATTTTGAAAAAAAATGATATTTTCTACTTTTTGTTATAAGAAAAATCGAATAAACTCAATTTTAGTCATACATTTAGGCCAAAATGTATTCAGCCACATGTCTTTAGTAAAAAAAATGTCAATAAGCGTATATTTATTGGTTTGCACAAAAGTTATAGCGTCTACAAACTAGGGTACATTTTCTGGAATTTACACAGCTTTAAATTTATGACTGCCTATCTCATTTCTTGAGGTGCTAAAATGGCAGGGCAGTACAAACCCCCCCCAAATGACCCCATTTTGGAAAGTAGACACCCCAAGGAAATTGCTGAGAGGCATGTTGAGCGCATTGAATATATTTTTTTTTTTTTGTCCCAAGTGATTGAATAATGACAAAAAAAAAATAAAAAATTACAAAAAGTTGTCACTAAATGATATATTGCTCACACATGCCATGGTTATATGTGGAATTGCACCCCAAAATACATTCTGCTGCTTCTCCTGAGTACGGGGATACCACATGTGTGGGACTTTTTGGGAGCCTAGCCGCGTACGGGACCCCGGAAACCAAGCATCGCCTTCAGGATTTCTAAGGGCGCAAATTTTTGATTTCACTCCTCACTGCCTATCACAGTTTTGAAGGCCATAAAATGCCAAAATAGCACAAAACCCCCCCAAATGACCCAATTTTAGAAAGTAGACACCCCAAGGAAATTGCTGAGAGGCCTGTTGAGCCCATTGAATATTTTTTTTTTTTTTGTCCCAAGTGAATGAATAATGACAAAAAAAAAAAAAATTACAAAAAGTTGTCACTAAATGATATATTGCTCACATATGCCATGGTTATATGTGGAATTACACCCCAAAATACATTTTGCTGCTTCTCCTGAGTACGGGGATACCACATGTGTGGGACTTTTTAGGAGCCTAGCCGCGTACGGGACCCCGAAAACCAATCACCGCCTTCAGGATTTCTAGGCACAAATTTTTGATTTCAATCCTCACTACCTATCACAGTTTCGAAGGCCATAAAATGCCAAAATAGCACAAAACCCCCCCAAATGACCCCATTTTAGAAAGTAGACACCCCAAGCTGTTTGCTGAGAGGCATGGTGAGTATTTTACAGCTCTCATTTGTTTTTGAAAAACTTTGTGACAAAAAGCGAGATCTGCAAAATACTCACAATACCTCTCAGCAAATAGCTTGGGGTGTCTACTTTCCAAAATGGGGTCATTTGGGGGGGGGTTTGTGCCATCTGGGCATTCCATGGCCTCCGAAACTGTGATAGGCAGTGAGAAGTGAAATCAAAAATTTACACCCTTAGAAAGCCTGAAGGCGGTGATTGGTTTTTGGGGTCCCGTACGCGGCTAGGCTCCCAAAAAGTCTCACACATGTGGTATCCCCGTACTCAGGAGAAGCAACAGAATGTATTTTGGGGTGTAATTCCACATATGCCCATGGCATGTTTGAGCAATATATCATTTAGTGACAACTTTGTGCAAAAAAAAAAAAAAATAAATTGTCTTTTTTCCGCAACTTTTGTCAACATACAAAATATTCCATGGACTCGACATGCCTCTCAGTATATAGCTTGGGGTGTCTACTTTCCAAAATGGGGTCATTTGGGGGGGGTTTGAACTGTTCTGGCATTTTATACACAACATTAGGAAGCTTACATCCACTCTTCTAACCACTTGAAGACAAAGCCCTTTTTGACACTTTTTGTTTACATGAAAACATATTTTTTTTTGCAAGAAAATTATGTTGAACCCCCAAACATTATATATAATTTTAAAGCAAAGGCCCTACAGAATAAAATGGTGGGTGTTGCATTTTTTTTTTCTACACAGTATTTGCGCAGCGATTTTTCAAACGCATTTTTTGGGGAAAAAATACACTTTGTTTAATTTTAATGCACTAAAACACACTATATTGCCCAAATGTTTGATGAAATAAAAAAGATGATCTTAGGCCGAGTACATAGATACCAAACACGACATGCTTTAAAATTTCGCACAAACGCGCATTGGCGACAAACTACATACATTTTTAAAAGCCTTTAAAAGCCTTTACAGGTTACCCCGTTAGATTTACAGAGGAGGTCTACTGCTAAAATTACTGCCCTCGATCTGACCTTCACGGTGATATCTCACATGCATGGTGCAATTGCTGTTTACATATGACGCCAGACCGACGCTTGCGTTCGCCATTGGGCAAGAGCAGGGCAGGACAGGGGTGCTTTTTTTTTTTTTTTTTATTAATTTTGCTTTTTTATTTTATTTTTAAATTGTTCCTTCCATATTTATTTTTTTTTATCATTTTTATTGTTATCTCAGGGAATGTAAATATCCCCTATGATAGTAATAGGTAGTGACAGATACTCTTTTTTTGAAAAAACTGGGGTCTAGACCCTAGATCTTTCCTCTGCCCTCAAAGCATCTGACCACACCAAGATCGGTGTGATAAAATGCTTTCCCAATTTCCCAATGGCGCTTTTTATATCCGGGGGGGGGGACATTCCCTCCCACTGCTTGTAAAAGCAGTCCAGAGGCTAATTAGCCACTAGGATTGCTTTTACATGAAAGCCGGCCGCAGGCTGAAAAGAATGATACCAAGATGATACCTAAACCCGCAGGCATCATTCTGGTATAAACATTCAAAGTCCAGCAACATACCAGTACGTTGCTGGTCCTTGTTGGACATGTATTGTAATCTTTTTTTTTCATGCAGCCAGGTGGCTGAACGAAAAAAGAGATTGATCGGTGGGTATGCCCACCATTAGAATACCGCCCTTCATCCACCCACTTCTAATGATGGGCATACATGCACCATTTATATATGTCGAAGCATGGGGGCATCCTCCCGCAAAAAAGTTATGCTGCACACACATGGTCGGACTTTTCCACGGGCATGCCTCCGTCGGAATTTCGACCGTATGTACGCGGCATTAGGAGCAAAATCGCTCCTCCGCCCCTGCTGCCCCAATGCTTTGGCATATATGCTTTTTTTTTTTAACTGTGGTGGTGAAATCACCTCCTACAGCACTGGAGTCGCAGGGATCAGGCCTGTCTCTGCGAACGCTGCAGTTATGTGTGTTGTGTTTTGCAAGTGACAGTGATCGATCGATACTGCACTTGGGTGGCCTGGGCTGGACGGAGGGGCAAAACGCAGGTGCCAGCAGGTATCTGGGCTGATCCCGCTAACACTGCATTTTTGGGAACCCTAAACTGCTGGGGACGCTAGTATAGATTTGATCAGATCAGATATTGATCTGATCAGATACTATACCACTAAGGGGGGTGTATGCTTCACGCGTGGGTGTTAGCGTTACTGGCACTAACCTGACGCTGCCTGGGGTGTGACGCAGACCCTCTCTGACGCTAAAACCTAACTGATATCACCCGCCGGGCGATCAGGGGGTTAAACCTTTATTGGGTTATATACGGCGGGTGCTCTGACACTATAAAAAGCAAACTAACTAACCAGCGTCACCCGTAACACTTATATGATGATTACTGGTAAAAGGGTTAACTAGGGACAATTAGGGGGTTAAACCTTTATTAGATAATTTATGGGGGAACCCGACGCTATAAAAACCTGCGGCGAACCTAAAAAAAAAATACTGGCTACCGATCTGCATCACCGACGCTAAGACATCGATCAGAAAAATGATCGCTTAGCGACAGTGGTGATAGGGGGTGAAGGGTTACCTGGGGGGCGATCAAGGGGGTTAAACCTTTATTAGATAATATATTGGGGTACCCGACGCTATAAAAACCTGCGGCGAACCTAAAAAAAATTACTGGGTACCGATCTGCATCACCGATGCTAAGACAGCGATCAGAAAAATGATCGCTTAGCGACGGCGGTGCTAGGGGGTGAAAGGGTTACCTGGGGGGCGATCAAGGGGGTTAAACCTTTATTAGATCATTTATGGGGGTACCCGACGCTATAAAAACCTGCGGCGAACCTAAAAAAAAAATACTGGCTACCGATCTGCATCACCGACGCTAAGACATCGATCAGAAAAATGATCGCTTAGTGACAGTGGTGATAGGGGGTGAAAGGGTTACCTGGGGGGCGATCAAGGGGGTTAAACCTTTATTAGATAATTTATGGGGGTACCCGACGCTCTAAAAACCTGCGGCGAACCTAAAAAAAAATACTGGCTACCGATCTGCATCACCGACGCTAAGACATCGATCAGAAAAATGATCGCTTAGCGACAGTGGTGATAGGGGGTGAAAGGGTTACCTGGGGGGCGATCAAGGGGGTTAAACCTTTATTAGATAATTTATGGGGGTACCCGACGCTATAAAAACCTGCGGCGAACCTAAAAAAAATTACTGGGTACCGATCTGCATCACCGACGCCAAGACAGCGATCAGAAAAATGATCGCTTAGCGACGGCGGTGCTAGGGGGTGAAAGGGTTATCTGGGGGGTGATCAAGGGGTTAAACCTTTATTAGGGGGGTTAGGGGGCTACACTGGACCTAAAACTAAATGTAGTGACACTTTTACAGTCACAAATGTCACAGTGATCAGTAAATAAATGGTCACTGCAATCAGTGACACTGTGACTGGGGGATGGGGGGTGATCTGGGGGGTACCTGGGGGGGGGGGCGATTTATGTGCCTATGTGTGCTGGTGTTAGTGTAGTGTTAGTGCACTGACCTGTGTGTCTTCTCTTGTACGGCGCTCGGTATATGTGAGCGCCGCACAGGAGATGACATCACTTCCTCCTGCTTTCTCTGTCTGTGTAAACATTACACAGACAGAGGGGGCATTTCTATTCGCCGGGAGCGATCGCGGGGGGGGTGGCCGGAATCGAACGGCTGCCCCCCCCATCTCGGAATGCTCCCAGACGAATTCCGACCGCTCACTGTACAGAAGGGGGGTCCGATTGGACCCCCCAACTGTACAAAGGCAATCACGTACACTCTACGTGATTGTGCCTGTCGGTGCCATTGTGCCGACGTATATATACAGTGAGCGGTCGGTAAGTGGTTAATTACTTTGCTTTATACAGTATATATAAATATATATATATATTTTTTATTTTTTTTACAGCAGAACAACAAGATAAAAATAAATATCACATTAAAAATAAATAAATAACAAAACCAGCTTTTGCTGCAATGTTCACCATTAGGCCCCTTTCACACTGAGGCGTATTTCAGGCGTTTTTGCGCTAAAAATAGCGCATAAATAACGCCTGAAATACTCCTGCCCCAGCATTTTCAATGTGAAAGCCCTGAGGGCTTTCACACTGAGGCGGTGCGCTGGCAGGAGACAAAAAAATCTCCTGCAAGCCGCATCTTTGGAGCGGTGAAGGAGCGGTGTGTATACCGCTCCTTTATCGCTCCTTCCCATTGAAATCGATGGGACACCGCGGCAATACCGCCCGCAAACCGCGGCTGTGGCCGCGGTTTGCGGGCGGTATTAACCCTTTTTTGGCCGCTAGCGGGTTTAAAACCGCACCGCTAGCGGCCGAATATCGCGGTAAACACGACGGTATAGGGCGCTGAAAATCGCGCCGCTATACCGTCACCGCATATGACCGCCCCAAGTGTGAAAGGGGCCTAAATCCACAGATCCCCCCCCCCGCAGTACTTTTTTTCTGCCACTAGATGTCCTTTTTCTGATGTTCAGCTACATTTCTTGATCCTGAACCCACCTTCAGCCTCTGACTGGACAGTGAAAGAAGTAACAGCACAGTGATAAGCTTGTCTCAATGAGGTTTGATTTACTAAAACTGGAGAGTAGGGATGAGCTCCGGCGTGTTTGCATACTCCACGCGCCAAGCCCGCCAGGAAGTCGGCACAGCGCTGCGCTATTCACAGGGAGGGAGTAATTGTCCCGATCTCTGCAGCCGCGCATCAGGACATGTCTCCCTCCCTGTGATTAGCGCAGCGCCAAACCGACTTTCTGGCGGGCTCGGCACGTGGAGTATGCGAACACGCCGGAGCTCATCCCTACTGGAGAGTCTAAAATCTTGTGCAGCTGTGCATGGTAGCCAATCAGCTTCTAACTTCAGATTGTTCAATTAGAGTGACATTCAGCCCTGGTTGACACTGAGCTGCGGGAAATGAAGCCGTGCGAGTTCAGCTGAACTCGCACAATTTCACTCCCGCTTGTCAGTCACGATTTCGGCCGCGATTTCAGAGACATCTGTGCAGGTTTCATTACAGATGTCAATGTAAATCGCAACCCGAAATCACAAAAAGTAGTACAGAAAATATCTTTTGAAATCGGTGCAGCGCCACAGCTGCGGCGTTGCACCGATTAGGACGGTGCCATTTTCGGCAAAAACCGCCGATTTGACATTTCAAATTGTACCAATGTGAACCAGGGCTAAGGCTCAGTTCACATACGCTATATTGTCAAAAGTATTGGAACACCTGTCTTTACACGCACATGAACTTTAATGGCATCCCAGTCTTAGTCCGTAGGGTTCAATATTGAGTTGGTCCACCCTTTGCAGCTATAACAGCTTCATCTCTTCTGGGAAGGCCGTCCACCAGGGATGAGCCGAACACCCCCCTGTTCGGTTCGCACCAGAACCTGCGAACAGACAAAATGTTCGTGTGAACTTTAGAACCCTATTAAATACAATGGACTCGAACGTTCGAAATCTAAAGTGCTAATTATAAAGGCTTATATGCAAGTTATTGTCCTAAAAAGTGTTTGGGGACCCGGGTCCTGCCCCAGGGGACATGTATCAATGCAAAAAGAAGTTTTAAAAATTGACGTTTTTACGGGAGCAGTGATTTTAATAATGCTTAAAATGAAAAAATAAAAGTGAAATATTCCTTTAAATTTGGTACCTGGGGGGTGTGTATGATATGCATGTAAAGTGGCGCATGTTTCCCGTGCTTAGAACTGTCCCTGCAAAAAATGTCATTTCTGAAGGAAAAAAAGTCATTTAAAACTCACTCGCGGCTATTAATGAATTGTCGGCTCCCGGCAATACATACAAAAGTCATTGATAAAAAAAAAACGTGGGGGTCCCCCCAAATTCTATTGCCAGGCCCTTCAGGTCTGGTATAGATATTAAGGGGAACCCCGCCGCAAATAAAAAAAAAATGCGTGGGGTTCCCCCCAAATATCCATACCAGACCCTTCTGATCTGGCATGGATTTTAAGGGGAACTCCACCCCAAATTAAAAAAAAAATGGCGTGGAGTCCCCCCAAAAATCCATACCAGACCCCTTATCCGAGCACGCAACCTGGTTGGCCGAAGGGGAAAAGGGGGGGACGAGAGAGCGGCCCCCCCTCCCTCCTGAACCGTACCAGGCCACATGCCCTCAACATGGGGAGGATGTCCCCATGTTGATGGGGACAAGGGCCTCATCCCCACAACCCTTGCCCGGTGGTTGTGGGGGTCTGCGGGCGGGGGGCTTATCGGAATCTGGAAGACCCCTTTAACAAAGGGGACCCCCAGATCCCGCCCCCCCTCCCCTATGGGAATTGGTAAGGGGTACATTGTACCCCGCAGAGGGTGATATCTGCAGGCTTTTCTGACCTTGCCACAGTGGAGGTCCACCTTTTGCGGTAAGGTACCCACCTTGATTTCATACTCACTGTGGTGGATGCAGCTCCTGTACGATTTCGGTGGATCTATCCTGGGCACTACTCTTTTCAACATTTCCTCACCACCCACTGCTTTTTTTCATCTGAAGCAACTGTTTGTTGTATTGGACCTTTTCTGAACCTTTAAGGAATGGACTTTCCTATTGTTGTCATTTTAATATTTTAGAGCACTATTACAGTAATATTTGATTATAGTATTCAGTAATTTTTGCTTGATTTAAATATTATACACAGTTTAGTCTAGTATTACTGTTTAGTAGTATTTAGGTATTTTTATTTACTTACACATTTTTTGTTTGATCACAGGCTCTGTAATTTGAGCAGGGGTTTAGTCCCTGTATTTGCTTACGTATTAATTTTCGTGCATATACACATATAAGCCTTTATATTTAGCACTTTAGATTTCTCCCATAGACTTTTCGAATTTGCCGCGAACACCCCAATTTGTTCGCTGTTCGGCGAACGGGCAATGTTCGAGTCTGTCCACAAGGTTTAGGAGTGTGTCTATGGGAATGTTTGACCATTCTTCCAGAAGTGCATTTGTGAGGTCAGGCACTGATGTTGGACGAGAAGGCCTGGCTCGCAGTCTCCGCTCTAAATCTTCGCAAAGGTATTCTGTCGGGCTGAGGTCAGGACTCTGTGCAGGCCAGTCAAGTTCCTCCACCCCAAACTCGCTCATCCATGTCTTTATGGACCTTGCTTTGTGTACTGGTCCAAATCATTTGGTGGAGGGGGGATTATGGTGGGGGGGTTGTTTTTTTATCAGGGGTTGGGCTTGGCCCCTTAGTTCCAGTGAAGGGAACTCTTAAGGCGTCAGCATACCAAGACATTTTGGACAATTTCATGCTCCCAACTTTGTGGGAACAGTTTGGGGACGGCCCCTTCCTGTTCCAATATGACTGCTCACCAGTGCACAAAGCAATGTAGAAAAATGTAAAATAATGCATTTGGGTGGCAAAAATGTGAATGCAATCTATACACTAAAGCCCTGTACACACGATCGGTTTAACCGATGAAAACCGTCCGATGGATTGTTTTCATCAGACAAACCGATCGTGTATGGGACCCATCGGTCTTTTTTCCATCGGTTTTAAAAAATAGAACATGTTTTAAATTTTTCCGATGGATAAAAAACTGATCGAAAACTCAGATCGTCTATGGGCAAGTCCATCGGATAAAAAACCCACGCATGCTCAGAATCAAGTCGACGCATGCTCAGAAGCATTGAACTTCATTTTTCACGGCTCATAGGAGTGTTTTACGTCACCGAGTTTGGAACGGTCGGTTTTTGGACTGATGGTGTGTAGGCAAGACTGATGGAAGTCAGCTTCATCGGATTTCCGATGGAAAAATCCATCGGATTAGAATCCATAGGATATCTGATCGTGTGTACGAGGCTTAAGGGGGAGAACCTCTGGGGGATTCTAGGATGTAAAAGGACCTCGGGGTCAAGCTGCTGCTAACAAAGCAAACCGAATATTGGGATGCATTAAAAAGGGGATCAACTCCAGAGATAAAACAATAATTCTCCCACTCTACAAGACTCTGGTCCGGCCGCACCTGGAGTATGCTGTCTAGTTCTGGGCACCAGTCCTCAGGAAGGATGTGCTGGAAATGGAGAGAGTCCAGAGAAGGGCAACAAAGCTAATAAAGGGTCTGGAGGATATTAGTTATGAGGAAAGGTTGTGAGCACTGAACTTATTCTCCTGGAGAAGAGACGCTTGAGCGGAGACTGATTTTAATTTACAAATACCGTACTGGTGACCCCACAATAGGGAGAAAACTTTTTTGCGGAAGGGAGTTTAACAAGACACGTGGCCACTCATTAAAATTAGAAGAAAAGAGGTTTAACCTTAAACTACGTAGAGGGTTCTTTACTGTAAGAGCGGCAAGGATGTGGAATTACCTTCCACAGTTGGTGGTCTCAGCGGGGGGCATCGATAGTTTCAAAAAACTATTATATAAGCACCTGAACGACCGCAACATACAGTGGAACCTTGGATTACGAGCATAATCCGTTCCAGGAGAATGCTCGTAATCCAAAGCACTCGCATATCAAAGCGAGTTTCCCCATAGAAGTCAATGGAAACAAAAATAATTAGTTCCGCATTGACTTCTATGGCATGCAATACCGCACGTGGCCAGAGGTGGGGGGCACCAGAGAGCCTTGGAAATACTCGGGACAGCTCGGCTGAACTCGGAAACCCTCGGAAAGGCTCGGGAACTGAGTATTTCCGAGTTTTTCTGAGCGGCTCCGATCGGCTCTGATCGGCTCCGGCGCCCCTGGCCAAATGCGGTACTGCACACCGCTGTGGCTTGAATCCTGCTTGTTTTGCGAGACAACACTTGCAAACCGAGTCAGGATTAAAAAAAAAAAATGCTCGTATTACGAAACGCTCATTAACCGCGTTACTCGCAATCCAAGGTTTCACTGTACAGGGATATACAACGTAATACTGACATATAATCACACACATGGGTTGGACTTGATGGACTTGTGTCTCTTTTCAACCTCACCTACTATGTAACTAAAGCAAAGTCCATAAAAACACGGATGAGCGAGTTTGGGGATGGCCCCTTCCTGTACCAACATGACTGAGAACCAGTGCACAAAGCAAGGTCCATAAAGACATAGATGAGCGAGTTTGGGGTGGAGAAACTTGACTGGCCTGCACAGAGTCCTGACCTCAACCTGATAGAACACCTTTGTGATGAATTAGAGAGGAGACTGCGAGCCAGGCCTTCTCATCCAACCTCACAAATGCGCTTCTGGAAGAATGGTCAGACATTCCCATAGACACACTCCTAAACCTTGTGTATAGCCTTCCCAGAAGAGTTGAAGCTGTTATAGCTGCAAAGGGCGGGGCCAACTCAATATTGAACCCTACGGACTAATGCTGCATACAGACGATCAGACATTCCGACAACAAATGTTCGATGTTGTCGGAAATTCGGACCGCGTGTAGGCTCCATCGGACGTTTTCTGTCGGAATTTCCGACAAGAAAAATTTGAGAGCTTGTTCTCAAATTTTCCGACAACAAAATCCGTTCTCATTAATTCCGATCGCGTGTAGCTAATTCCGACGCACAAAATTCCACGCATGCTCTGAATCAAGTACGAGACGGGAGCGCTCGTTCTGGTAAAACTAGCGTTCGTAATGGAGATAGCACATTTATCACGCTGTAACGGACTGAAAAGCGCGAGGCTGAAAAGTGCGAATCGTCTCTCACCAAACTTTACTAACACGAGATCAGCAGAATGAGCCCAAAGGGTGGCGCACTTGCTATGGAACTTCCGTTTTATTGTGCCGTCAGAAAAAAATACACAGTTTTGTTGTCGGAATGTCTGATCGTGTGTACGCGGCATTAGACTGGGATGCCACTAAAGTGGAGTTCCACCCAGAAAAAAAAAAAAAAAATTGCCATTAATGTTCATGAAATAAATAAAAAAAATCATTTGGATATTTTTTTATTTTTTTTTTACTCACCTGTAAATAGCTGTTGCTATGCGGCCCCTCGAAATCTTCCTCCTTCATCACCTCGGTTCCTGTCGCCACTTCCGTCGGCGCCTCCGCTCCCTACTGCTCCTGGGAGATGTGTGTCATCATTTCCCAGGAGCCAGTTGGGCAGCGCCGAGGGCTAGGTTGCCATAACAACGGGGCGGGCACTTCCGACGACACCGCCCGTTGTTATGGCAACCTTTATACTTTACAGCGCCGCTACGGCGCCCTACTGCGCATGCGCGAGAACGGGCGGTGCATGCTGGTCCAGCAGCAGCAGCACCGTGTCCCCGGAAATGGATGCTTGTGGGCTTCATCTGCCCACAAGCAAATTGAAAAACGGACATGACAGCATTATATAACTTCATTTTTTATATAACAGCGGACATCGGGGGAGGAAATCTTCTAATCAAGTGAGTGTTACAATCTAATGTTATGACCTGTAGAAATGTTAAAAAAATAAAATTTGAACATAACGTTGGAACTCCACTTTTAACTTCATGTGTGTGTAAGAGCCGGTTCACACAGGGGCGACTTCGGATCCGACATGAAGTCGCCCCAAGTCACGCGGTTGAGAAAATCAATGGAAGTGAATGGATCCGTCTTAATGTACACTACTGCAGTCGCTCCGACTTCAGAAAAGGTTCCTGTACTAATTCAATCCGACTTCTAGGCGACCTGTAACCATTGATTTCAATGGAAGTCGCCTCCAAGTCGGATCCCCTGTCTTAACTGAAGCAACTTTACAGGAAATAAAAATAGTTTTCTTGGCAAACCCCTCCCTCCCACAGAGATGATTACCGTATATACTTGAGTATAAGCCGAGTTTTTCAGCACATTTTTTTGTGCTGAAAATGCCCCCCTCGGCTTATACTCGAGTCACCTTTTTGCACCTGATCTCCCGGAATTTGGGGACCGGGTACCGGCCAGCCGTAAGTCCCCTGGACCCCAATCTTCGCACACATGTAGCCCCTTTTCTCCTCTATAAGTGTGCAAAGTTTGTTGTCCGGGGGACCTACGGCCGGGGAGCACCGATTTTTTAAACCAGGCACCCCTTCCATAGACTCCCATGTTAAACGGTCATTTCTCCGGTGAATTTGGGGACCCGGTAGCAGGGGCGGATCCAGAGTCTAGTCTCGGGAGGGGCACTACCAGGAAATATTTTTTTTTGGGGTGCAATTTATCAGGGAAATGACTGGTGTTAGCGCTTCAATGATCATTGCACCATGGTTGTTATGGTGTCAGGATGATTGAATCGCATTATTTATATTATTACATTGTAATATAAAATTAAATAGTTCAACTCACCATAATGCAGAATCAGTGGGAGCCCCGAGTGTGTCACTTGCCACGTCACCTGCCACCAGATGCAGATTGTCACTTGCCACCTCACCTGCCACACCTTGCGGATTGTCACTTGCTAAGGTGGAGTCAGGCAGCAGAGAGATGATGTAATCTCTCTGCTGCCTGCACAGTGAGGGCGGAAGTTACTGCAGGGATTGCGGGGCGGGCCCGGGGCGGTGAGAGATGATGTCATCTCTCTGCTCCCCCGGCCGCCGGCTTGTTGATTGGCCAGCCGCCCGCTCACCCACAGAGCCGACCAGCTGACCGCTCACTCTCTGACTCTCACTTGCTGCCGAGCCGCCCGCCCACACACCGAGGCACCCGGCAGCCCACTCTGTCACCCGCCCATGGAGCCGCCCGCTCAGACTCCCAGACTCCACAAGTTCCGCAACTAAAACTAATTTCTCGGGGGTGGCAGTTGCCCCATTGCCCCCCCTGGATCCGCCCCTGCCCGGTACCGGCCGGTCGTAGGTCCCCTGAACTTGGCACACATGTAGCCCCATTTCTCCTCTATAAGTGTGCAAAGTTTGTTGTCTGGGGGCCCTACGGCCGGGGAGCACCGATTTTTCAAAGCCGGGCACCCCTTCCATAGACTCCCATGTTAAACGTCAGTCTAGTCATGGGCACAGTGAGGATGAGTTTTGTACACGATCACAGTCTGTTTGGTAAATATGTCGAATACAATTTCATGATTGCTACTACTATGGTTTTTTCAAATTTATTGTATGATTTATTAAATGCACTTTTCCTTACAGTTAAACATATCTTCTGAAGAAGACCCTACAGGGTCGAAAAGCGTCAATATATATGTAGTCATTTACATTGCACTTTAGCAGCGATGTTACGTGTTACATAATGTCTATATTGTTTTGTACTCTCAATTCATTCATGTACCAGAGCTCATATCTTGATTCAATTTTATTGGTGCAAACTTCTGTTTTCACAATAAAGAACTTTTTTACCATACATGTATCCAATCTCTGCTGCCTTCGAAAACCCCACTTGGGGGAAACTTCCCATATCTCCTTTACCGGGGTGCACAGCATCACTTTCTTGGTCTCCATGAGTGTTTCCCCTTTGACATTAAAACATAGTTGAATACACAATTGTCTCCAATCTGTGGATGAGGCCCGACGCGTTTCAGGGAAATTCCCTTTCCTCAGGGGCGTATCCTTATTGGAAGACTTATAGTATCTAAAAAGATATACAAAGAATATGATCGGTGACAGGTATACAAGAAACAGATGAGCATCGTTGAAAGAGGAGAGGTACAAAAAAATGGTAACATTGCGAGACACATCAAAAGGGGGGTTGTAATGCACAGCAATAAATTAACCATTATGTGTGAGATTCTAACCTGATAAGGTTGCTGGCGGAGATCAAACAGGTAGCAATAAGCTGAAAATATTGATAAAAATAATTAGCAAAAAAAGGAAGCTAGACATTGGGAATAGGTTTGGTATCTTAATACCTGTTTATCTATTCAATGAATTTGATGGGATTAATTGATCCAAGCTATTACTATGCCCCTCTGACATGGGACTGATATCAATCCCTTTCTTACAATTAGTGGTCAGCTGATTGGGCTCGATTAAACCAACATGTATTTTGTAAGTCGGTAAAAAAAATAAGTTCTGCTCACTTTTGCATCACTTTCGGGCACAGCCCTCGTATCAGTGGCGGTGCATCCATAGTGGGCGCAGGAGCGCCGCCCCCTCTCTCCTGCACCCATCAATCAATGGAATGAATCTATGTATTGTCGCCGCTGCCGTCCACTAGTCAGGTGTCCGGCCCCCTGTTGAGCGTCGGCCTTCTGAATAACAGCGGTGGGTGTGTTTTGGAAGCGCCTGATTAGAGCGAGAGGCTCTGATAGGCTTCCCGATTACAGCCTTTGAGCTCTAATCCGCTTCCAAATGGATAACCAGAGGGCGCACAGGCTGTGCGTTCCCTGGTTAACAGTGCTGTGTTAGGGAATCGCTTCCCTAACACTGACCCGCCTCTCAGCCAATCAGGTTCACCGGGTCTGGTTACCGGTCACCTGATTGCATACCTCCCAACTGGCACGGATTCTGCGGGTTTTACCCGCATAGGCCCCTCCTTCCCGCAGTCCCGCGAGAGTGTCATTTTTCCCGCACAGCAGGAAAAAGAAGGCACAGCAGACAGCATGAAGAGGAGGAACAGCGAACGAGCAGGTAAGCCCCCCCCCGCGCGATCGGCGGGCAAAACAGTGTTCCACGGAACCCCCCCCCCGCGATCGGCGGCAGTAGTGAAAAATGCGGCAACCCCCCCCCCGCGATCGGCGTCAGCGGCGACAACCCCACCCGCTCAACAACTTTTGTTGGCAGGGACGATTTTTTTTTTAAATGTCCCGCGGCACCCCCCCCCCCCCCGTTCAACAACTTTAGTTTGCAGGGGAGAGGGGAGATCTGAATGTCCCGCGGTGGGACTTTTAAAAGTTGGGAGGTATGTGATTGTCTGAAGTGGCAGGCTTGGAAGTACGAGAGGAGGAGCGGGCGGGAGAAGAGTCTTCCTCATCGAGGAAGAAATGGAGGACACCGCTCGCCACCTGCCGCGTCACCCGCTGCTGACCCGAGACAGGGTAAGGGCCGGGCAGACGGCGGGCATGCGGGGGGCAACGTTTGGGGCACTGTGACAACACTTGAGGCACACTGGCAGAATTTGATGGCACAGTCGCAGCATTTGATGCCACAGTCGCAGCATTTGGTGGGCACAGTCGCAGCATTTGGTGGGCACAGTCACAGCATTTGGTGGCACAGTCGCAGCATTTGGTGGTCACAGTCGCAGCATTTGGTGGGCACAGTCGTAGCATTTGGTGGGCACAGTCGCAGCATTTGGTGGTCACAGTCGCAGCATTTGGTGGGCACAGTCGTAGCATTTGGTGGGCACAGTCGTAGCATTTGGTGGGCACAGTCGTAGCATTTGGTGGGCACAGTCGTAGCATTTGGTGGGCACAGTCGCAGCATTTGGTGGGCACAGTGGTAGCGTTTGATGTTTTTTTTTTTCAAATTCTTTTCAGTGTATTTGCGCCCCCCCCCCAATTTTTTTTTAGCACCAGCCGCCACTGCCTTGTATATAACCACTTCTGTTAAATAAAGTGTCTTTGAAAATTTTGTACAGCTCTTTAATATTTCTGCTTTCAAGCGACTTAATGCTTCGAGCTTCCAAGCTTCCAAAGGACTAAATTTTTCAAAGGATCCTTCTCTTCAGTAACCAGCTCAGCAAAGTATAAGATTACCCGGTACAGTCACATTTATCTCTCAAGTCGTGGTTGTCTTGGCTGAGCCGGCCGGGCGGATAGCAGGTAAGTCTAGTAATAGCTGAGTGGTTACACAAGGATACGACAGTCAGAGAAAATAAAAGGGACTATTTTATTAACCATCGGGGGCCGAACAGCAAAAACACTCATTTATTTTTATTACAGGGACCCAGTGAAGAGTGGACCTCTTATAGAAAGACTCTGGGTGCTGACAGACTCAATAAAACAAAAGAACTGGAATCCATGTTGCTAGCAGGAAAAGCCGATTATTTCTCAGGAGTTAAAGGAGAACTCTGGGCACTACATTCAGTAATGAAAGTGGTATCCGGGAACGAGTATACATTTTATTGGCAGTGGATTGACTTCCAGAGGGAGTTTGAGAGGCGTTTGCGAGATGTTATGTTGCATTCGGCCCCAGAGAGTTTAGCATGCCGCCCAGGCCTATCTGGAGAGACTCCGGGGATGCCGTGCAAGCACAGCAGCCACAGCGGCCAGCGATCTGATTGGATGCTGGCTTCCCATGTCACTCTGGCGGCCATCTTAGTTGTGGCAGAGTCTATTTAAAACCCTGAGTTTGGCATGCATTTGCCTGTAGATAGTGTGGGGACGGATCACTCGTCTGTCAGGGACAGTATTAGTGTAAGGGAAAGTTACCAGATCAGTAGGGCTTCACAATCTCCTTGGACATCTTCCTATTTGGGCATGGAACAGCTAGGCCTCATTCCGTGCCTCCAGACAGATGCTGTCAGTTTGGCTGATACCTAATCCGCTACACGTTGTTGGCATCCGTGAGTGTTCCCAGTTGGGCCTCCTTCCATTGGGTTTGTTGTGAGCTGTTTTGCCTCTACTAAATACAAGTTCTACTATTTCCAATTGGACTGTGTGTGTGTTATTGCTGCTGTAACAAGCTGCAATCACCCACTTGCTTGTTGCCATTCTGTCTTCTTATTGTAGCCTCCATGTTCCTGCTAGACCCTCTTGGGGCAGGGCCGACTTAATAGCTTAATGGGCCCCTGGGTAAAGTAATGCACTGGGACCCCTACCAGACTGCTCCAATTCATGCACCTACTCTCAAGATATAAAGTATAAATAGTTAATAGAAGTAAACATATATTTATTTATTTGTATTGTCAATAAAATAGATTTTAAGCAATAAGAAAACATGCCATAAATCAAAGACTAATCAATACAAAGGACACAGTACAGGTGGGGAGGCAGAAAGGCACAGTACATGGGGGGGGGGGGGGGGTCAGGAGGGCACAATACTGGGATCATGAGGGTACAGTACAGGTCTCAGGACGCTGCCTGGGACACAGCTATCCCAGGACAACAGGGTAAAAAGTATGACTGTCTTGGTAAATTCAGGACAGTTGGCAAGTACAATGTAATGCAAGATTATCATTGGGACACATGCACCTGGGGCCCCTGGACAGTGCCAATGCACCGATAGGCTGCACTGATGAGGCAGCACTGGTGGGCACTGATATGCAGCACTGAAGGGCACTGATAAGTGGCACTGATGGGCACTAATAGGCGGCACTGATTGGCACTGGTAGGCTTCACTGATGATGAGGCACTGATTGGCACTGATTGGCAGCACTGATGGGCATTGATAGGTGGCACTGGTGGGCACTGATTAGCAGCACTGATAGGCACTGATGGGTGGCACTGATGGGCACTGATTAGCAGTACTGATGTCCACTGATAGGTGGCACTGGTGGGCACTGATTAGCAGTACTGATGGGCATTGATAGGTGACACTGGTGGGCACTGATTAGCAGTACTGATGGGCACTGAAGGGGGCACTGGTGATCACTGATTAGCAGCACTGATGAATAATGTTGGGACTGATGTCCCTGTAACAGAAGCTGCTCACCAGCATTCTTATTTTCTCCTCATGCTGACAGCCGATAGCGGGCTTCTCTCTACTGTCGATGTCTAAAAGCTGATAACTAGGGATGAGCTTCGTGTTCGCGTCGAACACACTTTCGACTCGAACATCGGGCGTTCGATGAAGAACGAACGTTATGGTCCGTTCGTGCCAAATTCGTGTTGCGCGACACGGCCCATAATTCACTGCAGAATCGCAGTGCATTGCTGGCTGATGATTGGCCAAGCATGCACTATGACCCGCATGCTTGGCCAATCACAGCGCGGAAAAAATGGAGAGCCGTAATTGGCCAAAGCCAGGGTGGCTTTGGCCAATTATGGCTCAGGGGGTTTAGTACACGCCCCCAGGGCCGCCATCAGGGGGGTACAGGCAGTACACCTGTAAGGGGCCCCCCTTTTTTTGTAAGGGGCCCAAAGGTCCCCAGGGGCCCGGAGTTCCTCAGGGCCCCGAAAGTCAACCCCCCCTTTTTTTTTTTTTATTATTTTTTTTTTATTATTTATTTATTTATTTATTTATGTTATTTATATATATATATATTTTTGTAAGGGGCCCAGAGGTCCCCAGAGGCCCAGAGGTCCCCAGGGCCCCGGGTGGCAACCTCCCTTTTTTTTTTAAATAAAAATTATTGTAATTTTTTTTTTTTTTTTTTTTTTATATTTTTTTTTTATTCTTTGTTTGTAAGGGGCCCAGAGGTCCCCAGGGCCCCGGATGGCAACCCCCCCTTTTTTTTGTGTTTGTCAGCACCCAAAGCCCCCCCCCCCCGCTTTTCTATTTGCGGCGGCATCACCCCCCCCCTCGGTTCTCCTCTGCTCCAGGGGGCCCATGCCTGAAGCTGTGTAAGGGGCCCCAAAATTCCTGATGGTGGCCCTGCACGCCCCAACTATATAAGGCCGCCTGGAAGTCGGCCTTGTGTAGTGTGTTGGCGTTTGTGAAAGAGGCAGTTTCAGAGAGATAGACAGTGTCATTTATATTGAGTTAGATAGAGCAGTCAGGTGAGTCAGTTAGCTGCAGTTACAGTGTGTAGAGGATATATATACATCCTAGGTGTTGTGTATATATATTTATACACTGTATTGAGTTTAGATAGATCTGCCTGTCAGTTTTTTAGGCGGACCTGAACGGATGCTCCATAGGACCCCTATGGAGCCACGGATGTCAGCGGTGACATGTCCGCTGACATCCGACCCGCTCCGACCCGCCAAAGTGTGACGGAGGAAAACCCTACTTTTCCATCCGTCTGCGGATCGGATCGGATGACAACGGACTCTACGGTCTGTCGTCATCCGATCCCCCATAGGGGAGAGCGGCGCTCTGACAGGTCGGTCTCTGCACAGTGTGCGGAGACAGACTTGTGATCTGCCTGCTCAGCGGGGATCGACGGAGTGATCCCCGCTGAGCAAAGCGGAGCCCGCACACGGACATGGATCGTGTGAAAGGGGTATTAATGTACTACTGTGTGCTTTGCATAGCATTCACCTAAAGCTCACCTGGATACACTTATTCTCTATACTGTGACAGGCAGGCCGGTGATTGTGCTAGCTGAAGACAGTCAGTGTTTCACTTAGTGTACTACTGTGTGCTTTGCATAGCGATCACCTAAAGCCTAAATTTTTGATGCAATACTTTGCAACAGGGCTCATTGCTGCGCTCTAAGTACAGTATCTGTGAGGGGTTGCAGTGTTGTGGCACCAGCACCAGTACCTAAGACCCAATTTTTCAGCCCCTGTTCAACAGGGGCATGCAATTACAATTCTTGATCTAATAATTTACAGCAGGGCCCATTCATGCGCCCAGCAAGAGTAACTGTGAGGGCTTCTGCAGAGTATATACGGCAGGCCCCTACTTTCAAACATCCAACTTACAAACGACTCCTCCTTGCAAACGGAAGGAGACAACAGGAAGTGAGAGGAAATCTACCCCAAGGAAGGGAAATTCTCTCCTGTAAGAGTTAATATGGGAAAAAAAGTGTCTCCTCTCTACTGATGCTTTATCACCAATAGTGATGAGCCGAACACCCCCGGGTTCGGTTCGCACCAGAACCCGCGAACGGACCGAAAGTTCGCATGAACATTAGAACCCTATTAAATACAATGGATGCGAACGTTCGGATTCTAAAGTGCTAATTATAATGACTATTATCCATGTTATTGTCCGAAACAGAGTTTGGGAACCCGGGTTCTGCACCAGAGGACATGTATCAATGCAAAAAGAAGTTTTAAAAACGGACGTTTTCCGGGAGCAGTCATTTTAATGATGCATAAAGTGAAAAAAAAAAAGTCAAATATTCCTTTAAATATTGTACCTGGGGGGTGTCTAAAGTATGCCTGTGAAGTGCCACGTGTTTCCCGTGTTTAGAACTGTCCCTGCACAAAATAACATTTCTAAAGGAAAAAAAGCCATTTAAAAGTGCTTGCGGCTTTAATGCAATGTCTGGTCCCGGTAATATGGATGAAAATCTTTAGGAAAAATGGCATAGCTACCCCATCAACCCCCCCCCCCCCCTACCCCAGCCCATTACCAGCCCCTTTGGGTCTTGTATGGATATTAAGGGGAACCCCGCACACAAAATAAAAAAGGACCTATATACTCTGAACAGCCGTATACAGGCGGTGCATACAAGACAGGGACTGTAGGTTTGTTCTTATGTAGAATCTGTTTGTAATTTTGAACAGCTGCATTGTTTAAGTGTAGCTCCATGCCAAATTCCTTTTTTTTAGCTTTTTGTAAAACATAGGGAACGGTTATCACCCCTGTCACATTTTTTTTTGCTGTCTGTGCCCCTGTTCAGAACATTTCACCTCACTTTGCGTCCCAATGACAACTGTTTTTGAAATGTGGTGTTTTTATTGAAACAAGGATTGGTGATAAAGCATCAGTAGAGAGGAGACACCTTTCTCCCATATTAATTCTTACAGGAGAGAATTTTCCTTCCAAAGGGTAGATTTCCTCTCACTTCCTGTTGTCTTCTTCCGTTTGCAAGTAGTAGTAGTTTGTAAGTTGGATGTTTGAAAGTAGGGACCTGCCGTATATACTCTGCAGAAATTGGCCCCTTAGGTGTTGGTGTTGGCACAACACTGTAAGCACTCACAGTTACTCTTGGTTGGTGCTGGAACGCCCTGCTGTCAACTATTATATCAGGAATTGTAATTACATATAATTGTTGAACAGTGGTAGTAAAAATTGGGCCTTTGATGGTGGTGCTGGTGCCAGAACACTGTAAGGCCTGACAGTTACTCTTGGTGGGCGCAGCAATGGGCCCTGCTGTGAATTATTCGATCAATAATTATAATTGCATGCCCCTGTTGAACAGGGGCTGAAAAATTGGGCCTTTGGTGGTGGTGGTGGTGATGGTGGTGCTGGTGCCACTACACTGTAAGGCCTGACAGTTACTCTTGGTGGGCGCAGCAATGGGCCCTGCTGTGAATTATTCGATCAATAATTATAATTGCATGCCCCTGTTGAACAGGGGCTGAAAAATTGGGCCTTTGGTGGTGGTGGTGGTGGTGATGGTGGTGCTGGTGCCACAACACTGTAAGGCCTGACAGTTACTCTTGGTGGGCGCAGCAATGGGCCCTGCTGTGAATTATTCAATCAATAATTATAATTGCATGCCCCTGTTGAACAGGGGCTGAAAAATTGGGCCTTTGGTGGTGGTGGTGGTGGTGATGGTGGTGCTGGTGCCACAACACTGTAAGGCCTGACAGTTACTCTTGGTGGGCGCAGCAATGGGCCCTGCTGTGAATTATTCGATCAATAATTATAATTGCATGCCCCTGTTGAACAGGGGCTGAAAAATTGGGCCTTTGGTGGTGGTGGTGGTGGTGATGGTGGTGCTGGTGCCACAACACTGTAAGGCCTGACAGTTACTCTTGGTGGGCGCAGCAATGGGCCCTGCTGTGAATTATTAGATCAATAATTATAATTGCATGCCCCTGTTGAACAGGGGCTTAAAAATTGGGCCTTAGGCACTGGTGGCACAACACTGCAACCCCTCACAGATACTGTACTTGGAGCACAGCAATGGGGCCTGTTGCAAAGTATTGCATCAAAAATTTTAATTACACGCCCCTTTTAAACAGGGGCTGAAAAATTGGGCCTTAGCCACTGGTGGCGTCACCCATAAACCAAAATGATCTTCCAAGCTATCATCATTAATCGTATCATTGAGGAGGAGGAGGAGGATAGCCAGTCAACATAACAGCACAGGCACTCAGCATCAGCATCAGTCTTGAAGGGATGTGACATTTTAAAATCAATTAGTCTGTTATATCAGCATCAGGTGTGTGGTAGCTGGTGGTGATCCAAGACTGGTTCATCTTGATGAAAGTCAGTCGATCAACCGAGTCGGTGGACAGGCGCACCCTGTGATCCGTGACAAATCCTCCAGCAGCACTGAATGTGCGTTCTGAAAGAACGCTGGATGCAGGACAGGCCAGTAGCTTAATTGCATACTGTGCAAGCTCTGGCCAGTGATCCATCCTCAAGACCCAGTAAGCCAGAGGATTTTCGGTGGGGAAGGTGTCCAAGTCTGACCTTGCCCCTAGGTATTCCTGGACCATGTATATCAGACGCTGGCGATGGTTGCTGGAACCGATCATACTTTGGGGCTGCAGACTAAAGAATTGTCTGAACGCATCGGTCAGACGGCCACCTTCCCCACCGCTCCTTCTTTGACTACCCGAAGCCTCAACAACTCGTTGTCCAGGACCAGGAGTTTGTAACCTCCCAGTCTCTGGGAACGCGTTGCACAGACCTTTCTGCAAGGCCTCCCGGAGTTGTCTCATCCTCTGCTCCCTCTGCGACGGTAAGATAAGGTCCGCAACCTTACCCTTGTACCGTGGATCAAGGAGAGTGGCCAGCCAGTAATGGTCCCTCTCCTTGATCCGAAGAATACGAGGATCCTTCCGCAGACTTTGCAGGATCAGGGAGGCCATGCAGCGTAGGTTAGCTGAGGCATTCAGTCCGGAGTCCTCTGGGTCACTAAGGACGACATGATCCGCAGCCACCTCCTCCCAGCCACGTACAAGTCCACTGGTTTCTTGGGACTGTAAATCATCCCTAAAAGACTGCTGCTGATGATGCTGAGTGCCAGCCTCCACCTCCATGCTGACACAATCCTCCTCCTCCTCCTCCTCCTCCTCTTCCTGTGCGATGGGTGGGACAGAAGGAACACTGTCTGTGTAAAGGGGGCCTTGAGAGGCAAGGAAGTCCTCCTCTTCCTGCCTCTGTTCTGCCTCAAGTGCCCTGTCCATTATTCCACGCAGCGTGTGCTCCAACAGGTGGACAAGAGGTACAGTGTCACTGATGCATGCACTATCACTGCTCACCATCCTCGTGGCCTCCTCAAATGGTGCCAGGACAGTGCATGCATCCCTGATCATGCCCCACTGGCGTGGTGAAAAAAACCCGAGCTCCCCTGACCCTGTCCTGGTGCCGTAGTCGCACAGGTACTCATTGATGGCCCTCTGCTGCGTGTGCAGCCGCTGCAGCATGGCCAACGTTGAGTTCCACCTGGTGGGCATGTCACATATAAGGCGGTTCTTGGGCAGGTTCAACTCCTTTTGCAGCTCAGCCAGGCGAGCACTGGCATTATAAGATCTGCGGAAATGCACACAGACTTTCCTGGCCTGCCTCAGGACATCCTGTAAGCCCGGGTACCTGCCCAAGAACCGCTGCACCACCAGGTTAAGGACGTGAGCCATACAAGGCACATGGGTCAGTTGTCCCTGTCGGAGGGCGGAGAGGAGGTTGGTGCCATTGTCGCAAACCACCATTCCTGGCTTAAGCTGGCATGGCCTCAACCACCTCTCGGCCTGCCCCTGAAGAGCAGACAGGACCTCTGCCCCAGTGTGGCTTCTGTCCCCCAAACACACCAGCGCAAGCACGGCATGGCATCTTTTTGCCTGCGTACTTGCGTAGCCCCTTGAACGCCTACGGAGCACCGCTGGTTCCGAGGACAAACCACAGGAAGAGGCCATGGAGGAAGAAGAAGAGGAGGGGGTGGAGGAGAGAGGTGTGTCACAACCAGTAGTAGCATTTTGGAGGCGTGGCGGTGGAACAACCTCCAACACTACTGCACCTTGTCCTGCATCCTTCCCAGCTGCCAAAAGAGTGACCCAATGGGCCGTGAAAGAAAGGTAACGTCCCTGTCCATGCCTGCTGGACCATGAGTCAGCGGTAATATGCACCTTACCGCTGACCGCCCTGTCCAGCGAGGCCAAGACATTGCCTTCCACATGCCTGTAGAGAGCCGGAATCGCCTTCCGTGCGAAAAAGTGGCGTTTGGGAACCTGCCACTGAGGAACCGCACATTGCACAAACTCACGGAAGGGGGCAGAGTCTACCAACTGAAAAGGCAGCAGTTGAAGCGCTAGCAATTTAGCCAAGCTAGCATTCAACCGCTGGGCATGTGGATGGCTGGGAGTGAACTTCTTTCGACGGTCCAGCAGCTGGGGCAGGGAAATTTGCCTGCTAGAATCGGACGTTGGTGTACTGCTAGAAGAGTGCCCGCAAGTACTTGCCTGTGACACACCTAATTCTACACCTTCATTCCTCTCAGAGCAGGTTTCAGAGAGGAGTGAAGGTATAGTGGGGTTGGAGATCCCAGCTGATGCGGTGCAAGAAGAGGTCAGCTTTGTTCTTTGGTGTGGGTCTTTAAGGTAGGCTTGCCAACGAGCTGCATGGCAGGTCAACATATGTCTGATCAAGCATGTGGTGCCCAAGCGGCTGATGTTTTGGCCACGCGATATACGCTTGAGACATATGTTGCAAACAGCAGCTGTGCGATCTGATGCACTTGTCTCAAAAAAGGCCCACACCAAAGAACTTTTTGAATGACGGGCAGAGGCAGCGCCCTGCACAGGCGGAGCTCTGCGGTGTGATTCCGTCGGTGTGCTGCCCATACGCTGGCCACTCAAGGGCATCCTGCCTCGTTGGAGATGTGCCTCGTCCTCATCCTCCTCCTCCTCCTCCTCTCTCCTATTAGGCACCCACGTGGAGTCAGTGACCTCATCATCCCCTCCCTCCTCATCACTGGAGCCAATCTGGCAGTATGCTGCAGCTGCTGGAGCATGACTGCCAGATTGGTGTCCTTCTTGAGCATCCCCTCTGTCTGCTCTCACGCTGCTGCCTTCCTCTAGCTGGGTATCATCATCAGATCCTTCCAAACGCTGGGCATCCTCCTGGAGCATGTACCCAACACTGTGCTCAAACAGTTCGGGGGACTCCTCAGGAGGAGGACATGGTGGGTCTAGGGAAGGATTGACTAATGAAGATAATGATACCAGAGAAGAGGACGCTTTGGCAGCTGCTTTGCCAGTACCCTGAGCCTGGGTGAGAGAGGATGAGGAGGATGAGGTGGGCTTGGTCATCCACTCTACCAAGTCTTCGGCATGATGTGGCTCAACATGTCCAGCTGCCGAAAAGAAGGACAAGCGTGTCCCATGGCCATGTGCTGATGACAATGCACCGCGTCCACGACCAGCACTGTTACCCCCAGACACAGAGCCTGCTTGCCCTCTTTTTTTGCCTCCTGACTGTCTGCCTCTCCTTGTTTGCCTTCCAGACATTTTAATGGATGGCCTGCAGGGAGATGGGAAAAAGAGCAATAAGGGCTACCTTCAGGTGTATACTGTGCAGGAGGCTTAGCAACAATGACACTGTCACTGTCCCCTGCCTATCCTTCTCTGTCCCTAAACACAAGGATTGAAAATATGGAACAGCAAAATTGGTTTAGAACAGAATAGCACACTGACACTTTCCCTCACTGTCCTACTCTGTCCCTCCCTACAAACAAGTTTTAGCACAGAATAGCACACTGATAATTTGCATGAGTGTCCTTCTCTGTCCCTAAACTCAAGGATTTGAAATATGGAACAGCAAAATTGGTTTAGAACAGAATAGCACACTGTCAGTTTCACTCACTGTACCTCTCTGTCCCTAAACTCAAGGATTTGAAATATGGAACAGCAAAATTGGTTTAGAACAGAATAGCACACTGTCAGTTTCACTCACTGTACCTCTCTGTCCCTAAACTCAAGGATTTGAAATATGGAACAGCAAAATTGGTTTAGAACAGAATAGCACACTGTCAGTTTCACTCACTGTACCTCTCTGTCCCTAAACTCAAGGATTTGAAATATGGAACAGCAAAATTGGTTTAGAACAGAATAGCACACTGTCAGTTTCACTCACTGTACCTCTCTGTCCCTAAACTCAAGGATTTGAAATATGGAACAGCAAAATTGGTTTAGAACAGAATAGCACACTGTCAGTTTCACTCACTGTCCTACTCTGTCCCTACAAACAAGATTTAGCACAAATAGCACACTGACACTTTCCCTCACCGTACCTCTCTGTCCCTAAACTCAAGGATTGAAAATATGGTTCAGCAAGATTGGTTTAGAACAGAATAGCACACTGACACTTTCCCTCACTGTCCTACTCTGTCCCTCCCTACAAACAAGATTTAGCACAGAATAGCAGACTGAAAATTGCCACGAGTGTCCTTCTCTGTCCCTAAACTCAAGGATTGAAAATATGGAACAGCAAAATTGGTTTAGAACAGAATAGCACACTGACACTTTCCCTCACTGTCCTACTCTGTCCCTCCCTACAAACAAGTTTTAGCACAGAATAGCACACTGATAATTTGCACGAGTGTCCTTCTCTGTCCCTAAACTCAAGGATTTGAAATATGGAACAGCAAAATTGGTTTAGAACAGAATAGCACACTGTCAGTTTCACTCACTGTACCTCTCTGTCCCTAAACTCAAGGATTTGAAATATGGAACAGCAAAATTGGTTTAGAACAGAATAGCACACTGTCAGTTTCACTCACTGTACCTCTCTGTCCCTAAACTCAAGGATTTGAAATATGGAACAGCAAAATTGGTTTAGAACAGAATAGCACACTGTCAGTTTCACTCACTGTACCTCTCTGTCCCTAAACTCAAGGATTTGAAATATGGAACAGCAAAATTGGTTTAGAACAGAATAGCACACTGTCAGTTTCACTCACTGTCCTACTCTGTCCCTACAAACAAGATTTAGCACAAAATAGCACACTGACACTTTCCCTCACTGTACCTCTCTGTCCCTAAACTCAAGGATTGAAAATATGGTTCAGCAAAATTGGTTTAGAACAGAATAGCACACTGACACTTTCCCTCACTGTCCTACTCTGTCCCTCCCTACAAACAAGATTTAGCACAGAATAGCAGACTGAAAATTGCCACGAGTGTCCTTCTCTGTCCCTAAACTCAAGGATTGAAAATATGGAACAGCAAAATTGGTTTAGAACAGAATAGCACACTGACACTTTCCCTCACTGTCCTACTCTGTCCCTCCCTACAAACAAGATTTAGCACAGAATAGCAGACTGAAAATTGCCACGAGTGTCCTTCTCTGTCCCTAAACTCAAGGATTGAAAATATGGAACAGCAAAATTGGTTTAGAACAGAATAGCACACTGACACTTTCCCTCACTGTCCTACTCTGTCCCTCCTTACAAACAAGTTTTAGCACAGAATAGCACACTGATAATTTGCACGAGTGTCCTTCTCTGTCCCTAAACTCAAGGATTTGAAATATGGAACAGCAAAATTGGTTTAGAACAGAATAGCACACTGTCAGTTTCACTCACTATACCTCTCTGTCCCTAAACTCAAGGATTTGAAATATGGAACAGCAAAATTGGTTTAGAACAGAATAGCACACTGTCAGTTTCACTCACTGTACCTCTCTGTCCCTAAACTCAAGGATTTGAAATATGGAACAGCAAAATTGGTTTAGAACAGAATAGCACACTGTCAGTTTCACTCACTGTACCTCTCTGTCCCTAAACTCAAGGATTTGAAATATGGAACAGCAAAATTGGTTTAGAACAGAATAGCACACTGTCAGTTTCACTCACTGTACCTCTCTGTCCCTAAACTCAAGGATTTGAAATATGGAACAGCAAAATTGGTTTAGAACAGAATAGCACACTGTCAGTTTCACTCACTGTACCTCTCTGTCCCTAAACTCAAGGATTTGAAATATGGAACAGCAAAATTGGTTTAGAACAGAATAGCACACTGTCAGTTTCACTCACTGTACCTCTCTGTCCCTAAACTCAAGGATTTGAAATATGGAACAGCAAAATTGGTTTAGAACAGAATAGCACACTGTCAGTTTCACTCACTGTCCTACTCTGTCCCTACAAACAAGATTTAGCACAAAATAGCACACTGACACTTTCCCTCACCGTACCTCTCTGTCCCTAAACTCAAGGATTGAAAATATGGTTCAGCAAGATTGGTTTAGAACAGAATAGCACACTGACACTTTCCCTCACTGTCCTACTCTGTCCCTCCCTACAAACAAGATTTAGCACAGAATAGCAGACTGAAAATTGCCACGAGTGTCCTTCTCTGTCCCTAAACTCAAGGATTGAAAATATGGAACAGCAAAATTGGTTTAGAACAGAATAGCACACTGACACTTTCCCTCACTGTCCTACTCTGTCCCTCCCTACAAACAAGTTTTAGCACAGAATAGCACACTGATAATTTGCACGAGTGTCCTTCTCTGTCCCTAAACTCAAGGATTGAAAATATGGTTCAGCAAAATTGGTTTAGAACAGAATAGCACACTGACACTTTCCCTCACTGTCCTACTCTGTCCCTACAAACAAGATTTAGCACAGAATAACAGACTGAAAATTGCCACGAGTGTCCTTCTCTGTCCCTAAACTCAAGGATTGAAAATATGGAACAGCAAAATTGGTTTAGAACAGAATAGCACACTGACACTTTCCCTCACTGTACCTCTCTGTCCCTACAAACAAGATTTAGCACAAAATAGCACACTGACACTTTCCCTCACTGTACCTCTCTGTCCCTAAACTCAAGGATTGAAAATATGGTTCAGCAAGATTGGTTTAGAACAGAATAGCACACTGACACTTTCCCTCACTGTACCTCTCTGTCCCTACAAACAAGGATTAGCACAGAATAGCACACTGTCACTGACACTCTCCCTACCTATCCTTATCTGTCCCTAAACACAAGGAATCCAGGATTAGTAAAGGAAAAATAATGACACTGTCCCTGCCTATGCTTCTCTTTCCCTGTTCCGGAACACACTACACAAGGCCGCCGCGCTGGCGGCCTTTTATAGTGTGGGGCGTGTACTAAACCCCCTCAGCAATAATTGGCCACAGGCATCCTGCCTGTGGCCAATCATTGCTCTCCTCGCTGCCGGCGCTGTGATTGGCCAAGCATGCGGGGTCACAGTGCATGCTTGGCCAATCACAGCGCCTGGATGACACTGCGATGGCGTAGTGCATTGTGGGCCGTTCGCGTCACTCAAATTTGGCGCGAACGGCCCAAATCGTTCGATCTTCGTCGAACGATCGAACAGCCGATGTTCGAGTCGAACGTATGTTCGTCTCGAACACGAAGCTCATCCCTAATCACCAATCCTTGTTTCAATAAAATACCCAAATTTTCCAAAAACATTTGTCATTAGGACGGAAAGTGAGGTGAAATGTTCTGAACAGGGGCACAGACAGCAAAACAAATGTTACAGGGGTGATAACCCTTCCCTATGTTTTCCAAAAAGCTTAAAAATAGTTTTTTTGGCTGGAGCTACACTTAAAAAATGTACCTGTTCAAAATTACAAACAGATTCTACATAAGAACAAACCTACAGTCCCTGTCTTTTTTGCACCGCCTGTATACTGCTGTTCAGAGTATATAGGGCCTTTTTTTATTTTGGGTGCGGGGTTCCCCTTAATATCCATACAAGACCCAAAGGGGCTGGTAATGGGCTGGGATAGGGTGGGGGGTGATGGGGTAGCCATGCCATTGTTTTTTTCTCAATGATTTTCATCCATATTACCGGGACCAGACATTACATGAAAGCCGCAAGCAGTTTTAAATGGCTTTTTTTCCTTTAGAAATGTCATTTTTTGCAGGGACAGTTCTAAACACGGGAAACACGTGGCACTTCACAGGCATAGTTTAGACACCCCCCAGGTACGATATTTAAAGGAATATTTGACTTTTTTTTGTTCACTTTATGCATCATTAAAATCACTGCTACCGAAAAAACTACAGTTTTAAAAGATTATTTTTACATTGATACATGTCCCCTCGGGCAGGACCCGGGTCCCCAAACCCTTTTTAGGACAATAACATGCACATTAGGCGTTATAATTAGCACTTTAGATTTCGAACGTTCGCGTCCACTGTATTTAATAGGGTTCTAAAGTTCTAAAGTTTGCGCGAACGTTCGGTCCGTTCGAAGGTTCTGGTGCGAACTGAACGGGGGCGTGTTCGGCTCATCCCTACTGATAACGTGGTAAAGGGCCACAGCCTGGTGGCATCTGATAGCAAAGTAGTCCAGTGGTCACCAGGGTTACTGGCCTATCACCTCTTGCAGGGTGCTCTAGTGAAAACCAAGGTGCCGCCTAAACTCCGCACCCTAGGTGAGACCACGTCACCTGCCCACGTGGTGCATATTCCTCGTTTTAAACAGGTTATTGCACGTCTAGATCATCCTACGAACAAGCAGAAATTTGTTTTCCTTCCATAAAACTAAATGAGAGGGGAAGAAAAACTTTTTCAAAACTACAGTATTTTCTCTCTTTCTATCTATGTCTTGTTCCCACCACAGCAAATCTTTATTGTTTTCCCGCTGCTTGGCTCTGAATTTTACAATGACTGAGCCCGCCTGCGATTGCCAATATATTATATGTCGTGAATCCGGTTAATTTTCTCAGCCCTAGTTTTCCTTCCATGAAACTAAATGAGAAAAGGAAAAACGTACCGCTCAAAAGCTTGAGAATTCACCAAATGGCTGCTTCCGCCCTGTCACTCACACAGGTGCTGGCTCGTCACTGATGCATGGGAGAAAAAGAAACCCTGGACTGCCGCACTCTGTATAGACAGTTATTTATTCCAAAATTTCAAGTAAAAAAATCCAAATTCAAAATAAATCCATAGATCCAAAACAACAAATGCAGATAGTGTGCATGCAGGGAAGGGTGGCTAACGCGTTTCACGTCACGAATTGACGCTTACTCATAACTCATGAAACTAAATGACAGGGGGAAAAAGGGATTTTTATAACAGCTTACCTGTAAAATCCTTTTCTTGGAGTACATCACGGGACACAGAGCGACTTAGTCATTACTAATGGGTTATATAGATTACCTTCAGGTGCTGGCACTGGCCACTTCCAAACCGGAAGTACCCTCCCCTATATAAGCCCCTCCCATCCGGGAGCACCTCAGTTTTGCAGCAAAGCAATAAGTGTCCCAAAAAGAGGGGTGGGAGCTCTGTGTCCCGTGATGTACTCCAAGAAAAGGATTTTACAGGTAAGCTGTTATAAAAATCCCTTTTTCTTTTTCGTACATCACGGGACACAGAGCGACTTAGTCATTACTAATGGGACGTCCCAAAGCAATGCCAAATGAGGGGAGGGATACACTATACATAAGCTGGGCACCATCAGGCATGAGGCTCTTTTGCGGCCTGCAACACACTGCGCCCAAAGGCGACATCCTCCTGACTTCTAACGTCTACCTGGTAGAATCTAGTAAACGTGTGTACTAAGGACCATGTTGTGGCCTTACAGACTTGAGCCAGGGAGGCTTGGTGATGCACTGCCCATGAAGTTCCAACTGCTCTTGTGGAGTGCGCCCTAACTTTGAACGGAGGCGGTCTCCTTTTCAAGCCATAGGCTTGTATTATGACCTGTCGAATCCACTTGGCTAAAGTAGATTTTTGATGCTGCCTGACCCTTTCTGGGGCCTTCCAGCAGAACAAACAAAGTATCCGTTCTACGAATCTGAGCAGTGGCTTTAAGATAAGCTTTAACTGCTCTTACTACATCCAAAGAATGCAATAACTTTTCCTCTACCGAACTAGGTTTGGGGAAAAAGGAAGGAAGAACCACATCTTGGTTCAAATGGAACCTCGATACCACCTTAGGGAGAAGGCTGGATGAGGACGTAATACTACTCTGTCCTTATGGATAACCAGATATGGCTCCTTACAGGACAAGGCGGCTAATTCCGATACTCTTTTAGCCGAACAAATGGCTACTAAGAAAATCAATTTCCTGGTGAAAAGAACCAAGGAAATGTGCCGCAATGGTTCAAATGGTTGTTTCTGTAGAACCGACAGAACCAGGTTTAAGTCCCATGGACATATGGGAATACTAACCGGAGGGCTAATACGCATCACTCCTTGTATGAAAGCTTTGACTAATGAATGCAAAGCCAAGGGCCTTTGAAAAAAATATTGACAAGGCCGTCTGACCCTTGATAGTACTCAAGGCAAGCTTCCTATGTACAGCCCACTGTAGGAAGTCCAGAATCCTACCTATTACGTACTTACGTGGATGCCATTTCCTGGCCTCACACCACGTGATGTACGCCTTCTAGATCCTATAATAGATCTGCCTGGATACCGGTTTCCTGGCATTGATCATGGTAGATACCACAGGATTAGAGAGCCCTCTCTTTTTTAGAATGTGGGCTTCAATAGCCAGGCCGTCAAACCTAGGGCTGGTAAGGAAGGGTAGTATATCGGTCCTTGCGAAAGCAGGTCCGGACGATGTGGGAGGGTCCAAGGACTTCCCACTGACATTTTTACAATCTCCGCGTATCATGCCCTTCGGGGCCACGCTGGAGCCACCAGAATCACTGGTTTCTTTTCTACCCTGATTCTGCGGATTAATCGCGGTGGGAATGCATATATCAGCTTGAACTGATCCCAAGGGAACACTAGGGAATCCGAACCGCAAGCTAGGGGATCCTTTGTGCGAGACACAAATCTGTCCACCTTTGCGTTGAATCTGGATGCTAGCAGATCTACATCCGGTGTTCCCCACCGCTGGCATATTGCCTGGAAAACCTCGGGGTGAAGAGACCATTCCCCCGGGCATAATTGCTGGCGACTTAAAAAGTCCGCTCTCCAATTTTCCACTCCTAGGATGAAAACCGCGGATATGGCTGTGACATACCTTTCTGCCCATTCCAGGATGCAATTCGCTTCCCTCTGGGCTGCACGACCCTTGGAGTTTGGATGTCCATGCTACTAGGGCATACCGGGCTGCTCGTATCTCTAAGAGATTGGTGGGCAGAGCCTTCTCTGCTTCTGACCACTTGCCCTGGAGAGACCATTGCTCCAGTACTGCCCCCCAGCCTATGAGGCTGGCATCTGTAGTGACCACCTTCCAAGAAACCGGACTGAAGGGTTACCCTTTTTCCAGATTCTGGGGCACCAACCACCAATGGAGGCTCTTGCGAACGGAAGGGGACAGGGACATTGGTAAGTCTAAAGCCTGAACTTTTTTGTTCCAGGCTGACAGTATAGCCCTCTGCAAGTTCCTTGAATGGAATTGACCGTAGGGTACTGCTTCGAATGAAGCCACCATTTTTCCCAGCAGCCTTATACACAGGCGTATGGATGGTTTTCTTTTTTGTACCCACTAAGTGGGTCAAATCTTTCAAAGACGACACCTTCTCTGGAGGTAAGAAAATCTTTCTCTGATTTGAATCCAGTCTTAGCCCCCAAGTATTCCAGACTTTTGACTGGTTTTAGGGCTGACTTGTCTCGGTTGATAATGCAACCATGAGATTCCAGATACTTGATTATCTTGTGAACGACCACTTCTATTTTTTTTCACTGAGTGGTCTATCAGCAACAAGTCGTCTAGATATGCCATTATCGTTACACCTTGTGTTCCTAGTTTGGCCAATCGTAGGGCCAGAATTTTTGTGAACACTCGTGGTGCTGTGGCCAGACCGAAAGGTAAGGCTCTGAACTGAAAATGGCGCCCTTCTACTGCAAAGCGTAGAAATTTCTGGTGGGCCGGACAGATGGGAATATGCAAATAAGCATCCCTTATGTCGATCGAGGCTAACCATTCCTGCCCTTGTAGGGCGGTGGCCACCGATCGGATCGACTCCATCCGAAAAAGTCCTGATATGTAGGAACTTGTTTAGCCCTTTTATATTTAATATGGGCCTCATGTCCCCATTTGGTTTGGGGACTGTGACAAGGTTCGAGTAAAACCCGAACCCGTTTTCTTCCAAGGGAACCTTCATGATTACCCTTGGGGCAATAGTTGCTCTAGTGCCAGAAGAAGGGATCCACTCTTCTGGGGATCGCTTGGCACGTTTGACCTTATAAAATGGGCAGGAGGAATGTCTTTTAACTCCAGCCTGTATCCCAGACTTACTGCGGAGATCACCCATCTCTGATGGTGTCCCGCCAGGTCTCTGTGAACAACTGAAGTCTTCCCCTCACCCGATTGAGTGGGGGCAACCCTTCATGACTTAGGGGGAGGTTTTGTACCTCTCTTGACCCAGGGTTTCTTGTTACCCTGTGATTGTCCCTGATTTCTGCCCCCTGGATTTGACCGCGGAGGCCGTCGGAACTGTTTCACAGCCGATGTGCCAGGGACTGGAGAAGTAGGCCTCTTAAAAGAAGGACTTCTACTCTTGTTCTTAACCGGCAAGAGTGTACTTTTACCGGCAGAAGTTTTCTGGATATATTTGTCCAGATCATCTCCCAGATAAGCGTTCTCCATGAAATGGGAAGCTAATCAGCAATTTCTTACAGGGAGCTTCAGCAGACCAGTTTTTGAGCCATAGAAGCCTACGCATATGTCTACAGACAGCGTAAAGCGGGATGCCTGTTGGATTGTATCCTTTATGGCGTCCACCGCAACACAAGGCTCTAGGTAGGTCAGCTAGGGCAAGAGCCTGCTGATCTGGTAAGTCCCTTAAGACTTGTTTCAACTGATCTTTCATTGCTTGGCAGACTCCAATCGCTGCTACTGCAGGTTGTGTCACCATGCTTGCTGTAGAGAAAGCAGATTTTAGTAAAGACTCCAATTTTTTATCTATTGGGTCCTTGAACATTGGAACATTATCTACTGGACATGTCAGTGATTTATTTACACAAGAGATGGCTGTGTCCACTGTAGGGACCCTCCATTTTTATTTTTTTTTAATGAACTTATCCTCCATGGGATAGATCACTGGAAATCTCTTGGGGGGAGTAAATATTTTACAGGATGCTCCCAATCCTGGTAAATAAACCCTTCCAATAAAGGGTGGATTGGGAAGGAACAGACAGTCTGGGGAGCTTTCAGCGACCCCAGCGAGGAGACAGTAGTGGTTGATGGTTCCGCCAGAGGCATTTAAAATGCTGCTCGGACCATGTTAGTCAGAGACTGAACCCATAATCTTTCAGCCTGAGATGCTGAGAAAGGTTCTTCCACTGTTGATTCCTCTATAACTTTATCAACCTCACCTGATCCCCTTCAGGTAGGTCGATCTCTGGGACTGTTCCTCCACTAACAGGCACTCTGCAGGAGGAGACGGAGATCGGACGCGCTTTTCCTGTGACAGGGAAGCAGCGATCAATGCTGTTAATCTCTCTTCCAATCCTCCCAGAGTTGAGGATAAAACCTCCTCTGTTATATATACAGGAGCAGGTGGACTGGGGACAGCCGCAGTACCAGGTACACCTGCGGGGTTCCTACGGCTACTGACCTCTGAAATTTCAGGGGAGATTGGCGCAGTACAGCATGCCCAAAATCCTCAGAGCCTCGGAGACCCCTTTCGCTTCTTGGAAGATCTATTTCCAGAGCGTCTGGACGACATATCCTATAAGCACAAAGCTGAGGTATTCCCGTCGTCATACACCAATTTTGCTGGTAATAGTCTAACACAGTTGCTGCTATATACCCGCTGGTGTCCACTAAAGTGCCTTTCTATGGGGATGCCTGCATCAAGCGCCTCTGTGTGCCACTGTTTGTTGCTAGCTCTGTTTGCATCCAGCTGACACTTGTACTGTGTCTTTATACAAGCTGGGACGCCTGCACATGCGCAGAAGCGCCGTGGCGTGCATCGAGCGTCATCCACCCGCCCCGCCCCTTTTTTTTCATAGGAGGCGCGTGCACGCGCCCGCGCGCACGCCCGTGCGCCATTGGCGCCCTTTTCGAAAATCAAACAGGGACTAGGAGCCAGGGCCCTTTTTGCCGGAGGGCCTGTGCGGTGGATGAGCGCAGCAACAGGGCAGAGGAAGTGGATTCCCACAGAGAAACTTACCAACTGCCTGGATCTTTTGACTTGAGAAAACCAAAGATCCACATGACAAGAAAAATGGACCACAGCGGCCTCTAGTGGTTTAACACAGGTACCGCGGTCCTTTTTTTTTTCTTGACTACTATTAAAATTTTACATTTTCAGTAGTTACAGGCATACACAGATATTAGCGGGAATACCGTTAGGTAACAGACAGAAAGACAAATTAGGCTTGGGGGTCCCCCAATAGAACCAAGTTCCTGGGGGCCCCCACTTACCTGATCCCCGCCGCAGGACTTTGTTTGGTCCACAGAAGCCCAAACTTCACCTATCACGGCAGGCATTGTAATTAAACCTTCAGGGACCGGGTTCCCAAGGATTCCACTCCCTTGGACCTGTATAGCACCCTGCACAGACAACATCTTGGTCGTGGGTATGACCAGAGCTCTGGATCCCAGGGTACAGCCCTCCTAAGAGAGGCATTACAGGCAAAACCTTGCTCTTCTGCTGCAATGCCCGGGTACCGACCGTTTAGCTATGAAGCTTTTTTGGTGGGATCCGGAACAGCTTACTAAGGCCCAAAAGAACCTGTACGCAAGCCCAGTGAAAACACATGTTACTCTTTGGCCAACACCTTAGACACTAGCAAAAAAATGAGGTGCTCCCGGATGGGAGGGGCTTATATAGGGGAGGGTACTTCCGGTTTGGAAGTGGCCAGTGCCAGCACCTGAAGGTAATCTATATAACCCATTAGTAATGACTAAGTCGCTCTGTGTCCCGTGATGTACGAAAAAGAAAAAAACTTTTGCAAAACTATTTTCTCTCTATCTACGTTTTGTTCCCACTACAGGAAATATTTATTGTTTTGCCGCTGCTTGGCTTTGAATTCTTCAATCACTGAGCCTGCCTGCTATTGCCAATATATTATATGTTGTGAAGTCGGTTAGTTTTCTCAGCCGGGTGGTCATTAGGGTTACTGGCCCATCACCTCCTCCAGGGGGCTCTAGTGAAGATCAAGGTGCCACCTAAACTCTGCACCTTAGGTGAGCCCACGTTACCTGCCCACATGGTGCACTTTGCTCGTTTTGATCAGGTTATTGCACGTTTTCTCAGTCGGGTGGTCATTAGGGTTACTGGCCCATCACCTCCTCCAGGAGGCTCTAGTGAAGATCAAGGTGCCACCTAAACTCTGCACCTTAGGTGAGCCCACGTTACCTGCCCACCACGTTACCTGCCCACGTGGTGCACTTTGCTAGTTTTGATCAGGTTATTGCACGTTTTCTCAGCCGGGTGGTCACTAGGGTTACTGGCCCATCACTTCCTCCAGGAGGCTCTAGTGAAGATCAAGGTGACACCTAAACTCTGCACCTTAGGTGAGCCCACGTTACCTGCCCACCACGTTACCTGCCCACGTGGTGCACTTTGCTAGTTTTGATCAGGTTATTGCACGTTTTCTCAGCCGGATGGTCACTAGGGTTATTGGCCTATCACCTCCTCCAGAATGCTCTAGTGAAGACCAAGGTACCATCTAAATTCAGCACCCTAGGTGAGCCCACGCCACCCGCCCACGTGGTGCATTTTCCTAGTTTTGATCAGGTTATTGCACGTCTACGAACGAGCAGAAATTCATGTTCCTTCCCTGAAACTAAATGACAGGGGAAGAAAAACTTTTTCAAAACTATGTTCTCTCTCTCTATCTACGTCTTGCTCCCACCACAGCAAATATTTATTGTTTTCCCGCTGCTTGGCTCTGAATTCTACAATGACTGAGCCCGCCTGCGATTGCCAATATATTGTGTGTTGCGGAGCTGGTTAGTTTTCTCAGAAAAGCGGAGGGATTCATCAAAAACACATGTCCTCGGGGAGAGGTGTAAGGAGCTGACAGTGATGGAGTGTTAGAAGCCGGTCCAACAGGCTTTGGTTCTTTATGGCCTTGCCAACCCTATCGCTGCACCTCTCAACAAAAGGCCCACTGTACTATTCTTCGCTCCGCTGGAACGCTCAGGCGTCTAGAACCCCCGGATTATATGCCCGGCAGCAGCTGCATTTAAACACCTCTCACTCAACGAATGTGTTTTTTATTCTGCATTCTTTCTGTTACATATGAAACAGCTGCAACTT